>CAOKZL010000464.1:0-652015 GCA_948472985.1 Iguana delicatissima | reverse complement strand
ACCTGGAAAAGCAGATGAGCATTTTGCTTCAGGTTGATCTACTTTCATTGCAAAATAGCTGTGGAAACACATGGGTTCTAGTAAATGCTTATTATAATCTTTTTTCCTCAAGCTACCATTTTTTTTAAAAGGTCAATATTATACCCGTCTTGCAGATGTGCAACTGAGGCTAAGAGCGCCATTTGCCCAAGGTCAGCTCAAGAGTTTCTGAATGAGGAGAGATTTAAACCATGGCTATTTTTCTCCATTGCATTACAGACCTTGAAACTGTGTCCTCACAATTCTCAAGATGCCAGGTTTCCTGTCCTACTGGTACTATCCAACTACTAATCCAGAAATCTGTGCTTATTTGGGTGCGGATACTCACAGTTCCCATTCCCAAGCCTTGGAAATCCTCTGCTTTCAACATTTTCCCCTGCAACTTACCTTCCAATTCCTCACCCGAGAGGAACCCAGACACAAAGAGGAGGAGGAGGAAGACAGTTCTCAGCACTGCAAGGTGCATTGCGGATCAGAACCCCTCGGATTCTTCCTCCCCGGTTGTTTTGTTCCTTCCAACCGCATGGGAGTTTAGGGGAGAAACCTTTTCGTCCTCCTGCCGTGGGCTCACCTAAGTTTAACTTGTTGACCCACAGCCTTGGGGCGGCCCAGATACATTCTCGGCACAGAGGAAACTATCTTTCCTTCCCGGGGGCAAGGAACCATGAAGGAAAGAGTGGGAGAAAGAAAGAAACACACGGGTGAGGTTGGGAAGCCTCTATTAATCCCATGCCAAACCTCCCCTCCTCCATCCATGCCACAGATAATCTGACAGCAAAAAGGGATTACTGATTCTCTCTCCACCTCACCCAGGCGCCCTACATCAAGACCCCAGGGCTGCCATTTCACACAGCCGAAAGAGGAGTATAAAGAAAGGTGGTCCCATCTCTTCCTAGAGGATGTGCAGATGGAAAAGAGCAGTGTCTAGAATTAGAGCATGGTGTTACTCCTGCAATCCCTCCAGGGATGGGGGCTCGCGTATTTGGGGAACTATGATCCTTAAAAGAACCGCATCCAAACTCTGCATAGAGTTTAGCACGTGGGGGACAATCCTTGACAACTCTTGAGCAAAACCATGACTTGACTCTCCAGAGTTTCAGAGATGAAAATACATGGGGCCACACAACATCAGAGTGTGCTCAAGGTGGCAAAAGTGAGGAATGAAGAACACCCAAACTAGGAAGGGCTGCAGCCGTTGGCTTTTGCCTGAGTGTACTGGGAAGAGCAAGGTTCTGCCCCCTCTGTCCTCTCTCCCCTCTGGCTGAATTGATAAGACTGCACACTATTTTTGCACTTTGAACTCAGCTTCTAACAATGGACATAAACTGAGAATGAAGGAAAAAAGTGGGAAGAGGAGAGAGAAATTAGAACATCCTAAATGCATCTGAAAAAGTGAGGAAACAATGGGATTAACTGGGACTATTCCTACCAGATCAGGAGGACTGGAAGGCATGGACTGTATCAACTGTCTCAATCTACCTGGCAGGGCTGTTGCAAGGCTGCATTATCTCACGACCATACAAAGGCTTCAGAGAAAGCTACCTGAGCTCACCCCTCTGGAAGCGAAGGCTCTTGGCTTGTAACATGAGCTCTGCAAAGGGCTAGACGATGGGATTATGCAAGGTTCTGCTAGGAAAGCCGTATGTACTTCATACCGTGTGTGTGTGTGTGTGTGTGTGTGTGTGTGAGAGAGAGAGAGAGAGAGAGAGAGAGAGAGAATTCAAATCAAAAGATACAGGAAGATTGAGTCTAGAAATCCTAACAATATCTAGAAGCCTTTTGAAGGGATTCTAGACTCAGCCCTTGGTGGGCAATGGATGAAATGCATTTCTAAGAATATATTAGCCCTTGGTTTTGGATACCTGGCATGACACTAGGGGTCTTTTGAATCTACATATTCACAGCACTACAATCCACTTCAACTGCCATGGACGCATCCTTTAGAATCCAGGGATTTGTAGTTCGATAAAACACTAGAGCTTTCTGGTTGGAACTGCTAAAGACCCCTCCTTCAACTGCCAATTCCAGGATGTCCTAGGATGGAGCCACGGCTGCTGGATTGGAATCTAGCACTGCAACTGTGTGAAGTAGTGTGAAAGGGTCCCAGAGGATTTCTGCCAAAATGTCATGGAAAGGGAGCAAGCCAGGTAGCATTTCTGCATTCTGCTGGTAGGCAAAACCTTCTTTAGCCTTCTCACCAGGTTCCTAACCCTCTTCAGTCTCATGATTAAGGTACAAAACCATTGTATGCCATGAGCAAGACTCGTGGCCGTAATGTCACAGCCAAGATCTTTGAGGCTGGCAGCTGCCTAGTCAATAAGAAAGTGAAGTCCTGCCAATGCTGGGTCCCTTCACAGCTCACAGTGAAGGAAGAGGCAAAGTGCTGCTGGGGCCCCAAAACCTCAGCAGGAGGCAGGACTAGTGGCCACCAAAAAGAATGGCTGGCTACCAAGGGCACCTAAGTTTGGGGAAGCCCTAAACAACAGTTGCACCATGATAGGTATTTGCAGGAAGAATCTGGAAAATACATTTTTGGGATAACCACTTCCTGAATCCCCTAGCCAGGATGGCCATGAGTTCAATGAGTGCTCATCCAAATAAGCAACTTCCCCCAGTTCTGCAGAGCAAATACCTGCTGATGAGTAAGGTTATGAGCCAAGTCACATAAAGCCAAGGAAGGAAATCTTTCCTTCTTGATCCTACCCTCTTCCAGAGTGGCCATCTGCAGTGGGGCTGAAAAGCTATCTGAAACTCTAGCAAAGCCATAGAGACTGGGCTTGACTACAAAGTCCACTTCCAAATGCTGCCTCCAGGAGAAATAGCAAGAAACATCACACCCAATGTGAGGTCTTGTCACGGTTTGCTTTTATTGTCATTTCAACACAAACTTTTCAAGGCAGGAAACTAGCGGCCCCCAATGTGGGGGAAGGACCCCTTGGCAAGAATTAGCCTCCCTCTCCTTTCTTCTGCTCTGTCTCTGTGTTGAGGGAGCAACTGCAGCACGTTCCCTTCTTGTGCTACTTGGATAACATGGGAGGAGCTGCAGACGGCTCCACCCACAAAGTCCACAGCTTCCCACGTGGCTCCCGTGCCGCGTGGATAATACAAATAAGCGTGGGGAGGGCAGCTAGCCAAAATGAAACAAAAATGGCAGGAAGCAACAAGCTGTGGTGCAGCAGCTGGTAAAAAAGAAAAAAAAAAGGCTCTCAAAGCCTCGTGTTCACAAGCCAACGAGATACCAGGGTTCAAACTATCTTGGGATGTTCAAAAGCGTAAGAGGCTGGAAGGAGCAGAGATGGAGTGAGGTACCACTGCTTATGCAAGGGATATGTGAACTAGTCAGAGCCTGATGAAAGAAAAAACCAGATCTTTAAAAAGAAAAATAGAGGTGGTGGGAACATCATGGCTTAGGAATGGACCAGAGGAATAAGAATTTCTGAGTGTGGAGCTCAAGGCAAGGAAGGGGACATGGCAGGAAGCACAATCATTTCTGGCAAAGGACAGTGGAACCTACTGGATGTGCAGCACAGGACATAGCCTCTCGGAGTATCTCCAACACTTCAAAATGCTTTATGTTCCCAGGATGGGCTCTTCAGCACCATTAGTGCAATGGCCACAACAAGCACCCTCAGTCTCTCTGAGACACTGTCTCTGCTCTCCACACTGAGCACCTTTGGAGCCGGGCCTTCCTTCTGCCCTTCACCAGCCCACCCACCGTTAAAAGGTGGACACAAATCCTAGTGATAAGGTATCACTGAAGGAAACCTTATGTGAAGATCATGGAGTGCTGTCCTGAGAATACAAAGCTTCTTTCTTTCTTTCTTTCTTTCTTTCTTTCTTTCTTTCTTTCTTTCTTTCTTTCTTTCTTTCTTTCTTTCTTTTTCTTTCTTTCTTTCTTTCTTTCTTTCTTTCTTTCTTTCTTTCTTTCTTTCTTTCTTTCTTTCTTTCTTTCTTTCTTTCTTTCTTTCCTAGGTAGCACCAGTAACTGTGTGTGATTCTTGTAATCTGAAAAGAACATGGAGCCAAAGGAAGGCTTGTGCTGTTCCAGACCAGCCCCCAGAGCTGGGGGGCTGGTGGTGGGGAAAAGAGCTCCAGACACAGACAGGAAGAGCCTCATACAATCTGAATGCCCAGTTCTTCTGCTGTCTTCTGAAGCCTGTCCATCACGTTCTCTTCTGGCTCGGTGGCAAACCCAGTGGGTACAACTGCCCGGCTCTCAGAGGGGGCATTGGCCATGACATAGTACACAGTCTCGCTCTCCCCACGCTCGTTGGTCCTGCTCACAACGCGGATGATCGGGCTGGATGGTGCACTTGGTTCCTGGTCTGGGGAGACGCTGGCATCTTGTTGAGAAGAGCCCTGGAGTGGCACGGCCGCTTGCAAGTCCCCATCAGCTGTCTCCTCAGCCGGCGGCTCCAGGATGATCCCTTGCAAGCTGCCCTCTGCCCCGGTCAGCACCACACACTGAGCCGCGTCGTCCAGCATCTCGCCCTGCTTCTCCCGGTCCTTCAGCAGCTGCTCTGTCAGCTCCACACTTTCATAGCGTACCAGCTGCAGCCGCATGTAGCCATCTTCATGCTCCTTGTACCTGGATGAAGTCATAGAGGGAGCAATTAGTGAGGAACCTGCTGTGACAAGCTGCTACAGGGAGTGGCTTCAGAGTTGTCTGCACACAGTCACTGCCAGGGCCACAGTAGCATTACACAGGACAATGCAGAGGAAGTGGTTAAGGGAGGACAACTTTTTACTGATCCATGGAATGGGGGGAAAGTGGGGAAAAAAAGTAAGGTCCTTTTGTACAAATTCACCCAATTCTTTCTGTAGAAATCTCATCACAAGGTAGGAAAATGTCATAGAAGCTCTATATAGTCCTATGCAGCACTAACAAAATCCTCCTCCTGCCAGTGAAATCACAACGAAATGGGTTACTGTTCTGTCAGAAGATTTTGCAGTGTTTAAAGTGAAAATACTCCATTGTTCCATCTAGTGGTTCTGCAGGGAACACAGAACTAATGATTTCATGGAAACATTCTGGTTCCTCTAAAACAAAGATGAGGAAACCATGGCCCTGCAGATGCTGATGGACTACAACTCCCATTGTACATCACTCTGCGGGTAAGGGAAAACAGGAAATGCAATCCAACCACATCCACACATTCTCAACCCCTGCTCTGTAGAAATATGCTTTCAAAGAATTTATGGAGGTCATTGGTAAATGATTTTATGCTGTTTTAAATGAGCACCGTTTTTAATATAGCAGTTTATTTACTTTTAAAACTCATCAGGTTTTTTCAATATGTACCTTGTTTTAATTTATTTTGTGAGCTGCCTTGGATCCATCTACATACCTGAAGCGAGGATGACCTGAAGGCCACTTGAACTGATGCTTTTTCCTAAGGTGCACAGTCAGATTGTTCCCACGCGTGAAGCATTTGTCACAGACATGGCATTTGTAGCGGGGCTCAGAGTCGCCCTGGGGTGAAGGGGTGGAAAAAATAAAATAAAAGCAAGGGCATGGAAAAATGCCCACCTTTATATATACCAGATTCCCTGAGTATGTTTCCTGGTCAACAAACAGATGGATCCCAACTGCAGCCTGACAGCACACAGAGAAAAACTGGTCCTGGGTATGAATTGGAGCTTCATTGTCTTTGTTTATAAAAAAACAGATGTTCAGACCTTATGGTCCACAAGGCAGACATGAATGAAAACAAACATTTATACACACACATATATTATATACACATATACAGTAGACCCTTCTCTTTTACAGGGATTAGGGGAGCAAGACCCTTGCAAAAGTGGAAAAATTACAAATATAAACAAAAATTGCAAAAGCTGTTTTTTCTTTAACCTGAGAGAACACTTCACTAGGAACCTCTAGGTCCTCCACTGCAAATCTATGATCAACTTCCAGTGGAACTAAATCACAGAATTCCACTGGGTGACCTGGAGATTTCCCAGAGAGGAACATATTTTATTTATCACTGCCATAGGGAAAAAAATAAGACTTTTTAAATAAAATAAGATAAAATAAAGGAACCAGTGAATAATCAAATCCTTGAATGCTGTATCTGCAAAAGTGGGGGCCCAATTTTATATACCAGTAAAATCCTCAAAGTTAGAAAACTGACTCTGCTAGATTCTCAGCAATGAAGGAGCAAACCTGGAGTGATTCCTACACTTTCTTTGTAACTAGTATATTTTTAGGAACACATCACACAAAATAAGCCATCACAGGTAATGATCAGCTGTGACCACAGGTAACCCTAAAACTAATTTGCATTTTTGTTCACCCAAAGCTTTTTTGCTGGGAAACTAACTGAATGTTTGCTTTGTCTCTACCCTATGACATTTTCAGAAGCTATCTGCTCTTGTAAGATTCTGGTAGCCCCCCAAACTGCCATGCTCTTTTGCAAATCATGCCCAGACTCTGTGACCTCCACCGCTCGCTCTCCTCTTACCTCGTGCACTTTCTTGTAGTGCAGTTTGATAGAGCAGAGGGACCGGGCACTGAAGTCGCAGGCCTCAAACTCGCAGCGGTAGGCAGGCTCTTTGCTATGCGTATCCAAGTGTTTCCGTAAATCAATTAGATTCTTACAGCTGGAAGGGAACATGCAAAAGGAAGGGTCTAAAACTCTGGTATATGAATAACAAAACAGTAGCTTAGGATAGCCCGCAGCAGCGAGGAGGTGGAAAAGGGACATATTGCCTTTGGACCCTTAATGGTAACAGTTCTGCTAATTTCACATGCAGCTTCCAGAAGGATAGACCGGCTAGAATTTTCTGCAACAAAAACATGCCAGGAGCGTGGCTGCCTTTTGCTCTCAGCCTGAGACGTGAGTTCTCTCCACCAAACCTGCCTGACCAAATTCTATGGACTGGGCATCACCAGACACCACTCTAGACAGAGGGGCTTTTCAGGATTAAAGGACAGACTGTGTTAAATATGCAGAATGAAGCTAGGTACGTCTTTCTTATTTTTACTCTGAAATAAGCAAACAGGGGTCCACTCTCTATTAAGGCCACCGCACATGGGTAGGAAGGGCTTAAAACTCCCAATCACACAAACTAATGAAACTGGATGGGAGGAAACCTCCAATGACATCAGTGCAGTTTCCCCTGTCTTTCTTTAGTTCTTGTGATGTGTGTGTGAGAATTCAGAGGAAAAAAAATGTGCCTGAATGAAATGTTTAACCTTTTTCTGTCTGCACAGAGGCAGCATCTAGAGCCGGATACTGTCCACGTTTGCTGTCTTTCTGATATATGCCTTGAAGTCAACTCCAACTTGCAGCAACCCTATCCTATGATTTTCTTGACAAGATTTATTCAGAGGAGATTAGCCACTGGCTTCCCCCAAGCTTCTTTCGTATCACTTGCTAAAACAAAAAACAAAACAAAAAACCCAATCCTGCCACTTGCCACCAGCTGAGGGGTCCCCTGGCCTTCTCTATCTCACCCTAAGATGCTGAGAGCCCTGGGTTTCCTCCTCCCCAGTTTACCTGTGGTCACAGTAATTGCACTTGAAGGGCCGCTCCTCGCTGTGCCGGAAGCGGATGTGGTTGCGCAGAGAGGAGGGCAGAGGGCAGGTCATGTCACACAGGGGGCACTTGTAGTGGTTGACTGCTCAAAAGAAATGAGAGGAGAGGTCACTGCTGGGGGGGGGGTCTGCAGGCGAAAGGGGCAAGAAAAGCCAGGGGATGAAAAGAGGCCTCTATACCCCTTACCGTGGTTCCTCATGTGATCACGCAATAACCTCTCTGTGGCAAACCTCTTGGAGCAGTGGGAGCACTGGAATCGTTGTTCTGTAGGGAACAGGTGAGGGTAAGGGGGTACAGAATGAAGAAGGGATAGCCTCAACACAAAGAATGTTCCCTTCCCTAGGCAGCAGCAGTTTCTCACTCTTCTTCACACACCCCAGTTGCTGCCTCTCTGATTCTTAAGTACTGCCCTCCAGCTACTCACGTTCCAAAGCGGTCTGTCGTCGGATGTGGTCAAAAAACTTGGTATTGTTGGAGAACATCCCGCCACAAGTGGGACAGGCCACCACCTTCTCCTGTGTGTGGCTGCGCAGGTGCTCACGCAGTTTACACCGGCCCTTGAAGGTGCAGTCACAATCTAGACCCAAGCAGGACAATGCAAAAAGTCAGATTTGTTCCAAGCTGAGATGACCCCAAAGACTGACCAGCATATTTAGCACATCACTAAAGAAGATGCCTGGATTTATGCAGGGACAGTGGCCTTTTAGAAACACTGGGACTCAGCACTCCCCATAAATTTCTCAAATGCTTCTTCACCAATGTAAGGGGCTTCTTTTTTGTATCTGTATGCGTGAGAACATTAAGAAGGGTCTATCCTACATAATGTACAGAATCCAAAAGTTACACCCACCTTTTCTACCCAGCATCAAGTCACTCATGCAAATGATCCCATTCAAGTCCTTCCACCAAATTTCTTTTATTTCCACACAGGAAAAAACAAGGCTTACAGAAAAAATGGTGAAAGTTTGTGAGTTACTAAAAAATTATTTACAGAGCAGCTCCTCAACAAGCACTTACTGTTTGTAAAATTCTGAATGAAGTGACATTATCAGGGTGTTAATATTCAATATTACTCAATATTGAAACTCCAATTTTTGTCCACATCTTTTGTTTTAGCTCAAAGCAATAGGAAATCTTGGGATGCTAAAGAATTAAGAGCACGGGTGGACAACGACAGGGGCTGGGTGCCAATTTCTCCACCCTTCGCACACCCCCACAGGCCAAACAATCCCTCGTGCTCCCAAATACCTATAAGTTTATCACAGTCCTTCTCAAAATGGCTACCAGATGTGACATTATGTCAGCTTATGTCATCATTTTGAGGACTCCTATGAAAACAGAGGTATTTAGAGGTGCTCAGGTTTTTTGGGGGACCTTCCACACAGTTTTCAGTAGCTGCCTTGAATCCCATTTGGTGCTGCCTAGGATCCCATCTGGGAGAAAAGCAGGATATAAACTTAATAAACAAATACATCTGAAATCACACTCCCAATTTCTTTTTTTTTTTAAACTGGATGTTTGGGAGCTTTTGGGGGACTTGTGGGAGGGGGGTTAGGTGCCACAAAAGTGAGATTGAAGAGCTGCATATAGCTTGCAGGTCATCCTTTGCCCACCCTGGTTTAGAGTGATGCTCTCCACAACCAGCTTACCCTAAAAATCCAAAGGTTCTCATGCTAATTTTAACTCCTACCTTTCCAGCCGCAAAAGACCATGTGATTTTCCTTCCCAATGGCCTTGTACTCTGTGCAGAAACTGTGATCCTCCACATGGCGGTAGAACCACTCAGGGTTATCAAAAGCTCGCTGATGGGAAAACAGAGAAATTAGGATGTTCTCCTGGTATACCATGAAAACAAGCAAACAGATCCATTTCGGAAGGTCCCCAGGGGACTTGTAGTTTATAGCATGGCCAACAAAGAAATGGTTCTTCAAAAGGAATTAGATTCCCATGCAACTCAGTATCATTCCAAAAAGTATCTATTACTGAGGTGAAAGGGCACAAGAAAAGAACATGATGTTCCAGACAGGTTGTGTACCAGCCTTTTAGCCTTCATTGGCAAAGAAGTCCATTTGAAAATGAGTACGAAGCATCTGCAAAGTTTCCAAGATTCAGAACAAATTGGATGGGTTTTGGCTGCTCCTGATACCATAATCTCTTCCTCAACAGATACATCACTGAGATCCCTTCTACAATGATCCTCCCATGATCCAAATCAGCAGCAACTCAAGAGGAAAAAAAGATTTATTCAGCTGCTCTTAGTGTACATCCAAGCTTGTATGTGCACATCTGGATTGTCTTCTTTTTGTTTTCTTAGTGGCAGCTTTCACTGCAGCACATTGGGGATTGGGTGTCACCTCTACTATGTTTTATAAGGGAGGTGTGGCTGCTGTACCCACTCTCCATCCTCATTATGTGTGGTTCCCTGGTCATTTTCGGTAAAAGAAAATCATTGTGACATGATGTCCTTATAGTCAGATATTCCCTACTACATCCACTCTACATTCTGACCTCCCACTTTTCTTTTACCAGATTATCAAGAAAACACACACTGACAGCAGCTACTCTCGCCTGGGTGAGGATGTGAAGATGTAGAAGAAGCATACTTTCTGGAAGTCTTGCACCTCCCTGCCCTGAAAGTCCTTACTGATTAATCCTAAATTGTGGTGGTGTAGTCCTTATGTCTATCTGTGTTTACTTAGCAGCAAGAAGCACCCAACACCTGTTCAAAAGGCATGTTTTTATCTTATGTGTTCCAGGGCTGGGCCAGGATGAGTCTGTCAAAGTTAAGCTTGGTAGATATGTTCAGGAAAGAAAATGATGTTTGTTTCAAGAAACTAGCAGGGGTGGGAATGGATAAGTTTCCCCTCTGGTTGACCAAACCATTCTCAAAAACTCTCTGAATTATGGTATAAAGTGTGCAGACTGAAGTTGTTTCTACAAATGACGCAAATCTGTGCAGACTTTTACTGGCTTGAAAAAATGGATTTTAGTTAATAATCCTTCTGTTGGCATGTTTGTAGAACCCACTGCCTTGTCCTTAGAACCCTGAACCACAACTTATCTCAATCAAAACAGACCTAACGGATAACAGCCACATCAGATAAAATGCTTCAGCTTTACCTGCAGTTACTTCCTATCCATTTCCTGCATCACTTACCTCACAATATTCCCAGAGGCAAAGAAAATTTTCCTGAATCTCAGGGATGATGTTCCGGCTCTGAAAGTCCAACTGACAGGGGGTCAGGTCTGACTGGCTCTGTAAAGCTTGCAGCCCCCACTGCTTCAGCTTAGTGTGATAACAGTGGAAGTAAACATGGCGGATCAGCTCTGCTGGGCTCTCTGGAGAACAGAACCCACACTCCTGCCAAAGGCAAGAGTATTCTTCTGAAATTGAAAGGAAAAGGAAAAGAAAAAATGCATTTAGGATTAACAGTTTGGGTCTGCAGGACCAAAAGACGGAGGTATTGTCCCCCATAATTAGAAGTACTGCAAATTGTTTCACAATGTCTCTATTCCGTGACAGCTGTAAGCATCTGAATCTTCTCTCTCTCCCCCAGCACTAGAATTTTGAATAATTTTGGTAATAAATTTATGAGTGGGATCTCTGCTTCAAAAACATTACATGCAAGCCTATATTTTCTTAAATTTCACCACCCGAATTCACTTTTCTAAGCTGCAAACAGGCACAGCATTATTTTGAGAGATATTGTTAAAAAGTTAACATTACAACTTACACTAAAAACAACTTTAAGGTCAGTTGCATTTTTAAAAAAACCTTACCAAGAGAATCTATTTCATCTTCTTCCTCTTTGCCGTGGAGATGCTGCTTCAGATGCTTTGAGACATGTTCACAGAACTCTTCCATCTTCGAGGCTACAAAGCTGCACATCTCCCACTCACACTGCAGAACCAAAGAATCCTTACTGCCCAGCTTCCCGGGTGGCATGGTAAGAGCACTGCTGAAAAACAGAAAAGAGATTCTCTTGAGAAATACAGTCCTGCTTATATTCTGAGTCAGAGGACGCTAGCCCTTCTTCTGTCCTTAGTAACCTCAACAAGGGCTCTATCAGCAAAGCTTGGCAAGGTTAATTTCTTCACAACAATGCCCAGAATCTCCTGTGTAGCAGCAGCCATATTAACTGGGGTTTCTGGCAGCTATAATCCAAAAAGGTAATTTTTCTCAGTTCTGCTTATCAGGTAGAGTAAACATCCTTGTTTCTTGCACAATTCTTTTGATTCACTTTATTTCTTGGGACGTTTCCTGCAAAACTCTTGGTTATCCGATTTTAGAAGAGCATCCTTTCCCACAATCATGAAAACTCTTGATTTCTAAAATATTCTCTCATTCCAACACAAACATTCAAGCATCATCATCATCACGCATTTCAAATTCATTTTGAATTTTTTATTCAGTGCATTCACTATTTATTTGAATTCATTCAACTATTTTACAAACACCTAACTACAATTTAAAGCAAAACAGAGAAAGCATTTAGATTGCAAGCTTTTCTAAGTATTTTCTAGTGTTGAAACTAACTTATCCTACACCCCAAGGGACAGAGTGGGATCTGTTTAATTGCCACCAAATTGACTTTGACTTATGGTAACCTCACAAATGAGAGATCTCCAAGACGCCCTGTTATCTTATGATCAATTTGCACTCCTCCCAAATTTTATTTTATCTTGCACATTTTATTTACACCTCATCTGACACATTTCTATCCCACCTCAATAATATGGATCCCACCCCACTTTATATCATCACAACAACCCTATAAGGTGGGTCAGCCTGAGATTTATATAGTTTGGAAGAGAAAGACCAATGTAGGAAGAAGTGTCATTTTAAGGGCTGATCTTTTCTCCAAAGGGGATAGTTTTAGATTTTTCCACTTCCTTAGGTCCTCTCTTTTTTTCTTCCAAGTTTTTTCATCATTACCTTGAAACAGATCCGAATTCTCTAATGGGTTCAAGGCAGCAAATATGGATCCCAGCCCCCCCATATCTTCACAACAACCCTGAGAGGCAGGCCAGCCTGAGAAGGCGAGTGCCCAACCCAAGGTCACCCACGGAATCTCATGGCTCGGCGGGGAACCCGAACAGGAACCTCCAAAAGCCCAATTCCACACTCCAGCCATTGCACCATACTGTCCCTGGGTGTAAATGACCAATTAACCCCCATGCACGAAACCCCCCTCCTCAGATACCCCCGGGCCCACCCTCCCAGGCCTTCCCGCTCCTACCCAGCTTCCCAGGACTTCCAGCAGGGCAAAGCAGGACCTGACCAGGGCGCTTCCTCTCTCTCACCCAGCCCGGGACCTCAGCACTCGGTCCGGGGACGAACGAGGCCTTCGGGCCTCGAACCCAGGCTGCGGGAGTAGGCACTAGGCCGCGTTTCCATAGTTACCGTCAGTTTTTCCTCTCCCCCTCGCCCTCCCTTTCAACTTCGAGCGCGACAGCTGCAACTTCCCCCACCTGTGCGATCCGCGAACCGCTCGGATAAATCCCCTTAGCCAATGAAAGCGCGAGGAGCTGTCCACACAGCCAATGGCGTTGCGCGAGGGGCCGAACCTCGCCGGGCTGTCAAAACATAAAGTGAGCATCAGCGTATCTGGGCCGGTGGGAAATAATATTTGAAATGTTATAGTTCCGGGGTGTAGTCGAAGCCTAACTGGGGGAAAGGGAGGAGAAGGAGATGATAGAAGAATGATGGGATTTGCAAGGAAAAAGAAAAGGAGGAGACAAGGGAGCGAAAATAATTACAGTGTTTAGAAAGAGGGTTTTATTATCATTGAGGCCCTTGCCGGATTTTTTTCCTGTATCATGTGAGAGTTGTTCAGTAAAGGAGACACCAAGGGATTCTGGGAAATGTAGTTCTTAATAGCCTGGCTCTCTCCAGAAGCTGCAACTCTCTGTTTCAATGTGCCAGAGTGGATAAGAGGAAGAGAGTCCTGGGCTGTTGGCCCTCCCCTTGTGATTCACGGGCTACCTTACAAAACTTCTTGCAGAAACTGCAGATGACCTATAACAGTTTGCATTGTTTTGCTTCACCTGCATGGGAATAAATATATGTTATCAGGCTTGAATTGTAGAGGGGGTGGTTTTGCTGCTGTGTGTCCTGCCTTGGATCCTGGAATTCAGGTCTTTCACAGCACACGTTAAGGGAAGTAGGGGTTGAGTGCAATACGGTTAGAGGAAGAGAGTGCTTTTGAACATACGCAGAGTACTGATCCCAGGTTTTCTTCGCTAATCGTGTAGCAGACGTCAGGCTTTGTGGTCGAATTCTTTGTGTATGTCCTTTGAAGTAACATTCATCAAATGCAAACTAAGTGGGACAAAACTACAACCTCCCTGCTGGGACTATTGTGGGCAGAAAGCGTATTCTGCAGCTTTCTATTACAACCAGAACTTGGAAAAGTTGTACGTTTGGTTTGGTTGGGGGCTGTTGCTACTCCCAGAATCCCATGGTGGCTGAAGGATTCCGGCAGCTACAGTCCAAAAAGTAACTTTGCTTAGCTCTCCCTCCAGGCTTGTGAGTTCCATTATAAGATACGTGGAGTACAGCAGCTCTTGTTCGTGAGAGCCTAGCCACTAATTTTTAAAGCTGGAAATCATGAATGGTGGAAGTCATGCAAATTGCGATAGGCAAATCCAAGACAGCTGTTCCATGCCGCTGAATAAAAACAGCACTTCTGCCACGAAAGTGGGCATCAACAATGAAGGCGCCTACAGAAGGACGCAAGATAAATGTCGACAGCAGGACATAAGATAAATGGTGCTGTGTCTAGTCCAGCACTTTCTTCCCATGGTGTCTCTGGGAAGCCCCCAAGCAGAATCCTGCCTTCAAACTGGAAATGTGACTTTTCAAAGCAATGCCATTTACCCATATTAAAAAACAACAACCCCAATTTGCTGAGCTATTTATTTTTAAAAGGTATTGTCAGTACATATCCTCCAACACTTTGCAGAGGAAAAGCTGCAGATGTGTGGCCAAATAGCAACAGATCAAGACGGCAAAAGTCATTAATGAGGAAGAACACAAAAGCTAGGAGAGGCTGCGGCAGTTTGCTTTTGCCTGGGCTTACTGGGAAGGGCGAGATTTTGCCCTCTCCTCTCGCCCCATTGGGATGAGTACAAACTCCTTTTGCACTTTGGACTCCGTTTGCAGCAACTGAAGTAAGATGAGGACTAAGAGGAAAAATGGGAGGAAGAGGGAGAGATGAGGACATTTTAAATACAGCTGAAAAACTGAGATGATAGAAGATTAATCAGGACTGCCATTGTCAGATCAGGACGGTTGGATGGTAGGTTAAGAACATGAAGACTAATAACAATGGTAATATGTAACTTTACAAAAATAAACCAATCACAAATATTAGAAATAGTATAAAAACCCAAACCAAAACGTGTCTCCCAAATAACATGCTAAAGGCACAAGTAGCACGATTCAAACATTAGTGTTGCTACAGTTAAAATACTTAAAACAATATGCTGGCATTTGTTACTAGGGCCATTTCCGCACTAGCCTGTTATAGCGCGATGATTCCACTTTCAACATCCTCTGGAATCCTGAGGTTTGCAGTTTCGGGAGGGGCCGGGAGGCCCCTCCCGAAACTGCAAACCCCAGGATTCCAGAGGATGTTGAAAGTGGAATCATCCCGCTATAACAGGCTAGTGCGGAAATGGCCAAAGTTGTGAATGCCAAGCCCTTGCTTCTATTTTCAAAGCCTCGTTTCGAGATGCGCTTTCCGTCACACTTGGCTTCAGAATTACTGAATAAGGAATGTAATGGCTTAATGGTTCACAGCCACAGTTAGCACATCCTTGATTATGGTAAGAAGTAAACTGAACAAGTTGGTGGTCCTCCTTTGATTAAAGTTAAATCAGGCCATTGACGTCTTGCAAAACTGATCTTGTTTGCCGGTCTCAAAGGGATCTAAGAGGGCTAAGTTCTTGGAAGTTCATCCCCTAGGAAAATATAGTTTTAGGGCCTTTTCACACAACAAAATGATGGTGCTATGCTCCAATTTGACTTCCATGGCAACATCCTATGAAATCCTGGGATTTGCAGCTTAGGGCTGGGTGTTTAGCCTTATTATCCAGAGAGCTCTAGCACCTCACTACACTACAAATCCTAGAATTCCATAGGACCCAGCCATGGCAGTTAAAATGGAGCTACCTTGACACTATATAAATGTATAGTGTGAAGGGGCCTATTACTAGGGATTTCAGGTGCTAATGGGAGGAGAATTCACTCTTAATTTTCACTGAAATTTGACAGAAATTGTCAGTTAAACTCTCCTTTTTCTGGTGTGACATGGTGTGTTGCATATCGCACTGTCCTTTGGTATGCTGGAAAATGATACCAAGACTTGTGTAAACAATTCAGTCTTGGCACCATCCCATAATATAACCCTTCTGGCAGCTGCAGTTTAGTACCAAAGCAGAGTAAACATGAGCTATTTGACTATTCATTAAGTTGATGGTTTAGGTGGAAGATAATGGGCTGGTTCTGTGCTTATACTGGTCCCAGCGTAATGACTAATTTAAGCCTTAATGAGTTTAATGGGTTTCCTCTAATCATGCTGATAATCTGACTCCAGGCCACTGTTGTTTCTCAATAATCCACAGTATGACCACACACCCTTATTTAAAGTTCTGTCAGTTTTCAAAGCTGATTTTGAATTTGGAAAGGTTGCCAATTTTGTTCTCTGTCAAACCACAGGCCATCCATAGGGTTGCTATAAGTCGACTTGACAGCGGTGCACAACAACTACAAACCTAATTCAGACTAGTAGTTGAATTTTGTTATCATTATGCACCATTGGCTTCAATTTAGGCAGTGCTATGAGCAAGAGATCTGCAGGAACTCTGGTTATTAAGAGCTCAGGTCTTGCAAATTCAAGGCTGTAGTTTCCTCGAATGAGTCAATCCATAGGTCCTGGGATCTTTGTTTTTTCCTACCAGTTTCTACTTTACCTAGCAGTATCGACTTTCCAGTGAGTCATGTCATCTTATTATTTGCCCAAAGTGTAATAGCTTTAGTTGGTCATTTTGGCTTCTAGTGGAAGTATAAGCTTCAGTTGCTCTCAGACCCAGTTTTTTGTTCTTTTGGTCAATCTGGGGTGTCCACAGAACTCACCTCCTGTACTACGTCTAAAGTTAGTTGACCGTCCTCTTGGCAGATTTATTCATTGTCCAGCTTTCACAACCATATAAGCGGAACTTACCTTTGAAATGGCATGTGTGAGGGCTCCACTCTAAGATAGCCTGCCTGCCTGTGGAACATCTAGTCTACAGTATTAAAAGGATATTGTTGTTGTGTGCCTTCAAGTCATTTTTTATTTATGGCGACCCGAAGGTGAACCAATGATGGAGCTTTCTTGGAGAGATTTGTTCAGTTAGGGTTTACCTTTGCCTTCCTCTGAAGCTCAGAGAATGTGACTTGCCCAAGGTCATCCATGGCCAAGCAGAGCTTCAGACTTTAGTCTCCTGAGTCCTAGTCCAATACATCACACTCTTGGTAGATAAGTGGGTTACAAATACCCAATGTCAATTCCAGTAATAACCCAATGTTTGGGCAACTCTTCTTGTTCATTATTTTTAAAATTAATTATGTAAGTTCAAATAGAAAAGAAAAAGCAGGGGTGAGAAGGAAAACTATGGGAGGATACACACAAAGGATGCAATAATGGGCTAAACATGCATATACATCAACATAACCTATGTGCATGTGTGTATGTGCCTTCAAATTGCTTGTCGACTTAGGGTGACCGCGTGAATTTCATGGGGTTTCCTTAGGTGAGGAATACTCAGAGGTGGTTTCCTCAGCTCCTTCCTCTGAAAAAGAGCCTATAGGACCTGGTATCTGTTGGCGGTCTCCTGTCCAAGTATCAACCAGGGCTGATACTGCTGAGCTTCCAAGATCAGAAGGGATCTGGTACCTTTAGGGTATTTAGGCCTCCCGTCTGTAAGGTACATGTTCACACCTTGGTAGAGCAGTAAGATCTTCCAACCATTGAAAACTTCCCCCCACTTTTTAAACATCTTTTTCTTTCTGCGTTTGCCATTCAAAAAATCACTTTAAAATCCCTCATGATCATTGTGAAGCATTCCAGGCTTGAGATACTTTAACCTAAAAATACCAAATATTCTGATGTATATATGGTACGCGTGTGTGTTTATATGATCTATTACCATGCTCTTCATATAATGTTATTTCTTCTCTCTATTTTTTTCTCCTCTTGGTCCACTGAAAGAGCCTTTTCATCATGTTCCTCGCTGGCCATGCAAATTGCATCTAAACAGACATCAAAGGATTTGCATATACACAAATCCCAGGCAATGCCATTTTGGAGGCATCACCTAAAATTGCAGAAGGTAAGAGGACCATTTCCGGCTGGCTCAGAACCAGACTTCACTGGGATGCTCCTTTGCCGGAGCTTCATTCTTGGATGGAAAGCTTATGAAGCGTGGTTATCCCAAGCATCCTGCTGAATTCGGAGGAAGACACCCTCGCCGTGTGTGTTGATCATGGAAACTGGTAAGAGTTGCTGGTGATGCTCCCAGGATAAAATTTAAGTGGCAACATTTATCTAAAAGCAGAGTCTGGAATGCTTCTTGTGAAAACTAATTCATTTTAGTTGTTAGAACAATTCAGTGTCGTCATTATCCATTAGTATATTGCAAAAATGACTTGTTCCAGTACATGTCATTTTGCTTGTTAATTTAATAATGCTGTTATTTAATTCTATTTTTTAATTTGTATAAAATAAGATTTTGACTTAATCTTTTTTTTAAGTTACTGTAAGCCACTTTGGATCCCATCCTGGGAGAAAGACAAAGTATAAACTCAAGCTATTTTTTAATTTGATTGATGGTTTAATGTATTTTAAACTTTTGTACCACATATTGTGTTAACTATTTTGTTCTAACTTATATTGCAAAAATCTTTGCGTCTCCATTTGGGAGAAAGGCAGGATATAAATAAGTTTCTAATGAACCATAGTTTCTTGTTTCGTCCAGACCAGGAAAATATTGTCACAAGCTCTGGAAGAAGACTAGTTCTTCAACCCAGTGTTTGGGAAGGTTGTTTTCAAATTACTGTCCCAGAATTCCTCAGCCAACAAGGATGATGACTGAGCTAGTTGGGAGATTCTGGGATTTGAAGGCCAAAGAAATAACTTTTTTTTAACCATGGTTCAACATTCTGACTCCTTCCAAAGCTGGTAACCTTTGTCTTGTGAACTGAAATGAAACTGCAGATAGTGGGGACATTTCTTTTGTTTGCTAACCTTGTATGTATTACAGAGTCCCGCTTCTATGGGGATGGGGGCTTGGTTGACAAGCTGGACACAACCTGAGTGCTATAATTGTGTAGTATGAAAGTGACCCAAACAGAATACCTGTAAACCTGTAGATGTCCTTCTTGGGCAAAGTGCTTTCTTCGATTTGTCATGATGGGGCTTTGGTTTTTTGACACTGGACCAGTAACTCTTAAGGTACAAAAGCCTAGGAACCACCCTTTCTAACATCCACTGGAACCGATATTTATTAGAGCAACTGCAAAAAGCAAAATTGAGCCCAAAGAAGCATATTGATAGGCCAGGGTACCCAAAAGACAACATTTGTAAAGTTATATGACCTCATAATGACATTCCTGAATAGCTTCAGCACCTTGGATACCTCCTTTAAAAGTAGCCAAAACTGGAATAGATTCACTGCCACTGACATGGGAGCAACCAGCCACAACCTATTCCCAGATTAACAAAAGGTCTGACTAGGAGCCAGCAGAGAAGACAAGAGGTCCATAGACAATTCATTGGGTTATTTTAAATTATTATGGTAAATTTCGCTCTCCCATTTGTTTTTGGCCCTGTTGCCACCTTCAGATCACCACGTCCCCTTCCCATTGAGGCTTTACTATTTACCCAATCACTGACGAATCAAAGACCTACGTACCCTCTGCCCTCTCGACTTGCTAGTCTGCAGTTCCCTTTCCAGCCTTTCTTGTCTCCCTTGTTTGATCTACGCACACTTCCTAAGGGACAGCCCTGGTTGAGGTTTCGTACCAGCCCTGCCTTCTCCGTGACTTCTCCATCTTTCCAATCAGGCTGAGCTTACCCATTGTAACTGTGTGCCTTTGAGTCATTCCAGCTTATGGCAATTCCCTAAGGAGACCTTATCATGGGGTTTTCACGGCAAGATTTGCCATTGCCTTCTTCTGAGGCTGAGAGAGCGTGACTTGCCCCAGGTTACCCAGTGGGTTTCCATGGCCGAGTAGGGATTTGAACTGTGGTCTCCCAGAACGCCAGTCCAACACTCAAATCACTATACTGCTCTGGCTCTCCTGAATCTAATACTTCCAGTCTTTTTTCATTGGATTGTTTGAGTTTTGTGTTTCAAAATTTTTCTCTGGCCACTTTCTCCATGCAGTGCATGAAGATGGCAGATAAGGATGGAAAAGACATCTGGCTTGCTATCAGATAATAAAAGTGGTCCCCGTTTGTAAGATACTGTTTCTATCCTACTCTAGGAGGTGATTGATTTCACTTGCCTCTTTATCAGTGATGTCAAATTTTTGCAAATGGCATTTTTAAAAACCTGAAAAACAAGAAGCAAAACAAACAATAATTGCAGAAGAGTGTGTGAGAGTGTGTTTTCAGTTGTTCTCCAGCAAATTTCATTTAGTACATTTCTTAAAATGCTGGCCTAAATCCAAAGCTAGTGCCAACAAGAGCTGACCCACTGAAATCACTTAAATTTATGTTACTAGTGGCTGGCAAATCCGATTCCTTTCAATGGCTCCACTTTGGTTGACTAATTCTGGTTTTTCCTTGTTGTGTTTCCATATGTTCTTAGCAAACCTGGAAACCAAACAGGAGATAAGATAAGGGTTGCCAGATATCAGGGCCTGGACCCTCTTTTCCAGTCCTGAGGACAGGCTGGAGGAATCTCAGGGCAAGAACAGTGTCTTGAAAACTCTGTGTGTGTGTGTGTGTGTGTGTGTGTGTGTGTGTGTGTGTGGATGATGATGTTTATTTTCTCCTTTGTTAGATGATTTTGCATGGCATACCTTGAGCACCTGCGCTTCTTGCTTAATGTATCACGCCTTGAGTTCTCTGATCTCAGGGCCTAGTCTTGAGTACCCTGCTCAAGGTGAGAGATAGGAACCAAATTCTCCAGTTTTGGGGGCCTCAGCTCCAAGCTATTTTCCTAAGTAAGTGAGAAAGGGGTCATCTTCTCATTTCACCTTGATCTGGAAATAACCCCTTTAGCTAAGTTTTCTGTCTTAATTTCCAAAAAGGAAAATGCATTCTCTCTTTTTCTCTACATGTGTGTGTATTTGAATGACAGGCTTGAGCAACTGTGGTTGGTATTAATGCATAGCGCTTAGGGTATCGCTGGTCTCGTACCCAATGGTTTCTCCAGGGTTGCCCCTTCCCTGTGACAGTACAAGGAGTCATTACTGTGAGTGTCAGATTTTGGCGGTGAAATTTCAAGGTCTGAGACTGCCCTAACTTGGAAACCCAACACATAAGTGACCAGAGCATTTCATGGCTGGCTTCTTTTTTCTAGTAGCTTATTTTCCAACTTCTGGAAAGAGTTTCCACAGAAGCCCACTCCACGTGAACCCAGCCAAAACCAATCTGTCCCTAGTGATCTATGCTAATTTATTTAAGAAAAATCTTAAATGTGGAAAGGGAAACCAGAATTCAAAAAAGATCAAAGGGCCCCCCTGTACGGACTAGGGAGTGAAAGTTTGTTTTAGCTCAGGAAATGCTTGTCTCTTTTTTGTTTTCTAAAGGATTAAGCAGAACATCAAGTTCCCATCTGTAACATTTGACTAAAAGGCATCTCCAGCTCCATGCGGCTTTCCACAGGTGCAGATTCTTTCCCTAGGCTGAACCCAAACAGGAGGAATGAAAGGGAAAACTCATTATCTTAGGCTGATTGAGAGGGAGGGTTGGGCACACTGGAAAAGCAAAATGTACGAACAAATGGCACATTTAAAGACACAGCTCAGAAAAATCCCAGAAGCAAGAAATAATATTTGTGGCAGTAACTTCCCCTAACCCCCAAAAATCCTTTGTTTCAAGGAGCTGGTGCGCACTGTTCTCTTCATTAGACATAACTGTTTGTTGTTGTCATTGTTGCTGTTGTGTGCCTTCAAGTCAGTTCCAACTTATAGTGACCTGAAGGAGAACTTATCACAGGATTTTCTGGCGCTGAGAGTGTGTGAGGCTTTTGTGGGCATGAAGAAACTTTCCTGAGCCAGGGGACCTCCAAGGTACCCTGCCTACCTCCAAATGGGCCTATTCTGCAACAGCAGCTGGTATCTTCCATAACCGGGGGGTGGGGGCAGTGGATCCACTCCAGGGTTTTGTCCAACTTTAAGGGCTCTTTAGAGGAGCTGCGCAAGGTGCTGAACCTACTCTGGGGATGGGATTCAGCACCAAGTTTCAGCACCTGGACTGGATTCATCACCCCACTGACTTGGAAGTCTCCAGCTGCCACAGCTTGCGTATTGCAGTTATGTGCAAGGAAGCATGTGGTTCTCTTTCAGATTTCAACTTCCAGAGGTCTCAGACAGTATGACCAATGCTTGGCAGTTCTTGGAGTGGTCTAAAAAGCTAACATTTCCAATTTCTACTTAATGCCTGAAGGTGTTGTCCACGTTGTTTTGACGCACGAAGCCAAAAACGCTACAAGCACTTCTCCACAGCAAAGCAACAACAACAGTCCCCACCACAATAGTCAACAAGTGTAACAAACAATGTGAACAATTTTCATGATGCCCTAAATGCGTTGCCTCACCCTCCTTAATAGCAGGGCTGGTTCTGAGGTTAGATTAGTGAATTACTTGTCTGACTGAGGGATCAGGTCTGGGAAAATCTGAGCCTCCATACTTACCAAGGCCTCTTCCCAAAATTCCTTCCCTTTTTGACGTTGTTGGGCTCAGGCTCCCTCTCTTTGCTTAGTCTCCGCAGACTACGGCAAACGCATTTATCAAGGCGTACGGGTGAAGCACACGGTGAAGGACCTGCTGGCTGAAAAGCGCTCGAGGCAGATGGGCAACCCACGGCTCAATGTAAGTGAATTCTTCTGAACCCAAGCCCTGGGGTCCGTGGTCTGGAGACAGCTAAAGTGAGGCAAGTCTGGGTCTGTTTGTGTGTGGTTGGGGACTTTCTAGACCAGGGTAGGGGTGGGGAAGTCTGGCCCCCAGGGCCCTGTTTTTGTCATGCCTTTTAAAAAAATAATTAAAAGCCCCCCCTGCCCAAAAACCACCAAAAATGGTGCAAACCACCACCAAAGTATGGCAATTTATGTCTCCCTTCTCCCACTTCTCCTGAAATCGAATCCTCCAGTTTGCCAAAACCATTGAATCCTCCAGTTTGTTTAAACGAGATCCCTTCTCCTGCAGCGTCTGGTTGGGCAGCTGAGGGTGTGGGTTTGAGTGTGTGTGTGAGTAAGGCACATATAAAAACAGATGGTCTTTTGAACTGTAAGCTGTCAAGTACTCTTTGGGGTAATGAAGGCACGACTCGTGTCTTCCAAATAATCATTGGAGCCACATTTGCATGGCTATCGGGTGCTCCTTGTTTGCTTTCTGGATTTCGCAGGAATGCTGGCGCACTGGCAGGGCAAAGCCAGAATTCTAGAGAATTGTGGATTGCCATTAACCAAACTGCATGCCAGCAAGCACAGACTCTGGTGTCTGCTTGGTTCTTCCTGCTAGTGTGGGTAGATACGCTTTTTTGGTTAGTGTATTGTTTGAACCTGGTCCCAGACAAGCTTATGATTGTAACCTTTTTGGGATAGGAGACCACATACATGAAATTATCATCCTTGGTCCCTCTGTCTAATAGTGAGCAAGAGGGCTGTACCTGTATCAGAGAGGTTGAGAGACAAGAGGAGAGCTATTGGCCAAGCCCCTTAGAAGTATCAAAGATATTTAAGGGTATAAAGACCAACCCATCCAAAACAGTCCAGTGATCACTGAGCGTGCTAAAGGTCTATTGGGGGAAAATGAAAGGGAAAAAGATATCACGAATGGGAAAGAATATCTTTTTCAATTTGAACACAAAATAACATAAACACCAACTAACATTTTAAACATAACCATAAACTTAAATTAAAACACAGTTCTGAAAGAGTAAATTAAAAAACACTAATTTGCTAGAACACACATTTATAAGCTAAACGCTAATTTACTAAAAATGCAAAGGGGACAAAAAAATTTGTGGTGTGATTAGCAGTGGCAAAAGGGCTCTGACACCCCACTCCCAAAACCAAACTGCAATGAGAAAGAGAAAATAAGACGTGGATGCACACACACACACACACACACACACACACACACATGTTCTCTGATAACTAATCCACCTAAGCAAATTTACTAGGTTTACTAGCAACCGTGTCCACAAATGACTAGATGATTTAACAGTTTCCAATCTTTCCAAAAAGAGGAAAAGAGTATCTTAAGCAGAGGCATGCTGCAATTTTTTGTTGCAGGCTCCACTTCTCCTGTGCTTGTTGTAATATCTTTTATTCCTGCTGGCATGACCCAGACATTACAGAAGTGATGATTCCAGGAGCCTGCAGGCATTCCTTTGTCAAATACACACTGCGTGCCACTGTAAATTATACTTCAAGGATGGTTTGCCAGGGCATGTTTGGTTGCTCCTTTGTGCCCTCTGCACGATCCCCAAATCTCAGTGGGCTGAAAAGCAAGCCTTATGCAACAGCAGACACCATGCAATTGGCGAGGCATTTATTACCACGTTACTTTTTAAGCATTTTTAAGCCACAAACCTCACAGTAGGGTGCAGTCAAAACAAATGTTCGCCACATTTATTTTTTTTTTTAAAGAAAAAAAATGTTTTTTGCCTCAAAATGCCCTCTAGGAGCCCAGGAAAGATCCCAAATATGGTGAGCATGGCGGGGGGGGGTGATTTGGGTGACCTGGGAGTGGGTATAGTGGGGAATACAGCCCCTAGCCTCCCACAGTTGCCCACCCCTGCTTTAAAACAACACAAAAGACTTGAGCGCAACAACAACAATAACAGCGGTCAATGGAGCAAAAACTAGAAAAGGCCAAGCAGAAATCAAGCCATAATCCAATTGCTGGGCTCCAAATTTTTCTGTCGTAGGCCAAGTACTTCCTACCCTGATTGGTAGAAGCTTTTAAGAGCCTTAGGGCCTTTCCGCACTACACTGTTACAGTGCTATTATTCCACTTTCAACCTCCTGTGGAATTCTGGGGTTTGTAGTTTACTCTGGCTGGGAATTCTAAAGGCCTAAACTCCCTGCAGTGCAAATCCCAGGATTCCATAGGATGTGGAAAGTGGAATAATAGCACTATAACGGTGCAGTGCGGAAAGGCCCTAAGGCAAAGGGGGTTTTGCTTTTTGTTCTTTTCACCAACTTACATGCAATCCCTTGGAAAATGGCAGGGACCGAGCTGGGACCTTAACAATTTTAGCCTTTAAGAATAGATCATTGTTGCTGTTGTTGTCATCACCATCAGCATTATCATCAACATCTTTGTTGTTGTTTGTTTATATAGAGCCGCCCGTGGCACTTTACAAATGAAACAACCAAAAAAACAGCAGCTCCTGCCAAAGGCACACAATCTAAAATATAGGTATCTACCCATAAACACAAAGGGAAGGAAGGAAGAATAAAACTACACCATACAAATGCAAAATAAATTGTCCAAATAAAATACAAAAATGCAATATAATGTAAAGCAAACTCACAAGTTCGGGTAATCAAATTACACAAAATCATCAAACAATATTAAACTGAAACTCCAAAAGCTTTGGAAAACAAAAAAAGAAGTTTTAATTGAGATTTAGAAATAACGAGGGAAGAAGCAGTCCGCAAATGTTCAGGGAGGAAAAGGACGCAGCTGAACCAAAGAAGAAGAAACCTTTGGTTGGGTGAGAAGCCTAGCCCATTTCTGCACTACACTGTTATAGTGCTATTATTCCACTTTCAACCTATTGAATCCTGGAGTTTGCCATTTAGGGAGGGACCTTTAGAATCCTCAGCCAGAGAGCTCTTTGGCCTCAGGAAACTGCAAACCTCAGAATTCCACAGGAGGTTGAAAGTGGAATAATAGCACTATAACAAGGTAGTGTGGAAATGACCTTACAGTCTCTGGAACACAGGCTGGTGAAAAAAATAAGAGGTGAGAGACAGAGGGGAGCTGGGTTTATGTAGGGCTTTGAATGTTAAAGCAAGAACCTTGCACTGAATTCTAGAAGGAATGGGTAACCAGTGAAGAGATATGAAAGCTGGGTTTTTAAATTATACCATTATAGTAGTCTGATATCCCTTGAACTGAACTGCCCTGGCTTTTTCCACACTGTCCTGTGATCTGTAGTTAACTGAGGGTCTTAGAATTCTGTGCTAGAGAGAGATGGTTCTGTATTTGGGGGGGGGGATGCGCTGGGGCAATGGTTCCCAATTTTTGCTCCTCCAGATGTTTAGTACTTGACATCCCAAAATCCTTGAACATTGCCCACGCTGGCTGGGGCTTCTGAAAGCTGAAGTCCAAAACATCGAAGGACAGCAATGACGAATTATGCTAGAGTTCACCAAATGGTGGATCCCATGGTTTTGTAGGACGGAGCCATGACTGTTCCAATGGTATGAGACTGCTATAATGATGCAGTGCAGACATACTACGCAAGATCCCAGGATTTCGTAGAATTTAGCCACACCAGCTCAATAGGGTCGCGAGTTCAGGATCATCCCAGCCCCTGAGGTTTCCAGGCCAAGACCTGAGCTCTAGGGATGTCCCCTGATAATGTCATCATGTATTGGGTATTAACTACTAATACAGTTGCTCACAGACGACACATGTTCCACTTTGGCAATTAAGATGGAAATCTTTTTTTAAAGATTATTCATTTATTAGTTTTAAAACAATCAAATTCAGTTAGAGTCCCAATCCCAAGAGAAATACATGTTCAAAAAGAAAAAAAAAGGAACCAAGGTGAGTTCATATTTTTCCAGTAGCGCAGGAGTTTTGGTACAAATCCGCATGGAGATGCTTGTCCTACTGTGCTGGCAGGCTCTGCAGTTCCCTCTACCTCTTTCCTGGGTGCGTGTTTTTATTTCTCTTGCAACTAGGTTGAGAGATTGAGCTCATTTCCCTGGATGAGCACATGTCCAGGTGGGAGCTGAGAGATGCTAACCAAAAAGGAAGTCTTGACACTGGCAAATCGGAATTCAAATTTAAACCTCTAAATTTGGTTGCTTGCCATGGCAGGAAACTCCTGTTTGCCGTATGCAAACTGGGGGAAATTGTACTCTGACACTCCGAACTCCAAACCGAGGGGATCACGTACTCTCTGTCAGTTGTCTCATGTTTAATGGTCTCCGGGTGGAGTATTAGAAGGTAAGAAAACAGCCCCATTTGTTCCAAAAGAAGAGGAGCGTTTTATCATCCTGTCTCCAGGTTTAAGCAAGTGCTGAACTTGGGCTCAACTTGCTTCACTTGGGAGGGGGAATGAATGAAGGAATGTTGTTGTTGTTATATTATATTCTATCAAGTCTCCTTTGACTTATGGCAACCCAATGAACAAAATACTTCGAAGGTATCTTGTTATTAACAGCCCCGTTCCGATCGTTCTTCTTCCTTGAAGAAGGCTTCAAGGAGAAGGCTTCCTTGATTGAGTCAATCATCAGTAATATGGTCTTCCTCAGCTTTGCTTTGAAACATTCTGGGACATTTTCAACAGCTTATTTGGAGTTAGATACCATCTATACATCATCTTATACAGGTTTTCTTTTAAATTGCGCCCTTCCAATTTCTTAAACATTATTATCTTTTCTCTTGAGTCACATCATCTCATGATATCTCCGAAGTACAACAGTCTCAGTGCAGTCATTTTGGCTTCTAGGTGGAGTTCAGGCTTGATTTGCATCCATTCATTTGTCTTTTTAATAGCCCTGAGTATCAGTACAACTCTCCTCCAGCACCACATTTCAAATGAGTTGATTCTCTTCCTGCCTGCATTCTTCATTGTCCAGCTTTCAAACCCATACCTAAAAATTATGGCCTAGATGATTCTGACTTTAGTGTTAATGATATGCTTGTACACTTGATATATCATTAATATCTTTATCATTACCATTACAATAATTAGTATTAATATAATAGGTATTAATCTATATTAATCCATATTAACTGATGTATTAACATAATATATTAATATATTATCATATATGTATGTATGTATGTGTGTGTGTATGTATCTCATTGGCCACTGTGGCTGGGGATTCTGAGAGAATTTCCCCAAGTTTTGGTGATGTCCTCTACAAGAAATTTTTCTAGTAGATACTTGGGCCATTCTTAGCCTTCTGTTTTGTTCCTCTAGATTTCAGTTCCTCCTTAAGCAGAGTTCATCTAGAACATAAGTTCTCTGTTGGATTGTGTGAAGGCACAGATGAACACAGAATCCTCCTTCTCTCCTAGTAGCTGTTGTTAAGAGAAGTGCCAGGGTACTATTTTGCATTTCTGTTCTGTAACTCAGTCAAAGTTGCTAATATATATATATATTTAACAACCTGTGTTGTTCCTTACAGGGTAGTGTCACCACAACACAGTCATCATTTGTCCCATTGCCAGGTAAGCCTATATTTCCCCTCCCAAGAAAAATAACTTGATTACATGTATATCGTTTCTGACTGCTGTATGTATTATGTTCCTACTTCAGCCCATCTCTTGGCAAACTGGTGAACCAAATTTTTCTATTACCCATAAAGGTTCCCCCACGGTGTCTAGTTACTATGGAGTCCGGAGATCCCTCATGGCGGACATGGATTTACAAACCAACAAGCAGATCTCCAGTGATGTCTACGCTTCCTCCCTTATCACAAAGCCGTTTGCGTACGAATCTCCAGCAGTCCAGGGATATCCGTCCCTTCTAGACACCCATTTCATTGACCAATATGTTGATCACCGGGCTGCCTCGGTCACTTCCAGCGCATCCCCCCTCTTTGGTGCCGCACCACTGACGGCAGTTGGGCCGTCTTTTCCAAGTGACTCGGCACACTTTTTAGTGGTAAGTAGATGAAATGACTGTGTTTTGAGTGCAGAAAACATCAGAAGATCCCAAGGCAGGGTGTGGAAGCTGAGGCCCTCCAGATGTTGATGGACAACAACTCTTACTGTCCATGAATATAATTTTAGTAATAATATTAATTTAATTTAATATTAATTTAAGAAAATATTATTTTAAAAAGTTTTAAAAATAAATTATTTAGTGCGTAGTTATTTACTGTAGAGTAGTTTACATTTTTCTTAATGTGTAGTTTTAGCTGTGTGGGTTTTTCTTCCTTTGGTGTGTTTGGTTTTTGTATATCTTTTTTCATATATATCCAAAATTTGTGTGTTTGATAAAAATATTATTTAAAAAAGTTTTAAAAGATAAATGAAGCACCCTGGCAACAGTTTCCCTGCTTATACATTTGAAGCCTTTCTCCACCCCTCTGCTATGTTCTTCCTCCGCACTCTTTGATCCGTGTTCCATTGTCTTCCTCTCAGAGAGACACCTGGGAGCAGCCCTCACCTGAGAGCCTCGGCCAATCGGATTCCTGTTCAGAATCCCTGCAGGTGCCTCCCGCCTCTGCTTGCCTCTCCTCGCACGAGCCGGGAACGTCTTCCCAGTACAGGAGCCCCAGCTGGAGTTCCCCCATCTCCGGAACGCAGCCCTACTCTTTCCATGCTCCCGACGATGTCCACTACGCGGCCGGCTACTCAGCTTCCTCCCCTTATCCTTTCTCCCCTTTTATGACCACCGTGGCCAGTGACCTCACCCCCAAGGTGTTCCACGCATCCTCGGAAGAGCCCTCGGATGCAACTCCTCTCCCTGACAGCAACTCTCTCTGGCCAAAGGAAGATGGGAACACTCTCTGGGGGTCGTACGAATGTCGAAGGACTTACTAAGGCAAAACCAAGACCACTTAAAAAAAAAAAAATTAAGCAGATGCTGAGACTCTAGGAAGGGACCCAGCCATCACTTTGGGCTAAAGACGCATCTTAAATAGTCGGTGCTGCTTACTAGAGAAGTACATCTTTGACTATTTCATCCTTGCTTGAGAAGACAAATAATTACTGCAATTTTTCCCCAATGTGGGAGAACATGAATATTTCTCTGCAGTGTTCTCCCCACATTCAAACATCTCAAAGTCTTGTGGAGGAACTACTCTGTGAAGGAATACACATAGTTGGCTTTTTTTTCTTTGCATAAAATAACCACAAATATATTTCTCTGCAGGATAAATCCTTCACAACAACCCACACCATTTTCTCTGCAATACTTCAGCATGTTTGAATACTGGGGAAGCAGCACAAAAGTCTTGCTACTATTCTTTGTGACAGCGTTTCCTGAAAAATCGATTTTTCAACCTGGAAACAAATACAGTCGCCCCTCCACATTTTGGGCTTTTACTTTCACGGATTTGATTATTTGCAAGTTTCTCCAACCCCTGCCCCAATGCTTCTTTCTGGGGGACCCTTCCCTCTCTGTGGCTCTTCAAAAGGCTCTGCCCCATTTGCTTTTGGCCTCACTCACCACTGGAATGGGGCTCACAAGGACTTTTATGAATCTGAATTTGGCCCACAGCTTCAAAGAGGTTCCCCACCCTTGCAACCACCTCTTAACTAGGACTATGTATATGAAAGTTCATGGGATCCATAATCTGTACAATTGGCAGCTGTGCAAAAGTGAGATGGATACATCAGGTCTTGTATGAGACAGTGATGGACAAATCGTGGCAAAAACTAATCTTGGAGTCCTTTTGGGGGCTATGCATTGGTGTAACGAAGAGTTATGCTGCCAGATCTACCTTTTTTTTTCTGGCTAGGGAGTAGGGTTGCCAGAGTGACAACTAGAGAGGGCTTCTAGAGCATTAACTGGCTGTGTAGAAAAGAGAATTTCAGCACATATTGCTTATTATGAGAGCTATTGCGGTATAGCGGTTTGAATGTTGGACTATGGCCTTGGAAACCAAGGTTTGATTCAACCATGGAATCCCACCGGGTGCCCTTGGATGCATTACATACTCTCAGCCCCCAGAAATCTCCATGATAGGGTCACCTTAGGGTCGCTATAAGTGGGAAATGACTAGAGGGCGTGCAACAAGAATAATTGCTTGTTGTCTGGTTGCATGGCAAGCAACGCTGGCTGAAATCCCCTCTCCAAAACAACTATTAAAGGTACAGGTGCCCTTTCCAGATTTCCCTCTGGCAACCTTAGTAGGGAGGTATGCAGCACACAACAGTTTTGCTCAGCAGCACAACACAACAGGTTCTTTTCCCCTTACACAGGTGTTTTGCTCAGCAGCACAACAGCTCCACCCTCCCCCTGATGTCGGATGCTTCTCTTGTGCCATCGCTGGATTGGACAACTGCACAATCGGATCTACATCTTGCCTCTCCAGTACCTGTCCCTCTGCATATATCCTTTGCTAGACGTTTAACACTCCACTCGGTTTAAAATAGACTCTCAGACTCAAATTCAACTCTAGTCATTTGCTCAGTGCAAAATAGCTTTTATACCATGACATCTTGGGATGGCAGCATGTTTATTTCTGTCCTCCATCATTGTTCTGCACTTTTTGTGGGTGCTTTTTATTTTACAAAGAAATAACAGGTTGACTTCATAATATCATTATCTGAAAGAAGATTGGTATCAACCAAAATATATAGTCATGCTGTGGAATACCAGCGCTGTTGATTTTCCCCCCCCTTCTTCTTTTTAGATTCTTTATTTTTTAGTTTTAAAACACACAAACCAACCAGTCAAATTCACAGTTAGAATTACAACTGCAATCAAAGAAATGCATGTTCAAAAAAAAAGAAAAGAGAATAAAAATGTAAAATTAATACTAGAACATAATCATAACACACTAAGCTAAAACACTGAACACTACCCCTGCTGATTTCTTAGTTAGCAAAATGTCAGTCATTTAGCTGGAGATGGGTTTGTGAGTGTATGTATGTGCATCTGTGTTGGTTTGTATAGATCGAGACAGAAAGATAGATTGGATTTTTATGTGTTACGAGTGAAGGCTAATGGGAATATGGGAAACAGTTCAGTTATACAGGCCAGTCCCCTCTTGGTATTGTAGGAAGCTTTGTTCAGCAAATAGGGGTGTAATTCTGCACTTAATTTCTTCTCAAAGACAGAAATGTGTAATTGCAGCCATTTTCCTCCCACTGTTAGAAAATCTTTAAAAACCACAGTTCTTGAAGGCTATTCGTAGTTCAGGACTTCTTCTGCGAAAATTCGCACATGATTGTTTTGCATAGAAAACAGCTTTTTCTGCACAAGGAACAGCATTTCTGAAGAAAGTATAGTATTTCAAGGCAGAAATTTTAACTCTTATGCGGAAGATGTAGTTTTCTGCACAGAAAATGCTGTTTTCTGCACAAATCAACCATGTGAGAAATTCATGCAGAGTACATTTCCTATTACAGCAGTTTTCGGCACAGAAAACAGAATATCCTGCATAGGAATTAATATTTATGCATTGAAATATCGTTTCCATTCAGAAAATGCTTTTTCCTGCACAAAAAATGCTGTTTTCTGCCCAAAACAACCACATGTGAATTTTGCACAGAATAAATCCTGAACTGTGAAGATTCATATCATTGAAGGATTCTTCTGATCAGGGTTTCTCAACACTTGAAAAATATGCTTTTCCAACCATTTTCCAAATATTTTTGGATATTCTTTCCAATCCCTATTGTCAGCAAAGTACTTAAGTGGAGTGGTGTAGACGCCAGATTCGTTTACGCTACAAAATTATCGCAATGTGATCTCACTTCAATAGCCATGGCTCCATCCTATGGAATCCTGAGATGTATAGTTTCATGAGGTACTTAGGATTCTCTGCCAGAGAGCTCCAGTGCCTCCTCAAACTACAAATCCCAAGATTTTGCAGGATACAGCCATGACAGTTCAAGTATAATTAAAATGTTAAAATTGTGTAATATGAAAGACAGGCAAGTAACTGAAATAATTCTCTAAGCGTTCTTTTCCTTTCCCTCCTTTGTACCACATTTTTGGAGGTCATTCCTGGGGCAATCATAATCACTGGGCATTCATAATTAGGAAATCATAGGGATGCTGTGCTGGATTATTTCATACCCTCCAACTAAACTAAAAACACAACTAAAAACCAGGACAGCTGCAGGCGAGCAACATCAAGATGGCAAAAATTATTAATGGAGAAGAATAGAAAAGAAAGGAGAAGCCGCAGCACTTTGTTTTTGCCAGAGCCTCCCGGGAAGGGCATCTGCCCTTTGCTGGTCTCTCCCTTCTACTTGTCCACTTTGAACTCAGTTTGTAGCAACTGAAACAACCTGAGAAGAAAGGGGGAAAGTGGGAGGAAGTGGGACAACAGAGGATCAGTCGAGACTGTCCCTGCCCAACTGGGACAGCTGGAGGGTATCTTATTTTTGGCACTGCATGGCGTGTGCTCATGCAAAATCACATCAAAATGCACACAAGCACCACAAAGGGAGAACTTGCTGCAGCAGGACAAATGGTGGATTCCCTGCACGGAGGTTTTCCTGCCACCAGGGTGAGCTCTCTCTACACCAGCAAGCCCTGCCTTTCTGTGTGCGGAAAACTGTTTTCCTGTTTTCTGCTAGAATGAATCCTTTGCAAGTCAGTAACTGTTTCTCGCCCCTTGTTTTCTTCATTGGAAGTGTGTGTGTGGGGGGGCATATGTGAAATAATCTGCACCAGGACTGGATTTCAGGGGAGCAGCCTCCACCATGTAACACCAACCCAATGCGCCCCTTTCCACTATTACTTTTCGGATGGGGGGAAATAAAACAATAGACTCCTTCAGGCAGGGCAAACACATATGGCAATATTTATTGCTATAGTCCTCAGAGTTTTTTTTTTTAATATCCGAATGATGATACTCGTGATGTCCTGTTTTCTGTCAATTTCCAGCACCAGCTGCAACAATTTAGTCCCACTCTTGAGTTCTTTATAATTCTGAGCCATATTAGAACAAAAGAGTCTTCCAGTCCTCTTTTTTTTGGTAAACTTTTAAAAAAAGAGGTTAAGTGTCATAAGTGGACCAGTGAAATGGCACTTGTGCACAATACCTCTTAAGAAAAATTTTAAAACCAATTCAGAGAGGCCCAAATGGACCTTACAGACCACTGCCCCAGTTCAGCAAACCATGCCTTGTTTTAAAAAAGAAAAAAAGTCACCTCGGGAAGAACTCTAGTGCAGATCCAAGAAATCTCTACAAACAGTTCCCTGAAAGAATGGAACAAGTGAACACAGAAGTGACAAACAAGTGGCAGAGCCCAAGGAATTCACACATTTTTACACTGATCTGCAGGGCCAAATTAAAGAGGCTAGGGCCCTGGAACATCTCCAAAAACCAGAGCCCCCTTCCTATGCACATGGGACCTATCCTAAGAGTGGCTTAGAAGTGAATGAAATAATAATAAAACTAAACAGTGAATGTAACTGTCAATGGCATAAAAATCAGCGACGTAGACCCATTTTCAGACCTGCATTTCAATGAGAGCAAGAGCTAGATCCCATGGGTTTTTGCTCAATTGCTCAAGCTTATTTTGTATATCAAAAATCATTGGAAGATTTGACTGGGGAAGAACAGCAAGCTGCACTCTTTTCCCGTTGACACTGGACCCCTGACTGTGAGGGGTCTGGAGCCATTGCTCCAACTTAACCACTGATAATCTGGCCCTGCCAGTTTGGAAGAGCCCAATATTAGGACTTGAATCCACATCACTGCAAACATGGCTGGAATAATCTTGTGTGTGTGGCATTCCCCAAACTGGCCATCAGGGGGCAGCGTTTGCAAACAGAAAAAAATAATGCAAAATAGGCTCTCCTTACTATTTGATTTTCCCCTCCAGCCTCTGGGGCTCTTAACACATTCCGTTGGAAAGGGATCAATGGCAAGTGTCCCAAAATACGCCCATCAGAATGCCACTTGAATTGAGTGTGGGGGGGTCTCACATCCCAGAATCCTTTGCAGCATGCTAGAGTCCCTTGGGAATGCACGAAAGGAACATTCAACAGACAAAGGTGACGTGGGAAGGTTTCCCTTTGTGATAATAAGTGTGAAAAACCAGCCATCTTGCAAATCAGTGCAGAAATTCAAACGCGCTGATACAATGAAAACTTTCTTTATAAGAGAGCCGTACATTTCCTAGGACTATCATAGCGGGACAATGAAATCTCTTAACATTTAATGTTCCTTTTGAAAATGGCTCTTTTCTGCTATGGCACACATGCAATATGTAAGGATTCCCCACAATTGTAAAGTATTTTCTTTCATCAATGAGCTTTATTTGTATCTTTCAGAAAGATTACGACAAGACAGGCAGATAAGCTGTTGAGTTTTCAACCAGGGTTACCATTGGGCAGAAGGGATATTTGTCCCAGGTTCACGAGATACCTCTTCTTGCATCCCCTGATGCAGTGCTTCAGACCAGTTAGCTTGCTGTGCCTAGCAATAGGAAAAGTCTGGACCTAGTCTCTCTTGAAGCAAAATTAGGTCCTAGATTAGGGCTGCCAGAGTGAAAACTGGAGAAAGCTCCTCGACCTTTAATGTGTGTAGAAGACGGCACTTTAGCAGAGGATGCTTGTCACGCAATCAGGGTAACAAGCAATATCTGCTGAAATACCCTCCCCAGTTCCTATTCTGTTTTATCCAGGGAAATTCTGGTTTGTACCAGCTTATTCTGTTAACTCTGCAATGCTTCTGATTTTAAAACAACATTCCCTGCATGTAGTAATGCAGCATGTCAAGCTTTCAGCAAAGCTGTGGTGTTCCTTTACTACCTGCAGGGTGTTTCCCATGTGGAAGAACACAGAAATATGGCAGGCCTCTCCTGACAATCTCAAACAGTACAAACCAAAATTCTTGGGCCTCTGATACACAAAAATTCTTTTTTTTTTCTGAACCATAACTCCCAGAATCCCACAGCTAACGTAACTAGTACTAGGAGCTATAGCTCCCCTGTAGTAATATTTCTAAGTTTTATAACTCACATTCTGAAAATAAAAGTTAAGAATCCAATTTTTAAGGGTTCCTTCTGCAATAAGAAGTCTTTCCCGTTTCTCCAATCTTCAGATATTAATCCAAAAGCAGTTCCATTGTCCAGTGGGAAGAATATTGTAGAATCATGCCCTTAGGATCATGGATGATATGCCAGACCAAAAAACACAATTAAACTCAAACTCTATGGAGTCCTTTTATTGCTCCCCATCATCAAAGAGGCAAACAAGTGTACCATTATGGCACTTTGATGCTTTTTCAACAGCCGTAACTCTATCTTAGGGAATTGTGGGATTTGTAGTTTGTTGAGGTACTTAGATTTCTGTGTTGAGGGAGCCTAAATGCGGTAGTTCTGAGAAGTGTGTTAGGGAATTCAATATCCCTCAGCAAACTACAGATCTCGGAATTATGCAAGATACAACTGCTGTAGTTAAAGTGGCACTGAACCGGAGAACCGATGGAATCAAATGACAAGAAAAGGTATTCTTCCTAAACGTTTGAAAGAACTCTTTTACCGTAAGAGCTGTTTAACAGTGAAATTGACTACCTCAGGGGCTGGGGATGGAATCTCCCTTTTTTAGAGGTCTTTAAACAGAGATTGGGCCTTTCACAAATGCTTTAGCTGTATATTCCTGTATAGCAGAGCGTTGGACAAGATGGCCCTTGGAGTTCCTCCCAGTTCTAAGATTCTATTATTCTAACTGCTACAGTTGTGCTGTGTGGACAGAGCTCCTGATTCACGAATGCTTGACTCATTTATTATTGGTGGCACTGAGACTCATCCTTGCAGACCCCTACAAAATTGCCTCAGACGTATCCTTTCCATTTTGGATGGATCGGCACAAGAAGTGTACACACTACGTCTGCATTTTGATCAGCCATTATCTGACAGCAGGAACGAGGAGCTTTGCCTAGATATTGTTATATTTATCCAGCGTAGAAGAATTCTCCTTCTGCTTGTATTGGAAACTTTCCCTCCCCTCATTTGCACTCTTTCTTGCTTCCACACACCTTCCCTTTGCTTGGCATGGGCTTGCTCTTCCTGGTTGGCCATAAATCCGTTTCCGCTTAAGGTCCGATGTCATTTCCTGTAAAGTACATGTTGTAAGGTTAAGTTGGACTATGACCCTCACGACCAGAGGCTGATTCCCTGCTTGGCCATGGAAACCCACTGGGTGACTTTGGGTGCGTCACACATTCTCAGCCCCAGAAAAATATGTGATGGGTTCACCTTAGAGTTGCCATAAGTCAGAAACAACAACCAGTGCTGGTCAACTCTAGTTCTACAGGTCCTGCCGTGGTTGCACATGGGCAGAGGGATAATTTAGACATTTCAGTGAATAATTGGTAGCCTGTCTAGCCACAGACAAGAGGGAGGTGTCTGCCCAGCTTGCGCTGGAACTCAGCACCATCCGTTCCGACTTCTGGCTGAATCCACCCGCAGCTCAGCGTTCCTTCCCTGCTTTGGATATCTTGCGTGTATCCTGTTCGGACTTGCTAGGAGGGAACCACAATCGCTGCAGGCTCTCGCTCTCTCTCCCTGTCTGTGTGTTATGTGCGTGCAGCTAACCCAACGTCTTCGGGTTATTTTGGGCTCTTGCCACATCTCTCTGGAGGCTTTCGTCAGGAAAAATAACCAGAAAAAAAAAATAGTCAAGTACTCCTGGACTTTGCCCCCAAGACAAACGGATGGAGGAAAGCAGACGCCATGAGCTTGGAGTGGCCTGGACTTGCGAGGGGCCGATTGAGCACAGATAGCCAAAAGGCAATGGGCTCTCCGATCCTATCTGCAACTGCAACGGCAAATAGATAAGGCAGATTTCTTCCAACCTTCCTGACATTTTTGACTTCAATGCCCAACACTCCCAGATAGGCTGGCCCAGGATGACTGATAATTATGGGAGTTGCAGTCCAACACGGAGAGGCCACCAGGTGGGGAAACAGCTGGAAAAGGGTTCTAGCCAAAGTTTGGAAAAGTTACGTTTTGGGTTTACAACTCCCACAGCTAGCGGGTGCCCTGGTTGGGGGATGCTGGGAGTTGTAATATTTCCACGTCCTGGGATTCTCTAGAGCAGGGAAGGGAATCACGTGACCCTCCAGATGTTGTTGGACTGCTAATGCTATCATACCTCACCATGGGCTAGAGATGATGGAAGTTGTAGTCCAGCCCGATCTACAAGACTGCAGGCTTCTCCCTCTGGAGCTGGATGCTGGGTTCAGTCTGCAACCCAGTTTCCCTGAGCAGCTGGATGGAGTCACTGCTCGTTGAATTTCCCACATGCAATGGGCACATCAGCACTCCAGGATTCTGCAGAAATCAAAGCGGCAGCCCAAACACACTGCCCGGCGTTAAAGAGACAGATTTCGATTTTTGGCAGGGGGAGAGACGAAGCAGACACCAATGGTGGGTCCTTCTATGGCTCTGGTTACCTAGCAGTGGTCTTTACGCTCACAAACTCTGCCTCACAGGGTTGTTGTGAGGGTCAAATTGGGAAGGGGGTGATAAAGGGACTAGGCAAACCACCCACCCAACCCTGAACTCATTGACAGGTGAGTAAGACCAAAGTGTAATCGGGACATTCTGTTCCCTATGTTTACCAGTGATATTTCCAAATGTAGATAATATACGGCTGCCTATAAGGACCTGGCCTGAAGGGCTGTGACTCAGTTGCCACATCAGAGCTGAGCAGGCCACCGGCAGGATCGTGATCTGGATGCCAGGTCACATCAATAGCCTCTGTTTCCCTGTCTCAGGTCTTGTAATGGTTGGAAAAAACAGGTGATCTGTTTCTTTCAAGCCAATCAGTCAATACTTAAATTGAAAATAACAAAGAGGCACATGACCCCGTAAAGACTGGCAAGTTTTTTTTAATGGCAAATGTTTTTGGGCAAGCTCAGCACATCTGAGGCTCTTTTCACACTATACAACGATAGCACTATAATTCCACATTAACCGTTATGGCAACATCCTATCAAATCCTGGAATTTGAAGTTCAGGGATGGGTAATTAGAATTCCCAGCCAGAGAGCTCTAGTGATTCATGAAAGTACAAATCCCAAGATATCATAGGATGCAATTAAGTTGGAATCCTAGCGCTGTAACTGTGTAGTGTGTAAAAGCCTGTAGCGTGCAAGAGTTTGTAGAAGTCCGTGACCTCTAAATGTCTGCGTCCAATGAACACATCACAGTGGATTAATTCATCCAGGTAGTTGCAATAGTAACTAGTTAAAGCAACAGATTCATTTATTCCAGCTGCCCTCCACAATCTGTTTCACTGCAATTCCCATCAGGCCAAAGTCAGCAGGGAGTGATGGGGAATGCAGTCTAAAAATTCAAGAAGAAACTAGGTTTCGTTGTCCTGCATTCGCATAAAGAGCTGGTTATTGCCTAGTTATTTCCAGTGTCGTAGCTGGTCTTCGGCAGGCTGGCTGTGATCCACAACTAGGTTGCGTTCTTTAAGTAAACTCACAAGAACAACACCGTCACACAACCCTGTTTCTTTTTAAAGTAAATTCAGTCAGAAGCTGGTTCCCTTGAAATCTCCTGCCTAGCATATTTACTTAGAGAGTTTACCAAATTTCAACAGAGGTTACTTTTATGTAAATATATACACAACCCAAGAATCTGGCCTCCTCAGAATGCAACATAGATCTTTGGATTTTTGAAACCCCTCAGTTGGTCCAGTCTTCCATGTTTGGCCCTCAACAGATTCCTGTTTTAGAAGCTACTGTTGAGATTACAAACTTTAATACCAGGAAAACCCAAATCTTTGAGCACTAAGACCTTTGCTTCATCTTACAAGATGCCTCATTGGATTTCTGTGTATCTCAGATACACAAATTAGGCCTCCTTTCCTCATCTTTAAGCTTCACCTGTTAAATTTAAACTGCATCTATGAGAAGCATCTAATCTCAGCAATCTATTCACTAAGAGAGAGGCCATGGTTTGCTTTATCTAAAAACCCAACTTTATTTTGGGAATATCATTGTTCCTTTTGCTCTGTCTGTGAAGTGTGAAACTTTTCTTATCTGGATGGACAGTGTAATATCTGGTCTCTTAACATCCACAGTAAATGTATATTAACACACATGAAATTGTTCATAAATAAAAATACAAAGCATATAACCTACCTATTGTTCAGTCTAATCGTGTCTTGCATCATGGTTGCTCAATTTAGACACTTTTAAAATGAATAGAAAGGCAAGGCATTTTTCCTTTGATATCAGCGCTCAGAAACAAACCCACAGCAACTTCCCACAGCATTTAAACCTGGTTTGTATTAAAAACAAGCAATAACCCAGGATTTGGCTTCCAAAATGCAAGAGCCAGATTCCTCCACCTCCTCCTCAGAAATCAGTGTTCAGAGGATAGTAAAGGAATTGCAGGCCCTCCTTCCAGTAGCGCCAGAACCCAGCTATGGAAGAGTCAAATAAAATAACAGAGGAGTCTCTGAGCACGTACAGAGGGCAGCTGTTTCCTAAGCAATTGCTGCCCGCTCTTGCATACCTGGAATTGGGGCACAGGTTCTGCCATGGGTAACTGGTTAAAGATTAACATTCAGTTTCTGCAAAGACTTGTTCATAACCGAGCAGTTGTTAGTAGGGGCCTGTTCTATAGGAATACCGTTCCCAATGGAGGAGGAGGAGGGAAATTCTTGGTCAACCCCCTCCCCAATAATTCACACACCCTTTGAGCCACTTTTCCTGCATGATGAAAGAAGACCCTCCCTTACATGTTGCACTTTCAAGAACAATTTTGTAGTTTCTCCAAATTTTAAAGTAACAAGTGGGTGGCTGGGGAAGTATATCTCCTTTCAGAAATCCATCCTGATTTTCTCCTAGCTTTCTAAAGAATCATTTAAACCTCTCTCCCCAACAGACTTTTGCACAGATCAAAAGTCAGAAAGAAAAGTTAAGAGACATCCATGAATTCTTGCGTGGGCACAATAGTGCGGTCAAAACCTTCCGGGGAAATGGAAAAAGGAATGTTTCTGAAGGCAGCAAGACACCACTCCCTAATTCAAACGGGGGATATTTGTGGAAGTTTGTTGGATTTTTTTGTTTTTTAAAAAATCATTTGGAACAATGACCAAATTATATCCAGAGTAGATGATTAACAGCTTTGCCTACATCGGGGTCGGCCCAGCTGCGTCTCTAGAACCTTCAGCAACCTCGTGGGGAGTGGAGCAGAAGGTGTGAAAAGGAAACTTGGCAATTGTTTTTTATTTTAAAAAAAGAAGAAAGAAAGAAAGAAAAAGAAATGTCACCATTGGGTGAAGAAGAAAAAAATCTCAGCCGGCATCCAGCGCTTTTGCAAGAGAAAAAAAAATAGAAAAAGAGGGAAAAAATCCATGTGTCCCCAACGCTTTTATTTCCCAGAATGCAAAGCAGCAAAGTGGACTATGGGGAGAAGGTCAAAACAGGTCAACATAAAGCAAAAGTGGGGAAAGAGTCGGCGAACATGATGAAATGGGGGACAGATACAGGGAATATCAGGGGAGATGAAATCACAGCTCCATCTCACAGGTGACCATCCCTTGCAGGCCTCAGGCGTCCTTCCTGACCATGCCACGCCTCACCATAGGCCATTTTGGCTTCCCACAGTCTCCTATGTGGCCCCCCAAGTCCGCCCTGTACCCCCCAAGTTCCTCAGTCTGTGACAGAGGTGCATCAACACCCAGGCGGAGAAACGGGAGCCCGAGAAGAGACCCTATTTTAATCTCCTGCAAAAATACAGGCCAGCTTTAGGGGGTTCTGCCTCTTTTGTGGCCAGAAACCTAAAAGGTCCCCAAAGACCCCCAAGGGGAGTCCCGGGGAGTCCCTCGGGAGTGGATCCTATTCCCTCAGACCCTCTGCTAGATGGGGAGATGCTGAATTTCACTCCAAGGTAGTCCATTTTGTGGAGCCTTTGAATATTCAAATTGAAAGTATCGCGCAATCATTGATTGTCAAATCATTGGTTTCTAGAGCTTTTAAATACTTGGCTTGGGGAGAGAAAAATTCAAACTTATATCCGTAGGTATAAAACTTTAATATTGTTTGTCTCCCACTTGGGACCTGAACAAAAAGATTTGGAAGGGTTTTTTCATGGAAAAAATCTTATTTTCTTCTGTGTTTTCCTTTTTGCCTTAGGAAGCCCAGCTGAAGGCTCAGGAGTTGCTTGATTTATCCACACACCAACCCTTCTGGCTCTTTTGTGTTTTTGAGTTACAAAAAGAAGCAACTTTATCCATCTTCTCCTCTTGCAAAATGTCAGGTAAGTTGAATTTAATTCGCTTCCATGTATTTTTGGATAGTTTACCTTCAAATAAAAAGGGGTGGAGGAGGGAGGGAGAAAGAAAGAGGGAGCTGTGGAGTGGGGGGAGAGACAAGGGAAGAGAGGGCCCGGGGAAAAGAAGGAAGTCAAAGCTCTTTCCAAACTGCAAAGCGCAATGAAATCAAATGTGTTTTAAGCGCGCAGGTTTCACCGAACTCATATACATAAAATATACACACACCCAACGCCATTGCGCCAGGGGAAAAGGAGCTCTCCAGGTGCGCGCTCTGGAATGCGGCTCCTCCACACGGCTTTGTGTGAAGGCTTTTTTTACACACACGCACACACTCACAAGCGCGGATTGCTAATCTTTCCTCTTGCCTTGCTGCAAATTTGCACCTTTTCCTGCATGCTGCTGGCATTTTGCTGCCGCAAAAGAGGAGGGCAAGAGCTCAAGGGCAAAATTTCCTACCCAAGATGTCCAGATTTGGGTGCCACGTAAAACTCTGGCTGCATCATTTAGCAGGTCGTGCCCGATGGATTTTTATATTTAGGGGGTGCTCTGAAGCTCCCCCTAACTTTCACTTGGAAGGGGGGGCTTAGCCACTGAAACTCCCCCACTCCCCAAACCAGCATTTGCCTCCAGGGTAAAGACAAGCTGCTTGAGCGCAGTGTAGCCTCTCATGGAAAGGCAGGACATTTTTAAGAAAAGGGGGCGCGGCGCTAGATTTCTAAAAGTGGGTCGCCTCTTGCGAAGGTTCTCCCCCCTCCCCGGTGTTATTCCCAAGGTGTCCAGCGGTGGCGCTGCCGCGCAAAAAAGTCCCCCCCCCGCGAGGAACCTGCCGCGCGGCCCAGGCGGGGTTACGGCAGAGGCAGCGTCTCCTCCGCGCCTCGCTGGTGCGCCCAATTTGCGCGTGGTTGGCATTTACCGGGAGGGAGAATTGGGGAGATCAAAGGGGGGGCAGCTCACTGAGGTGCAGGGGGATGTATCAGGGGTGTCTTTTGCGGGGGGGAACTAGGAGCATGAAAATTGGGGGCAGAAAAGAAGTGGCTATAGAGGTGTCCCCGAATTTCAAAGGGACTCGCTACAGATTAGTAAAAGGAAAGGCCAGTCTGGGAGAGTTGGTGGTACTGCGCCTCATTTCATAATTCAAGTTTCTAGTCCTCTCCAATCCCGTGCGGCTTTTCCTTGGAGACCTCCCGTTCCCCGAGCCTTTACTCAAAAGTCCGCTTCTGTCCCGCGGGGTCCACCCCGACCGATGCAGATTTACTCCCCTGCAGGTAGCCACCGGCCCGGGGCAGGTCGAGAGCCGCGAAGTATTAACCCACGCGGAGCAAGCAGACGCCTCCGCTGGCCACCCGCGACGCCTTGACTTCCGGGAAACGCGCGCTGCCGTCCTGGGCGCGGGCGCGCTTCCTCGGCAGTGGCTGGGAGGCGCTTTTGCGCAAGAAAGGGAGAACCAGCTCCTGGCGAAGGGAAGCCGCGATCGCGCAGCGGCGAAGGAGGGGCGCCTCCAGGAGAAGCGCAGTTTTGCGCTCCGCGGAAGCGGCGGCCTTTCCCCGAGGGCGGCGTCGGCTTGCGCAGCGGCCCGCGGAGGAGGGAGCCGAGGACGAGCCTGGGGGCCCCGATCCGGAAGCGATGGCTTAGGCGACCAGGATTTGAGGAAGGGAGGGAGGGTCAGTGACAGCAGGGCTACTCAGGGATTTCCGTGGCCCCTTTCCTCACCTTCCTCCTCCGGGGGGGATCGTGGCCGCAGGACCGGGATGGGGGGCGGAAAACCCGTGTGGAGCACTCTGCCCATTTCACCGCAGGGACGGACTGCCACGAAAAGGGTGGGGGGAGCCATCCTGGCCGCGATCCTACGCACATTTACCTGGGAATAAGCCCGCCGTCAACAATCAGACTCGACGGGTCTTCTGTCGGAGTCTGCCTGCCCTAGAGTGGGTTATCACCCCCCCACCGCTCACTTCCAATGTTTTTTCTTTTTGGTGGGGTCAGTGAGCCCCCTTCCTTCCCACCCATGGCTTTATCCCCCCTCCCTCCCCTCCCCCAGATTTGGGGTTTACTCACGCGCCCAGCATCCGCACCACCCAGCCGCGAAGAAGACCCCCGTCGCGCTTACATTAAATTTGGTGGGACGGAGTGGGCTCCTCGTAGGGCTAGAAATCGGGGCGGGGAACTACATTTCCCAGGATTCCACGAGGGAAAGCCATGATAGGGAGGATCAGCTCGCTTCGCGAAGGGTCGGGACGGTGGGGAGGGAAGGAAGCCCTCCGGCTTACTTGTTGTCATGTAAATAGGTTCTGGGAGAGAGGATTGGAAAAAATCCAAAGAGAGGGTCCGTCGTACCCAGGCGGGGAAGTCAGTGCTAAGGATGGAGTCCCACACTGGCAGCGGGTTGGTTTGGATGATCCTTGGGTGCCCCTTTTCGCTCGAGATGATTTCTAGAGTGTGGCTGAACCAGGAGGGAGAAAGGTGGACTTGCAGCAGAACATTACACACGAGTATATGTGTGTGGGTGGGTGGGGTGGACGGATATACTTATTTCTTGCCCACTTTACACTGAGTTTTCATACCCACCTTGGGGGTTTTCGGTTCCCACAATCCCTTGCTGCCTAGGGGATTCTGGGAGCTGAAATTCCGCCCGCCCCCACCCCGCGTTCCAAATTCTAGTTTAGAGTTCTGCTGTAATTCAAAGGATTTGCACTGAGGAAGAAAATGTCAATTTCTGCTTTTAGTCTCTGGACTGGTAATTCATGACATCTTGAGTTTGTGCCAGTGACTTTGGACTTTTCCATCCTACACTGTTGTAGCGCTAGGATTCCACTTCCAGCATCCTGTGGAATTCTGGGATTCGTAGTTTCCTGAGGCCAAAGAGCTCTCTGGCTGAGAATTCTAAGTGTCCCTCCCTAAACTGCAAACCCCAGGATCTCATAGGGTGTTGAAAGTGGAATAATAGCACTATAAGAGTGTCATGCAGAAAGGGCCTTTCTTGTGATTGTATCCAGCCCCACCACCACTCTAGATCTGAGGACTCTAAAATGGATAACTTCCACAAGACATCTCCTTTCCTAGTGTTCTAACATTCTCTTGATAAAATCCTCTCAAGACAGAGGTTGGCCCCTCATTCCTGGGGTGTAGGATGTCTTCCAGAAGTCACAGAAGGCTTTTGAGGCAAGCAGAGAATGCAGGAGTGTTGTGCTGAGATGGGCCTAGCAGAGCTTTAGGAGCAAGCTTGTGCGTGTGCAAGCTTTTGAGTCCTGCAGAAATCTTCATCAAGGTGGGTGATTAAAAAAAAGGAGGGGGCAGAGAACCACCAAGCCTGACGAAGAGTTCTGCAATACTCAAAAGCTGGCACACGTTTGAAGAATTGGAGTCACTCTCAATCAAGGCATTTCTTACCTGATGGATTTGGGGTTTTGTTTTATTACAACAAGCAGCAGTTTCTTTGCAAATCTTAGCAAGGTGCTTTGTGACGTGGGGAGCAAGCTAGCCTAGCAGCTGTTTGGGTGGGTTGCTATTGTAGTCTTCAAGGGTGTTGACTCTCAGTGGTTTGAACAACAGCAACAAAAAGTCCACCCACTCCCCAAACTTAGGCAAGGGAATTAAATTCAGAGAGAGGAAGAAGGCAATAGTGGAAGTGTGTGAAAGGACAGTGAGCTCGTTGCTGTTACTGGAAAAGAAAAATCCTGGTGGAGCATATGCTCAGAGGCACTTTTGTTCCATAGTCCTAAACATATACCCCCACTCCTTCACTCTTCCAAGCCACTGTTGTGCATCTGGCTATATAGTTTGCTGGACCTAGAATAAGGAAATACAAATAGCTCCTGCAAGAACTTCCGTGCTAATCAAACCACAAAAGCAATTCAGTCCATAGTGGGGGGTGATTATTTCCAGCCACTAAAACTGACTTGGAACTGAACTGAAGGCCACCTCGGGCTACTTGATGTATGACTTCTAGAATTAGAAGTATTCTTCCATGCTTTGGTTGCTGGAGGACAAGGGTGGGAAGATCTATTCGGACTCCTGTCCTTATGGTGGCTTTCCTCATCAGCCTCTGGTGTGCCGGTGTGTAAGCAGGATGCTAAGACTAGATAAGCTGGGGTGGGAATCCCAGCATCCCCGGCCAGCATGGCTAACCATGATGAATGGTGGGAGTCCAACATCATCTGGAAGGCTCTCTAATCCCTATTTTTGAGATAAGTCTTTGGTCCAAATCTACATGGAACATCCAACTTCCATCTAGCAGCCTTTGAAACCTCTCTCCCAAAAATAAAAATTTCCAACTCTGACCTGGCAAGTTTGTTCCAAGGATTGTGGTGCTCTCTGCCTGAACTGTATTGGTGAAATATGAAACTCCTCTTGTGTTACTGGAGTTTTCTTTTTCCCAGTGGCTTCCCTAAAACGTGATCGCTCCCTGCTCTCATTTCTGTCTCTTTTCTCTGCTCCCTCCCTCGCTCTCGCTCTCATCACTTGCAGCAGGACAGGTTTGCCTGAGGGCTTAATAAATAGCATTTCTGTGGTTCTCAAACTGCTCGCCAAATATCGTCTCCCGCTGAGCTTTCACAACTGCCCTCTTCCTGTTTGAACCAGTGAAGGGTAGTGGTTTGAGTACTGGACTACAACTCTGGAGTCCAGGATTCGAATCCCTGCTCAGCCATGTCAACCCACTGGGTGACCTTGGCAAGTCACACTCTCTCAGTCTTAGATAAACCCCCTCTGAAGACATTTTGCCAAGAGAAGCCCATGATAGATTCATTTTAGGGTCACCATAAAGTCAGAAATGTCTTGAAGGCACACAACAACAGAGCCTCATTATCCCCATTTTGCAGGTTTGGCAGGGGAAGACTGAGGCTGAAATTAAACTCGCGTGAGGCCTCATCAGAGAGACAGTCTCCACATTTCTAGCATTGCCGTAACTTAAAACTTCAGTTGAACATTTAGAAATGCAGTTTAGACATCCAAAGTAAATAGGCAGACAAAGAGACCAAGAGAAGGCAAACAGAGCAAACATAGAGTTTTAGCCGTGAATGATTTCCAGCGTCTTGCTCTCCGCAGTGCTAAAAATCTGGAGGAACAGTTCATTTGGAAGGGTGGAATTCTTAACGGGGCGGGCAATGACTTCCTTTTGCCTCCACCCCATAGTTATAGCCCTGCTGGAAGGTGAAAAAAGAAAGCCACTGCATTCAGAGGGGCATACAAATATAATACATAATATAAATAAATAAACATTTAAAAACAATTTCAAACACACAGTTTTAATGGATGAAAAAGGGTTCAAGAACAGTGTAATTAAAAACCAGTACAGCGCACTCTTACAAGCCCTTGCTTTAAGAACTTTTCATTTTCGAAGGCCTATCAGAAATAATAAGAATAGCATCCATAGGAAGAGAGTTCCAGAGATTGGGGCAGCCACTGAGAAGGCCCTGTCTGATGTCCCTACCTGCTGTTCCTTTGAAGATGGGGGACTGAGACAAGGGTCTCCCCTCACAATCTCAGGGCCCGGGGGGCTTATGGGTGGATATAAGGGTCTGGCAGAATGCTTGGACCTAAGCCACAAAGCAAACTGAGTCAAAGCCACTGAATCTTAAACTCACTTGCTGCTAAGAAATGTAAGCACAGCTGTGTGTTCATTTTGTCTCTCTTCTCTCTTTGGGTTAAAAAGAAAAAGAGTTTCTATTTTTAATCCTGTCCTTTCAGGAAAGCCAAAGATCTACCAAGGTGTCCGCGTCAAAATTACAGTGAAGGAGCTTCTGCAGCAAAGGAGAGCCAAACAGGCAGTGGTGGAGGAAGCCGTAAGCACTGTCCTTTCTTTGACGCTTGGGGACATTTCGAGGGGTACTCTTCCATTGTGGGGGTGGATTATTAATACATTGCATTATTCTAACACAAGTGAACTGAAAGTTGGACCTGTCTAGGGAAGAGCTCCTTTCAGATCTAGGGGAAGGATGCATGCTTCCACTCTGGAAGAAAATGAAATTCCTTCGTATAGAAAGATAGCATGTCAATGGAAGGTGTGGGCTTGAATCCCCTTCCCTGCTATGCTAGCTTTCCATCTGCAGTATTTATTTTGGGTGTTTTCTTAAAAAGAAAACAAAAGAGCATTCATCAATGCCATCTTCTACCCAACAGTCTGAAGAGGTGCCACTAGTTTGGGATCAGGTTTGTCTAGACTGGGACATTTTTTAATGCATTGTCTTGGCTGGGGCAGCTGGGACTTGCAGTCTAACAAACTCCAGTGCAGAGCTGGGAAATGCTACCTCTTTGGACTCCAGCTCCCAGCATCCCCACCCAGCATGGTCAGTTCCAGCAATAAGAGAAAGGATACAGCAACAACAACAGCAAGGTAGCATCTGTGCCAGCTTAAAGCCCACCTTAATGGGGATTTTGTAGTTTTGTGGAGGCCATCAGATTCTCAGCTAGAGCACTCTAGTGGCTAAATACAGAGAATTCAAAGAATTCAGAAGTGCATCACCAAACGATAAATCTTTCGATTCCATAGGATGGAGCCATGGCAATCAAAGTGGTATGAAACTCATGTAAAACTGCAGTGCAGACACATACCAAGATGCCTACGAACTATGGTTGTAAATTTTCATTGATTTTGTTGAAGAATTTAAAAAGTTTAGTCCCCACAGGGAAGATTATGACAGATTTTGCACATCTTTACATAAATTTGTTTGCATTGTATGCTTGTTTGTTTGTTTGGCAAGCATTCCAATAAGGTGATTTCAGCACCTGCCCCCCTCCCCATTTTTGCAGTATCTACATCTTACCTTCAAAGTTTGTACTCTGTGCAAAATGCAATGGGTTTGTATTCTGATGTGAACACCAATGTCTCTACACAAAACCTTTCTTTTTGCTGAAAAAAGCCACTGTTCCTCTCCTGCTTGTGCATGGGTGGAGAATGGAATTTTTTTTTTCCCAGTGGGGGAATTCTCCATGTTTTAAAACACTCCTTCTTGGGAAGGGAAATGGAAAAGAAGAGGGGAGGTGTATACATGCACCCAGACATGCACTTTCCAGTGGGTCAATTCATGTTCAAAGGGCTAAAAATCATGTTCTTTTCGGTTAATCAATCAATCAGTCTCCTCCTTTTCTCCCAATACTGGACCCATCTTGTTACACAGGACCTGCCATTGAGACAAAATAGTTTATAAAACCATTTAAAAGACAAAGACGGATAGCGTAAAAGAAGAAAAGCCATCTCTACTGATAAAAGCTAGATTTCCGTTTTCCATAAGCAATGATGAATTGAATTATAACGGGCATTAGAATTCAACAAGAAGCAAAAGTTTTAACTGTGCGGTATTTGGATTAGCAAAGGCACCTACTGTCAGTCAACCTAACAGACCCACTTTAGGAGAACTTCCTTAAATTGATGTCACAAATATTCCCTTGGAACAGCAATTCTGTCTTCCTGCTCTTGAAGAGAGGGGCTCATTTTTGCAGTGTACAAGGAAGCTCAGAAGAAGCTTTGTGTTTTACAAAGGACAATCTAGCTAAAATAAAGCCAGAAGCAGTCAACTCCATTTCCCCGACCAATATGCATTTAGTACAAGCTCTCCTGATCCATTAAGAAACAGCTGTGGTAACTGGAACAGATTTGGCATCAAAATACCAATCTGTTGGACCCTACCGTTGTTTGAAGAAAGGCATTCTCTCTGGTGAACTATTCACCAGTACTTCCCCCCACCCCAAACAGTAAAAAGGGAGAACGCGGAAGAAAAAAGAGGCTACCAACTAAAACAGTTAGCAGTCTAACCACCTTGATGACAATGCCAAAAATAATAATAATAAAAAAAATTCTAAAATTGTCTAAATGCAGCAAGGAAAGGGGAAATATATTAAGGGAATGCTTAATATGTGTTGTTAATATACTTAATTTTATTAATTATACATTTATTTTATAAATATCCTATTAATAATAAAATATGAAGTGAATGACAGAATGACTATAAACTAGGACGTTTTTGACTGGTAGTTCCACAGGGGGCCCTCTGCTATAGAAAATAATAATAATAATAATAATAATAATAATAATAATAATAATAATATCCCACATTTCCCCCAGTTTGGGGCTAAACGCGGCTTACAGTAATTAAAAAGTTTTAAAATTCAGGGGGTACATGACGAAATCCAAAGAATTTGTAAGCTGAATTTTGAAATGAAACCGGAGCTTTATTTATTAAATATGCTAGGGCAACAAAGGGAAATAAGAAGTCATCAGATGATATTATTATATTTAATAACTGCAGCACGGTTGACACATGCACAGCACTGGAAAGAAAAGAAACATATTGATATAGAAGAATGGAACTTAAAAGTTCTGGATATGACAGAGATGGAAAAGTTAGCATTTTCTTTGAAGAATAAATCTATCCAGAACTTTGAGACAGAATGGAAAAGAGTATTGGATTGGGTAAGGATATAAATGTATAAGAAATCAAAGAAGAAATAACGTAACTGTTCTTCTCTCTGTTAGATGGAAATTATGTTTGTAATGGAATGGAAATAAGCAATTTCAGCTGGAAGATTTAAGCATGGAAGTGTGTGGGGGGTTATTTTTCGGACAAACTTTCAATAAAAATTATACAAAAGAAAAGTTTTAAAATTCACAGTTTTAAAATCTTGCTGGTCCAGATCTTTGGTGTCTGGTCATTTTAGAGGGCTCTGCCCCCATTCCAGGCTTAATCTGCTCACCCCACCTGTTTCTGGGGTCCAGGGAGACCACCTTGCAACAGCAATGAATTTTGCTTCAGCTGAAAACAAGAGAGGCCAAACTGATGAGAGGCGTAGAGGAACTTTACCCCTCTCTTGAAAAATTAATTCTTGAAACTCTCTCTGGCCTTTTCCCCTTTGCAGGAACGAATCTTTGGAGCTTGCTTCCAGGTTTTCTCTTCAGGTGAAACACAACAAATATCTGGAGCTCAAGACATCTGCCCTTCGCACGCACACGGAGACACACACCCGAAAAACAGCTGCCGAGAAACCTGTTTGTTACCAATTTAATGACAAGAGAGCAAAGGAACTTGTAAATTCCAGAGGAAAGGCAATCTTCAGATAGGGGCTGTTCCTTGTGGGTTGACCTACCCATTACCTTTAGAAATATTTCCCGTTCTCTCGTGGCAGCAGCTTTACAGCCGTGTAAAAAGAAAGGCATGCTGAACAGAGAGGGACAGACACGTGTATACACATTCACACATGCATGGCATGCGAAATCTGACCCCCAATCCCAGAACCACGTTGTTATGTTCAAACCAGATTGAGTTCTGGGGGAGACAGAGGGAAGCAGGCATTTTACGCATTTGCGGGATGCCACCGTCTGCAATAGCAGCAGCTCCAACATCCATCCAAAACAGAAACAGCTTTGACTGATTCACTCCATCCGTCTTGCTTTTCTGCACAGAAGCACCGGACTTACCTCCACCTTGCAAGGGGATGAAGGAAAGAAGGAAGGAGTGGTCTTTCTGGGTTGGGTTTTTGTGTGTGTGTTACTGGAGAAACCCCTTCAGCTTGGCTTTCTTCCTCTTTCTTCCATTTCTCAGGTTTCCGGAGACAGCGCCGTCCAGTTCGCCGAGTCCTTCTCCCCTCCCGGTGCAGGTGGGTAGAAAACGCACCCCCGGCCCTCCTTCCTATGTAAACGGAAGATGCTCTCCTCCTTTCCCAGACTTCCCAACCCAATTCCCAGAGCTCGCATCTTGAATCCCCGGCTTGGAGTCGGCCAGGGGGATTTAATTAGGAATGTGGCCAATCGGAACTCGGGAAAGGGCTTGCTAAATGCAGATGAGGATGGAGGGGGATGGGGGGAGAGGGAAGCTTTAAAAAATAACTTTCCAGCTCTCTTCGCCTTTACATCCATTCTCTTCTCACCACCACCCCTAAAAGATCAATCACAAAGGGGAAAGAGGTCACACCAGATTACTTTCTCTCCCTCCTGCCAAGGGTCACTTGCTTGCTTCTCGCAGGTCAAGGGATTCCCAGCATTTCAAGCTTGCCTCTTTCACACTTTCTCTTCCTGTGGCTCCAGATGGGGTGAAGGTTCTTCCCCTCTGTGCCTGATTTGCTTCTTCCCAGCACAAAGAGCTCTCCAAGAGCTGACAAAGTTGGCAAGGCGACAATTTTGGCATCTCTTTTGTCGTTGAGGTGCTGGGCAAGACAAGTAAGGCAACAACAAACTTGTAGCTAAATTATTGGCACACACACACGCACATACATCCTTTGATCAAGGTGTGTGAGAGGTGTTGTTGTTGTGTGCCTTCACGTTGTTTCTGACTTACAACAACTTAAGGTCAACTTAAGGGCAGTTAACAACAGCAAGGAGTCACCGACAGGAGGCTAGCCAAATCGGACTGGTTTTCGTTGTGCTGGAAATCCAGCTAATAATCTCAAATAACTTCTAGAGTTTTGGAATGTTACTTTTTGGATGGGATTCTGAGAGTTGTGCTCTGAAAAAAGCAGACTTTTCTAAGCGTTTCACCTTCTGAAGCAGGGGCCACAGCTTTGCCTCACAGCCAGGCTGACTTGAGTCATCCATCGTTTTATTCTCAAGGAGCCTTGATTCCTGTGTCTTATTCCATTTCTCCTTCTCCTCTTAGCCCCTTATGTGGATGCGGAGCCTGAAACCTCTTCCTCCAGCTGCCTACAGCCTTGGCCGTTTCAGAGCTGTGTTGCCTGTGAAGAGATTCCCAGTTACCTGGAGCAGCTGGTTGACTCCTGTCTTCAGGCTGAGCCAGCTTTGGAGGCTGCTTTGGCTGCTGACCAGGGCAACCTGCCCTGTTCACCCAACGGCTACCAGCCCGGCCCGCCTCCTTGCCTCAACCAAAGCCTGGTAATTGTGCTTAAGGTTTTAGGGACCTAGAGGCAGGGACCTGTTTGCACTGCACAATTATAGTGTTATGATTCCACTTTAACTGCCATGGCAATGTGCTGTGGAATCCTAGGACTTGCAGTTTATGGAGAGACATTTAGGTGTTCTTTATTTTTATTTATTTGAAGCGTTTCTGTATTGCCTGCCAGTCCACAAGAGTTCCCAAGGCAATGAACAAATAAAAACATTTTTAAAACACGTTAAAATAATCTTTAAAGACTCCCAAAAGCAGTTTAAAATCAATCTCAGAATCCAGTTTAAATGCAGCAGTTTCAGACACTAAATGTCCTGTGAAACAGCACTGTTTGGGTGGCCCATGGAAACGTAAAAGAGATGGGGCCAGCCTAACTTCCTTGGGCATGGAGTTCTACAGTCTAAGCCAGTGGTTCTCAACCTGTGGGTCCCCAGATGTTTTTGGACTTCAGCTCCCAGAAGCCACAGCCACTATGGTCAATGCTCAGGGCTTCTGGGAACTGAAGTCCAAAAACACCTGGGGACCCACAGGTTGAGAACCACTGGTCTAAGCACTGCTACAGAGAAAGCCCTGTTATGTGCACCAACCAAACTGCATAAGGCGTTGGGATGTGCCACAGGGCCTCCTCCAAAGATCTCAGGTTTCTGGCAGGCTCCTATGAGGGGGGCAATCTTTCAGATATCCTGGCCCCACATTGTTTAGGTCCCCTACAGGTCAACACCAGTACCTTTAATTAAGCTAGGAGGCAAATTGGAAGCCAGTGCAGTTGATCTCTAAAATTAACACCTGATACCAGAATTAAAAAGAATCTCAAGGGTTGGAATAAAATGTTGCAGCTGGTGCCAGAAAAATAGTAGTAGTAGTAGTACTGATGATGATGATGATGATAATGATGGTGATGTTTATTTATAACACTCTTTTCACTGATGGGTAGGCAAAGCTGCATAGAACTAGACTGTTTGACCAATTCAGCCTTCTAATGGTCACCAGCTGGGAAACTGAGGTGCTCCTATTTCTCCCTCCTCTTCTCTGCTCCAGGGTACTGGGTCTCCAGATTCTTCCGATCCCTCCAGCTCATTCGATTACAGCTACTCCCCGCTACAGCTGCCTCTGATTGCACCGGCCGGCTTCAACAACTCCCCTTCTTCTCTGGAGGCCAAGAGCTGTATGTACCCGCCCTCCTCCTCAGAGGGAAGCCCCTACCCGCTGCCTTCCCACGCCCAGGACCACCATCTCCCCTCCTCCTGCTTCTGCACATCCTGTGGCTCCCAGCACTTGGACACTTTCAGAGCCTCCGAATGCTTCCCCTACGCAAATGCAGACTGTCGGGACTATGTCCCTTCTGTTTCCATGGCAGATGACTTCTTCCGAAGAGATAGGAGCTGGGACGCCTGCTACAGTTAATAGGGAAGCAGCTTTCAGTTGCTGTGCTAAAAAATGTACAGAGACCCATAGACTTGCAGTTGCCGTTTTCAGTGGCAAAAGATGAAGAAAATAAAATCATCATTTGTACTTGGTTGGAGCTGAAGGGTACAACTTTCTAAATTCACAGAATTCTTCTTTGGGCAGAAACAAAAGAGGGCCCAAATTGGGTGGCTCATTGCTTAGACAAAAAACAGACATCTTGCACAGGGGGAATCCAAATTTTGTCCTGAGAAAGGCCAGTTTCTACAGCTGGCTCAGTTTATGCAAATACATGTAATAGCTGAGATCTTGCATTGTGTGCACTGAGCGTAACACTTTGTGGCTGGCACCCTATTAGTGATGTACACAGGCATTAGTCTTTTTGCGGTGTTGGTGAAAGTTGGTACTCTCTTCTTGCCTCCACAATGACCGAAGCCACCCTGGACTCACTGTGGCACTGCAATGGCCCTCCCCCGCCATAGCCATTGCGCTGATGTCATCGTTTTGTATGGCTGCGGTGACACAGCCAGACGCATCTACGATCCTGGCTGCTCCCCATGAAGTATGAAATGGCTGTGCTTGGCAACTTTTCAGTAAATGGCAGGGAGGGTATACGGCTCAGCCTAGGGTCAGTTCACTAGTGGATCTTTACGCCACACCGAGAGGATATTGGATTGCAGCCAAAGCCTGGTATCTTGTTGATGATGTACACAGGTATCAATCCACTTTATACCTGTCTGTATCCTTTTTTGGTTATTGCCAAGGTTGGTATCGCCTTCCTCTCTTTGGAATGTCCAAAGCCATCACATGCTGTTGCACTACAACAGCACCCCACTCCCAGTCATTCCATTGCTGGTGGAGAGCAGAGGGACTAGACTGGTATCTGGCTGCGTCCCTGTGGCCAGATGGAGACTGATGACGGCATCCATTTGGATCTCCAGAGGATCCCTGTGAACCTTGGCAGACGAGGTCTTAGACTGCACCTGGCTGTGGGGATGCAGCCAGATGTTTCTGTGAACCCCTCCACGAGCACTGAAAAGGCCAGGGGAGGCGGGTGGGCTTTCACACTACACCAGCAAGTTCTGGAGCCATATCAGAATCCCACGTGTGGAATACTTATGTCATTCTCAACCACATAGGCTCTCAGCTCATATGTGCAGTTCCATGCCTCCCCTCCTCCCTAGGCAGGTACCAGGCCCCCTGGGGCACTGCTAGAGCTATTAAACATCCCAGGGAGATGAAGGCGGTGGGCAGTCTTATCAGCTGCCAGAGGGGAGTGGCTCCTAGTGAATAGCCCCTCGTGCCCCATCCAAAGAGGGACGTGAGTGCCCATAACCTCAAGTTACATGCCCCTACGCCACTAAGAGGATGCCAGCCAGTGTCTTCCCGATTGGCAATATTTATTTTGCTTCTTTTGGTTGCATGGACGAGCAAAGAGCTCAGACAGGCAGAGGGGCTTCCTCCCCTGATCGCTGGGTATCTTTATTCAGCAGACCTTTTGGCGACTGCAATATTGTCAAGCCGTGGTCTGTGCAAGCATAACTCTTCAGTCAAAAGGGAAAGAATTGCCCTTGAGAAAATGGAAGTAAAGGTGAGATTGCCAGAAGCACATTCGGCAGTAATTTGGTACTTGGATTAGCGTCATGGCATACACATTATATTTAACACAAATATTTATAGCAGGCTGCATTATTTTGCAAGTTTCATCCCTTCTTGCTACTTACCTAGCATGCTATATAGACCTGGATATTCTCCCTTCCCACATTGCTGGATGAAGAATTCTGTGAAACCTATAAACTGTCATACTACTAAGACATATACACACATATATATTTCCTACTTCCTATCTGCCATAAATACAGCATCTATGTGCTTCTGCTGTGATCAAATAAGCAACTGTATTGCCTCTGAAAATCTATGACTCTCCTTAACCTGACCCTTCTCTTCTTCCAGTGGTGTTCTTTGCAGCCTTCATTTAAGGGCACAAACATTTGAAAACCACATCACACCATTTGTTCTGCCATTCTGTCCACTTTTGTATTTTGGATTGCAATAAACAAAGACCAGTCAATTTGTTGCCGATCTGTGTGGTTTCTTTCCTTCCCACAACGCAGTGTCCAGTCATTCAAGATATAGTTCAACATGCCATACCCATGGACATGCATAGAACTGTATACAGGTTGAGCAACCCTCATCTGGAAATCCTGAAAGCTCCAAAACCTGATTTTTTTTGCCACTAGCTGCCTACTTCTGCCTTTATGGTGGCATCTGCAACATTCCTGCTCATTCACGTTTCAGATCCTCAGTCTCTCTCCGGCCCCGAATCTCCAGTATCAGGAGCAGTCTTCCTCTGTGCACCAGTTGTACGTGTGGAACAGAGGGTGCAACTGAACTCATACCCTAGATTCCTGTCTTGGGCACCTGTGGGGTCCCAGTGAGAAACAGGATGCTGGGTTAATGGATCTAAAAGGATCTTGGAGTCATAGGATCTTAGAGTTGGAAGGGATACTAAGGGCCATGTAGTTTAACCCCACTACCATGAAGGAACACACAACTAAAACAAGCCCATCTAACCTCTGTTTAAAGACTTCAAAAGAGTGAGACTCCATCATTCTGCAAGGCAGCGTATTCCACTTGCAAACATCTTGTAGGGTCAAGAAAGCTCTCCCTAATGTTTAAGTGGAACCTTTTGTCTTATCATTTAACTCATTGGTTCATGTTCTGTTCTCTGGAGCAGCAGAGAACAAGCTCCCTCTATCTTCTATATGACATCCCTTCAGACATCTAAATATGATTATCACACCACTTCTCATTCTTCTCTAACCTAACTATGTCCAGGTCTTCTTTGTTCTTCCTATATTCTTAACAGACATCAAAATGCATGTTCCTCCCTCATAAATTTGTCTAAATCATTTAAGACAGTAGCTGGCAAAATATCCTGTGGCAGTGAGTTCCACAATTATCTACCCTTGGATTAAGAATGACACATTGCACCAGAAGTATGGTACTCCACCTGGTGGCATTAGATGGACAGTTGTAGAGATGGAGGGCACTGCAGTGGCTGGCTATTCCAGACCCCTACCATGCAGGACTCCACCCCGAAAGCAATCCTGGGAAGAGGATGAACTGGTGCGTGAATCTGGATCAATCTTTCCACTTTCTTTTAAGGACAACCTCCATTTTTCAGAGAATCTGACATGCAAAAATCTTGCCAAGAAAAACCCATGATAGAGTCACCAGAAGTTGGAAATGATCTGAAGGCAAACCACAACCAATATTTCAAGGAATCCTTACAACTTCCTTCAAAGGTAGACCTGAATTTTGGGGGAGAAAATAGGGGAAAGTTCATGCCAGAGCAGTATAGTGTTCAGACAATTTATGTATAACTCAAGAGACCTGGATTTTAATCATCGCTTAGCAATAAAGCCTACTGACCTTAGGCCATTTGCTTTCTCTCAGACTACCCTACCTTATAGGGCTGTTGTGAAGGTTAAGATAGCCATCCTAAACTCTATCTATCTGTCTGCCTACATGAAGTACAGAGTTGAACCAAGGAATTTCCTGATTCATAGTTCAGTCACCATATCAAAACCCAGGGGCTATAGGAAGTCAGATCTTGATATTTGTCTGTGCAAACCAACACCTGAAACCGAGTTCAGGGGACCAAGATGAGCAATTTGAAGCAGTAAAGAAGTAGGCCAGTTTTCATTGTCCCTTTCTGAAACTATCCGCCACCTTAAAAAGCGGAGAGGGTGTTAATGCATGCTTTTGCATCTTAACATCTGCTCAGGTTTGGGGTCATGTATGTTGATCACTTAGTGTTGCAGTGGTCATAAAAAGGTCAGCCTTGCTGGACATTTATATAGTATTTTAGGATCCTTCCCTCCCTCCCTCCCTCCCTTCACCCCAAAGATATTTTTTTCAGGGTTTATTGAAACTTGCCCAGAAACAGAGGTATAGATAAATAAGAGGCAATTAGAATAAACCATTCTTGAGATGCAAGGGCTTAGAGTCTCAGTGAAATTCTGCTTCAGTGCTGGATTGAAGTAAGTTACAGTTTAAGGCATCAAATTATGAAAGTTTTCTGAATAAGCTATGGCTGGAATCCTGTGGGTGACGTACGTGAGTGTAACTTGGGTGATATGCACATAGGTCTTGTTCTGAGCATTATGCAAGGATCTATCCACAATCTCTTTGCACAGTCTCCAAAAACCTCTCCTCTAGACAATTGTTAAGCCAGCAGTGGGCATTTACTGGCTGGAGGCAAGGAGGCAACCAGCCAGCTCATGTCTGAACTGCCATTGCAGCTGGAGGAAGAGAAATGAGATTGCTTTCCTGTTATCTCCAGGAAATATGTACTTCATTTTGACCCCTTGCCACTGTAGCTCTGCCTGGCCACTTCTTATCTCCATCCCCTTCCCTGCGAAAAATAAAGTTTGCTGTTGCACAGATCCTCCAACATTTCAGAGATGAAAACTGGCACATGTGTAGACATGCAACATGAAAGTGTGGTCAAGATGTCAACATTTATTAATGAAGAAGAACACTCAAGCTAAGAGAGGTTGCAGGAATTTGCTTTTGCCTGAGCCTACTGGAAAGGGCAAGATTCCATCCTCTCCTCTCCTCTTTCTGCTGCTGAGTTGATTGTGTGCAAACTGCTTTTAAACTTTAATTCAGTTTGCAGCAACTGAAGTGAGCTGATAACAAAGGGGAAAAGTGGGAGGAGGAGAGAAAAACTGTGACATTTTAAAAGCAGCTGAAAAAGTGGGATAACAGAGAATTAATTGGGGCTGTCCCTGGCAAATCAAGACAGTTAAAGGGAATGGATCAGGGACACTACCTGCAGAATGTGGGGAAAACAACCACAGGCCTGAGTACCTGCTTCAGAAATCACAATTCTGCAGTTCTTCACCAGAAGGCTTGAGCAACCAGTGGCTAGACATTTTCATTTAGAAGACAACAACCTCTCTGATTTATTTCTGTTTGGAACTGAAGTGCTGTATCTTTCAGGTCTTTTGGAGAAAAAGGGGGAAATTCTGGATTAGAGACTCAAGAACTTAACACCTCATGGGCCATGATCCTACGTCAGGAGACTGGACATGAAGTTCTACCTAGGTGGAACTAAGTTCTGTCTTCCCTCTCACATCCCTTGAAACATACCTGTCTTTTGATGCCCCTTCCAACAAGGCTGTGCAGTGGTGAAGGGCAAGGATGGGTTAGAAATGCCAGGTTCTGTTCAGGTACAAAACAATAGCCGTATCCAACAGGACCCTAGCTGATGGGTTTGCAATATAGTATGGTACATAAGTAGCTGGGTAGACAGATAAGACAGACAAACAGACAGACAGACAGACAAGAGGCTAGCATCCTGTTAGTGTCTAACACATGCTTTAGCGCCCCACCGCCCCAATATAGATGGACAGTACTGTCCAGTGAGGAGGTCCACATTCAGTTCAGGGTTGCAGAAACAAAATTTTGCATGTGTTGCCATTGTATACATTGCACTTCAACATTGGGCTTGCTCCATTGCACGCACAACTCTGCGTTGTGTATTGCAACCACACTTTTCACATTTGTTTGCATGCTCAGTTGTGGAGTGTTACAATGCGTTCACGCACAATCATCTCATAACTCCATGAGTGTAAAGTTACACCCTCTCTCCTTGAGGTAACATCTTGGCTTGAGTTGAATGACTGATTGACTGATGAGGAAGGTGTAATGCATTGGAGCCCCTTTAAACCTAATGCCTCTTAGGGATTTGGAGTGTTTTAATGTGGGCCAGAGCAGCATTTTGTTTTCCTAGGTGTGAAGAACCGTTTGTTGCAACCTGAAAGATGGTGGGTTGAAATACTTTCCCACGCTTTGGAAATGGTGCCACTCCACACACCTTGGCTGTGGCTCCTGATGGAAGGAGCTCCGTTCCCCAGCTGCTGTGTCAAAGCCAAGCCTTAACGGATGGAAACAGGCTTAATCTTAATTGGCACTTTGTTTTTACCGTGTCTGCAATCAGGTGGCACCAAGTAAACATTAACACACAGCAGACTGACAGCGGCTTCTTTAAAGTCTCACTCGACATTATGCTTTTGGGGCTACACCTGTTGTGGAGACTGTGCAAAGGAAGTGGGATCTCATCCCTCCCTAGCAATTATAGGCACACACAGAGAGAGAGAGAGAGGCATCAAACTCTTTGACTGAGGTCCTGTAGGACACAGCACAGCGTAATAGTTTCACAAGCAGAACTACGCTACGCATCTCCTTCCAACATCCTCTATGCTCACCATTCAGCTGCTGCAGTCCTCCCACGACAGCGATCCTGTGGTTGGTGGAGAGTGGAGGGTCCGAGAAACATCTGGCTACGCCCCTATAGCCAGAGGCAGATTATCCACCAAGATGTGCTTGGGGTCCTCCAGAGGTCTCAGCCTGATGATGTCATTGCTCTGCAGCTGTCCATGGGTAGCAAGCCAAATGCCTCTCGGAGGCCCCCGGCTCCCCCCAGCCTTGGAATGGACGTCGAGGGAAGAGGATGCCGTGGCCGAATGGTGAAATTGGGGTGGTCAGTTTGATCACCAGGAGGGTGGAAAAAAACACCAACCTCTGCAACGGCCAAAGATTTTTAAAAAATGCTTACCAACCAAAGATTTAAAAAAAAATGCTTACAGAGGCATAAGAAACCCATAGGATTGAGTCATCTTAGCAAGCTCAATGTATATAGATCTGTACATGGCATACAAGAAGCTCAATGTATATTACAGTTTGTATGGGGAGAGGTCAGAATTCTTTTGCGTTTTGCTTAGTTAGTGTGGGAAGGATGTGTTTAGCGTAACAGATTAGTTTTTTAGTAACAAGTCTTGTTATTATGTTTTAGTTTAGTTGTTTAATTTAGTTCTAGTTTTAGTTACACATGTGCTATCGTTTATGTAGGATTTGTTTCTTTGGCTTTTGATTCCCCTCTTTTTTTTCCCCCTCCTTCCTCTGTAGTTGTGAATTAGTTTGTTTGCTTATATCTAAATTAAAATTTAAAAATATTAATTAATCAAAAAGAAAAAGTCAGAGTTGGCTAGAAGGTACCCAAGGTTATCAAGAGGGTTAATGGTTACTGGGTGCCATTGGTGCCTCGAGTAACTGATGTGGCGTGCCTCTTCTGCTCCTGGTTGTGGGGAGATGTGAGCAGGTAGCTGCTAATGGCTGCGTGCCTTCGTTTTGGGCTTCTTTTAAGCCCCTGGGGATGGCCTACTGTGGGAAACAAACTAGTTCAGCTAGTCCAGTCCAGTGGGGCTCTTCTTGTGGACTACAGTTTCATTCTGGAACACAGGGGAATATCCGGAAATGCTATTTATTTAGTGAATTTATACCCCACCTTTCTCTTAAGATTTTATTTTATTTTATTTATTGGATATACAGTCTGCCTTTCTCCCGAATAAGATTCAAGGCAAACTACCATAATTTTACAAGATGCTGCTAAAACATTAATTTACAAAAGTTGAAAGGAATCAAACAGCACTGTTACTAAAATGTGCTTAAAGACAGCAAAAACACTTAAAACATTTTAAAGACACAGTTTCCGTAACAGTTCCTACAAAATAATGTTGTTCGGACTCATAACGGCCATGTCAGCTGGGGCGTTCTGAGCTGTAGTCAAGCCAACCAACCAACTAAAAAGAATACATTTTTTCGTTATCAGCCAAAATAAAAATAAAAAGCTATGAGAAAACACAGGTTCCAAGTGGAAGATGTCATCGTTATGGAGCTGAACTCCCCTTGACATCATGGCTGAGGTAGAAAATGGCCTCCTCTAGCAAACTTGATGGCTAAAGGGGATTTGAACCAGTACAAGAACTTAAGTGTTCTTATAACACCTAACAGTCTGAACTCCTTGACATTTTTGCAGAAGTTATGCTGAATGCACTCAAAATGCAAGAGCAAAGACAGTTGGTACAAAGCAGTACCTGCCCCATGTGTTGTCGCTGTAACGTGAGGAAGTGAAGCCGCTGATAAGAAAGCAGGGCAGGACTGTGAGTGGAACACACTGAAGCTTTCTCCAAAGAATTTGGACCAAATAAAGAGGGCCCAGGTGTGATTGCTTCAGAAATTATTCAGATTCTTCTACCAAAAGGAAGGGGAAAGCAAAGGTTGTCTTTCGCTGGAGGGGACTGGCATGTGTCAGGCCTTGCCGAGGCTCAGCTGTGGAGATGAATGTCCAATTTGCAAGCGATGCTATCGATAATCTACCAATTGATCAGGAGACAGTGCCAGACGTAAATACTCCGAGGAATGAGTTATTGCCGCACTCTGGACTGCCCCAGGCTCCCAGAAGATAAAGGAAAATGTGTGTGAGTCTGTGGAGGTTTGAACTGTTGGGACAACAACTAGGTGGAAAAAGACACTTTTTTTAACCCATTTTACATGTGAAGAGGCACAGCTTTCACAATCCACATTCACCACCACCTTGTATAAAAAACACTTTCCCTTTTGATAGGTATTAGTATTTTAATTTAATTTATTAATACTATTTTAAACAAATATTTTAATCTATAATTCTAACTGGGTATCTACTTGCCTGCAAATGCAGGTGTCTAATATTTCAAATGTTCTCTGTTTTCCCCTTTTGAAAACAAACAATGCTCCTCTTTCCCTGTTGGTGTCATCACTAGCATTTTCCTTTCCATTTATATCCTGCCTTGTTCCCAAAATTACAATTAGTGAATGGTGATGTTTTTGCAATCAAATGCACAACGGAATGTGCAACCAAATGAGCAATGTTGCATCTATATACACAATGTGCATCTGTGGATAGTGCTGGCAGACGTACCTACGAGCAATGTGTGCGCAATCATGCATGGTGCACATCCTCTGCAATGGCACTGCACGTACAGCTCTGCTTCTGCACGCTTGAACTGAATATAGATGTTTCACATTGGGCAGAAATGTCCAACCTGAGTAAGCCTGTTAAGACACCAACCAGATTCCAGCCAATATTTTTAAGAGCTGCCTACAGAAGTGTGACCCTCGCAACCCAAAATGGAATGTTTATTCAAGAGCCAATCCCTTAATCTGCAAGGTCATGGCTGGTACACAAATCTACTGCCACCATGAATCTTCAAAAACATTCTTTTTTTATAAAGCAGAAGAAAGATAAGAATCTTGCCCAGAGGGGATTTCCTTGTATCTCTTGTAAAAAAATATGCCTCAAGGCCACCTCGTACTTTTTCAACAGCTTCCTTCTCTATCTCACTTTTCTCCTGCTTTAAAACTTCTTGTCTTTATAGCTCCCAGAGTGATACTGTAAATATTTGTAGCTTCAGGTCCACCACCGTTCCAAAGCGGCTGGCTTTGATTAGCAGTGACATTTACTGGGGACAAAAATACACACACCTGGCTTTTTATGGAGAGGTAGGAATCGTCTGCTGCAACGCAAAAGGCTGTCATCCTCCCAGATGTTGGAATGAGCCCTGCTTTCTAGTAAAACACAATAAGGGTATTTGATTGCTGATATGCAATGGCATATAGTATTTGCTGTTAGTTCCCTTATAATAGCACATGGGACAGGGATGCCTTTTAAAAAAGAAAGAAGCGAATCACATAAGTGATTGCAATTAATAGATGACACTGATATTTTAACGGCTGGCCATAACTAAAGATTGACTAACAACTGTCTTACTGGATTAAAGCAAAGGCAGTTCAGGGAGAAAGATTAAAACCACACACGGGGACAATGGGAAGGAAGCAGGTTCTGGCTAAGACAGAGTTTGGTGTACTTACCTTGTTGGACTACACCTCCCAGAATCTCCTAGCCATTATGGCTAGTGGTGATGGAGTAGTGGTTATTATGAACATGTAAAGTGTGTGTTACTTCAAGGTAGTTTCAGCCCTTAGGGTTCCCAGGCCTTGGGGCCTGTCCCTTCTTCTCTGGGCCCATCGGGTAAATGAAGGAATCTCAGGGCAAGAGTACTGCCCTGAAAATACTCTTTATTTTTTTTAACTCTTTGCTGCTGACTCAGAGGTCTAAATACCATGAAGGCGCTCGATCCCACCTGATCTCAGAAACTAAGCAGGGTCAGCCCTGGTTAGCACTTGGATGGGATTCTTCCTATAAGCTATATTTCAGAGGATGAAACTGGTGAAATCACCTCCGAGTATTTCTGGCCTATTACAACCCTAGGAGATTGATGGGGTCCCCATAAACTAATAGGTGACTTGAAAGTGTATGCACCCACATGCACCCACACATATATGCTGCTGGACCCCACATTTCAGTCTGTTTTGGAGAAACTGCTCCCCCCAAATATCCTCATCCTGTCCTTCTGTTTCATTCATTAGAGTGTGTGTGTCATAGAATCAGTGAGCTGGAAGAGACCACAAGGGCCATTTGGTCCAATTCTCTGCCATGCAGGAATACACAGCCTATCAGGACTCCTAGGTCCCTTTCACACATACTGTGGTCAAGCCAGGTGTCACCCATCCTAGATCCCTTTTGAACCACTTGGGTTCCCTTTGATTGGTAGTTCTTGGAGCTATGCATCTGGAAGCAGCCCTGGAGATATGAAAGCCACAGGGTCATGGAAAAGTTGCATGCGCATCCTCGATCAGTCATGCTCTGGCCAAATGACCTTGACCCAGTCGTGTTTCCATTCACCAGCTCAGATTTGTAGTACTTTAGGTGGAGAATTACTATGCAGCAGTAATTCCAAGACAGCAGCCCTTCCTCACACACACACACACACACACACACACACACACACATGCATATCCCCCAACAACAAAGAGACGATTGTGCATCCGGAGGCTGAAGTCCAAGTTAAAAAGAGGTGTGGGCAGGGGAAGGATTTTAAAACATTTTTTTTAAAAAAAACCGCTATGCTTGTTAGCCCTCAGGTACTGCAAACAAGGTTTGTCCCTGGTTTACTGTATTGTACACATGGTTAAAAAAAAATCTTTACAGCGTGAACACTTGGAATGTCAATAGTCCTTTTGGAAATGAAGCAACACCGTTTGCTGAGATAACTTTGAGCATACTTTGCAAAGAGCCAGCATGGTACAATAATTTGAATGTTGGGTCAGGACTCTGGGAGACCGGGAATGGAATCCCCACTCAGCCATCGAAACCCACCAAGTGATGCTTCTTTTAATGCTTCCAAATTAAGGAGGAATTCTATTTGTTTGACAGGGGTCCCACTCTTTCCTCAGTCCCTGTTGCCTACTGAGGCTCTCTTGGGACCATTTCTGCATGCACACTGCTTGCAAAGTGAGCTGAGGAGGGGGGAAGAAGGGGCCAAGGCAGCTGAGAGACTTTGCAAGCAGAGCTCTCAGCCCGTCCCAAGTAAACCTCAATCTCCTCATTGTACAGTCCATGAGTTCTGCCTTCCAACCAGTTCCATTGTCTGACAGTGCTTTAGTCCTTATCCTGTCAGATAAGTGGGGGCAAGCCTGTATTAAGGGGATCCACTGCTGGCTCCTGCTTTCCAGAGCACAGGCGCCTGTTTACATATCAGTCCAAAGTCCAGCTTAAAGATAAAAGTGGCTGACAATGGAGGGCAGGAGTTCAGAAGGTGTCTATTGACAGTTCCTGGACAGCAGATTCAGCCATGGGCTGCAGGCAGTCCTCTCCGCTAATAAGATTGTTCCTACATTTGTGGTTATTCATCTTATTTAGCCTATGCAAGTTTTATGCAAATCTTCTGTTGCCTCCTTTTCCCTTTTTGACAAGGTCTAAGTGGTGACACTGGGGAGACCCTTATGGAGAAAGAGGAGCCTCTGATGCCTATTGCTAAATTTTACTATTGTTTTCTGATGAAGACATACAGCCCTAGTTTTCAAAAAAGGAGAAAAAGAAATAATGAGCTAAAAGACAGAGAGAAAGAAAGCATTGATCTGGATTTCCAAAAACACCAGAAGCCAAGCTTGCTTTTTTTCAGAATCATCATTGATTTATCACAAGTCAGTATTTACAAAGAATATCCGAGTATCCTGATGAGCAATAAAACATGTACAAGGGACCAAACAACTGAACATTAAAGATTAAAAAGGAGGGAGAGGAAGAGAGAGAATTCCAGTAACATTTGGAGAGACCACGGATGTGTGTGTGTGTGTGTGTGTGTTTTAAATTAAGCCCAAAAGATGCACTGATATGCACTGTTGCTTCTGAATGTACTTCGCAAGCTGTGGTCGTCTACATACATCTTCAAAACGGAGCAAAGGGAGGGTTGGCATACATCAGCATCAACAAAAACATCTACCTGCAGAAACCGCAACATAAGCATTGGATAGCTGTACAGTACTGGGACATGGAAGGTGGAGGCAGCTTAAGAAATAAAAGATCTGGCCTGCAGGTGTGGAAAAATTACTTTTGGGGATTGTAATTCTTAGAAACTTCCAGATGGCATGGCTGCTAGATGGACCAAGGGTCTGCCTTTGACTAAGGCAGCTTTCCATGTTCCTCTTGGCCATGCTGACTGTGGCTCTCAACCTTGGGCCTTTGAGATGTTTTGATCTTCAACTCCCAGAGTCCCTGGCTACTGACTATTTTACATGGGAGCTGGTCAAAAACAACTGGAGGACTGAAGTTTGAGAAGCAGCATTCTAGATGACCCTACCTGCAGTACTTCTTGGATTCTGAAGCTTCATGCATCCATTTCTGTCATCATTTGGTCTGGTCTGGTCTGGTCTGGTCTTGCCCACAGAAATTAAGGAGTGGAGAGTTTTCCAGATGGAATCTAAGCTGTCCTACTTTTGTCTTAACTGGCTTAATGACCACCTAATTCCACGTGCCCTAATTCCACCTTATGAGGGATAGAGATTGTTGGCTGTACAGGATTGGGTTAGACTATTTCTATGCAAAACATAGGGTGCTGAAGGGGCACCCTGAGGCAGTTGTAGATCCTTAGAACATTTGTGGGAGCATGGCAAGAGTCTCTACATAGGACAAGGAAGACAAGAGAAAGAGAGAGAATCATTCTCCTAGGGAAATTTCACACCATCTCCATTGGCTGTAACTGGCATTTTAAAGTCCTTCCACTGGGAGACTGTTGTTTAAGTCAAACATGCCATGGTTTTCATCTTGAAGAAGGAGCTTCTCCATAGACAGACTCCCCAGCTCTTTCCTTGTGTCCTCCAGCTCTTGGGGGACAACTTCTGGGACCGACACAGGAAGAGGAAGAAACTGGGGGGCAGGAAGGGCTGTTGAAGCTGTCTGATATTGCAGGGAAGGAGCTGGTAGTGTTGAGATGGGCTGAGTCCATGGGAAGTAGCTCAGGGGACCTTGCTGGTCCATCATATCCAAGTGAGGCATGACAGCTGGTGTGGAGGTGGGCCTTGCCTGGTGGACAAAACACATGGAACTGTTAGTTGTGATGAATTCTTTTAGACTACAGCTCCCAGAATTCCCACAGGCAGCTCCTAGAATCCCCCCAGTTGCAGTCCAAAAACTCAGTTTGTTTCCCCAGCCTCTGTTTTATCTGCATCCTTTGCAAACACCTTCAAATGACTGACTTTTGAATTTGATTGATTTCTTACTTTTCAGCCATAAAGCATACTTAAACTTATAAATTAACTGCGTTCCAAACACAGCTGGAAAAATAGTGCTGTGAAAGTCTTCTGGAAGCAGAGCTGGAAGAAAACTGAGATCTATCATCCTGGCTCTGCCTGCTGATATTCAAATCTGATATTTGATATTCTAGGGAGGGAGACAGAACAATGCAATTTATGGCTTTCTTCAGTTTCAAGGGCTTGTAAGCTGAGAATCAGAGGTGTGAGATTTCTTTCTTAGGTAAAGCCAAGGTGGTGAGCCTAGGACCACATGATACCTTCTGAGATTTCACACATGAAAACAGGGACACGTGTACGGCCGAGTAACATCAGAGTGTGGTCAAGAGGGCCAAAGTGTTTAATGAACAGGAGAGGCTATAGCAGTTTGCTTTTGCCAGAGCCTACTGGGGAGGGAGAGATGGGAGTTGGTATACTGAATTAATCTGTATTGCTTTCAGCACAAGAGATAAATGCACATCAAATTGTGTAAACAACTTCATTGTGTCATTCTTTCTTAAGGAATCTACACAGGAAGTGAATTTTTTCGTAAGGATGACGGGCCATGATTTGAAGCTCGTTCCTTTATGTCTATGAATATAGCTTCTTTAAAGTTCAGACTGAAACCCAGAGCAGGTTTGCCACCCCCTGATGCAGAAGAATGGGCTATCTCCGGAGACTCAAACTCACCGCCAAGTTTGTGAACAGAGGCTGGGATGCGTAGGTCAGCACCGAAGACGTTCCAACCAGCGTGTAACTGGGGCACACGGGCTGGACGTACATATCCCCCGTGTAAGGGCAGCTGACTGCCTCGTGCGAGACGTAATCCGGGTAGGCGGTCCACTGGGTTAGAGGTTGCAGAGTGGCCGGGGAAGGTTGTGCTAGCCACCCAGAATAGAGCGTCCCATCATCCACCACTGGCAATGGAGCAGCAACAAACTCCGAATCAGTACAGACCTGACCTAAAACCGAGGAAGAAACCAGAAAGTTTTAAGGGCAAATAAAGCCAGAGACCCAAGCAATGAACAAGGGGGTTGGGAAAAAACACATTTTGAAGCCCTTACCTGTGGGTGAATAAGATGGGAGAGACTGATGGGGAAAAAATACCTGAAGGGAAAATGATCGTTTGACATCAGTGATGAAGAGCAATGAGCACTATTTTTTAAAAATCATTTTTGTATTGAAAATGTCAAATAAAATACATAATCCATACATGATAGTAATATTTATTAGAACTGATTATACAAACACTGTTTTTGAGGTCTCCAGGGGTCAAAAAATGAGGGGTCCCCCAAGTCAAGTTTGGCCCATTTTGACCCAGATGACCTTTTTAACAACAGCAAACGACTTCTGATCACATTCTGCGCTACACTCTTACAGCGTGATTATTCCACTTTCAACATCCTATGGAATCCTGGGGTTTCCAGTTTCAGGAGGGGCCGGCCCCTCCTGAAACTGCAAACCCCAGGATTCCATAGGATGTTGAAAGTGGAATAATCACACGATAAGAGTGTAGTGCGGAAATGGCCTTAGCCCAGGACAGCTTAACAGTAGCAAAAATGCCTCCCACATCCCTACTGTGTATTTGAAGGTATTTTTATTTATTTGGGCAGGAGTGCAACGTCGGGTGCAGGCCTCCAAGGACTTCTGGAGACCCTAGCTTTCCACAGTTGCCCACTCCTGTATTTCTCAAAGGCTGACGGGGAAAGTTTTTTCAGTCACGATCAAACTGGGAGCAAATTTCGGGCCAAGCAAACGAACTGGGCAGAACAAAAGAAAGCTTGGTGTCTTTCCACTGCCCATGTGCAGAGGTCGCAGTTTGAAATAGGAGTTTGGGAATACAATTGGCAGAATGCTTGTTGTGGAATTCTGGAAATTGTAGTCCAAAATTAGAATTCTATATGAGTATAGTATGCAACTTGGTTTCATACTCAAGCTTCACGTTCTTCGGGTTCTAGAAAGTCGCTTTCCTTCCAAAGCTGTTGTTTGATGAGGGACTAGCAATTTTCTACTACAGAACTTGAACACAGAGGTTTTTCAGCTTTGGTTATCCGGGTGTTCTGGACTTGAGCTGAGCGGTGAATTCCAAGTCCCTCCATAGGATGGAGCCATGGCTGTTAACTCAGTATCAAACTGCTATAATTCTGCAGTATAGACACATTCCTCATCTGTCACTTTGGCAGGTAGGTGTCCATGATGTGATGGAAAAACACCTACATCAACAGAGACAAAGAGGCCTTCGCCCCGGATGGTTGTGGTTTGGTCTTTCTTACCGTAGTTGCAGCGGCAGCGGAGACACTGGCATTCTGAATGCTGCCACGTTTTCTTTTCAGGAGCTCCTTCACCGGTTCTTTGACACGGACCCCTAGATAGGGGCGTGGGGTTGGTGGCGGCGGCTGCTCAGATGCAGAAGCTAAGGGGGAAAAAAACATGATTGCTATTTTTTAATTCCTCTGGACTTCAAGTATTGCTTCTTCAGTTTTTAAAGAACTCCAAAGCCCCTTCTGGAGTTCCTTTTCCAGAGCAAAATATGTACAGTTGGCCCTCCACTTTCGCAGGTTCAGCATTCATGGGTATGATTATTAACAGGTTATTTTATTTTATTTTCTACATTTGCCCCTGCCATGGAAAAAATGTGTTCTTTCTAGAAATCTCTAGGTCCTCCAGCCTGATTCTATGGTCTCCTTCTGCTGTAAGTGGACCATAGAGTCTTGTTGGGGGACTAGAGATTCCTGGAGAGAACATTTCTCTAGGCATGGCTAGCTTAGGGTTGCCATAAGTGGGAAATGACTTGAAATCACAGAACAACAAGAACCGATGCTGAGTGTTCCTTTTGTCATGTGCAAAGTTCCAGCTCCATAGACCAAATTTTGCAAGTTGATTCAGGCAGGAAGTGGGCCTGATTTCTCTGAAAGCTTAGCTTTAACTTGTTTCAGCACTGAGATTCTAAATTTATTATGTGCCTTCAAGCTGTTTCTGACTTACAGTGACCCTCCGGTGAACCTTCCATGAGGTTTTCTTGGCAAGATTTGTTTAGAAGGGGTTTGCATCGCCTTCCTCTGAGGCTGAGAGAGTGTGACTTGCCCAAGGTCACCCAGTGGGTTTCTGCGGCTGAGCGTCCTAGTCCAACATCCAAACTACTATACAGTGGCAGGTTTCTTCATGTGTTCCATCAACTGATACACACTGTAGTTCTGTCGCACAAAAGTATTTGCCGCAATTCAAACAGGCACTGTGGAATTTTTCAGCGTCTCTGACTCATCCTCAGGAGCTCTGAGGATTCACAAACCAATACCAAGGGTGGGGAAAGTGTGGCCTATGAATTACATCTGGCATCAGCCAATGTTCAGTTATTTTTGGCATCCCGAAGCCTGCATGGGCTTGCCCTCATACACTTGCCTTTCCCTCCTTGTTTTAAAATCTCAGTGAAAACCTTCCTTGTTTTACAAAGCTTCTGGAATTGAACTTATTTTAATTCCATAACCCTGAACATTTCAAACTGTCTATATATTTGTTAAACCAACAAAAGTGCTGTCCTTGGCAAAGGCAATGAGAGATCTACAAAATACAGTTCCTCAGGTGTTGATCGGGAGTGAACGTGACAAGTAGTTCATCCCCACTATGCAACTGTTATTGTTGTGTGCCTTCAAGTTGTTTCCAACATATGGCAGCCCTAAAGTGAACCCATCATGGCGTTTTCTGGGGCTGAGAGTGTGTGACACTCCCAAGGTCAGCCAGCGGGTTTCCACAGACTAGTGGGAAATCGAAGCCTGGTCTCTAAGATTACAGTCTAGCGCTCAAACCACAAACCACGCTGGCTCTTACTATGCAATTACAGCACTCTTATTCCACTTCAACTGCCACGGTTGTGCCCTGTGGAAACCCAGGATTTGCAGTTTAGGGAGGGACTTTGAGAATTTTCAGCCACAGAACTCCAGTGGCTCAACAGACTACAAACCCCAGCATTCCATAGGATGGAACGATGGCAGTTAAAGTGGAATCATAGCGCTATAAATGTGTAGTGTGAATGAGGCCCAGGTTTGAAACTGATTTCTGCATATGGTATAGGTTACTGGTTTCAACCTCTGAATCTCCAGATGTTTTGGACTTCAGCTCCCAGAATCCTTTGCTGTTGGCTGCCCAAGCCTGCTCAGAGTCTGAAGCCCAAAACATCCGGAGCATCGAAGGCTGAGAAGCGTTCCTGTACACAACGTGGTCCGGATGTTTCCTTGCACTTAAAATTTCAAAAAGTTGATTAGACTAATTGCAGGTCTTGGGGATCTGAGGCAGCTAATACTTCCTCCTCTGAATAACGAAGCTGGCAGGCAGCCCAAAAGCCACAACAAAGTCTTACGAGTGCATGAGTCACAAGGAAAGAACATCCACTTGTGTATCTGAAACGGTTAAATGTTATCACCCTTGCAGAAAGCATTTGGCGGCAAGCGGCTGTGGTATCAAAGCTTCGGAAATGAAAGAAAATATTGATAAAAACCCTCAATTAGCATAGCAACCTCCTTGTGGCATGGCTTTGATTGGAAGGCTCTGTTTCCATATATTCCATCTGATATACATTCCTAATCCCTTATTTCTATACCGAACAGGGCAGCTAATTAACTAATCGAACAAATGACCAATATTTTCTTTCTCAGAGAAGTCAGGTTTGGCCCTGTCTCTTTAAATCCATATCAAGGACTGTAAACCATTGGAACGGTGGAATGTCGAAAATGTTCTTATCCTTTTGTGTTGGTGCCAAACACAGGGGAATGCGTCAGAGAGGGATCCATATGATAGTGAGCGTAGAAATGGAAAAATACAAGAATGCACAGATCTTCATAGAAACAGTCTCCGTGCACTCTGCAAAATACTCATCTTTCCTGGGGTAAAGCAAGATATTTTGCTACCCAAGCTGGAAAAGCCAATCAAAGTTTGGACAAGTGACTGTTTGGACTACAACTCCCATAATCCTCCAGCCTGCATACACACTGTCATCTATAAGAAACCTTCCTGTTTTGTCAGGCTTTTACAGTCTGACTGCAATGGTGTGATGGGTTGGTTTTTTTTTTTTTAATATTCTGTCTTTTAATGGATTTTAAATTATTTTAACTCTGGTCTTCCAGATGTTTTGGACTTCAACTCCCAGAATCACTGATCATTGGCAAAGGCAGCTGGGACTTCTGGGAGTTGAAGTCCAAAAACCCAGAGGACTAGAGTTTGAGAATCACTGCTATAGATGGTTTAATGATTTTTAACAATGACTTTGAGCTACATTTCAGTGAGCATTTTTTGCAAGTTTTTAAAATCTGTGCTGGTTTTAATCATTTGTAAGCTGCCTTGAGTCTCCATATTGAGTGCTATACATATGAAAAAAAATCATCATCATCAACGTCTTAAAGGTGCTACCAGATTCTTTTCTCATCCTTCTTATGCTAGAACAGACTTACATATTTTTCACTTGTGCATGTATTTAATCATACATGTACATTCAATCATGTCGAGAGACACCCTGGATTCCAGTATTCAACAAATGTTATTGGGAAATAAGAAAAAATGAAGTGAAATGATACTCTCTTCCCAGCTTTCCAAGGTCCCCAACAGAGAAACAGACTTTTCCATCAGTGCTGGCTGAACACTGAATTGATGATACCGAGCACCAAACGTAGGACTCCATGCTTGCACAGCAGCTACTTAGCACTGAGCTGTTCTCTATATCAATGGCCATGGAGCATTTTGGGAACTGCAGTGCGTAACAGGGTACCACCATCAATGGGTCACTTCTGCATGTGGGAAACTCCTATCACGTACCCTCCAACAGCCACAGTTTAGCAGGAGTCATAAACGACGGGCACCAGATCCAGTCTGATCTGGGAAGCTAGCAGGGTCAGCCCTGGATAGAACTTGGCTGAGAGGCCACAAGGAATACCAGGTGCGATAGGCTGTATTTCAGAGAAAGGAACTGGTGAAACCACCTCTGAGTATTCTTTGCCTAAGAAAACCCCATGAAATTCATAAGGACTTTGTATGTTGAGAGGCAGCTCATAGGCACATACATACACACATTTATTAATCCTGTTTAATCCTCTACTGTCCTGCTTTTAGAGTTGCTTTCAAAATGTTCAGTTTTCTCCCTCCTTCTCGCAATTTCCCTCTTTTTCTTCAGCTCACTTCAAATGCTGCAAACCAATCTCAAAGTGCAAAAGTAGTTTGCATTCAATTAACTCAGCAGAGGGGAGAAGAAAGGAGGGAGTGCAGATTTTGCCCTTCCTGGTAAGCTCAGTCCAAAGCCGACTGCTGCTGCCTCCCCCGGCTTGTGTGTTCCTCCTCATTAAGAACTTTTGCTATCTTGATCACACTCTGATGTTGCTTGGCCATACGTGCCCCCATTTTCACTTGTGAAAGGTTGAAGGCTATGGGAGGTGCTAGAAAGCCCCGTGGGCCTCAGAAACAGTCTTAGTACTTTGCCCATCTTTGACTTATAGTTTCATTGTTTGGGGAAAGGTATTGATTACAAGTAACTACTTATCTGTAACATGTTACCTCCAAGCTCTGACAAGCTGTGCCACTGCATGCATGCCCCCCTCATCTGTCAGGAAGACAGGCAGTTTGCTAAGTTACACCCTCACCCAGCTTTAGGTTTCGTATTCTGGAAACCCCAAAGCCAGAGCCCACAATTGACCCTGAGATGACCGTCTTTATTTATGAGTGCAATTAGAGAGCATCACCTTCTCCAAAAGGAAGAGCAGCCTGTTCTAGGACTCAGAGGACAAGAACTGAAGGAACACGTTGCACTGGGGCAGCACCTGGCCAAAAAGGGATGGGGAGGCCCAGAAGATTGATGGCACCACCACCGGATTTGGCAAAACACTGGCTTCCCAAAGGAGCTCAGAATGGATGCTGCTCTTCCACCTGGCTCTTTGGGCCCCTCCTCAGCGCTGGAAGTCTTATCGCTGTTTGTGCCAGGCAGAGCAAGCCGGTGCCAGGTGAGGGCAGGAGGCAGCATTTGGAAGGATCTCCGCAGCGGGCAGCATACTTGGGCGATGTCTTTCTCTTCTCTCCCCTGCTTCCTTTCAGAGGGTAATGCTTGTCACAAGATAAGAAATGGTGGAAGGTACCTTCCAGAACTGAGGAAAGGAGCATTTTTAATATTGATTTTTAGTGGTGGTGATTTAAACCCAGACCAAATGTTGTTCTCCAACAAGGGCTATTCGTGAATTATCTCCCAACTGCCAAGCAAAAAGAGCAATGTATTGCTGCTTAGGACATTCCTTCCCATTCCTTCTTTTAATTTCCACAGCTCCAAAAAACTCCATCAATACACTTGGATGATTTTGATGGATTCCTTATCATGCATCCCAGGAGGGAAGCTGAAGAGCAGATGCAAAGCTCTGCTCCAGCCTGATCTACATTTGCAGCTGACTGAGGTGGTAGAATCCAGAGGTGGAAGGATGGGCCATGCTACTTCAGAACTGTGCTTGAAAAAATTCCTAGCTTTTTCCACTAAGCTCCCAGAATCTGCAAGCCAGCATGGCCAGAGATTCCCATGGATTCTGGAAGGTGACATCTAAAAAAAAAAAGAACTTTTCCAACATAGGCAGAGGGCTATATTTTGAAAGATTAGTAGAAGGGGGACAAAATGACCTGCAGGTAGAAAGCTAGCATGATAGGATACAGGCCCAATTAGAGCTTTCTTCTTTCAATATTTCTCTTACAGGGAATTTTAGCTTTAGGGAAATTCAAATGGGTGTTCTATTTGGCTCCTGTGTGACTGTGGTCAGGGATTAGTGTGGCTGGATTTGGTGGAATCCAGGTGATACCCTGGGGCTTAAATCTTGCTGTTAGTCCTAACTGGGAGTAGACCCACTCAACCAGTGGGATTTGCCTACATTTTGACCATTTGACTGAATAGGTCTACTCAAGCAGAGACTCACCAATACGATGCCATGGTGTGTCAGGGTATTTTCCATTCTCATCCATTAAAAGAACAACAACAACAACAACAACAACAACAACAAAACAGAAAGAAGCCAAGAAGTTAGGGTATTGTGGGGTGGTCTGATCCTCCCTTTGTACTACTGCTCCATTTTACAAAACCTGGTGGAGGGCAGGTACAGTCAGTTGCAGTTATCACCACATGCCCATGAGTGGCTTCTGGTTCCCACACTTTCCCGAGGTCATCCACAAGTCTTCTCTTCTGTTAGTGGATATAATGGCCATTTCCGCACTACACTGCTTGTAGTGCTATTATACCGCTTTTAACCTCCTGTAGAATTCTGGGGTTTTTAGTTTCCTGAGACCACAGAGCTCTCTGGCTGAGAATTTTAATATCCCTCCCTAAACTGCAAACTCCAGGATTCCATAGGAGGTTGAAAGTGGAATAATAGCAGTTTAACAGTATAGTGCAGAAAGGCCCTGTATCTCTCTCCACATTCTAAGATCTTTGAGGAAGCGCTTTGGGCCTTTCTGCGCTACACTGTGATAGTGCTATTATTCCACTTTCAACCTCCTGTGGAGTTCTGGGGTTTGTAGTTTCCTGAGCGCTCTCTGGCTGAAAAGTCTAAATGCCCCTCCTATAACAGATTCAGTGCTCCCACGGACATGAAAGTCACCGTCTGCCATAGTACCTGATCCTCCCAACTAGATGCATCTGAAATTGCAGATAAAAAGGCATCTTGGAAACTGCCCATTAACAAATTGAAAGATGGAAACAGAGCCAAATCCGCCAGTCCTCCATCACACACTACCTCAGCTTCCTCTGTCCAGGTGAGCTGAAATGGACGTTTTATAGATGAGTCACTACCTGTGCCCCAGAGCCAACTTTCCCTTGGAAACACATTGTCATCTTGGAAGGGTTTGCATGGTTGGTTGATTCTCTTTCAACCCTCAAAGTGTACATTCCCTGCAAGTTCTTTCCTCCCCTCCCCTCAACACTTTGGCAGGTGACAAATTTATCAATTCTGCGGTGCAAAACCAGAGCGCACCATTGTTTTCTTTCCCCCATTTGCCTCTCCAATATAATCACACACCAACACATAAAAACATTAAAATAATAAGCTTTTGAGGAGACACAATGGCAATCTTTTCCTGTTTGCAGAAGCCCTGAAAAAGCAAACACTGGCTCGATAACGAAACACAGGCAAAAACACACACAAAACTCACCAAGGAGAACAAGAATTATGATTTGAAAAATCTGAGTGTTTCATTAACAAGCTGGTTAGGGAACTTCGCCCACATCTTGGAAAAAAAAAACCAATTGCACAACACATTTTCTCACATCTTCACACGCACTGGGTTCATAGTATGTGTGTGTTTTAAGAAAACAAACCTTAGATTTGTTTAAGTGGGTGTAATTCCTTCCATGCGATACCAGTGTACATATCCTTAAGCACTGGGTCATTCCTGAACCGTACTTGGGAGCATACTCAGAGCTAGGCATGTAACTATTCAACCATTTCATCCTTGCAGGAGAAAGACAGATAATTTATACCATTTTCTCCTCTCCGCAATATTTCTGCGGAGTTCTCACCTAATATTTGCACATGACAAAGTGTTTTGGAGAACTGTTCTGTACAGAAATACATGGAGGGCTTTGCACTAGAATTGAGGGGAGTTGTGCAAAAAGCATGTCTTTTGCATCAAAGATACGGGCTAATATCCGACTTAGTTAACAAATAACACTTCCAGCCCCCTCCTACCAATGATGTGTGGTGTGACTGACAATCAGAAGGAGGATCCTATCACATCTTCACACACTGGAGTATTGCACTGTTTCCTGACCCAGCCTCCCAAACCTGCCTTAACAGCCAGCAGCCTGACATTTATTTTACACTTCCACCAGCAAGCTGCAATGCAACAAGGAATTGTGATGGGGTCCTGCTTCTGATTGTCATAGCACTGATTGCTGGCAGGAGGACGCTGCATCCCAGTCACCGGCAGAACAGACTCTGATAGCTCAAATTGACTGCTGGCTGTTAAGAAAGATTTACAATCATGGCAATAGTGCCACAGTTGTGAATACTTACTATAACTGAATGCAGAGCAGTTAGGGATCCATAAGCCTGGGTTATGAATCCATAACCGCAAGACAAGATGCCAGCTGCTGTTTTGTATTTTTGTGCAGGATTGCTGTTCGTTCGCACAAACCCCCAACCATTTAGCACAAAAACTTCCACGTATGGCCATCTGTAAACAGCAGTTTTTATGGGGAAAAATGCTTTTGCACAAAAATCTCACAATTTTTATTTTCAATCCCCCACCATGTGTATTTCTGCAGATAATAATTTCTGTGAGTACCAGGGGAAAACTGCAAAAATGTTCATTGCTGCGTTATTCTTTCCACCTGGGTTTCCAGAGTGCTGGGAAACCCATTTTTTAACCAGGAAACCAAATATCCTTTTTATCCCTAGAAACCAATAACAGCAAATATCTTTTTCATCCCTAGAAACAAATAACAGCAAATATCTTTTTCATCCCTACCTATATCCTTCTTTGCTAGTGAAAAACAATAGTCTGTCCAATAGCTGTCATTTGGGATGTCCTTCCATGACACTGAAAATCAGCGGTCCAGGTGATCAAACTTGCCATTCAGGCTAATGGAAGAGGCAGCCCTGAGAACAGACTAGAGTCCAAACTGTAGGCAAAAGTATTAAGTCCTTTTCCAGCACAGAGTGTGCTTGGCAAGTTAAAGAAAGACTCTGCGGTCATGCACGCACTCATACAAGGACACCGTGCTTGCTGTGCATGGCTGTGAATACAAACCAGACAGCCAGAAATGTAAAGAGTTTAAACAAAGGGAACTAAAAGAAGCAAAAAGACTCCAAGCATTACATCCTCGTCACCCTCCCCCCCAAAAAACCCCTAGAAATGCTCTTCCATTTATTCTCCTTTGGACAGACCCCACCTGGAATACTGTGTCCAGTTCTGGGCACTACAATTCAGGAATGATATTGACAAGCTGGAACGTGTCCAAGGAAGAGTATCCAAAATGGTAGAAAGCCTGGAAACCATGCATGGTGACCAGTGACCGAGGGAGCTGCGTATGTTTAGCTTGGAGAAGAAAAAGTTGAGAGGCAACACGATAGCTATGTTTAGATTTTTGAAAGGATGTCATATAGAGAATGAAGCAAGCCTGAAGCCTGTTTTCTGCTGCTCCAGAGACTAAAATATGGAGCAATGGCTTCAAACTTCAGGAAAAGAGATTCCATCTAAACATTAGGAAGAACTTCCTGATGGCAAGAGAAGTTCAACAATGGAGTGCACTGCCTTGGAGTGTGGTGGAATCTCCTTTTGGGGTTTTTTTAAACAGAATCTAGATGGTCATCTGTTGGGAGTGCTTTTATGGTGCCTTCCCGCATGACAGAAAGGGGTTGGACTGGAGGAGCTTTGGGATCTCTTCCAACTCTAGGAGTTCTGTGATTCTATGAGAGCAATTCACAAAGTATGACTAAATCCAAAGAGCTAGCCAGCGTTTTGATTTGTCTTCAATTTGGACATATTTTCAAAAGAAAGAGGAGAGGAAGAAGGGGTGTTTTGGGAGTCGTTTGGGAAGTCTGTGAGGATCACAGCTCCCACGATCTTCTACTAGTTTTGCTGAGGGGTGAATTCTCGGGCTGGTGTTCCAAAGGAGATTGTAATAATTTTAATTCGTAAGCCATCCTGAGTCTTAAGTCATTTCCACACTAGACTGTTATAGCACTATTATTCCACTTTCAACAGCCTATGGAATCCTGGGGTTTGCGGTTTCGGGAGGGGCCGGCCGCATAGGCTGTTGAAAGTGGAATAATAGCGCTATAGCAGTCTAGTGCGAAATGGCCTTTAGTTTTGAGGAAAGGATAAGGTATAAATATTAAGAAAGTTAATAGCAATAATAGTAGTAATGATAACAATAAAAACAACAAGCATAACAGTAGTGAAACTTTTTCAAGTTCTGCTTTGGGACATGGTAAATTAATTAATTAATTAATCAATAAATAAACAAACAAGCCCCAGTGTGGGCCATAACATGATTTTGGAAAAGAGAAAATGTCATTTCCAAATTAAAATAGAATTTTTTTCTTTCATGACTCATTAAATTGTGGGCAGGGGATCAGAACCTGGTATGTTTGTAGGAGGAGAGCTGTGTTAAGATTTCGAACTGAGCCCCTCTCTGCCCTCCATGCTTGTCTGGTTCTCAGAGCAGAATGGCTCTTTTTCTTCTGCTGCATTCCCCACTCCATTCAGTCTCTATTTTAGCTCTAGAAATGTATTGCAAAGATCCAGGGCCATGTTATAGGGGACTGTCATTACCTGGGCTTCTGCCACTAGGAAAATGAGTGTAGGGTCCTTGTTAGCATCGCGCTCAGACATTGACAGCTGTCCAAATGGAGTCAAAAAGTAAATTTGTAATAGTGACCTCGCTGGGTCCTTTCTGCATTCCTTTTGCAGTCTGAAGCTAGGAAAAAAGAGGAAGGCTGAAAACCAACTGGGAGAGTGATTCCTCTGCTCCCCATTGCTAATCTGCTTGGGCAATTCTCATTGCTTTTAGCAAGACAGATGAACTCAGGCTTGCGTGCTTTGCTTTGCTTTGTTTGCTTCTGCCCTATATAATTGGAGGAATAGAACTGGACATTTCTTCTACACTCCTCCTTGCTCTCCACTAGGACCAAAGGTAAAATTCAACTAGGGTAGCAGAACTGTTCTTGTTTTGTGCCTTCAAGTCACTTCTGACTACTGGCGATCCTGTGGGAATACCTTCAACCTGATATTACGGTGTGTTCGTTCAGTGCTGTGTCAACATATGGAAGACAAGTCTTATTTTCTTGGTTGTCAGTTGCTCCATCACCTTCTTAGCAAGCTCACAGCCTCAGTCTGATGCCACGTGCATCTCCCGGAACATGCTGCTCCTCTAACAGTGTCAGCGGGGCATGCTGAGGCCTGTTTGCTGGAGAGAAAACCCTCAGGCTCTCTTGGGAACCTGCCATAGGGTTTCGCTTTTCCCAGGGCACCTTTGCTTTTCTGGAGCAAAGCTGACAATCAGAACAGGTGAGGGACAGAGCCAAGCTGAGTCCTCTCACACCAAGGCCGGCATTTCTCAATAAACATGCCACCCAGTGCAAAGGTGCTAAGCAAACATCTACTTGGGATGTGTTTGCTCTGTGATCCAAAGCCTTTTGAGTAGAAGTGGAGCTAGTCAAAGAGCTGGAGAATTCTCTAGAGCTAACACAGAGTGTGAATACCTTGACTTGGTGACAGGAACAGAGGACCTCTCTTTGTGGTTTGTGGAAGCTGAGGAAGCCCCTACCAGTAAGGAAAACTGCAGTCTGTCCAGTGTTCCTCTGTTAGTGTTGTAGGGATTAGGCCCCATAAGAAGAAAAGCTGCAGGAGCCTCAAAGGAGAGATGGGGGGTGGCTGGGATGGGGTTCACATGGAAGGAAGGCTCAATGGCAGAGCACATGCTTTGCATGGAGAAAGTCCTATGCCATACCCACCAACATTTCACAGCTAAAGTCTGGGAGGTACTTTTTTGGACTAGAACCCCTGGAATCCTCTGAAGGCTGCTGGCTGTACTGGTTAGGGGGTTCTGGAAATTGCGTTCTTAAAAAAAAATGTTTCTCAATTATACCAAAGCAGAGCAATACAACTTGAGCTTGAGGGTAGAGAACAGCAGTGATGTATTTAAGCCTTTTCCTCCAAGTCTCATGTCAAGTCTCAAGTTTCTACCTTCAAGTCTCAAGTCGACTCTCAAGTCCTAGCAAGGTACTTTCAAGTCAAGTCTCAAGTGTGGGAGCCAACTTTAACAGAAAAAGGAGGTCATGGTAGGTGTAGGGGGGGTCAATGGGCTTACAGGGATCTGCAGCTTTGGAAGTGGGGAATAGGATCCTTCTTACTCCCCGTTACTGAAGCTTCAAAAGCTTCAGAAGGGAGGATCCTTCTTCCTCGAGCCCATTGCCTAACACATTTGCTGTTCCCCTCTGAGAAACCTACCCTGTGCTCAGGGGGTGAGTCTTGCCTTTGGCTATTAGCAGAAGTTTTAGAAGGCTCCTCCAATATGCAGCAAGCACAGGCTGCCAAGCAGACCTCAACCCCACCTCAAGCCCATTGCCTAATGCCTTTGCTGCTCCCCTCAAGAAATGCGCCCACACTTTGGGCTCGAGACGGATTGTCACACGACCAGTAGGCAAAAAGAGATGTAGGCGTTGTTCAAAGTCATGAAGCTTCTGGATGAATGGGTTATTGTTATTGAACCAAGGGCAGCAACTCAGTCACTAAAAATATAAAAGTCACAAGTCGAGCCAAGTCAGTGTGTCATTTATTGCCGAGTTGGGTCCAAGTCAAGTCACTGAAGCGACTTGAGTCCGACTTGAGTCCGAGTCAAGTCTGCATCTACTAAGGAGCAGGTATAAGAAACAACCAGGAGGCAGGCAATCTGAAAACCAGAAAAACCAGGAAGCTTGGGCAGGCAAGCTGACAACTCCCTCGGTCATTCATCTGCCCATTTTGAGGTCCTACTGTGTATCAGTGGGGTGATTTGGCAGGCCTTGGCACAGAATGGGCTCTCTGGGATCACGTGATAGACTCTCAGGGCCTGGAGGACTCTAACCCGTGGGGTTCGTGTCCTAGCTTGAACTCTTCTTGGGGAACTGGAGGCTGCCAAACCCCTCTTCAAAGATCAGACTCTCCAGTGCCAAAGATGCACAGTTTACACATACATATGGACACACAAAACTGGAAACACTGAACATAAAATATCACCTGTCCTGCCAAGTTTTCTTTGCTGCAGTCTAAAGTTTCACATTTTAATAAAACACAACCGACTGAAACCCCACCAACCTCGTTGACAGTCTAAAGCAGCTGCGTTACAAAGCCTTGAGGACTGTCATCCACCTGAAGGTGTTTTCTCAGTGTGGTGGCAAGAGCCCTTGAACAGAGATGCACATGGGAGAACACACTATAGTTTCAGTTTCATCTTTCGGTATCACCACCATAAGACTTTCAGAACTGAGTCTCAGCCTGCTCCCTCTTCACCTCACCTGTTTCAGAACCAAGGCAAGGTTTCTCTTGTGACAAACAGAGGAGGGCCCAATCCACCAGGAAACTCCCTTTCATTGCAACAGACCTTACACCCAGGAAAGAGTCTCCATAGTTCTTGCCATATGTTTCTCAAGGCATAGGTGCACAGCTGCAGTTTCAGGACGTCAGAAGAGTCCTGTGCCAATGGGGCCATCTAGTCTAAAATCTTGGAAAGATCCTTTTTTGGACTGTGACTCCCAGAATGCTCCAGGCAGCCAGTGGCCATGCTGGCTGGGGGACTGGGGGAGCTGAAGTCCAAAAACAGCAACATTTTCAAGTTCTGCTCTAGTTCAGCCGCCTGTGTCTCGCAGTGGCCAGCCAAATACCCACAGGGAGTTCACAAGCAGAACACAAAGGCAAAAATAGTCTCCATCAGTTGCTCCCCACAGCCACCGGCCCACAGTTTCCAAATCTAAACATTCCATGTAGCCACCACGACTAGGTGTTATTAATAGGACATCCTCCATGAATTCAGAGTCCATGGAACTGTTATGGGTCCATGCTGGGAGTCTGGTTGCTGCTCATTTTGGCTACTTGTATGTCCTTGCAGAGGAAGGGAAAGTTGCCTTTCCCATCCATTATCACAGAAGCCTTACAAGCACAGTGTATAGTTAGAAGCATTCTCCATGTGTTCAGTATAACTTACTCCCTAGTAGGTGTGCAGAGGATAAACTGGAGGTAGCCTTTCTTATTCCTTGGATGGTTCAATGGCAATCACTCTTACTATTTCTTCGTGCTGGATCATTTAATGTGTTTATGACTGATAACCCTTGGGAAAGCTCAAGTATGTTGGAGATTTGGGGTTCCAGTGTTGCCAGGTCATGGGAGGGGGGTTACAGCCCCCACAGCCTAGTCTGGGGAGCCTTGAACCTCTCTATACCCATCGCCCATGTTCAGAGGTCCATGTGTGAATTTGTCTCATCCTCATATCCATCAAACCACACCCAGCAAACTCTATAAACAAATTGTTTATGGTCTGATGTGCATCTTTTATACATCTTTCCCTTTCAAAAAGGGGAAAAGCACTCCAGAGTTTCTGACATGAATGTATATCAGATCACAGCCAGAATACATGGTCCATAAAACCCCCTTAGAAAAAAAGAAACCACTCTTTTAGGAAGTGGAGAGAAGACATGAGGTTCACACAGCCGCAGTTAATATAAGCCCTTCCAAATGCCATTGTTTTCAATGGGAGAGTCGACCATGTGCTTACGGTTGCACCCCTATACGTACATGAAAACTGGGGGAAAGGAGCTTAAACACAAACAGACAGGCAAATGACTCCATACTATTTGCAGTAAATAGCAAAAAGTTGGAAAGATTATTGATGAAAATTAAGGAAGAAGGTACAAGAGCAGGGTTACAGTTGAATGTTAAGAAGACAAAAATAATGACCACAGATGATTTACATAACTTTTAAAGTAGGTAATGAAGACATCGGAATAGATAAAGGTTTTCTGTATCTTGGCTAAGCCGTTAATCAAATGGAGACTTCAGTCAAGAAATCAGAAGATGACTATGGCCATTTCCGCACTAGCCTGTTATAGCGCTATGATTCCACTTGCAACATCCTACGGGATCCTGGGGTTTGCAGTTTTGGGAGGGGCCGGCTGGCCCCTCCTGAAACTGAAAACCCCAGGATTCCATAGGATGTTGCAAGTGGAATCATAGCGCTATAACAGGCTAGTGCGGAAATGGTGCAAAAGCAGCAACGAAGGAACTGGATAAGAACATCAAGTGTAAAGACATATCATTAAATTGTTGTTTTGTGCCTTCAAGTTGTTTCTGACTTATGGCAACCCAAAGGTGAGCCTATCATGAACTTTTCTGAGGCTGAGAATGTGTGATATGCCCAAGGTCACCCAGTGGGTTTCCATATCTGAGCAGGGAATCGAATCCTGGTCTCCAGGGTCATAGTTAAATGTTCAAACCCCTACACCACTCTGACTCTCATAACACCAAAGTCAAAATTGTCCAGGTTATAGGATTTTCGATTTTTGTGTGTGGCAGTGGAAAGCTGTAGTGAAGACAGGCGGCAGAAAGAAAATCAATTCAGTTGAAATGTGGTATTGGAAAAGAGTCCTACGAATACCATGAACTGCTGAAAAGACAAACAAATGGGTCTGAGAACAAAGCAAGCGTGAACTTTTCACTAGAAGCCAAGATGACTAAGCCAAAGCTGTTATACTTTGGACATAATGTGAGACGACATGAGTCACTGGAAAAAGATGATAATGCGGGGAAAGTGGACAGCAGTAAGCAAAGAAGGAGACCACATTATAGGTAGATTGATTCCATCAGGGAAGCCACGACTGCCTGGAGTTTGCAAGAGCTGAGCTGGCAAGACCGGTTGAAGACCGGGGCCTTGGAAATCTCTCTCTCATTCATAGGTCACCAAAAGTCAAAGCTGATTTGATGGCAAATGACAGCAAAAAAAAGCCCCATTGAACTGAGTTGGATTTTGTTCTGTGTAGGGCTGTGGCAGATCTCTTCCACTAAAGGCAGTGGGACTGAGAAATATTTTAACTGTGGGTGACCTGCATCCATTGTGTTTTGCCATCCCAAACAACACCAAGGGGTCTAAGGTGCCTTACATGGTTCCTATCAGCAAAAGTGAATGGGAGCGTCAGCCTTTTTAAAGTTGTAGAATCTACTTTCCTGACCCTGATGTGTATTATTTAAAAATGTATTTCATTTATACCATGCTTATCTCCCAATATGAGACCCAGGGTGGCTTAGAACAATGTTTTTAAAGAACAGCTAAAATCGGATTATACAAAAGTTTTTTTAAAAAAAACCAGGAACAAATAAGCAACCTATTAAAAGCACGAAATAAAAACAATTTAAAGCACATTTAAAATGTTGTTTGACAAAAGAGAAAAGCACAGTGTATCTCATTAAGAAGGCCCTTTGGCCACGTGAGTTAAAAGCCAAAGGCTGGCTGAATATAAAGGTCTTTGCGTGCCAACAGAAAGACAAGTGCGTGGGCAACAAAATTCCAGCAGAAGTGAGTTCCACACCCTGGGAACAGCCACCCTCCTCGCCAGACATCTCTGTGATGGTAGTGGGACCACGAGAAAGTCCCATCCGGAACTGGCTGGCAGCAGGTTTCCCTTCTTATAAGAGATGGTCCTTATTTGAGGGCCAAAAAGCTTGTCTCTTATAGGACTGGCAGGCTTCCCTTATAAGAAAAGATGTCGCTTATTTGAGAGTTGGAATATATATATGGCCTTTCTGCACTACACTGCTTTCGTGCTATTATTCCACTTTCAGCATCCTGTGGAAGCCTGGGGTTTGTAGTTTTTGAGGCCAAAGAGCTCTCTGGCTAAACTGCAAACTCCAGGATTCCATAGGATGCTGAAAGTGGAATACACAGCTATAAACAGTGTAGTGCAGAAATGGCCATGTGTCATAGTCCAGAAAGGTAACATTTACAAGCTCTCTGCTTAAGAATGACTGACACTGTTTGAAAGGGGTGTTTCTCATCCTCTGCCTTAGTTTATAGGATCGCGTATCCCCACAGGGGCTCATTTGAAAAAAGCAGATGTTGAAATCCATGATTCCCCAGCTCGCTTCTTCTCTGTTCTGTCTTTCCTCTTAATGCCCTTTCCAAAAGCCGTTTGGTGTGCGTCTGCTCAGAAGAAGTAAGCCCTAGAGTTAAATGGCCATTTTATTCCCTCACGACATTATATATTGGATATTAACGCCTTCCTCAGTTCTGGAGGGAGGACTGGCAAACTCCCTTATCATTTACATTACTGTCCTTGAGGTCTGGATGAAGTGGAGGATCTCCTCCACTATTTCTATAGCTGCCCTTTGTCAAAGAGAATTAGAGAACTATATCTTGTGGAGTTATCTATTAATTATTAATTATCTATTAAAAACAAATGGTTTGTCTTCCAAAAACAAAACAAAACCAGAATCTTTGCTTTTCAATCAAGATTCTAATATTATTAGAGGAGTTGCTATTTTCTCACTGGCATTAGCTAAAGCCTGTGCAAGTTGTTATAAGGCATTCCCAAAAGCGTGAAGTTTTACCTCTCCTGTGGGTTCATTTTCTATATTTTAATTCTCATTGGTAAGTTTAGTAACATTAGAAATAATGTTGGAATTCTATGTTATATTTTAACTTTATCATTTGATGTTTGTATAACCTCCTTGTTTTTACACTGCGATGACCCATGGTTATCAGCAATTAAAATTTTGTACTGAGCTCAACTATATTGGATTGCAGCCTGTGCTCTGCCATTTTTTGAAAATAAAATTCTTTGTATATCACATGTTGCAACACCAGGCATAACATAAGATAAATCAGTGTACGAACAGCCCTCTGCGATTTTTTGGATCAAAATTTTAGCACCTGCTACTGACATCTATAGAATATAATAAACCAGCTGACGTGTACTTGAGGCGACCCAGGTCCATTCTTGGCATCCACGGGGCCCCCTGTTTTCCAAACCCCCTTTACTGATTTCCAAACCCCCTTTACTGTTTTTCCAAACCCCCTTTACTTTACTGCAGGAATCTGATGAGCAGGACCTAAGAGAGCCCTCTCTCATTCTTCCTACCTCCATCTTTAATCTCAGGCAGCAAAAGTATTTTAGCTTTCCCTGTTTTCTGGCTTTTTTCCTGTCTCAGGAATTTCTCAGCCCTTCCTTTCCCCTCCCCAGCCCTTTTAGAAAATTCAATATGAGTGATGGCAATACCCCCTTTTTGCTTCTGGGAAGTCCACGCCACCTGGAATTTCTACTTGAAACTGCCCAATAATTTGAAGAACAACCAAATTTTGAAGCATCTGCTGTGATGAGTAATGGCTGTCACAGCCAGCCACAGACAATCACACGTTCTTCTTTTATTGTTGCAGATAAAGGATAAACTATATTTGTAATATGTTTTCGTTGTTGTCGTGTGCCTTCAAGTCATTTCGGACTTACGGTGACCCTAAGGCAAACCTATCACAGAGTTTTCTGGGGCCGAGAGTATGTGACTTGCCCAGGGTCACCCAGTGGGTTTCCACGGCCAAGTGAGAAATCAAACTCTGGTCTTCAGGGTCATAGTCCGACACCATGCTGGGTATGGTATGCTTTTACTGAGTTTTAAATTATCTTATAAATTGATGGATTCTGCTTTGCCCATTTGGAAGCCGCTTTGAACACCTATTATATAGAAAAGGAAAAATAAAATATATATTTTTTAATGGTCTATATTGCAATCCCGTGCACACACTTACAGGTGGGTGGGGGAGGAATCCGCTGAGTTAAATAGGGCATCCATCCGACTGAGCAGATAAGACATGAATCGCTGTGAATAAATAAAAGCATTTCTCCACAAACTGTTGCTCTTTCATGGTAGGAGTCCGCAATAGCTAATTAAAAAGTCTTGCCGATGCTACCCACATCTTTCTCAATTATTTCACATTATTTAAAAGGTAGATACAAAAGATAAGTTTTTCACTTTCTAAAATGGAAATTCTTTGGCTTGCAACCACCGTAACTTTTTAAAAAGAAATTATTGCGGCCATGAATCATTCAATGACATTTTGATTTGTAGTGACTAATCCTGTCAAAAACATTGGAAATATTCTCTGTTTTGGTAGCTATTATACATGCTGGAAACTTCCTCTTCCCATGCAATGTAAGTCATCTTATTAACTTCCTTCTCGCTGTTTGTCTCTCTGTAGAAATGGGCCCTGATCCCCCGCATCCTAGCTCTGCCACAACCTTGCTTGGGAGTCTGAGTTGGATTGTTTATTTGCAGGCTCAGCTCCCAATGCAAGAAACAGGCAGAGCTTGGAGATGTTACTTTTTAGGACTTTGGCTTCTAAAATCCCCCGGCCAGAATGAGGGGATTCTGGGAGTTACAGTCCCAAAAAAAAATAAATAGCATCACCAATCTCGGCAAATAGGAACTATCGCTCTACCGATTTCCAGTGTTCTGCCTGTGAGTGCCACATAAACAGCACTATTACTGTACAAAAGGGAGCATCAATAAACTGGGAGGCACCAGATTTTCCCCCTCTCTAAAGCTTAAAAAAGGCCCCACTGGGGCCAGAAGTTGGGAGGAGGGACTCCAGTCCACTTAGGATAAAGCATGCTTACTTCTGTGACCCTGGGAGGCTGATTGTTAGTGGAACAAGGGAGAAGAAGGGATGGGCTGGAGTAAATTAGAAGAGGGCACGGCTGGTCCAAATCCAGAACTCACCCCAACAACCTTTGTGCCAGATTCCATGTCTCTCCTCCAAACAGCAATATTGTTAGACGGTGCACAAACATAAGGCTAAAACACTCTTGTGCAATTTCATTTTGAGTTTGACTTCAGAATAAACATTCTGCTTATCTATTTGGTTTACATCTCTCCTTTTCCCAGGACTGGGACTCAAGATAGCTCACAACAGAATTGAAATCAAACACAATAGAGAACGGGAGAAAAGTCATTGGAGGTTAAAACCAGACAAAAAGTTATAACGCTTAATCACCGTTAAAGAGAAGATTACGACACTATAAGCTGATTAGAGCCAGCCTGGTGTAGTGGTTTGAGTGTTGCGTGTTAGGACTCTACAAGACCAGGGTTCAAATCCTAGATCAGCCATGGAAACACAGTGGGTAATCTTGGGCAAGTCACATTTTCTCAGCCTAAGAGGAAGCCAGTGGCAAAGCACAACAACTCTTGCCAAGATAACCCCATGATAGAGTCTTCTCACGGTCTCCATAACTTGGAAACAACTTGAAAACAAACACAAACAAATAAGGAGCTGACACTATACCGATAATGCATAGATCCACCCTTGAAGTAAGAGTACGAATTCTATATATTTGCTGAGGAATAAGCAGAGAGTTAGAACTTATCTCTGCAGTCTACCCAAAGCATTTCTTCCTAAGAGTCATTGCTACAAGTTTGGCTTTCCTCATCAACTTACATTGGAATTCTCAGCCAACGCAGACAGTTCCATAGGGAAGGTTGAAAGGCTGAGAAATCCAGATCACTGAGCCTATCTACTTCCTTCTGGCCTGGATACAGTGGCAAAATTACCTCTAAAAGATACAAAGTCATATTGTCTTTGCAGGAGGCTCATCCTTTATCATCCCTCACCTTTTTTCCAGCTCCAAAGGGGCAAAGTGTCTGCAAAGATAAGACGGCAGCCCTGGTGTCTCGACTTCCAGCTGCCGGAAAAGATCCCAGTTTATCTCCGGTAGGAGCTGATGGTGGGGCCTTGATGAAGCAAATTAGCCTTAATTTTCCCCTCTGTAAAATGGGCCTGATGACAGCCTAGCTCATGGTGGAAAGAGACTTGTTGCATCTGATGAAGTCAATGAAAGCTTCTGCTACACACTTCTTTCTCTCAGTCCCAAAGAGGCGACAAGAGCCTTTCGCACATTGCTACTGATACTGATACACGGCTGTGCCTTTGGATAGCTCTTGATGGGTGCAGTATAATGAAAGGTGAAACACATCTGGGGAAATTAAAATAAATTATAAATATCACTGGTTCCTATTCTATTAACAATATGGTTCGTGTGGCCTTCCTAGGTTTGCTCTAGTTATAAAAGAAAAAGAGAAGAAATAAAGAAGAAATAGAAGGAGAAGAAATCAAAGTCCAGAACTTACATTTTTGCCAGTGCATATTCTGGTGAAGGGTGGAGTCCTTTTTTTTTTCACCTCTCTTTCAGTTTTTGGTAACTCTTTGTGCGCTTTTATGTGATCATAGGCTGTTGAGATGTTCCTTCTCAGCTTTTTTAAAAAATGACCAGGTTCCCTCTGAGCGACAGCATGACGTTGTCACATCCTGTAACCGCAAAGAACTTCAATTTCTTTTTTCCCTCTCCTTTTTGAGCGCTGTGCTTTTCTTCACCACAACACACAGCTCCCCCACAGCGATAGTCATGGGGAAAGAGGCTGATCGCAGATGACACATTTGATTGAGCATTTAAAATGATGACATGAAAGAAACCTGTATCCCCCACTCCACCCCGCCAAAAAGAAACTCATGTATTTCAGTCCCAAGAAGGACACCTGTTCTTCTTGGGAATTGACTTGAGTTCATTTTGCAAGGTATGCTGGTAGGAGTCTAGAGATGGAACAGCAAGAAACCTGTTTGCCCCATACCCATGCTGTACTGAAGACTGAAGAACCAGTAGTGGTTTGAGCCTTGGACCACAGCTCAGAAGACCAGAGTTCAGCCGTGGAAACTCACTGGGTGACCTTGGGTACATCACACTCTGTATCGAAATGGTGGGGGACAAACCATCTTGGGGTCTTCCTTCTGTCTTCTACATTTGTCTGTTTCATTATAAATCCTGCATTTCCCATTGGTAGAAAGCTTATGAGAGCCAGTGTGATAGAATGCTTTGGGTGTTGAGCTGGGACTCTGGAGACCGACTCAGCTATGGAATCAACTTGGCCATGGAAACCCACTAGGTGACCTTGGGCAAGTCATACTCTCTCAGCCCCAGAAGAAGGCAAAGGCCAACCCCTTCTGAACAAATCTTTCCAAGAAAACCCCATGATAGGTTCACCTTGGGGTTGCCATAAGTCAGAAATGACTTGAAGGCACACAACAACAACAGATACTGAGGATTACACAGCTCTGAGGGCACTGTCAGTTTGCTTGAGGAATCCTTTCCAGGCTTTAATCCAAACTTGGATCTATCCAAGATGCGGAACTCTATCACCATAATATATTACTGAAATAAAATTGAAATATCCCGCAAGAGAGCCAGTACTGTTTCATGGGCCATTTCCGCACTAGACTGTTACAGTGCTATTATTCCACTTTCAGCATCCTATGGAATCCTGGGGTTTGCAGTTTAGAGAGGAGCCCTTGAGGCAAACCCCAGGATTCCATAGGATGTTGAAAGTTGAATAATAGCACTATAATAGTCTAGTGCAGAAATGGCCTTGGTTTGAGAGTTGGACCCAATTACACTGCACTGTTATAGTGCTGTTAACTGGAGTCAGCTAAAAGGCACAGACCAACAGCAATCCCCCAAACAGATCTTGCACTTGGACACCTCCTTTGGACACAGCAGTGTCATACTCCAGTGCTTTTCTGCTTGAAGCCAGTCCTTTTATCCGTTTTCCTCTCACTGCAAGCAAGTCTTCGAAAGCCACACAGTTTTCAAAGCCTATTTGCAATCTGGTTGGTGCTAAATTTGCACATGGTTGTTCTGAGCACAAAACAGCAATATTTTTGCATAGGAAGCAGCATTTCTGCGCAGGAAATTTTTGTTTTAAAGAACTGTTCTGTTTTTGTGCAGAAAAATGCTTTTGTTTTTCTGTGCCAACTACCAGATGCGAATTTTGCATGGGCATGAGCTGAGAAGATTCTCAGTGGTCCATGATTCTTCTTGCCACCATTCCTTGACTCTTTAAAAGAACATGTTTTTTTGACCATTTTTGAAATAATTTTGAATATTTTTTACATTCCGATTTGGATGGAGCCTGGAGTGGACAGCATTTCCCCATTGACACGGAAGCTACCAGCTGCTGTGGCATGAGGAGAACCCAAAGCTCATTGGCAGGCCACTTGGTTTCCATGAAGACAGCCCTGGGTTCAATCCTTGGCAATTTCCATGGAAAGAATCAGGGGACGGGTAGCAGGAGAAGGGACAGGCCTTTCATTCTTTGGCCAAGAACGCCCCACCTCCAGCCATAGCAGCCTGCAGATGATCCTGATCTGGGCAGAAAAACAGTTTGTCTTGTTTTAAGACAGCGGTTTGCTGTTGCAAAAATAAGATGATCTGGCTCCTTTTATTTACGCCAAATGAAAAACTGACCTGGCAAAGCACCACCATTTCAAAACAGAAAACCAGGGGTGGTTGGGTGTCTGTGGTATCTTTCTTCTTTCTTTAGTTTCTTTACAAGAATCTCAACTCCCTGGGGTCACTGTGTCAGAAACTGGGAGGAAACACCTGCCGAGCACTTCACGCCCCATTGGGCCAAAAAAGACCAACTTCTTTCGGGTTTGTTTGTACATGTTAAAATATAACATTTCCTATAAAGGAAGAGGAGACTCTGACACAGCAGTCAGTCTCCGGTTTTCCGAAACGATACTTTAAAATGCTGAAATCCTGACAGCTGAAATAGCCACGGCCCTTTTGGAAAAGCCAGTTGAAGACCACGAGAAAAGCCCTGTTGGATCAGACAAAAGGCCTATGGAGTCCAATGTTTTGTTTCCTACTGTGGCTACCCAGCAGGGCCGGCTCTAACGTAAGGCAACCTGAGACCGTTGCCTCAGGCAGCAGATACTGGGAGAGGGCAGCAAGATGGAAGAGAGAGCTGTTTGCCGTATCACCTGTCTTGCCTGGATTAAAGGATCTCAACCCATCACCAATATTAGATATGGTTCCCCAACCCCAGGGCTGGGCTCTGAGACTCATGGACTTCTCAGGTCCTCAAGGTGAAGGGAAGGAATCTCGGGAAGGAATCTCAGGGTGAGAGTGTTGCCTTGAAAAGTTTGTACATACATGTTTACCACATGAGTGAGACTTGGTGTTTTTTGTCTGACACATTCTGTGCAGCTCTAATTGATGCTTAAAGTATCTTGCTTAAGGACATCACCAGATCACCAGTTCTCAGGTTTTGTCCCTGAAATCTCAGAGTCTTCTTTAGTTCTGACCAGGCAACCCTAGTTTGTTGGAAAAAATGGCCAGTTGTCTTTTGCACCTGGGATGAGAAAGTGTGTCTGCCATCTTGTTCCTTCTAAGACAAGCCCCGGGGGTGCAGTTCTGCATAAATTCTCTCCCCTCACGCAGGCCCATAATACACCTGCAAAATGGATGAACAACTAGCTGAAAGACACCTTCTTTCCCTTATGAAAGAAACTTTGGGTTCTCTCAGCCATATATGTCGGAGAACATTGTGTGGAAGAGGCTTGGTATACTCCTCATGTTCCTTGAATTGCAATTTACATGGTGCATGCATATGACGGCATGCATGCATGCTGCCTTGCTTTGCACAAAATGACCGCCACTCCTTTCACATTATGTTTTCTAGTGCTTCGGTTCTCCCTTCCCCCCCATTTATAACTCTATTCTTTTTTAATTTAATGCATCTTCTGCCAGAAGCTTTGAGCGTAATAGGTGGGGTGGGGACTTTGGATTCACAGCTCCAATCATTGGAATTCTCCTCCCTGCAGCTTTGGAAGGAAACGGCACAGTAAATTTTTTAGCTTTGCTGAAAATTCCATTCCTTGCCTCTTTCTCAGTGGGAGGAAAGGTGTAGACAGTTGAGAATTAATGTTTCCTGGTTGGAATCTTTTTTGTTTCCTTCCCCACCCCATGTGTCTGTTTAATTTGTACTAAGAGACAAAATGGACATCTCTTGTTATGGACCTGCCCATTAATAAAGAATAGGTGTACTTCCACATTATACAGATCTCTTCAAAAGGACAGATGGAAAATCAAAATAGAGGATAGAATACTATGGCCATTTCCGCACTAGCCTGTTATAGCGCGACGATTCCACTTTCAACATCCTCTGGAATCCTGGGGTTTGCAGTTTTGGGAGGGGCCGCCTGGCCCCTCCCGAAACTGCAAACCCCAGGATTCCAGAGGATGTTGAAAGTGGAATCGTCGCGCTATAACAGGCTAGTGCGGAAATGGCCTATGTGATCCATGACATGTCTCCTCAGGAGTAAGTTTGACACTGTGGGAGCGTGCTCTCTCCGTAGTCTGTGTGTTTAGGACTGTGGGGTTTTTTTTAGTAATCCCATTATATCGACATGTGAAAACAAAATAAGTTAGCCAGACATTCCAGCTGTTCTCATCTTCATTTTTCTTCCATAGTGTGACACTTTTGGGGCCTTGGTCTATTATTTCCAGCAATCCAAGCAAGTAAGAGCAGAGACCACACTTTCTTTGCAAATTCTCCCCTGCTTAAGAGCAGTTCTTTTCAAAAGGTAGACTGCTTTGGCAGGCCTTAAATTTTCAGCAAAAACCCATCTGAATGTGAGGAGAGGGGTCTTTAATTTTTGTGCCGTGCATGCAGGGCTCCCCAAACATGGAGTGAGCACAGTTACAGCAGTCTGATACCACTTTTCCTGCCTTTAAGGCCAGCCTATGGAATCCTGGGATATGTTGCTTGCTGAGAAAATTAGAGTTCTTTGCTGGAGAATTCAGTGAACTCCCCTGAACTACAGCACTAGAGCTCCCTGGCAGAAAATTTTAAATGTTTCACCAAACTACAGATCCCAAGATCCCATAGGATGGAGACATAAATAGATTTATGAAGAGGCATACAGGCCTCTTGTGGTGGTGGTGGTGGTGGTTGGTGATGGCGATGATGATGATGATGATGATACCTTCACTCTTGAAACTAGAAATTCCCCTTTTCCAGTCTGAACTGAAAAGTCTTTCTATGTCCATTCCGTGGAAATGAGAAGATCATGTATAGATTATGAGCCTTGTTTCCATCTTCTGGTTTTTTTTAATGCAAGTAAGAAGGGAGCTTCTTGAGTTGCATCTCTTAGTTACATTTCTTGTTTGAGGTAATAGATTCTGTAAGGAAATCAAACACCTTCATTCCTGTTGAATTATCACATGCTGACAATGATAAAGAAATTGGGACAGTTTCATGTTGATTGGGACGGTTCAGTGTTGATAAATGCCAGCCAGAGAGGGTGTGCTTTGAACTAAGTGTTATTTGTCTTCTGAATGTTCACCTGAGGAAACCCAACTGTTTAGTGCATGTAAAGTGGGCACAGGGAAATGTGTCTCACTTTGGACCTCCACAAACTGTTGACCTCTTTCTGCTGAAGAAGTAAACCTTGCTTTCCCTTAACTCCCTGATCACATTGCTTTGCCAGTCTGCTGGGCAACAAATACCTCCCCACTTACCTGACAGGTTAAGGACCAGCGCACCACCACGAAATGCAACTGGTTGAAGAGTGGAATCCATGTACTGTACTGTAGGGAGCATGAAGGACTCACGGAGGCTCAGCTGGGACCAGCCGCGTGTGCACTTCTTGCAAAGCGTCTCAGCCGGCTTAGTGCCTCAGTGCCTCTCTTTGCAAGCAGCTCAATGTGTGTGCGTTTCCAAGCAAGCCTACATAGGCAAGAACTGATGAAAGAGAGGAACCCCTGCCCTATGAATGGAACTTGTCCTTAATTTGAAAGCATGGAAAGAGTGAGCTGTTGGATAACAGGGTGTCAAAAGGTGGGGGCTTCCTGTATAAGTGCCATTGCTGAAACTGCTTGGTTCCTCAGAAGTACGCCACCTGAGTTTAATGGGACTTTCACCCAAGTGATTATGATTTCTGCCTTCTGCAAAAACTATTTTCATTTACATAAAAGCTGCTTGCAATGAAGTAGGCCGTCAGAGCGTAGCTCTGGGAAGAGAGAGGAACTTAGCAAATTGATTTATTAATCAACTACAACTCTTCTAGGGTAATATAAAGCTCTCCCTCCAAGGATGGCTCATTGTGCATCCTTGGATTAACCAAAGTCATTGGTTCAAAACTTGTAACTTGGCAAAGAAATTGCTAAGGATGTTTTGTCTTTCTCAGTTTCTTGCAAAAGGTGGTCTTCTTCTGAGCATGTTTCTGCAGGACAGAGGTATTTGCTTTGTTTCTATGGCACGGGTATGGGCGGGGGGGAATAAACAACCCCAAGGAATGTTATCTGTGTCTCCTTTTCAGAAATATAGCTCCTTGGAAAGTGCAGGAGCAAGACAAATTACTGGCGGAATTGTGGCATGCATGCATGTCATGAAGAGATGAAGAGGTAGAGAAAAGGAACAAGGAAGACGTGCTTCCATCCCAAGCCTGACAACACCTGAAAATCCAATTTTTTTCAATGTCAACAAGGAGGAGAGCCTAGTACAGGGTTGCTCTGGCTTCCAAGAACGGATCAGGTTAAACAAACCACAGAGCCAAACACCCACAGAGTCAAAATGGCTTTGGCTGTGCAAAAGCGGAGGAACGTTCAGGGCTTTATTACACAAGGCAAGGTAATCACGATTACAGCAGGATAATATAGGCCATTTCCGCACTGTACTGTTCTAGTGCTATTATTCTACTTTCAACATCCTGTGGAATCCTGGGATTTGCAGTTTAGGGACGGGCCTTTAGAATTCTCAATCAGAGAGCTCTTGGGCCTCAATAAACTACAAACCCCAGAATGCCACAGGGTGTTGAAAATGGAATAATAGCACTATAACAGTGTAGGGTGGAAATGGCCATCGTCTTTGACTGGGACTTACCACATGAAATCGTTTCTTTTCTGTTATTCTCCCAGTGGGAGACTGTTTGAAAAATGTGTTTCTTTCATCATACAAAAAAAAAAAGTTAATGAACTCCTCTGTGAAAGAAACACTTTCCAAATGGTCTCGTACCAGGAGAACTACAGAACCAAAATGAGGTAATATAAATCCCATCCCAGCCAAAGATGCTATTATCCTGTTGGAATTGTGGTTTACTTGCCTCATTTGATGTAGTCCTCAGGGCTGTTTCACACCACGAAATTATAATACTATGGTTCCAGTTTAACTACCACGGTTCTATCCTTTGGAATTCTGGGACTTTTTAGTTTGGGGAGGTTTATTTAAAACTCTCATCCAAAGAGCGCTGGCACCCCACCTAATTACATTTCCCACGATTCCCTAAGATGCAGTCGTGGCTGTGCAATTGCAGTGCTACTCTGTTTTAATTTTCTTCTTTAATCTATTTCTAGCCGCTTTAATTCTTTTATAGTTTGTGTTTTCATATGTGCTATGTATATGTTTTCGTAAATGGTATTGTTTTCATATGTAAGCTGCTTTGAGGCCCAACGTTGGGCAAAAAGCAAGATATAAATTGTTGTTTTTAAAATTAAACAAGCAATCCATTCCCAGGCACAACTGAAAGTGGAGTACTGCCTATAAAGTGCTGGCCGTGGCCTACAAAGCCCCTTATAGCTCAGGTCCAGAAAGGCCACGTTTCCCCACGTGAGCCTGCCTCACGGTTTTAGAGAAAGATTTTCTCTCTTTCCACCCTCCTTCCCAGACTGGAGAAGACGTGGAACGGGGCCTTCTTGGTAGCTGCTCCTAGGCTACGGAGTTTTCTCCAAAGGAAGGCTTCATTGACTCTTTCTCGTCTTCCTTTTCACCAGCAAGCAAAGACCAAGCCTTCAGAGTTTAACCAGCTGGGCTAGAATGCAACTGTGCTCTTTTTTTTTTCTATTGCATATTTATTAATTTTAATACAAACGTAAGAACAAACTAATCCACAACAACAGAGAAGAAAGGGATGGGGAGAACCAAAGAGAAGGAACAAACATATACATGTATAACTAAAACTAAACTAAGCAGGACTAAATCAAGATGTAAAGCAAAACCCATCATTAAACGTCTATTATCCTAAACACATCCTAACTACATTAATTAAAACACAAAAGGACTCTGATTTTCCACCCTCCATACAAACTGTAATGAAAAGGAAAAATTGGTTAATATCCCATGTCTTATTCTACCACTGCACGTCTGTGTACATTCAGCTTATTAAATTGTTAATGATCATAGTGAGGGGTGTTCTTTTTTTATATATGCAATATTATTCAATGTATTTCAATTGTTTTTACAGTAATGTTTTGATGCAATTGATTGTTTAATGCTTTTTTCAACCTTTGCACCACATCCTGTTTCAGCTGCTTTGTTTTAACCTATATTGTAAGCCACCGTGGGTCCCGCAAAGGGAGACGGGTGGGATATAAATCAAATAAATAAACAAACCGTGCTTTCATGCTGTCCTTCATCCGTGCTTTCCTCTATCCTATCAGTTGAAGTTCCCAAGATTTACTCTTCCTCCGGCCCCTGAAACTGATGGCTGAGTCATCTTGCCAAACTGAAGGGGCACAGAGGAGAGCATTTCATGAGAAGCTTTGCATAATGCTTTGGCATCTTTGGCAGATGACAGGCAGGAAGAGGAAGCAGTGCTCAGTGCTGATGGGCAAGTGTGCAAAAGCAGTTTTTTTGTTTTTAAAGGGGCAAACATTTCCTAAAGACTGGAAAGAACCTTAAGGTAGTCCCACAAGCAAGTCAAATGCCTCCCCCAGCCCTGCACTGCAGGAAATTTTCATCTTGTGTTATAAAGAGTTTACTCGACTCTGAAGAGTTTTGAACATGGTGTTTTGTGCGTGGCCGGGGGAAACAAAAGTCCAATGCATACAGACAGATGGAGCTCTGTTTGGACTCACAGAACCATGGCTTCTTTGGAACCTGGCCTTAAACTAGGGCCATTTCCACACTCCACTGCTGCAGTGCTATTATTCCACTTTCAACCTCCTATGGAATCCTGTGGTTTGCAATTTAGGGAGGGGCGTTGAGAATCCTCAGCCGGAGAGCTCTTTGGCCTCAGCAAACTACAAACCCCAGAATTCCACAGGGTGTTGAAAGTGGAATAATAGCACTATAACAGCATAGGGAGGAAATGACCTAGGTTTCCTCACTGTTAAATAACTTGGGGTCATGCTGGCTGGGGCATTCTGGCAATAGTTGCCCCCCAAAAGTAGGATCTCCAATGTCCAGTTCTGACACAAGGAAACTTCCATGCAATAAACACAAATACAAAGCATTTAAACTGGCTATCATGTCCTCTCTTAACCTTCTCTTCTACAGGTATGTTTAGTCTGCAGAAGAGAAAGTCAAGAGGGGACATGACAGCCATGTTTAAATATTTGAAGGGATGTCATGTCAAGGAGGGAGTGGGCTTGTTTTCCACTGCTCCAGAGACCAGGACAAGGAGCAATGGATTCAAGCTGCAGGAAAGGCAATTCCACTTGAATCTCAGGAAGAATTTCCTGACGGTCAGGCTGTCCAGCAGTGGAATATGCTGCCTCCATGGAGTGTGGTGGGGTCTCCTCCTTCTTTGGAGGTTTTTAAGCAGAGGCTGGGTGGCCATCTGCCAAAGGGAGTGCTTTGATGGGGGTTCCTGCATAGCAGGGGGTTGGACTGGATGGCCCCTGGGGTCTCCTCCAACTCTATGATTCCGGAAGCCTGGGTATATAGAAATTGTGCAATGGTATGGTTGGTGTTCTGTGAGTGACTTAATGCAAGCATAAATCCCTCTGCGTAAGCACTTGCATGTTTTTCTCTGATGCAGAAATCTGTCTTCAGTTGACAGGTAAAGAAACATCATTGCTGCTGTGCACCTTGGACATTGCAGATGTGGAGGGGCATTGTGTGTTGCAATTTTGCTTTCCACATTTCTTTGCAGATCCAGATGCGTAGTGTCGGAATTCACTTGTGCACAATCAGCAAGCAAGTCCGTACGTGTAACTTTACATTCCACCTCCTCAGTGTAGGCTCTCAGCAATCATTTTTCCGCTTGCCATCTTGGTTTTTCTTATTTCAGTGTTTTTTCTCTACTGATATTAATGATGTGTAGACTTACCCCTGCAATAATGTGAGAGACAGACTCCTGCGGTGATCTCATTGGTCTTTCCTCGTAGAAAGTATCACCTACCCACACGAAAAGCATCTTTAAAAAAGTGAAGGCATTTGAGGAAGACAAAGGCACTTTGAATCCCCTGCACTTTACTTGGGAGGAATGTGCCACCTGCTGGCCACCTCGTCCTCCTCTTCCGGGGAACACGCGTTGGGAAAATGAAGCTGTCCCTATGAAGCTGAGCCAGTGGACATAGAAAAGGCTAGCATGGAAATAAATGACATTTACCCCCAGGTACCCAAGTCTTGGAAAACCAGTGTGATGTAGCGGTTTAAATGTTAGGCCTTTCTGCACTAGCCTTTTATAGTGCTATTATTCCACTTTCAACCTCCTATGGAATCCTGGGGTTTGCAGTTTAGGGAGGGGCATTTAGAATTCCCAGCCAGAGAGCTCTTGGGACTCAGTAAACTACAAATCCCGGAATTCCACAGGAGGCTGAAAGTGGAATAATAACACCATAGCTTTGTAGTGTGGAAAGGCCCTTAGACGACAGCTCTGAAAGCCAGGGTTCAAATTCTTGCTCAGCCATGAAAACCCAAAGAAACCCTGTAGTAGGTTCACCTTAGGGTTGCCTGTCACCATTTCCAGAGGAACCTGGAGGTAACATTTGGGGGCAGTATGGGGTTCTTGGGTGCATGTAAAGGTGGGTTTGGGTTAATTTTGTATTTTTTCATGTGTTTCAGGGAGTTTTTCTTCAGGAAGGAGGGAGGTTGCCCCAAAATCATGCATTTAAAAAAATAAATAAATGGGGAGGTTAAGGGAGGTCTAGTGGGTAGGGTGGCCAGACTGAAAACTGGAGAGAACTCTGGTACCTTTAACGGTTGGGCAGAAGATGGAATTCCAGTGGGTGTTGTTTCTTCTGCAACCGGGTAAGCAACACCTGCTGAAATTTCCTCTTCTCTATGGGTATTAAAGGTATAGCCCTCTCCCATTTTATTCTGGTAACCTTTCTAGTCGGGGGCTTCTGCGTCCACCAAGGAAGAGGCCATGGGCTACCTGTGGACCACCACTGCTCTGTATAGTATGCCTTGAAATAGTGAGAGAGGTAAAGCAAGAGAGAGGCTCCCGACAGCCTGAGAATCTTTCTTTTCCCCATCGAGGGTGTGCTGTTCTTTGTGGCGGCTGAATAACAGAGCTGAAGCTGTCAGAATTAAAAGGAGGGAGAGGAGAAGCGCCTTTCAAGTAGTGATGCCACAGCCCAACTGCCACTGTTAAGCAGAGGGATTTAGAGGCACAAGAGAATTACAAGACCGATTAGGCTGGTTACAAGGGCTGGGCGGAGGGCACGGCCGTGCAATCTCGCCTCCCACGCAGATGCGACCACACTGGCACGGCAGAGTAGCAGTGGGGTTTTCCAGACACATCTAGCGGAGCAGTGAAGGACCTTTTTTTCTCCCCTTTTTCTCCTCTCACCTGGGTTGGGTGTCAAACAGCAAGTTGCAAAAACAAGCCAGGGCTTTCAAAGAGCTGCCAAAGGTGCGAAATGTGGGAGTTGCAATTTCTCCCCCGCCCACCCCAGAGAGCTGTTCTGGGCTCTGGGTGTTATAGTATGTACTGCTGATTGTGTCTATTTGTTGGGGTTGCCTGGTGAAAAAAAAGGATAGAGCTACTGTGCACTGAATAGTTGTATTTAAGAACACCTAAACATCATTCTAAAACTATTTCCACACTGGACTGTTATAGCGCGATGATTCCACTTGCAACATCCTATGGAATCCTGGGGCTTGCAGTTTCGGGAGGTGCCAGCCGGCCCCTCCCGAAACTGCAAGCCCCAGGATTCCATAGGATGTTGCAAGTGGAATCATCGCGCTATAACAGTCCAGTGCAGAAATGGTTTGAAATATCATTGAAAGGAAAAGGGCCCTCCTGCTTATTTCACCAGCCTGTGTGTGTAAGAGAGAGAGAGGAGAATGAGGGGAGTGTATATATACACACATACACTGTCATAACAAGCTCCAACATCACAATACTCATCATGATCCAGAGGAAAAGAGGGCCATATTACACAGCTTTGGATTGTACAAGCCATTACTGAGGCCCAAGAGCTTTCTGGCTGAGAATTCTAAATGCCCCTCCCTAACCTGCACACTCCAGGATTCATAGGATGATGAAAGTGGAATAATAGCGCTATGACAGTGTAGTGTGGAAATGGCCTTACTCTGTTCCGAAGAACCTAAAAGAAGCTCCAGCCCTCCTATTCTCTTGGAGTTGTTTTGAAAGGAAGCACCATTTTCTCAGCCAGGCATTCAGAAAGGTCAGAAGCTGCTCTGCAGTGGAGAGAGAAGAGCGGGTCGGTGCTTCTTTTAGGTACTCCTGGGATGGACTAAGCACTCACCTTTTCGTCCCTCTACTTAGAGAACAGGGATGGGGAGTTTGTTTTTAAATAAATGTTTAGGTACTGTGCTTACATTGACCCATGGATAAGATGACCCAGGTTTTTCTAAAAGTTTTGGACTTATATATGAATATATACTGTAGTCGGCACTCCATATCTGTGGGTTATGCATCCATAGATTCAACCAACCACAGCTTGAAAATTTTTTTTTAAAAGCAAACTTTGATTCTGCCATTGTATATAAGGAGTGCCATTTTACTACACCATTGTAGATATTAGGACTTGAGCATCCGCAAATTTTGGTATCCACAAGTGAGGGGGGTCCTGGAACCAAACCCTAGGGGATACCAAGTGTCCATTGTATTGTTTTTGTTCAAATGTAAAGCCATAAAGATTTAATTGACCAATTAATCCACAAAAATGTATGTTATGCTTCATGTCTGAGAGGGAGACAGACACAGTTTTGAGAGAATCCACCTGGCTAACTGCAGAATTATAAATCAAAGTGCAAAGTGAACCAACCCACAGATCTTTCCTTTTGAGTTATATTAGTGAGGACACATGTGGGAATCAAGAATTGCTGGGTTCACATTTTTTGGTTCCGCTCTCCTTGTCTAATCACTTTGGAGGGGGCATCACAATAGCATAATACATAAATTTACCAGCCTTCATCTTGGTGTAAAACCCGTGAGAAAGCTTTCTTATAGATGCTGCTTTATATAGTAGTATAACTTCTGGAAACAATGCAGTCAAGGAATTCACAACTGCTAAAACACCAGGGTTGCTCTCTCTCACACACACACAGAGCCTCAACATCTGCCCCAAGCCTTCTTCCTCCTCCTTGGGACTAAAGAACCTTTCGTTAAATCTCGCTGCCAGGCATGCCAAGACGCCTTCCGGGGAAAACAGAGATTCTCCGTGTCCTCTCCGAAATGCTAAAAGCCTTGGAATAGCCCCAAAGTATGATTCTTCTGAGATTAATCTCTTTTGTTTCTCAAAAATCCCTGGGACAGTGTGGTATGTCCGTTAAAGATTTAGAGCTGAGAAGGAACATCAGCAACAAAAGCCGCTATTGAATGTTATGATTTACAACATGACCTCTTGAAGGGTTGCCATTTTATTTTATTTTATTTTATTTTATTTTATTTTATTTTATTTTTTTTAATATTATGTTAGAGATTCCCCAATATAAACAAGTTCCAAAGCAACTAATATACGCATAAACTGTAGGTAAAATCTGACACTGGGTAAGTGGAGAATAACTTTATATTCATGTAGCTGGACAATTCGCCTCTTCCTCCTTCCTCTTAATCTTCCTCTCTTCTTTCCTCCTCTTTCCTTTTCTCCTCCTCCTTCCTCTCCTCCTCGATTCATTCATTTACATCCCCCTCTTCCTCAACACTGGGACTCAAGGCATATCACAAAAACTGAAACAAACACGATGTAAAGCTATCACCAAAAACAACACTTTATTAAAAGCCCTTCCCAAGAAGCGTTCAGTTCTCAAAAAAGTCCATTGATGTGCATAAAAAAGTCTTCAGATGTATACCAAGGAGGGAGCCAGTCTAATCTCTCTAGGAAGGGAGTTTTAAATCCTGGGAGCAGCCAAAACCAAGAAAGCCCCCTCCCATGATGTGCCAGAGAGGGTGGTGGGATGGAGAGAAGGTGGCGGGGTGGAGAGGAAGACCTCCCTTGAAAGATCTCAAAATCTGGGCAGGTGCACATGGGAGACCATGATCCCTGAAATAACCTGGACTTGAGCTGAACAGTTCTTTCTGGGTCATCACCAATCCTTTGAATTGTGGCCAGGAATAGACAGTATAGAGGGAGAATCTCTTCCCACTTCGCCCCTCAAAATGGACAATGTTTTCCCAGAGGAAGGACCACGTGAGGCTTGCCTGTCCAGACTCATGCTGCCCTTCAGCTACTTTGGACATTCTTTCAATATAGGCCGTGGGGCAGAGGAACCTTTTATGTGAGCCATCCAATTAACATGGCAAACTCGCTTGTGAAAAAATAAGGAGAGCCAACTAATGATACTACATCCAAGACCCCCTCCCTTCAGCACAAATCCTGCTCCACCTCCCATCCTTTGCAAGGCTCTTGGCTCCAAGGTGGAAGAATGGATCCACTCCAGGTTTTTAATTGGAACCCTAAAGGAGCTATCCAAGGTGCTTAACTTATTCTGGCCATAGGATTCAGCACTTTGGCTCTCTAAAGCTCAGGCTAAAACCTGGAGTGGAGTCACTAGCCAGGTGGAGCATTACATTGAGTCTGCACAGCTCTCTGTCTTCCCCTTGCCCCGGCGGTCATCAGATCATTGCTGCTGTTTCTTACTGGTGGGGAGGGAAGAGAGGAAGGAGGCAGCTCAGGCAAGGAAGAAGCAATTGGTCTCAGCTGCAAGAGGAAAAGGAATGAATGTGTGTTCCCAGATGGAGACCACCCTCCTTTCCCTTCCCCTCAGAGACCAGACCAGTCCCACCTTCCAGGTCTGAATTGTCTTCTCTTTCCCCTTTCTACTGGTAAGCAACAGCATTGGAAGCAACATATATTCTCAGGGCTTGACAGCTACGAAGGGACGGGGAGATGTTGGATGGAGCATAAAAGGTAGATATCCTCCCCACACACCCCATGCAAAAAAAGAGATATGTACACTTAAGCCACACTTATGCATAAACAAGTAACCAATAGGATGCTGCCCAAAGTCTTTGCTGAGACTAGAACTTGCATCCCCCCTGGACATGCCAGCCATGTCCCTCAGAAATGACATCTGAAATCACTATGCACACTCCCACAGCCTTTATTTGAAAGATTGTCTCCTTTTTATTAATAAGAGGAGAGTGTGTGTTCTCCAGGATTAAGCCAGACCAGGTGATTTTCAAAGGAAGAATTTATTTTATTTTTTTAGTATGTGCTCTGATGTTTACCAAAAGGCAAGATTTCCATATTGAGCAGTTCCCAGCGAGGTTTGGGTTACACATTAAACAAGATGTTTCTGCTTTAACAACCCAAAGTATGGAGGGTTTGGGTTCCTAGAGAGGTCAAGCACTCTTCTTTGGAAGTCTGACAGGATGGAATCGATGGACAGATTCACACCCGCACCTACCACATGCTTGCAATCATTCTTTCACAGATCAATCTCCCTGACAGGGTTGTTGTGATAACAAAATGAGGACTTAGGAGCAGAGGTAGGAGATAAAGGTAACAAGTAAAACTCAGCAAGATGTCTTTCTTCCTTTCCTTTTCCCTTTCCCTTTCCCTTTCCCTTTCCCTTTCCCTTTCCCTTTCCTTTCCTTCCCTTCCCTTTCCTTTCCTTTCCTTTCCTTTCCTTTCCTTTCCTTTCCTTTCCTTTCCTTTCCTTTCCTTTCCTTTCCTTTCCTTTTTCCTTTTTCCTTTCCTTCCTTCCTTCTTCCCCTCCTTGTTTAAGGTTCATAGGTGGCACATACTCCAACATTTCACAGATGAAAATTGGAAGACATATAGACAAGCAAGATCAGAGTGTGGTCAACATGACAAAAGTTATGAACGCGGAAGAATGGATGAGCTAGGAGAGGATACAGCAGTTTGCTTTTGGCTGAGCTCACTGGGAAGGGCAACATTCTGCCTCCTCTTCTACTCTCCCCTGTGCTGAGTTAATCAAGTAAACTACTTTTGCCCTCTGAACTTGAGTTGGCTGCAATTTACGTAGACTAACGGCGAAGGAGGAAAGTGAGAGGACCAGAGAGAAACTGGGACATTTTAAATGCTTCTGAAAAAGTGAGATGGCAGAGAACTAATTGGGAATGTCCCTGCCAAAGCAAGACAGTTGGAGGGTCTGAGATAGCTCCCATTCATTTCACAGGGGCCTACAAAGGAATATTGCCCTTTGTTCCTAGATCTCCCTTGTCGCTGTTGTGTGTCTGCAAGTCATTTTCTAACTCATGGTGACTCTAAAGCAAACCTCTCATTGGGTTTTCTGGGACTGAGAGTACATGATGTGCCCAAGGTCACCCAGTGAGTTTCCATGGCCAAGCAGGGAATCAAATCCTGGTCTACAGGGTCATAGTCCAGCGCTCAAGCCATGAGCAAACTATGCTGCCTGTACATCCAGCTAAAATCTGCCTCAAAGCAAGTTGGAAGTTTTGCTAGCAAACAGGCAGGCTAGGGCATGCTTTATGGGGGAGCCAAAGGTACTCCATCCAGACTGGCTTTATCTGCCAGCTACTCCAAACGCATCGGGCAGACCTGGCAAGCTAGGACTCCTTAAAGTGACTGTTGACTTATGCTTGGAATGTGGCTCTCCAAACCCTCAAAAGGGGGAAATTTGTTGTGGGCGAACTGCACTCCTTCTCCAAATTCCAACTCACCTCCAGCAGGGAAGGATTTCTGTCTCCATAGGCTTCATTTTAAAGACGGTGAATTATTTGAGCACCCAAGCTTTGAGCTGGGCTGGTTCTGTGAGGAAAGGAGGCAGGGTTGCCCTACCACTACATTGCCATCTTTGCTGAAGTAAAATATGCCTTCAAGTTGCCTGTCAACTTATGGCAATCCCATTAATTTCATAGGGTTTTCCTAGGTAAGGAATCCTCAGAGGTGGCTTTGCCAGTTCCTTCCTCAGAAATATGCTCTACAGCATCTGGTATGCAGTCTCCCATTCAGTTACTAACCAGGGGCCTACCTGGAACCAAAACTTTAAAAATTTCTGACCCAGAAATTCTAAAACCATTTAGTGAGAGAATAAAATGAAATAGCTGTTGTTTGTCTTGGGAGTTTCATTGGCTGCTACTCATGTTTTTCTTTCTTTCTTTCTTTCTTTCTTTCTTTCTTTCTTTCTTTCTTTCTTTCTTTCTTTCCTTCCTTCCTTCCTTCCTTCCTTCCTTCCTTCCTTCCTTCCTTCTTCTTTTTTGCTAAAATGACCCTAAGGTGCCTAAATACACTAAGGGCACTAGTTCCCATTGGATCTTGGAAGTTAAGCAGGGTAAATTCACCAAGAGATGCCTCCTGCTCCAGGTATTTCTCTCATCTAGGCTAGAAAGCAATATCCCTCAGTTCTGTTTTTCCTCAGCAGCTAGGATTCTGTGGACTACTGCTTCTGAACCTGGAGATTCTGAGAGATGTCTTTTCCTCCAGGTACTCATCTGATCTTGGATGCTGAGCAAGGTCAGCTCTGGTTAGTACTTGGAGGGGAGACTGCCAATGAATAGCAGGTGCTGTTGGCTGTATTTCAGAGGAAGGAACGGGCAAAACCACCTTTGAGTAATTCCTTGGCTAAGAAAATCCTAGGAAATTTATGGGGCCACCAGAAGTCAACAGGTGACTTCAAGGCACAAATATATGCACACCTGTGTCTTCTTAAAACCATGTGAAGCGGCATAACTACTACTACTACCACCTCCCACAGTTGCAAATTCTATTAAATTAAATATGTGGTGTGGAAAGGATGCTCTTTCATTCCTCCTGATTTGGTTTCCAGTCCCTTTTATTTGGATGACTCTGAGTTATAATATTATGAGAAAAGGAAAACAGCAGAAGAGTCTGTCTCGCTGTACAGACCAGGGATGTAGGCTTGAGTCGATTGACTCGGACACAAGCCGGACTCAAGTCGCTTCAGTGACTCAACCTGGACTCGACTTGGCAATAAATGACACACTGACTCAACTCAACTTGTGACTTGTATATTTTTAGTGACTGATTTACTGCTCTTGGTTCATTAACATAACCCATTCCCCCAGAAACTTTACAACTTTGAACAATGCTTCCATCTCTTTTTGCCCAGCTTCAGGAAGTAAGAAGGATCCTGTCCCCCACTTTAGAAGCTGCAGACTCTTTTATGCCCATTGACGCCCTCCAGTTTGCGGAAAGGGGAGTAAGAAGGATTCTGTTCTCCACTTCCAAATCTGCAGACACTTGTAAGCCCATTGACCCCACCACATCTCACCACCATCTCTTTTTCCCCAATAAAGTTGGCCCTCACACTTGAAACTTGACTTGAAAGTATCTCGCAAGGACTTGAGACTCAACTTGAGACTTGAAGGTAGAGACCTGAGAATTGACTTGAGACTTGGAGTAAAAGACTTAAATACATCACTGGTTCCAGGGCTTAGTCCTGGCATTTAAAACAGAATCCCAGGTGGACTCCGGTCTTGATCCACCTGTTCCCCATCCTTGCCTTGCTTTCCATTTAATCTCATCACAATTTGCATGTGATGATACTCATTTCTAAAGAAAGAGACTGTGAATCCAGGGGGAGGCGAAGATCTGTGGTCAAGTTTAGTTTGCCCTGGACATCAAAGTTGTCTCTTCTATTTCAGTGATATTTTGCCCTATCAACACTCGATAAATAACTGTCTTTTTTAAAAAAATTATCCTCGAATGAACAGCCTGGAATGCCTCCCAGTGTCTACAACAAAAGTTTTATCCAGGGCAAGCCGCCGGTTGTTGTGGCTTATGGGATGCTGTGCAGCACCTGTAGTTTGTTTGAATTGCAATAAAAGAGGCTGAAGAAAGAGAGGAACAGAGGCAGGAGTGCCTTTGGGCGGGGCGGAGGAGCATCCAGTCCAAATGCAACTTGGACAGGAGCAGAAAAGGGACATCAAAGACTTGGGGATCCATCACAGCTATTAAAACAGCACTCAACTATATAATGGTTTCTTGTCAGCATAGAACAACCAACCATATACTTAAAAAACAAACAAAGCAGCCACATATCAGAGACTTAAAGTGGGCAGCTGGCCAGTCAAAGCAACACGGTTGCAGCTTCTAGCTGACCCTGTGCTTGCCACCTAACATGGCCATATGCAATCAGCCATCAAATATGCGGCCCTTATTTTATTTATTTATTTATTTATTTATTTATTTATTATTATTTATATCTTGCTTTTCTCCTGAACGGGACTCAAAGCAGCTTATTTATTAATTTATTATTAGTTTATTTGATTTATAGCCTGCTTTTCTTTTGAACAGAAATCCAAGTGGTTTATTTGTTAATTTGTTCTTGATTTATTTGGTTCATATCCTGCTTTTCTACCAAATGGGAATCAAAGCGGTTAATTTATTAATTTATTTGATTTATAGTCTGCTTTTCTCACAAATGAGAATCAAAGCGGTTTGCAATATAAATTAAACAATAAAACAACGTGGAGTACAAAAAGTTTTAAATGCATTAAACTGTACACCCAGTTCATATACTAGCCGGAATCCTGTTGGTGACTTACATCTTCAAAAATGGACTTGTATCTGTGGGAATTAGAATTCAGCAGTTCCATAAAGTCCATATCCGGCAAGAGACTGCTGTTACGCTACTGCATCGAGGAGGTGGCAAAGTGACCAACATCACAGGAACGTTGGTTGTTCTCTGGGGATGGCAAATACCCTCACGAGGCTCCTCTATGGTCCCTTGTCTGTTGGGTTTTTTTTTAAAAAATCCCTGAACTGTTAATAAATCTACAGAAAATACATGAGCTGTTCATAAATCTACACAGAGAGGTTATCAACATTTTATCAATGACTTGGATGAAGGAATAGAGGGCATGCTCATCAAATTCGCAGATGACACCAAATTGGGAGGGGTTGCTAATACGCCAGAGGACAGGATCAAAATTCAAAATGACCTGGATAGATTGGAGAGCTGGGCCAAGGCTAACAAAATGAAATTCAACAGAGAGAAGTGTAAGGTCCTACACTTAGGTAGAAAAAATGGAATACAGAAATATAGGATGGGGGACACGTGGCTGGATAGCAGTACGTGTGAAAGGGATCTAGGAGTCTTCATAGACCACAAGCTGAACATGAGTCAGCAGTGTGATGCGGCAGCCAAGAAAGCCAATGCAATTCTCGGCTGCATCAACAGGAGTACGGTGTCTAGATCGAGGGAGGTCCTGGTACCACTCTACTCTGCTTTGGTTAGACCTCATCTTGAATCCTGTGTCCAGTTCTGGGCACCCCAATTCAAGAAGGACATGGTCAAGCTGGAGCAAGTCCAGAGAAGGGCGACCAAAATGGTGAGAGGCCTGGAAGACATGCCCTATGAGGATAGACTTAGAGAGCTGGGTATGTTTAGTCTGCAGAAGAGAAGGTTAAGAGGGGACATGATAGCCATGTTTAAATATTTGAAGGGATGCCATGTAGAGGAAGGAGAGGGCTTGTTTTCTGCTGCAAGGAGCAATGGATTCAAGCTGCAGGAAAGGGGATTCCACCTGAACCTCAGGAAGAAGTTCCTGACAGTCAGGGCTGTCCGGCAGTGGAATCTGCTGCCTCGGAGTGTAGTGGAGTCTCTTTCCTTGGAGGTTTTTAAGCAGAGGCCGGATGGCCATCTGTCAGGAATGCTTTGAGGGTGTTCCTGCATAGCAGGGGGTTGGACTGGATGGCCCGTGTGGTCTCTTCCAACTCTACATTTCTATGATTCTATGAAGTCCCACATAGATTGCTGCAGAACTAGGGACAGCTGATTCACATCAATGAATGTTTGATGAGCCATTTTGGCAGAACAAGGAGTGTTTAAAAGGCAAATATTGGTCTCCAACATGTGCGTTGGAAGGGAAGGAAATCCCACTTTTAGACACGATGAAAGGGAAGTTGGGCGGGAAAGGAGGCTTTGTTTTGGAGTGCTTAGCACCAGTTTTGTCTAGTGTGCCAGATACAGCCTTTTTGGACAGGGATAACTACGGCACAGTAGTCCATGCATTGGTAACTTTTTGATTAGACTACTGCAATATGGTCTCTGTGGGGCTGCCCTTGGAAATCACTCAAAAGCTACAGCTAATACTAAATTCAGCATTGCTGGCTGGTGTACCACTAGACAACACATAAGAACAGTCTTCAAGAACCGGGGCTGGGGGCAGAATTCTTATTTAGGGAGCAATGCCCTCATGTGGGGGGCCTCCAGCTATACCCCTAGGCATAAGCTTTTGTGGATTATGGGCCACTTCATCCACACCCAATAAAATGTGTTACTCTGTTGTTTCCCCCACCTACACTGTGTTTGTTGCTTGCCTTCATTGTAGATGTTGATTGGTGAACAAGGACAGCAGGAGTTGCTCAGCCAAGTTGCAGAAGTCTTCATTCTGCCCCTGTTACACTTCTATGCTTAGCTTAGTTGTGTCCGCTGCCATCTTGGAGGGAGGCACAACAGGGGCATATGGCTATCATGGCCAGCTTTTGGGTTTCCTGGAACCAAGGCCATTTCCACTTGACGCAGTTGTAGTGCTAGGATTCTACTTTCAACCTCCTGTGGAATTCTGGGGTTTGTAGTTTCCTGAGGCCAAAGAGCTCTCTGGTTGAGAACTCTAAAGGTCCATCCCTAAACGGCAAACCCCAGGATTCCATAAGAGGTTGAAAGTGGAATAACAGCACTATAACGGTCTAGTGTGGAAATGGCCCTAGCCCAACACACCACTACCCACACTGGCCATTGTAGGAAATTGGCTGGGGTTTAACACAAGCACATCGCAGCGCTGGTTTCAAATGCCAAGTCTCAAGATGGAAACATGTGGAGGAACGACGACAAAAGTCTGGCCAGAGAGCAGCCTCATTTTGCGCTTCCTTTGCACAAGAGATTGCGGGCAGGGTCTTCTTCTCCATGCACGTGCATCACATGTTGGCTGGGTTGTGGGTCTTTCTCTTGGGGACAAATACCTTTTGTCCCAGCCTGAGAGCTGATACAATCACTCCAGGCCAGTGGCACCGATAACTCTACCCAACAGCCTCCGTTGGCTGCCTTGTTTGTTCTTCCCATGGAGGGAAGGGCTCAGTTCTCGGGCACATAAGCCAGGCCACGATTGTGTGTCTTTAATAAGAGGCTCTCGCTCCTTCTCAGTTTACAAATAAAAACAAACGCCACAGGTGATATGATCGTAGGCACGGCTCCAACACACACACATGCACACATACACAGACCGGCTTCGGTGTTTTTCCTTTCTTCAAATGCTGACTGGCAGTGGCTGAATTGATACTAGTCACGCCTCCACATTTGCTAGGGTTAGGGGAGCAGGACTCCCACAAAAGTGGGAAAATCACAAATATCAAAATGTGTGTGTGTGTGTCTGTGGAAAGCGGGTCAAGGCGTGGTGAGGAGAGTGGGCACCCAGGGTTCCAACTAGGTCAGGGAAAGGAGAAGGAAAGGGGGTGGGTTGGCATGGATGCCGTAGACTTCCTCTCTCTCACCCATCTTCTTCCTTGGGTGCGTGGAGAGCATCAGGAGAGGGTTTGTGGGACTACAAACCATCATTAGCTGGTCAGGCAGTGGTCATTTCTGCATGACACTCCGAGAGGCCGGCCCCTCCTGGAACTGCAAACCCCAGGATTCCGTAGGAGGTTGAAAGTGGAATCATCACGCTATAAGAGTATCATGCAGAAATGTTCAGTGTCTGATGGAGGAGGAAGAGGACCACAGGTGAGTTTTTAAAGGGCTGTGCAGCCTGATCAGAACCACCGAGAAGGAAGGTTCCCCCTGAAAAAAAGAGTCTGAGATGGTGGAGGCAAGGGTTGGAGAATCTCACAGTCAAATCTGTGAAAGTCAGCCTGCAAATGTGAAGGGCCAACTGTATTTCTTTTCTTAGTTGAAAATGCCAGGGATATTCCCTCCTCTTCCCCTTCCCTGTATCTGTCCTTACCCATATCAGTCTATGGTCTGTCCACACAGTAAATGTTCTGGTTATGCTTGATTTGCACCTGTTATGTAATAAAAATAACTGGATGTATCTCAAGATTGAACATTTTTGTACAGTCAGTTCTCTGGCCAGTTTACTGCAAACACACCCTTGTGCAAAAGTTCTTTGGAAAAAGCTAAAGGGGTTTAAATGAACAGTCCAGAATGGGTTGGGGGAACTGTGGAAAGGATTCTTAAAATAAAAACAGGGGCATTATGCATAATCAAAAGGCAAAAACTCTTTTATCATTTGCAAAGTGCTGGAGGATATATTTATTTGCAGTGGGAAAAGAGGAATATATATCTTTGCTTAATTCATTCCCTTTTACAAGAGGAATTCATTTCTGAACTCTTGGATTACTTCATTCTAAAATTTTCTTTCTGCTGGGCAAGATTACAAGAGGTTTTGTACATTTTTCCCCACAGTTTTTTGCATCATAGGACTTATTTGTGAAAAATTTGTTTGCACAAAAAAAGCTTGAGTTTGAGTTTCGAGCAAGAAACTTGGGTGTTACACAAAGCAATGCGTTTTTCCCCAAAGAGAAAATACTGCATTTTCTGCACAAAATAATATTTTGTGCAAAACCCAAGATGTGCGCACATCAAGGGTTTTTTGCACGAACAATTTCTTTTGTATAAAATCACCAAAGGGAGGGGGGAACCTCACATGAGTTGACTGCTATCTTGATGGGATGTCTCAGTGTAGCAAGATAGCATTTCTCATCAAGGATAACAAAATTTATACATACCCTTTACATCTTTCACAGGTGTAGACATAATTCATTTACAGAACTCATGGCCACAAGATGTGACAATGGTCACTAGCAGAGGTAGCTTTGGAAAACAACTGTCCCACTTTTGTAAAAGGAGCCTGGAAGAGAGATCTTCTCTGGCTTAGATTAAAATTAGATCCAGAGAAAGATTCAGGAGTGGAAATGTTCACTCTGTATTTGACAGAGCTGGAGGAAAGTCCCTTTTTTTGTTTTGTAACTACAACAGGGGCCCCTCGCCCCACTTTTGTGGCCCCTGAACCTCCCACCAGTCCCCTAAAGCTCTCAACTCCCCCAATTAAAAACGTTGATGTCATTTTCATATTATTATATTATATTAGTTATTTGATAACTTTCCTTTTACTAGCACAGGATTCAGGGTGATGTACAACCAATTGAAACATTTTTTGTGCCCTAAAGCCATGCAGAAAGTTCCCCAAAGACATCAGGATGTGCAAAAATACCCTCACCTACTTCCACAAACACCCCAGAACTCTGACCTGCACCCCAAACTTCCATTTGCCTCTGCAGTGCATCTCAAAATGGCAACAGAAACTGATAGGATGTCACTTCCTGTTGCCTTTTTGGGAAGGACTTCAGAAGAAAATGAAGGTATTTGGGCCTGCCGTGGGGGAGGCCTGTGCAGACAATTGGGGGGGTCTTGGGAAGGGCAATTGGCCCCTGTCCCCCACACAGTTGCCCATCCTTGGTTGGACTCCAACTTTTGGTGGCCATGCTGGTGAGAGAATTCTGGGAACTGTAGTCCGGAATGTTTTCCAGCTGTGGCATTTTGGTCTCTGAAGGCCAGCGTTCTGAAGCCTAGAATGATTGGTCTCAGCAGCTGCACCCCAACGGCTTTCCTTGGCCATTATAAGTATTGATTCACAGAGAAAACTTTGGCATGAACACGTGTGCTATGCACACTTGCAGGAGGGCAGGGGAGGGCAGGCACTAGGCAGGGCCCAGCTTTGCACAGGTGCTCAGACCCAACCAGATATGTTTAGTGCCCCTTCGGGTCCGGGTTATTGTTGTGCACTGCTGGAATGATAAGGCGAGACAAATGGCCCATTGACTCCCCAGCCCTGCATTTCTTTGGCTGAGTAAATATTTGCTCTCCGAGGAAGGGGTGGCCATCCCTCTCCCCCCCCCTCCTTCCTGTCAGACTCTTTGCTTTGAGCTGGGGTTTAATGAGCCCCTAAGCACTGGATAAAGAGAAGCTAATTCCAAGGAACACCTGTGCAGGCCGCCTGCTCTCATTTCCCTATGCAAACTCACCTTTGGTAAACTTAAATACAGGGCCGTAGCCACTATATGCAGCAGCACCAGTGGCAGCATCCTCGAGTCCTGGTGGCATTCGTTAAAAGATCTGAGGATCCGAGCATCCATTCCGCAGTGCATAGCCTCACATTTGGAGAACCCTTGACAAAAGCATGTTTGTTTTTTACCCCACATTTCTGTTCCTGTTCTTTCCAATATTATACTGGGTTCAAATAAACTGACCTGGGTTGCTGATATAAAAATCCTCTGACTGCTGTCAGGAACCAAGAGAAAATATTCTGGGATAAGCAAAAAATGTATGGATCTCCAAAATGAAATCAGAAAGAGCAGGACCAAAACTAGGATGTTCTGGCCCTTTTATCATTTTGGATGCATCCAGTCAGGGATGTACTGTTGTTGTTGTTGTTGTTTGCCTTCAACAGCAACCATAAGATGACCCTAACACAGGGTTCTTCTGGGGCTGAGAGTTTGTGGCACACCCAAGATCACTCATTGGGTTTTTGTGGCCAAACAGGGGATCGAACTCTGGTTTCCAAGGTTGTAGTCCAACCAGTTGCGTAGGGACATGGGGACGGAGGGGCCCGATTCACCCTGGGAGGCAATGTTTTGGGGGCATCCCGGCCCGCAACCACGCCCCGCACGTGCCCTGGCCGTGGTTTCGTGCACCCTGGCCGTGCCCCCACACACCACAGCCAAGCCCCTGCGTGTGGTGGCCACGCCCCTCGTGCCATAGCCCCGCCCCTTCCTGCCCTCCCCACACACTCCAAGCTCCGCCACTGAGTCCAGCACTCAAACTGCTGCACTACACTGGATGCATGCGTCTTCCTCAGGTGCAAGAAAGAATATCGACCACCACTTCCTCTCTCCCTGAGCGAAACATGAAGATTTCTGCTTGGGTTACTGGGTTTTTCTGACCTCAGTGTGGGATGACTCTCGCTGTTGCCCAGCCAGCTCAAGACACATGAGCCAGGCTTATATAAAGACTGCTTCGAATCTCATGATTTGAACTCTGGTGTCCAGAGTCTCAGCCCAACACCACACCGGCTCTCCTAAGCTTTATACCAAAGGGAAATGCAGGATTTGTGATGAGACAAATGCATGGAGGAGACAGAAGGAAGACTCTGAGAGGGTTCATTCCCCCCATCCCTGTTTAAATACCTGCCACCAAAGAGAAAAGAATAACCACTTCTTGATTTATATCTCATCCTGAAGAATGCAACTGGTGCTCTAAATGATTTATCACAACGAAGCCTTCGCTTTTACCACAGGGTGAAATGTTGAGGGTTTCGTGTGAACTTATTGTTTGAGAGAGAATAACGGGGCAAGGAACCATTCTCCACCCCTGCCAGGAAAAACTGGTTCCAACGTAGAATCAACTTGTCCATAGTAATAGATCAGCTCCTAATCTCTCGATCTAGCTAACGTTGTGGAGCTGGGAAAGAAAGAAAACTCCACATGTAAAACCTCTTAGCGTCTTGTCAGTCAGCAAGGTCTAAGGAGTAATAAGTGAATTTTTTTTTTACAGTTTTTATCCACAGAATGGAAATAAACCCATTTAAGACTGCCAGCTTTTCTTTTCTTTTTAAAATAATTGCTCCATGCTCTTCAGCTTTCAATCACAATTTGATCTATAGACCTGAGGAGGTGACAGTACAACAAGACTTTCCTGCTTTTTTGTAGAGGTCCAAACTGTTGTGAAAGGGACAAGGTCAGGGCAAGCTGATTTTGTGTGGGTCTGTTGATAACTTCCTTTAAGTTAATAAATTAGGGATGCAAATCTTTGCATTCCTCACCCTCAGAAGCAGGAATGAATCACCTCCACCACCCACAAATCTTGTGGCTGTACAAATATATGAAGAGATTTGCTCAGTCTTCAAGTACATTTGATATTTCAATAAACTGTTTTGGAGGATTTTTTTTTCTGCACAGAAAACATGTTTCCTTCCCAAAATATCCTTCTCCCTGTCAGTGGAAAACACATTTTCTGCACAAAAACATGTTTCCCTTGTAAGAAAAGAGATTTTCTTCCTGCGTAACAAGGAGGTGGTGAGTCCACTGTTGGTTTTAGCCCTAAAGGAGCTACAGAGGGTGCTGGACCTATTTTGGGGAATGGAGTTCAGCACCTTGGATAGCTCCTGAGAAATTCAGACTAAAACCCAGATTGGATTCACTATCCCCGCTGTTGTGGGAGCCACCAGCTGGAGCCACTTGTATTTACACACACCATCATCATCATGAGCACTATCATCATCATTTTCCAAAATCCTGTATCACTTTTTACTTGGAGTAAAGACCCAGCATGGTGTAGTGATCTGAGCCTCCAGCTATGACCGTGGAGGCTGGGGTTTGAATCCCTGCTCAGACATGGAAAGCGGTGACCTTGGGCACGTCATATACTCTCAGCCCCAGAAAACCTCGTGATAGGTTTGCCTCGGGTCACCACATTTATTGCATTGAAGATGCAATGCATTGTATTTTAAATTACCTAACATATAAAGCATCAGGCGTGTGGAGGGAGAACCACCCGAAGCAAAGCTTAGACCTGGTAGCCACCGATAGCGCAACGGATGGAGTTAAATATTTGCTGTCTAGCACAGTGGACTCTGCTGCTGGACACAGCTGAGACTTGGGAAGATCATTTGCTGATCTAAGGCCTTCTGCTATTGGCATATGTTGTTTGTGCGGGAAGTGCTTACTTTCTGAGTAGGAGTGGCCTCCCCCCTCTTTGGCTTTTTGGCAATAAAACAAACAGTATTTGTTTACCACATCAGTGTGAGCTGGCATCTTCTTAGGTATTTACCTCATTTTAAAATGATGTAACGCTCACATGAAGGTGAATTGCGGTGCTGCACAAGGCTTGTCTTCTCAGGAGGGGTGCACAGGTGTAACTGTGTTGCACAAACAGTCAGCACGGCCGTTGCACAATGGGGATCGCAGTGCTATGGGACCAATTTCACAATTGAATGCAAAGGGGCCTTTTCTGCAATGATGTAGCTGGTTTTGGTCTACAAAGCCTCATTTGACCTTAAAAGAGATCCCTCCCTTAAAAGAGATCCAGCATTGAACTAGAAGTTTGGGAGGGAATATGGGAAATGGACATAAAATGTACCCCAAACTTAAATTTAAGAGAAATTTTTTTATAAAATGCTTCACAGATGGTATAGGACCCCAATAAGATTACAGAAGATAACTAAATCTTGGACTGGGAGGTGTTGGAAATGTGATGAAAAGATTGGATCTTTTTTTCATATGTGGTGGACTTGTAGAAGGGCGAGGAAATTTTGGAAGGGGGTACATGATGAAATTCAAAGAATTTGTAATTTGAATTTTGAAGTGATACCAGAGTTTTATCTGTTAAATATGTTAGGACAACACAGACAGATGAGAAGTCATCAGAAGGTATTGTTATATTTGATAACAGCAGTGAGGTTGTTGTACGCACAACACTGGAAAGAAAATCTAGAAGAGTGGAAGTTGAAAGTTTTAGAGGTGGTAGAAACAGAAAAATTAGCGTCCTCTTTGAAAAATAAACCAATACAGAATTTTGAAAGGGAATGGGAAGGAGTATTGGACTGGGTAAAGACATAGATTTATAAGACGTAAAAGACACGGAAATAAGATATAAATGTAATTGCTTTTTTACTGTTAATAGAAATGTAATCACTCTTCTTTGCATAAACAGAAACAATGTAGTTTCAACTGGAGATTATAAGCGGAAGTGGGTGGTGGGTGGGATACACTTAAAGATGTTGTAACCCACTCGTTTTTTTTTTCTTTTGTAACTAAATATTAATAAAAATATTTAAAAAGAGAGAGAGAGAGCCAGCGTGGTTTAGTGATGTGAGCCTTGGGCTGGACCCAGAGTTCAAATCTCCACTCTGCCATGGAAACCCACTGGGTGACTTTGGGCAAGTCACACTCTTTTCTCGGCCTCAAAGGGAGGGAAAGGCAACTCTCCTCTGAACGAATCTTGCCAGGGAAACCACACAATAAGTTCACCTTAGGGTCACCATAAGGTGGAAATGACTTGCAAGCAGACAACCACAAACCAAATAGCAAAAGATCTCAGGGCAGCTTATAGTAACATCAGTTTAACAAACTTCTCTGTTCATATATTCGTAGTATGTCTGATTTCTGTATATGGGTGTGAAAGCTGGGCAGAGAAGAAAGCTGACAGGAAGAGAATCAACTCATTTGAAATGTGGTGCTGGAGGAGAGTTCTGCAGAGACTGTGGGCTGCCAGAATGAACGGCAAAAGGATGCTACAGCGAATCAAGCCTGAACTCTTCTTAGAAGCCAAAATAGCTAGACTGAGGCCATTTCCGCACTAGCCTGTTATAGTGCTATTATTCCACATGCAACATCCTATGGAATCCTGGGGTTTGCAGTTTAGGGAGGGGCCTCAAAGGCTCTTGCCCTCAAAGGCCCCTCCCTAAACGGCAAACCCCAGGATTCCACAGGATGTTGCAAGTGGAACAATAGCACTATAACAGGCTAGTGCAGAAATGGCCTATGTTGTGGTGATACTTTTATTAGACAGGGCCAGCGTGGTGGATAGAGCCAGCACAGTGTAGTGATTTGAATGTTGAACTAGCCTTCCAGAGGACCTGGGTTCAAATTCTTCCTCAGCCTTGGAAATGCATTGGGTGACCTTGGGCAAGCCACAGTCTCACGAACTCAGAGGGAGGCAACGGCAAACCCTTTCTGAAGAATTCTTGCCTAGCAAACCCTAGGAGAAGGTCACCGGAAGCTGGAGTTGACCTCAAAGCACAGAGCAACAACAAATCTTTATTGCACTAGCCAAAACCACAGAGCACATTTTCAATATGCTTGTGAAATCTCTTCTGGCCCCAGGAAAAGAGGAATAAACTTCTTGCTCTGTAACCTCCCATGTTTCCCCTTTGGCCTTTCCAGTACTGGCATGGTAGGGCAGGCAGACAGGAATGCAATCCGTGAAGCTCTACTTATCCTGTGAGGACAAAACATCCACACGCCCTGTTGAACTTCTGTCCATCTTGATGCCTTCAGTAGCACAGGAGCTCTGTCAAAACAGGGAGCTGGCAATGTTACCATCTTCCCTTCATTTCCCCTGTCCTCTCAGGTCCTCCATTCTCCATTTCTGCTTGCCTTTGAGCTGTTTCTACCCTCCTCCAGTTTCCACCGCTTTCCCCCGCCTTCCACCTGTAGCCACTTTCCCATCGGCCACCTGCTCCTCACCTCTTTACGCAACTCTCCGAGTCGTTTGAGCACCAAGATGCTTTGCCAGCTGCATGTGCTATATGCCAGTGCGCGAATGCATAATCCTCAATTCTACCCCCTTCTCTCCTAACAAAACCAAACTTTGCATACTTAGAGCTCACGGGAATGAGTTTATTCGGCTGTAAAAGAACAAGAGGCAGCTGAACACATTTCATAGCTTTGTCAATTAATTAGATTTTTAACAACCCCCCTTTCTTTGTAAAAAAAGAAAAAGAAAGAAGATAAATAGCAGATGTCACAATTACTTGGGAGTCAGGACTTCAACATGGCCTTAAATAAATAAAGCACTTGGCTTCCCTCCATGAAATCTTATGCAGATGGTTTTCAGAGTGGTGTTGGGTAGCCTTTATACACATGAAGACAAAGGAAATGTTGGCAGCAGGTTGCATCGTTGTGACTCAGTTTTAATCCAAACAGGGAAAGAGAGCTCTGTCATCCCCTTTCTCCTATCTGCATTGTGTGCGTAAGTGCCTCTGAGTCTCCTGTCAAGCTATGGCCACCCCATGAATTTCATAGAGTTTCCTTCGGCAAGGAATACTCAGAGGTGGTTTTGCCAGTTCCTTCCTCTAAAGCCATTTCCACACTAGACTTTTATAGCACTATGATTCCACGTGAAACATCCTATGGAATCCTGGGGTTTGCAGTTTCGGGAGGGGCTGGCCAGCCCCTCCCAAAACTGCAAACTCCAGGATTCCATAGGATGTTTCAAGTGGAATCATAGCGCTATAAAAGTCTAGTGCGGAAATGGCCTAAAATATAGCCCACACTATCTAGTATTCGTTGGTGGTCTCCCATCCAAGTACGAACCAAGGCTCACCCTGCATAGCTTCTGGTAAATAACTTGGCAACTGTATTTTACCTTGCAGTTTCTGCATCTTTTGAGAACGGCAGGTTTGGGTTGCCATCTCCTCCTCCGTCTCTGAGACCCTCCTGAGCAGCAGGGATTCTGCGGGTGAAATTTCAACCACTCCCCAGCATGGCGATTTAGCAAGAGATCCAACCCACTCCTTAGGCAGGGTGAGGCAGCTGCTTCAGGCAGCAGGTGCTTGAAGGGCAGCAATGGCAGTCACCCAGCCATTCTTCATGATTCCCTACCCTCACTGGCTGGTTACCTTTTAACAGACCTGCTGCCCTCAGATGTACTGAGAAATTTCCCTTTCTGCCAGTGATAGAGAACGATCCAAATTCCAGGCCAGATGGCATCTGTACGTGGATTTCTGTGTTAGGGATGGAGAGATATGTCCTTTACTACCTGGATCAAAATGTCTTGGGCCAGCCTAGTTCATCTAAAGAGAGAGCTTCACCCTGCTGGATTTTCCCTCACTTACTGTTGCCAACATTTAAATCAGCCATGGATCCTCTGCCTTTGACAGCAATCAGATCTTGCAGGCTAGGCAAGGTCATCCACAAGAGAGTCAATAGTTAATTTCTGTTAAGGGCTTGATGTTGTTGTTGTTTGCCTTCAAGTTGTTTCCAACTTATGGTGACCCCCAAGGTGAAGCTGTGACGGGGTTTTCTTGGAAAGATTTGTTCGCGGGGGGTTGCCTTCCTCTGAGACTGAGAGAATGTGACCTGCCCAAGGTCACTCAATGTGTTTCCGTGGCCAAGCAAGATTCAAATCAGTCTCCAGAGCTATAGTCCAACACTTAAACCACTACATCAATTTGGCTCTTAAAAGCTTAAGAATGTACTATGGTCATTTCTGCACTGTACTCTTATAGTGCGATTATTCCACTTTCAACATCCAATGGAATCCTGGGGTTTGCAGCTGGCCCCTCCCTAAACTGCAAACCCCAGGATTCCATAGGATGTTGAAAGTGGAATAATCGCACTGTAACAGGCTAGTGCGGAAGTTTTATTCTGATTACTCTTACCACAACCATCCTGGTATGATGGCAACTTTTCTCCTGTCATAGACAGCCTACTCCAGTTTTTGTACTGCTAAGGGCCTAAATACCCTGAAAGAACCAGATCCCATGTGACCTTGGAAGCTAAGCAGGGTCAGTCCTGGTTAGCACTCAGATGGGAGATCACCAATGAACCCCAGATGCTATAGGGTCTGTTTCAGAGGAAGGAACTGCCAAAACCACCTATCCTTGCCTAAGAAAACACTATGAAATTCATAGAAGTAGCCAACTTGAAAGCACATGCACACACAAAAACACAATCTAGCTCTGACGAAGGCAAGGTTGTGTGTGTGTGTGTGTGTTCCCTTTTTGAATTTAATTATCCAGCTAAGATGCTCAAAGTGTTTTTGTTTTTTATTTTTTTGCTGTCAAATTTTAAATGGAGAATTGAACTGTAATCTTCACTGGTGAGAAACAACGTATGAAACATAACACCGGATTATGGGCCGTGCCTTCCTGGGTTTGCTTCCAAGAGAATGCACGTTGTGCATTGTTGATGGGTTTCTTGTGAGCATTAATAGGTGGATTTTTTCCCATTATTTCCCTCAAGTAAGCACCCTTTTTTAAAAAGTATGTTTATATTGCAGGCCTCATAACTACATGTTCATTTTAATCTTATTGTTGAGTTTTCTGGAATGTGATATATTTGTCTTAAGGAAAGATTAAATGAAAATGAAGTGCAGGAACAAATCATTTCTGAATGATTTTACTCAGTGGAACACACCAAGGATTGACTCAGATGTAATGCCAAACTGTGGTCTGGGCTGAATGTAGTTAAGACTCCAAACCGTGGCTTGTCGTTCAAACACCCAAACCATCCTGGCCCATTTCTGGATCAGGGAAGAAGCTTCCAATATCAGCGTCTTCCCCTCCTGTAGTCCTTTCTTTCTCCTTCTCCAGGAAGAAAAGAGATTACCTACTTCTCTCATGTTTCAGAACTTTCTTTTAAGGTTTCTTTGCATCTCTTTATTTGTTCAAAAGTCCCTGATTTATTATTTAAAAAAAAACAGAGGGACAAGAGATGCTCATAATCAGGAAATAAAGATATCTTAATAAGAAATACATTGCCATTTCCCCAGAGTTTGTTAAAAAAAAAAATTAAAAAAATTATAGAACAAGGAAATGGAGCATCTCAACAGCATCTCCAAGACTGTAATAACTGTGTTCGCTTCTTTTGTTTTTAAAAGACATTTTCTTGCTTGATTTAAGCCAACAGACCTAAGATCCTGTCTTGTTGGTTTCGGTTCAATGGGTAGTAATCTTCCATGAAGTTAAGGGCTCAGTGAATTCTTAAGGCCTTGGCTAAACAAGGGCAGAAAATATTTTGCTGCAACTTGTTCTAAAGGCACCAAAGAAGAACAAATGCTGGAAAGTTTTGGGGGAAGAGGTTTCAGAGGCTGAATAACATTGCTGGCAATAATAATGGAAGAGGAGCAGTATTAGGGCCATTTCCGCACTACACTCTTCTAGTGCTATTATTCCACGTTCAACCTCCTATGGCATCCTGGGGTTTGCAGTTTAAGGGGGGGCCTTTGGAATTCTCAGCCAGGGAGCTCTTTGGCCTTAATAAACTACAAACCCCAGAATTCAACAGGATGCTGAAAATGGAATAATAGCACTATAACAGTGTAGGGTGGAAAGGCCCTTAGTTTCTTACATTATTGCTGCACCACTAAAAAGGCTTGATGTTCAAACAGAGGATTAGAGATCAAAATGGGCTTTAATAGACTGTGCCTTTAGTTGGATATAGTTTCAAAAGCTTGTTCCGGTTTCAAGAGGACAGCCATTCCAGTCTGTCCCAGCCCAATAAGAAAGAGTCTTGTGGGGGTGCATGTAACAGAGCAATTCTAAAATACAGAGATTGGAAATGACGCTTTTCTGGACTACAAACCCAAGAATCATCCAGCCACTGCTAGCGGGGGGGCGGGGGGGCTCTGAGAGCTGTAATCCAAAAAATAACCTTTCCAGGTCTGTCAAAGTGTATGTAAGATTCCTCAAGCTGCAGCTTTCCAGGGACGATGCACCACAACTCCCAGATGTTGCTGTCCAACACATCTGGAGGGTACCAACTTTGAAAATATGCCATATAATTTTAGGATGCGGTGAAGGAACCTGTGCGTCTGTTCAAATACATTGCAGAAGTCCCCACAACCCTGAAAACCCGTATTGGTATTGCCAACTATTTGGGACAGTTTTGAGTTACTGCTCCACACCGCTTGTAATCCTGTATGTGCTGGGTTTCTTGAGTTCACAGCACCATCTAGCGGCTAGTGATTAGAACCTCCTCCTCTAACGTGATAAGTCCTGTTTTTCCCTAAGAAAGACTTAGGCCATTTCTGCACCACACTGGCCTTTTCCGCACTACACTCTTATAGCGCGATGATTCCACTTTCAACATCCTCTGGAATCCTGGGGTTTGCAGTTTCGGGAGGGGCCGGCCGGCCCCTCCCGAAACTGCAAACCCCAGGATTCCAGAGGGTGTTGAAAGTGGAATCATCGCGCTATAAGAGTGTAGTGCCACTGTTATAGAGCTATTGTCCCACTGTCAACCACCTATGGAATTCTGGGCTTTGCAGTTCAGGGAGGGGCCTTTAGCCTTCTCAGCCAGAGAGCTCTTTGGCCTCAGGAAACTACAAACGCCAGAATTCCACAGGAGATTGAAAGTGGAATAATAGCACTATAACAGTGTAGTGTGGAAACGACCCTAGAGAAAGGGACTGGGACTTCGTGGACCACTTAACCACAAGCAAATACTTGCTTGCTTGAGCCCCCGTTGCCATAGGAATGAGAGAAGGAAGGGCGAAGGACCAGAACAGGGACAGAAGAGGAGGAGAGATTGTGATGCCATGGGGTGTTCACAAACGTTCTAACTGATGGCGTCACACGTCAACAGAAGAACTTAACAAGCAGCACAGTCTCTGTGAAGGAAGCAAAAGGCCAGTTTGGATGGGAAGAGGGGGGAAATGTAGACTGCGTATAGCTGCTGTGTATAGCAAGGAGGAAGGAGAAATAGAGGCTGGCATGCAGGATTCTCAAAGAAGCAGTGAGCCTGCTGGCAAGAAGACAGAAAAACCTGTGTGAAAGACAGCATGTGTTTACCTGCATGTGATTTCACACTGTGTTGAAATTGTCAGTCAATGGCCAGACTGGTGCCTTCTGCATGCATAAATACCACCATGGGAGCCGTTGGCCATTTTTGGCCGCTGCGGAACAGCTATGTTCAATTCAATATTGTGGAAGCAGACTTACACCTGCAGTGCCATTGTGTGTGGCTGCCCTTTGCCCACTTGGGCATTCACGCGGGTTGCTCATGAGTGCAAATGCCCATTGTGTGTAATTGCACATTGTTGTGCAGGTTCGTTGGGTTATATGTTGGTTTGGGCAAAGTCGCAATTCATTAACGAGGGAGCATTGCACAACCACCACATACCTTCACGAGCATAAAGATATGCTCCATTTCCTCAGCGCAAGGTCTGGGTCAAGGTGTGATTAATCAATTCAGGAGATACTTGCTATTAAAAAAGCAATGAACTATAGAAGGGAACCATGCCCCACTGAATCACTAGAGGTCAGTGTTGAGTCTTAGAAGAACACAAACCACTACAACATCTTGTGGTATTTCATATAATATTTGAGATTCATTAATGAGAACACTGAAGTTTCAGGGATATAGGAAAGTCATTTTCTGCATCCAGTTTCATTCTGATACCACCCATTTTCAGCCATGAACACTATGCATGTATACCTGACGGCTAAATATCATAAACCATGCATTGGAGGAGATGAGTTGTACTCCATGAGAGCTCACGCAAAAATGAATCTGCTCATCTTAGAGATGTCACAAGACTCTTTGTTATTGTGCTGGAGCAGACTTGGATGGGTACCATCTAGAATACTGGACAAGACTCCTGTGGCATTGGAAAGTCTAACAAATGTATGGTGGCTACAGGCCAACTGGTGGAGATACCCAGAAGAAGGGGAAATTTTGATGTTATGAGATGTTCACAAACATTCTAACTCATGGCAGAGGAAGCCTATGTCAACAGAAGGCCATCGGCAAACTGGGTTCCCTGTGAGGTGAGTTTGGATGATGAGAGGGATAAAAATACAGACGGGGCCTAAGTGATGTTTACTGCTTTGAGAAGCTGTGTTCTGACCTGTAGCCTCCTGAAGGCCCTGGTCCTTCATTGCCTCATCAATGACACATCGGTGGAGACTATCTCCTCCTCTTGTTCCTCCTCCTCCTCCTTCTCTTTCTCCTCCTCTTCCCCTTCTCATCCTCTCCTTCATTCTACATTTCTATATATTTCTATATTTTTATGTAACACACTCTCAGCTCCAGAAGACTCTGTGATACGTTCACCCTATTAGGGTCTCCATAAGTTGGAAACAACTTGAAGGCACACAACAATAAGAGAGCCAGCATGGTATGGCTCTCACGACCTCACAATTCCTCCCCCTAAAAAAATCCCTTGAAGCGCAAAGAATGTTTTAAAATGCAGCAGGAAGTCCAGCAATCTTGACTGTTGTTGTGATGAGCCTTCAATTCATTTCTGACTTATGGAGGCCCTCACGGACAACTGAGAACCAGTGTGACGTGGTGGTTTGAACGCTGGATTACGGTCCTGGAGACTAGACCTCGGCTCCCCACTCAGCCATGGAAAAACACTGGGTGACCTTAGCACATCACACACTCTCAGCCTCAGAAAACCCCATGATAGGTTCACCATAAGTCAGAAACGATTTGAAGGCACACAACAGCAACAGCAACAACAACAACAGGCCTATTTATAAAGTGATTTGCAAAATACCTATGTCCCTCAAAATGCAATTCTTAAAGTCTTTCAGGAGAGGAAAATCTGGGGATCTTGGACTGGCCAAGGGCCATAAAAACAGGGCCGCATTTTATCTGCACGCCAGGAGTCAGCCAGTGCCTGTGGCGTGCCAGCTAGAAGTCAGGCACACTGTACTGTGTGTGGTTCAAACATGTTTCTGTTGATTGCTGAACTTTCCCTGCAGGGCACAGTGGGTGCTGCCTTTCCCCAAACAGGCAGAGCGAGCAGCCTGTGCACCTTCTTTTTATGTGTGTCTTATGAAAGCCAGGATTTTCCAAGTGACTCATCCTCTCCCGCAAGGCTTTTCTCCCAACCTCGTGGATGGGGCCAGGTAAAACCTGGAAGTCCTGCTGTGTTGAGTTTCCAGATGTTCACTGTGGATGGAAATCTATTCATGGAATCTTAGAGCTGAGAGGGTCCACACGGGCCATCCAGTCCAACTCTCTACACCACTAAAGCACTCGGGAAAAGAAAGGGGACCCTCCAACCTCTGTTTAAAGACCTCGAAAAAATGAGAATCCACCACCCTCCCATTCCACTCTCAAATAGCTCTTAATTTCAAGAAGTTCTCCCTAATGTTTAGGGGGAAATCTCTTTTCTTTTCCTTTGAATCCATTGGTTCATGTTCTAGTCTCCAAGCAGAGAACAAGCTTGCTCCATCCTCTTCATGATGCCCCTTCAGATGTTTAAAGATGGCCAACATATCACCTTTCAGTCTTCTCTTCTCCAAGCTGAACATATATAGCTCAAAAGCCATTCTTCCTATGTCTTAGTTTCCAGATGTTTGCTCATCTTGGTTGTCTTTCTCTGGACACATTCCAGCTTGCCAGTATCTTTCTTGAGCTATGGTACCCAGAACTGAGCACAGTATTCCAACTGAGCATTTCAAAGCAGAACAGAGTAGTACTACTGCTTTCTTAGATCCAGATATGATGCGCCTAATGATGCATTGGCCTTTTTGGCTGCTGCATCACATTGTTGACTCCTGTTGAGATTGTGATCTACTAAGACCCCTTAGATCCTTTCAGTATGTCCTGCTTTCAAGCCAAGTGCCACCCACCCTATGTTTTTGCATTTTGGTTGGTGTCTTACCCATGTGTAAGTTCCACTACAGAAGCAATTGATCATTTTTTGGTCAGATGCAAGATTCTGTTCATGACCATGGAGATGGAGGTGAATATGCAGTCCCATCATGCATGTCAATGTGTATCTCTTTGTGGATTTTATAAACACAAGCACCATTTAAGTCCCAATATATACATTTACAGTTGACACATATCCACTGTGGCAAAAGTTCCAGGCATCCAATGGAGGGCTTGACCTCTGGACTCTTCTGCCCTGGCTGCTCAGTTGTATTCCAACCTTTGGGTGTAACCTTAAAATTCTAAATAAAAAAAAAATACAAAATTGAAGCAAATAGAGTATAGAAATTGCATTGCAAAGAATTTAGACCTTTTGTTCCCTCTCAAATACATGACTAAAAATTGCCGTTGTTGTATGTCTTCATTCCTGACTTACAGTGACCCCAAGGCGAACCTCTCATGGGTTTCCTTAGCAGGATTTGCTCACAGAGGCATTCGTCCTTGCCTTCCGGAGGGCATTAGGTTAAGAAAAGGTGATTTAGATTAGCAAGAGTCATAAGGTAAAAAGTTACCTGTTTTGCTTATGCTTATCTGTAAATTTCATGCATAATGACAATAAAGTATAATCACTTATAACTTTGATCCTGCATGGGACAATCTGCTGGAAGCACCCATCTATCTACTCTGCAGAGTTACTGCAGTTCTGTTCCACCTTAAAAGTCACAGATTCCTGGGAACTGTAATTCATCCTTCTCTTTCTTTGACTTCTGCTGGAAGCTAGAAAATTTCCTTTTACAAAATCATTTGACTCAGAGTTTACTTCATTTCACCAATTGGCTGCTAGCTTTTGGATGTTATTCTCCTCACTGCTGCTATTTTTAACTTCAGGTAAATATGTTGTGGTCGAGGCAAAGTCGTTGTTTCCAAAGTTGGGTTTTTAACGTTTTATAATCTGCTTTTGGATGGAAAAATGAGACATAAAATTCTTAAAATACATGAATTAAAATAAAACAAATACATCCAGCCTCCCAAGGAAAGGAACCTCACAAAATAGCATTCAGTACCTAAAGATGGCATGTTGCTTATATATAAATGGGGCAGGAAATTCCATGTTCCCTGGCCAGTAGATAATGGTGCCCGAATTCACAAGTCATTTAATTAGCTTGCCATGACTGAAGATAATCCTGACCTGGCCCCTCCAGATGCTGTTAGATTGCCACTCCAATCATCGCTTACCATTAATTAGCTGGCCAGAGATGATGGGTGTTGCAGTCCAAAATGACCTCCCAGGGAAACACAATTCAGGGATGTGACTACCCGGGGGCGAACTGGGAGGGGCATTGTCCTCCCCCCATAAGAATTCAGCTGGTCCCAGTGAAATGTTGAATAGCTGAAGCAACGTAAAACTTCAGCTGAGCAACGAGACACACTGTTTAGGCATCCAAAAAAAAACAAAGGAAACAAGGGAATGTGAGCACAGCAAAGAAAAGAGTTCTAGGCATGAACATTTTCCTGCTCTCATGATCTACAGTACTAGAAATTTGGGGACTGACGGACAGTTTCATTTTTGGGGGGGACAGAATTCATATTTGGGGGAGTGATGCGATTTTCAGTCCTGGAGCTACACCGCCACTCTTTCCCGGGTCCTGCCCTACATTCTCTTAACCTCTGTGGACAGCAGATACACTTCTGTGGTTCTTTGTATTTATTTTTTTAAAATCAAGCTATCAATAAATTTACAAAGAGAAGTTATCAAGAAGCATATCAGATTCCATGGAGCAAACAAGCCGCAGATTTCTGCAGAACTCGAGACAGATAATTTATAGGAATAAATGTTTAATAAGCCACTTCAGCAGAACATGGTGTGTTTAAGAGGCAAATATTAGTCTACAACACATTCATTCGAAGGAAATCCTTCTTTCAGACACTATGAAAGGTAAGTGGTGGCAGGAAGGGAGGTTTTGTTTTGGAGTGCTTGATGCCAGTCAAAACTATGGCCTTCCTGGACAGGGATAACTAAGCCGCAGTAGTCCATGCATTGGTAGCTTCCTGATTAGACTACCGCGGTGTGCTCTCTGTGGGGCTGCCCTTAGAAGTGGCTCAGAAGCTACAGCTAGCATTAAATGTGGCATTTCCAAATGGTGTATCGTTAGACAATACATAAGAGCAGTCTTAAATCCAAAGTGCTGGAGATGATCTTTAAAGCCCTACATGGCTCACGTCCAGGTTATTTGGAGGACTGTATTCTCCCCACGAACCAGCTGGGCTTTGAGATCTGCCGGAGAGGCCCTTCTCTCTTTCCCACCACCTCTGCAGATGCCTTTGGTGGGAACTCAGGAGAGGGCCTTCTCAGTGGCTGCTCCCGTGCTCTGGGACTCCCTTCCCAGAGAAGTCAGACCGGCACCCTTCCCGCCTGCCTTGCGGAGACAGCTAAAGACATCCTTATTTCGGCAGACATTTAATAGGTGATGACTGCTTGGCTGAAGAAAGGTGCTGGTTATTTTCATTGTGACTTGTCAGTTGTTTTAATATGTATTTTAACTTTGTTTTACTTATTACTGTTTGTTTAATTAGTGTTTGAACTTTTGTACATCTCGGGGGGTTTTTAACTATGTGTTCTTTTTGAAGTTGTAAGCTGCTTTGAGTCCTTTCGAGAAAAAAAGCAGGATATAAACACAGATTATGATGATGATAATGGAACTGCCAGTTCCCTACCATTCTGAATTCAAGATCTGGTGACCTTTAACATTTGATGTCAAATGTTAAATGACATTTAAATGATGACATTTAAAGCCCCAAAGGGCATGGGATCTTACTACTTGAAGGAGTGGTTTTCCCTACATATGTGTGCCCAAGGATTGAGGTCTGCGGGGAGAGCCCCCCTCTGTGTCCTTCAGTAGGGGAAATAAATTGTTGGGAGGACATGGGAGAGGACCTTCTCCATCTATGGTGGCACCCCAGGTTGGTGTCAATTGGACCTCCAAGGGAAGTGGCACCCTGCGTGCGGAATATCTTCCCCTTGAAGGCCCAGTCGGCACCAGTCTTGGTATCATTCCAGATCAAAACTTGGCTTCTTAGCAAAGCCTTCAGGCTGAAGTGATTTTATCCAAGTTCCACACATGTTATGGATTCTTGCTGTTGTTGCTGTGTGCCTTCAAGTTCTTTCCAGTTTATGATGACCCTTAGGAGAACCTATCATGAAGTTTTTCGTGGCTTTGGGGCTTAAAAATCTGCTCTATACACTCAGGTCCTCTGGGGACCATTTACGTAAACCAGCCAGGATTAGACTGGCAACCGTCTCCAAGAGGCCTTCTCATCGGCTGCCCCTAGACCGTGGAATGACCTGCTGGAAGAGATTTGACAGCAAAATACGCTGGCTGAATTTTAAAAAGTACTTAAGACTTATCATTTGCATTTTAATTGTCCTTTTAACTATACTTTAATTGTACTTTTAATTATGATATATTTTAGTTATAGTATATTTGTAATTAATTGGTCTATGTGTATTTTAACTATGACTTTTAGCTCTATTTATTCTGTACCCTGCTTCAAGCCTTGGGGAGAGGTGGGTAACAAATAAAATTTATTGTTGCTGTTGTTGCTGTTGTTGTTGTTGTTGTTGTTGTTATTACTAGAAATGTTTCGGGTGGGGCCCTTCAAGGTCTCCTGGGGCCAGTGCAACCTTCTCATCTCCCACAGTTGCCCACTTTTGATTCTAGAAGATATCACCACTGGGTTCCGGTACCTTTTACTGCCCAGGTGATCTGTCAGCCAGCTGCCTCTAGATCTCCCTGGAGAGAGAGGGTGTGGCTTCCCTCACTGACAACAGACTTCCCGACTTCTAGTTTGTCCCACATGTTAAAAAAACACACAATCTAGGCAGGGAACCAGCAATGAAACACCCAGCAGCTGTTTCCAGGGAGAGCTTGACAGGAGATAATCAAGACTGATTTTCTCTCTCTCTCTCTCTGTTTCTCCTATAAATATTTTCTTCCTGAACAAGGAATGAAGGAAGGCGTTGCATCGATTGGCTCCTACCTGCACAGATTAGACAACCTAACTTTGGGTGCCATCCAGAATTCCTCCCATTTGGTGGAAGTTTGGTTTGGACAGCGATGTGCAGGCATGTGAAATGCACCTTCCTCGAACAAGAAGCACAGGAGAGGTTTCCTGGAAAGATGTAAATATATTTTTGCATGATGGAAACTCTGCAGATAATGGTTGAAAAACCAATGACCAGGAAAAATCTGTGTGCCCGGGAGGCTTATGGAGATGCCGGAGACCAAGGCTCTCCCATCCCAGGAGAAACTGCCAGCCCTCAAAGCTATTTTCAACACAATCCATCTTTACCGGCCTCTGGATTAACAGAATTCAGTGATGTGGATGCAATGAACTGGGATACATTTCTGGAGAAGCCATCAGAACTGCCAGCTTTGAAAGGTGAGTCTAAATTCTTCTTTGCCTACTTGAATGTAATCAGAGTTTGGGAAGCGTTGGACTGCAGTTCTCAGAATCCCCATCCAGCATGCCCGGGGGGTTGTAGAAGCAGGAAACCAAAAGACTTGTTTGCAACATGAGTGACAGTCATTTCAGGAAAACAGATTGATTCCTGAGCAACTTTGTATGTGTGTGGTAATACTCCTTGTGCAATTTCTTTTTGTTTCAATGGGATATGTGCAGAAAAAGTTTCCAGTGGATTCCTCCCTTAGGAGATGAACTGTGTTGCAACCATACTCTTATCTCAACAATCTCTGCTTGGAAGGGCATGCCCCTGAAGTTTTCCTAAGAACATGGAAGTACCTTTTGTTGTTGTTGCTACTTGTCATCAAGTCAGCTTTGACTTAAGATGACCTTGTGAACCAGAGATGTTCCAAGAACTTTGGTCTTGCAAACTTAGGCCATTTCCGCACTGCACTCTTAGAGCGTGATTATTCCACTTCAACATCCTGTGGAATCCTGGGGTTTGCAGGTTAGGGAGGGGCCAGCTGGATCTTATCTAATTCCTACATAGCTCCCCTGCCAAGTTCAGCCTTCTTCCGATTTAACTGTATTTGGCAGTAACCGCTTAAGAATGATAGGATTCTCTTGCCAGAGCTTGCAAAATCGGCCAGAGTCCCTGTGGGATTCTGGGAATATAAAAGTAACTTCTCTGAGATCTGTTCTCCGCATTATCTGGCTGATATTGGGGCACTATTCTATTTCAAAGATGCTTGGCCTGAACCACTTTAAATGTCATGGCTTCCTCCACGCAAAACATCCTGCGAATTGTAGCTTGGCAACAACACTGAGAAATTTCTCCTAAAGATTTTCAGGGCACCGCTTCATGCAAGAGTTTTGTGGTTTCCTAGGGAAAATGAATGCTCTGTTGATTGTGATGCCAAACTTAAGTCTAGACACAGCCATGGCTGATGGCTTCCATATCAGTGCTGCCAAGTTCGAATCACAGAAGTACGAGACACTGTCTCTCCTATTGTCCAAACATTGGTGTGGATTTTGTGATTTTCACCTTGGAAATCCTTAGTTTTGATGCTCTTCCCCACCCTCTACAGGTTCAACTTCCACCACCCCTCAGAAACAGTATATGGGCGTGAGGGTTAAAATGCCTGTTCGTGAGTTGCTGAGGAAAATTCGGCTTTCCAAGGGGATTGACTTCAACGACGCCAAGGTAAGACCAAGGATCTTCTTCCTAATTGTGGAGATTGGCTTCTTGCTAGTAAAAAGTGCTGCTTGTTACTCTTTCCCATAGGATTTGGGGCCATCCCCATATGTTGTAGAGCCTGAGGTGGAAAATCCAAATGGCAGTGCCAATTTCTCCATGATTCTACAGCAGTTCAGCTAGATTATTTCAATGCGCTCCCCATGGGGCTACCCTCAAAGAATGTCCTGGGACCTCCTTTGGGAAGGCAGTTCCCAGTACTTCCTCTGCTGTTTGTCTCTTCTATACACACAGGCATCCCCTGGTTAAGGACCAGAGAACTGTCAAAAGCAGAAATCATCAAAATGTATGTGCCAATCAACTTGACATTATCTTTTTGGTTCAGTCTCTGTAGAGACTGCACCGGAAATTAGCACTGGGTCAACTGAGAGAAAAAAACAGTATATGGTTGTAAGTGCTATAAAGATGCACCGTGCACAATTTCTAAGAGACCTACAGCACATCTCTTAGAAACATTGAGTGGTGAATCTCTTATACAATATTTGGGACCATAGACTGCTTTTTTTTCTCAGTTGACTCATAGCAGTTAGCAGTCTGAACAAAAAGATGGCACTGAGATACTTGAAAGAAAAGGCAAGCCATGGTCACTTTTCCACAATCTGCTCTTTCAACCCTTTTCAGTTACAGCCAGAACTAGAATGTGTGGTTGAGAGAAGTGGACCACACATCAAATATGTAATTGAAAAGGGTTGAAAGAATGGATTGTCAAAAAGCGGACTGTCGAAAAGTGGGGGACGCCTGTATTGCAGTCGTGGGGCTGTGGTGCGTGCGCTGCCCTGCCACCTAATCCAGGGCCAAGCCTCAAATACATCAGCTGGCATCCTGTGGTGACTTGAACAGAAGCCCATATTCAGTTGCATACTGCGTGTGCAGAGTTGCGCACGGGGTGCCATTGCACTCATGCTGATAGTACAATGTGCACATGTGGATACCCATCACAACCCACAATCATGCACTTCATGCTTGTCTACACAGTCAGTTGCACAGTGTTGCAATTCATGAAATCATCACACAGATTCTTGAGTATAAATTTAGACTGTGGCCATTTCCACACGTGGCGAGGGAATCGCTCCCTGCCGCTACTCACCGGATCGTCTTTGGGTCCGGTCCGGTCCGGGGCGAGGAGGAGCAGCACGTGATCGCAGATCCGCACTGCTCCGGCATCCAAAATGGTGGCTTCCGGTTGGTCGTGCGTCACGACCAGCCGCTGAAGCTCGCCAACCTAAAGCCCTCCCCCTGCAGATCGCAGGGTCGCGTTGGTGTGAACCTGCGAATCTGCATTGGAGAGTAGGCACGCAATGGCACACGCCGGCATTTTGAGAAACCTGAAAAAGGTTTTTCAAAAACATGCTGGAGGACCACTTGGGGTCGTTCCCGAGCATACTGAGGTGCGGATCTATGCTAAGTAGTCCGGACCCAGTCCGCTCCAAGGTGCAGACATCTTCCGTGGAGGACGCACTGCACCATTTTTTTAACCCGTACGGAAATGACCCTTGTCTCCTTGATGTAAGATCTTAGCTGTTGATTTAAATTGTTACTATTTTTTGTTATTTTATTAATGTAGGAAACATCTGTGAAAGCAGGTACCAAGAAGACTTCAAGGACAGCAGGTAAATATGCTTTCTTTGAAGGACAAGAGATTCTGAGCAACATGAGGGTTATCTTGTTTTCTCCAGCAATTGCTTACCACTTCTTAAACATTAGTATTATTAGTATTATTTTCTTAGCCACCTCTCCCCCTGGATGGTGGCAGGGGACAACAAGAGATTAGCATATAACAGTTAAAAACAGAACATCAATTAAAGCAGCAGTTAAAATGCACATCGTTTTAAGAAAAAATAATACAAATTCCACAGTCTCGGGGCAGTTGAAGAAAAAAGTCCTTTGAGTGACTGTTACCTCTATAGGGTGAGCCTCCCTTATTCAAAATGCCTTTTCTCCAGGGGCAGGGATTTTGTATTTTGGAATATAGCACCTTTTGGGAATAGCCCCGTGTCTCGTTTGTCCATTACTTGTGTTGTGTATGAGAAGCAAGCTGGAGAGAGACCGGAGATCTGTGGAATGGTGGGAATCCAAGCAAAATGCTCATTGCAAATCCATGACTCCTGAGATTCCACGGATCCTTTTTTGCCACCAGCTGCCCGCTTCTGCCTTTGAGGAGGGGGCTGCCCTCTGCCTCTGGTCTGAGAAACAAACAAACAGGAGGGCCACAGCCTCAAAAGCAGAAGCAGCAAAAAAAGAAGAAAAAATTGTTTTGGAGAGGCTTTCAGATTTCCGGATAAGGAAGGTTCAACATGTATTACTGTTAGGATTAACACTACAAATTACTGTTACTGCCAAAAGAGGAGTTTTGCTGGATTGTTTGTTCAGTCTAACAGCTGGGCTGCACAGAAGTTGTCACAGACTAAAGTCTAATTCATAAGTGACATCTTTTATTTACAGATACACACACAAAATTATACAAAATTATATATATGTGTATATATATCACACACACACATATATATATATTATATATACACACACACACACACAAAATTATACAAAATTATATATATGTGTATATATGTCATATATATATATATATACACACACAAAATTATATATATGTGTATATATATAATATATGTATATGTATATGCGTGTGTGTGTGTACTTTAAAGGAATATATATATACATATATATATATACACACTTTATTTACAGATATATAAATGAATACATTGTGCTGTCTCTCTCTCTCTCACACACACACACATGCACAAACAAACACACACCCTCTATCATACAGAGACAAATGGGAAAATGTACACCTCCAAAGGCCATCAAATGCCAAATGGGCCATCTGCAACATTTCTATGCAAAAGCCCAAATATTTTCAACATTGATTGAATTGTGCTAAATTAAAATCTGTAGGGAGAGCAAGAGGACCCCAGTCTCAGCTGAGACCCAAATGAACAGGATCAAACATGCAAATAAATTCCAAGCCAGCAGTTTCACATGGAAATCTCCCTTCAAAGTTCTCTTCTTGAAGAGTGGTGACTTTCTGATCGCAAGCAGAGCATCCCAGGAGACTGAAATCAATACGTATTAGAAAGGACTTCGTACCCAAAATAATCTGAAACAACTCGTCTTTCAGTTTCTCACATATGGGATCAGTTGTGGTTGCAGCCTTTAGGCCAAGAGTTGCTTCGTAATTTTGTTTATTGCTTCTCTTGTTCTTCCTTCTTCCCATACAGAGAAAAAGAGGGCTTATTCAGAAAAGAGAAAGAAGCAAGTATGTGGTGGTAACGGTGGTAGCGTGAAACAATTTCTTTGCAATTTTGGAACAAATCACACAAAGGGCTCCAATATTTCTTTCTTCTCTTTTTCAAGAATAGGCATCATACTCAGGCAGCCTTAAAAAGTGTGGAGGAACTGGACATCCTGGTTGAAGTGCTGCAAGAAGACTTAAATAAGAGCCAGTCCAAGCTGGGATTTCAGTTATCTAAGCCGTATGTTCTGGGGCCATCCCCAGAACATCAGTTTCCTTGCCAGGAAGAAGTCGGAAACTCACAGCCAGAAAACAGTTGGGAATCTATTCACTATCAACAATGTTCCTCATTCCCAAGTTCAGGCACTTTATGGCACTCATATGCTGAGAACTGCCATGGATCTGATTGTGGAACAGCACAGCAGTTTCCAGTTCCTAGCAACTTCTTCCAAAATTCATGCGGAGAAGAAAGATATTGGCAGGAGGATGGTAATGTTGAGAATTCTGCGGAAAGATTTCAAGCTTTTGCTGAAGACCATCCACCAGGGAATGTTGGCTCTAAGCTTTTGGAAGATTGCAACACTACTTTGCATGATGGGAGGATACAAAAGCCCAGCGTTGGACTGTTTCTGAGGCAGGATGTTCCAGCCATATCTTTCTTCCAGTTTCAGCTCCGCCGAGAAGAAAATCGTCTGAGGGACGTTTCAGTGGAGAAGTTGCTTGCTCCAGATAGTCATGGGAACAAGTGAGTCATTGTCAGGTTTGGTTTTGCTCCTGTGTTGATATCACACAGCAAAAATACCTCTTCTTCATAACTGGTGCAGCCTGTGCCGTGGGGGCTATGAACACCACTCTGGGTTTTAGTCTGAACTTGAAAGAAACTATCCAAACTGCTGAACTTATTTGAGGGGCTTAGGGTTCCACATCTTGGATTGTTCGATTAAAAGTTTGGACTAAAACTTTGTTTTTGTACAGGAAACAGGAAAATTTTCTGTTTTCCGCAGTCCTTTCTCTGTAGGTTTATTTTTTCCAAGAAATCCAAGCTGTTAATGTACACAGAGAGATTATCAAAAAGGATAAAGTTCACACAAAGCAAACAGGTAGCAGATTTCTGCAGAACTAAGGCCAGCAGATTCACAAGAATGAATGTTTAATAAGCCATTATAGAAGAATGAAATGTGTTTAAAAGGCAAATATTGGTCTCCAACAAATGCATGAGTAAGAAATCCCTCGTTCAGCCAGTATGAAAGGGAAGTGGTGGCAGAACAGGAGGTTTTGTTTTGGAATGCTTGGTACTGGACAGTGATAACAAAGCCACAGTAGTCCATGCATTGGTAACTTCCCAGTTAGACTGCTACAATGTGCTCTCGGTGGGGCTGCCCTTGGAAACTGCTCACAGCTACAGCTAGTGCTTAATGCAGCTTGGCTGGCAGATGTCGTATCTGACAACACATAAGAGCAGCCTTACAGGAGATGCCAGTTTACTACCAGTCTGAATTCAAGCTCTACATGGCATGGAATCTCAGTACTTGAAGGATTGGTTCTTCCTACATACACGTGTCCAAGGACTGAGGTCTACAGCAGGGCTCCCCTTCTGTGTCCCTCCAGTAGGGGAAAGACATTTTGGGGGGACGATATCAGGGAGAACCTTCTCCATGGTGGCACCCCAGTTGTGGAATAACCTCCCCTTAAAGGCCCAATTGGCACCAACTTTGGTATCATTTCAAATCAAAACTTGGCTTATTATTAAAACCTTTGGGATTAAGCAATTTTATTCAAGTTGCACATGTCTTAAAGGATGATTGTTGTATGCCTTACAGTCATTTCCAACTTATGCCAGCCTTTAGGCAAACCTGTCCTTTGGTTGGCAAGATTTATTCAGAGTGTGGGTGCCTTGGCCTTAATCCAGGGCTGAGAGAGTGTGACTTTGCCCAAGGTCACCCAGTGAGTTTCCATCTCCAGGCAGGGATTTGAACTCTGGACTCCAGAGCTGTAATGAGTGCAATGCTCAAACCATTTTCACCACACTGGCTTTCAGAAGTATAACAGACTGTGTTATTTTAAATCGTCTTTATTTGTCTGATTTTAAATTTTCTTAAGTGTTAAACAGTTTGGCATGCCTTGAGCCTTATAGAATTATTCTTATTCCTTTAAACTGTGCTGAACTGATGTTATTGTATGCTGCCCTAAGATACTTAAATATATGGTGAAATACAAAGATTTTAATAAAATAAATAAAGTGGGGCACTTGGAAAACACACATCGTCTCCTCTTTTCCCTCCAACCTTTAGGCCTTTGCATGTGGCTGTGGCGCAAGGGAGAAGGGCCCTGGCCTGTGTGCTGGCATGGCGGTTGGCGCAGCTGAACAAAATTGATGAGGAGGACGCAGCAAAACAGGTAAGAGGGCCACAGTCTGGTTTAAGCTCAGGTAGGGCTGTGTTGTAACGGAGTCTGGGCTTGCAGGGTCAAAACACCAGGACAGTTGAAGGGCGGAAGTGATGGCATCTCCTACCATATGTGCACATGTGCACAACGCCCTTGTCCCTCTACACAATCCCTCCAGAGGCCATCTCAGGCTTTGGTCCAGAAACTCCAGGCTCGGAGACTATTCCCCTAGTAGAGAGGGGCAAACTGCGCTGCTCATTAATTGCCCCACGTGCCACTATTCAAGGAACAGCTTGCATGGGTTAGCAACAGAATGGCAGGACTCTATACCATTCATATTTCTTCTCTCTTTTTGTTAACCCCGTAAAGACCGCTTTGCACATCGCAGCTTAAAAGAACCACCATTTTATCGTCGGTGACCTGGCTGCCCTGGGAGCCAATGTCAACGCAAGGGACATCTCGGGGAAGACCCCATTGCACCTTGGTGCAGAGAAGGGCTACCTGGCAGTCCTGGAGGTAAGTGGACCTGCAACAGAGACCGGTTGGGTTCTACACCCTCATCCATAGGTTCTGCTCCGCCAAAGCAGTCAGATAGACCCACTAACTTTGCCAGTTTCACAGAGGCAGTCCTCATTAATCCTCTGTCATCCCACTTTAGCAGCTGCTTTTGAAATGTCCCTGCTTTTCAATTTGATGCAGGTGTTGAGATCAAGGCCATTTCCACACTACATTGTTAAAGTGCTATTATTCCACTTTCAACATGCTGTGGAATCCTGAGGTTTGCAGTTTAGGGAGGGGCATTTAGCATTCTTAGCCAGAGAGCTCTTTGGCCTCAGTAAGCTACAAACCCCAGGATTCCACAGGATGCTGAAAGCAAAATAATAGCACCATAACAGTGTAGTGCAGAAATGGCCCAAATGGTTGCAAAGAATGATTTCTTGCTCTCCGATTGTCCTGATTCAGCAGCGACAGCAATGATTAACCTTCTGTTGTCTCACTTTTCCTTTCAGCTGGTTTTAAAGTGTCCCCCTCTCATCTTTTCACTTTCCCCCTTTGTCCTCAGCTTATTTCAGTTGTTTCAAACCAAAATCAAAGCGCAAAAGTAGTTTGCAAGCAACTCAGCAGGGAGTGAGGAGAGGAAGGGTAGAATCCTGCCCTTCCCTGTAGACTCAGGCAAAAGCATATTGCTTCAGCCTCTCAAAACCTCAAAACACTACAAATCCCAAGATTCCAAAGGATGGAGCTATAGCAGTTAAAGTGCGATCAAAATGCTATAACTGTGGAGTGTGAAAGAGAATATAGTGACAGAGGATATTATTTCTGGAATAAAAACTGGATTTCTTTGCTTCTAGATCAGAGATGGCAATCTCTTGGCTCTCAAGATGTTTTGGCCTGCAGCTCCCATCATCCCCATCCAGCATGGCCAATGGTAAGGGACTGTGGGTAGGGACTGTGGCCCTGCTGGCTGGGGGATTTTGGGAACTGCCATTCAAAAAAAAAATGAACTTTTGCAAGCTCTGTGGAAAGAATATGCCCTTAGGATAGCCAGGCTCTCCATAAGAGTAACTTCACATGTCAATGTTTCTGGTTCAGGATGTGGCTGCAATCCCAGGAAGGAAAAAGGTATAAAGCAACGTTCTCCCCCTCTTCTTTTTTTCAATGGCAGGTCTTGAAAAACTGTCAGCAAAGTGCCACCCGTGTCGAAGTGGACGCAACTGACAACCAAGGTAGGTTAAGAAGGAGTTATGGTTGTAATGGGGCAGGCTTGTTTTAGTATGAAATTATTTACCTATGAAATTAAAAAAAAACAACCTTTAATTGAGCACGGAAAAGGCCGTAAAGTGGCTGAGTGCCAGGACTCATGTTTGTCACGGCCACAGCAAGCCTGTTCTGAATCTGTTGCCGTTGTCGAGTGCCAAATATGGGCCAGGTGTTGGCGCTGAAATCTCAGGTCCCAGGACAATCCTGACTGGGCAGCACATCTCTCTCTCTGTATCTACAATGTATAAAAGGTATTTTTTTATTAATTTTAACACAACGTAATGTAAACACAAACTCACATTTTTAATGTGAACGCAATACTAAAACAGTGAACTAAAAACACTAAACACTAACTCCCTAAAACATTAACTTACTGACTAACTAAGAGCATCAGTCTGCTAAAACACAAAAGAGCTCTGACTGCACCCCAACCGAAACTGTAATGAAAGAAAAAAAAAATCAAGGGCCCTTCTGCACTACACAGTTGTTGCACTATGATTCCACTTTAACTATCACGGCTGCCTCCTATGGAATCCTAGGGTTTGTAGTCTCAAGGAGGCACTGGAGCTCTCTGACTGAGATTGCTAAATATCCCTTCCTAGACTCCAAAACCCACAATTTCATAGAATAGAACCATAGCAGTTAAAGTAGAATCATAGCACAATAGTTATATAGTGCGGAAAGGCCCTAAAAAAAAAAGGAAAAATATTATTCTGTTGTTGTTGCTGTTGTTATTTTCTTACCTGCCTCTCCCCAAGGCTCAAGCCGAGGCAGGTTACAACAGAGATCAAAAGAGACAGATTAAAGTGCAACATCATAGATTAAAATACAACTAAAACACACACAAAACCATTTAAATGCGTCAGTTTAAAAGTCATCCTTAAAAATTGACTGGGTAGGCTTGCCAGAAGAGAGAGGTCTTCAGCACTTTTTGAAATGCAGACAATGTATTTTACTGTCGCATCTCTTCCAGCAGGCCATTCCACAGTCTAGGGTGGCCGATAGAGAGTTCCTCTGGGTGACCGTGGACAGTCCAGTCTTGGCTGGTTTAAGGAAATGTCCCCCAGAGGACCTGAACGTGTGGGGCAGATTGTATGGGAGGAGGCAATCCTGCAGGTATCTTGGACCCAAACCACGTAGGGCTTTAAAGATAATAACCAACACTTTGTACTTTGCCCAGAGATTAACTGGTGGCCAGTGGAGTGATTTTGATATCAGCGTGATATGCTCACTCCTTGATGTACACCTGCACAAATCCAGCTAAACAATCTTACTAGAATTAAAATACATACCATATCCAAGAATTATTTCATTGTTAGATTTCTTACTGCTCAAAAAGTCCCTAAATGGTTTCTGCTTCTGCAGTATTGAACTGAAAACCATAATGAACCCACTCCCCAAAAAATAACGTCTAGCCTGAAGGGGAATTTACACCAACAGCAGTGTGTCCTCTTTGTGTCAACAGAAATAAAGCATTGTCCTTCCCAATTTGGCCACTTAACCCTCTTTTGCTCCTTCCTGCGCAGGATTAACCCCATTGCAAGGCGGAGCTCTTGCTCACGCCGCCCTTGTGAAGGACCTGGAAAACCGGGAGCGATTTCCTGAAGTTCAGAAAGTTCTGACCATACGTAAGGACCACATTTTGAGAGGCATCCATTGCTTGATGGAAATGGGGGCTGACCCATGGGTGCAAGTAAGTTTTCTACCTCAAATGGATGTGTATGTTGGTTTGACGGGACAACTGAGCTCTGCTGGCTGCCTTGTAGCACCTTCGCTGAGGAACCTGAGCAGTGTTGTGATTTGTTGGATCAGGAGGCTGAGAGACCCTGCTCAGTCATGGAAACCCACTGGTTGACCTTGGACAGGTCACACTCTCTCAGCCTAAGAGGAAGGCAAGGGCAAACCTCCTATGAAGAAATCTTTGGAGAGCCCAACATGCAGTGGTGGTTTGAGTGTTGGACTAGGACTCTGGGAGACCTCATCTGTGGGAGACTTAGTACTCCTGGAGATTCTGGGAGAGCCAGTGTAATGTAGTGGTTTCAGTTCTGGACTAGGACTCCAGGAGATTGTAGTGCCCAGCTCTGATCAGCCATGGAAACCAACTGGTCGACTTTGGGCAAGTGACACTCTCTCAACCTAAGAGACAGGCAATGGGTCACCTCCTTTGAATAAATCTAGGATAGGGTCACACAAGATAGACTCAACCTAAAGATACAGAAGAACAAAAAACCTACCTTAGCTAGAAGGAGAGTCTTTTTTCCTGGAAAGGTGACTCAATATTTGAGTTGCTATGAAAGCACTTAAGCCATTTTTTTTTGTTTGAATTCTTTCTAGAACACTATTTATTTAAAGACTTCTCTGGGGTGAAGGTAGCAGTATAAATAAGCACATTTGCAATATAAGCGATACTAGTAGCAAATAAAAGCAATAAAAATCCAAACGCAGAGCAGAATGAAACAGGAGCAAAGAAGAAATCAAGCCACAAAGCCAGCTCTCTTCTCAAACCAACACCGTCCAACATGTCATAGATGAAAACTGGGATACGTGTGGCTAAACAACATTGGAGTGTGGTTAAGACGGCAAAAGTTGTTAATTGGAAGAACACACAAGCTAAGAGAGTCTGCAGCAGTTTGCTTTTGCCTGAGCCCACTGGGAAGGGCAAGATCTTGCCCTCTCCTCTCCTCTTCTCCTCCTCCTTGCTGAGTTAAGTGGCTACAAATTGTGTGCATCCTCTGAAATGACTGAGGATTAATCAGGACTGACCCTGCCAGATCAGGACAGATGGAGGGTATGAACCAAAGGCCAAAAAACCCAACTGGCAAAACCAAACAATGTGGTTTTTGAAAGCTCAGGGAAAGTTGAAAAAGCTTTACCTGCCAATAAAGAGACCGTGGCTAGATTGACTGGAGGGTTCTGGCCTCTGCAAATTCTCCAATTCTCATTGTTCCCAAATGAGTGTATGGGGTCTAACAAGGGCCATGGATGATGCCACGCACTTCAGTGATGGCTGTTCTCTTTTGCTTCTGTAGGGCACAAAATCGTCTGATGAAGCTTCACGTTATTTTGCAATCTTGCAGGAGGATGAGGAGCTGATGGGTTTTTTCCAAATGTACAGCCCCAGATGGCCAAAGGTAATTCTAGTCAACTGGTAAGAAAAGTGGCAGGTAGACTGCATAATTTCTGTCTCCCCTTCACACTGCATGATTGCTGCACTATGATTCCACTATAAATGCCATGACTCTACCCCGGGACATATAGTTTAGGGAGGTACTAGAGCTCTCTGGTTGAGAATTCTAAATGCCCTAATGGCATATTCCAGGATTTTCATGGGATGTTGCCATGGTAGTTAAAGTGGATTTGTAGCACTATAGTGGTGCTATAATTGCATAATTAATTTACCTTTCTTTCTTCTTCATTTCAGTGGTTGTTAAGTAGGTTGTGTGATAGAGAAAAAGAAGCCAAAGAGATCTAAGTAGACTATCCACAATAGACATGTACACAAAAAGTTTTTCATACAAAAATGACATGTTTTTCTCCACAGAATAATTCCAAATGAAAATTGCACAAAAATTCTTCCCACTGGGATTTCCTGACTGGGAACGAAAATTGCAAATACAGTCCTCCCTCCACATTTGTGGGTCTGACCTTTGCAAATTTGGTTACTCACAAGGTCCCTACTTGTCTCCCCCTGTTCTCCCCTCTCATTCCCTTGTCTTTTGCCCAGCCTTTGCCACACTAAATGCAGATATTCTTCCAGTAATTCCAGCTGCATGTGAGACAACTCATCTCAGTTTTGGTCTCCTTGTTGTAACCTTATGTAGCTGTCTGTTTTCGGCCTTTCCGCAACTCACCTTTTTGTGGAGCTGGGGTGCGGGGATCGCGCGAGCAGCCTCTAGCGAGAGGCTCTTGCGTCCCAGTTCCTTCAGCTCTGCAGCTGCTGCCTGCTCATGCAAGAGCTCCTCTTCTTCCTTCCGCAGCGCAGCCTGGGATTTTCCCAGGCTGCGCTGGGGCAGGAAGTGCGAGCGCCGTGTCTCTAGAGCTCTGCACGCATGGCAAGTGAGTGCAGGGCCCCGGAGCAATGTGCGATCACGCACCATTTTGGCTCACAGCTGAAAACGAAATAGTGTGCGATCAGCACCTGCCAGCCCCTAAACCGTCGCACGATTGTAAGTGCATCGGGTGGATTGCTCCTTGCAGTCACGCAATGCACCAGGGGCCCTTTCACATGGCGAATGCCATGCGAAAAGGGCCTTCAAAAACATACCCAGGCCCTGAATAGCCATTTAATTAAACACCCGTTCATCGCCTTTTGTTTGCATTTAAAAAATTCAAATCCATTCTGATAAAGTTGCAAAGTGGCTTTGGGGGATTGGGAAATGAGAAAGCTGGATTTGGGGATGTCTGTGAAATGTCAGCTTGTATATAGATCTGTCCCAGACAGCAAATAATTCTAATGACTTTACGCACTTTTTAAAAAAAATTTGGTCTAGGATCTTGACTTGTCCCAGAGAGGAGACGTCGGGGCCCTTCTATACTTACAAGAGGAAGAGACAGAGTCACCTACAGGTTCATTTTCAAGCCTCTTGGATGGTTTTCTGGAAAGTCCCATGTAAACAGCGTGGAGTTCCTAGACTATGGGCCATAACATATCCAATATGTTTCAGTAGTCTAGTAATGTATACCGGGCAATCAAAATCCCATAGAAGGTAGCCATGAACTTCGAGAAGACCAAAAGCTCATCTCAGTTAAACTGTTGATGCATGTTTTAGAAAAACAAGAACAACAACAAGTTAAGCACACACAGTAGAAGTCTTTGAACTTCTCAAGGCTTGGATTCTGCTGGAAACTCATCCTCAGGGAGGAATTAGAGAAGGTATCTGAATAGTGTAGACAGAGGAGATTTGATTTTGATCAGATGATATGGATCAAGACAATGGATATAGTCCCAGAGGTTGCTCCCAGAACACCTACCACCCAGAATCCATGCAAGCCAGAGGATTCTGGGATTTGTCATTGTTGTCAAGTTGCCTTTGGCTGATCATAACCCTATGAATGAGACATCTGCAAAAGATCCAGATATCAACAGCTCTGCTCAGATCTTGCAAGTTCTCAGCATCCATGGCTTCTTTGCTCGAGTCAATCTACCTGTTGTGTGGCCTCCCTCTTTATTCTGTTGCCTCCCACTTTCCCAGGCATTATTGTCTTTTCCAATGAATCGTAACACCTCATGATACGTCCAAAGTACAACAGCCTGAGATAATTTGCCAAGGTTCTGCTATCTGCCATCCCAGCACCACTGTGTTTCAGTTTAATACATGTGCAACCATTTCTGAAAAGCCTTAACACAACAGTGAACCACTGAAGGAGATCCGGGGACCAATTTCCTATCCCTGGGACTCCATAGGGAGCTGCAAAGACTGCCAAAACTGCAAGCGAAAACAAAAAATCCAGACGAAGCCAGAAGTCTGTTAAACAGGGGAGGCTGCAACCTGTTTAAAAGGTTAATTAGTGCTCCTTGAAGCTTCCAGGAGAAATACTTACCCTTCTGAAGACCAGAAATATGGCCACGTGAAGAGGTTGGATGGGTGAAAAACTGTTTTTGAGGCTACACTTTCTAGCATGCAGCCCCAATGATGCTAATGAGGGCAGAGAGGAGTTAATTTAAAAATCCAGTCTGATATTCAAGATGGGCCCATCCAGGCTGTTCTGATTACCAGGATTAGGTCACAAATGCACTGGCATGAACCCAGAGTCAACAAAATGAAAAAAAAAGCCAACCATCTGATTCCAGGGAAGTCTTAAAAAGCCTTCTTTATGGATGCTATCAAGATTTATAGAGGTGGTTTGAGTGTGTATAATCCAAGGGGTTTCCCAGCTAGTCTCGAACTGTGATGACAGAGCTATAAAAATGATTCATTTATGCCATATGCAAATGCTAGTGGTGTTATTTCGGACATTGAACCTTGCTGTGCATTATCAATATTGTTTGAGACAATGTGCATCTTCCTTCCTTCCCTAGGCTATGAAAACGAGGGCCAGCCCTACCATTGTCTGGCATCCTATTAGTGGCATATGAATGCCTAAGCCGACATATGTCTATTTTTGGTCACTGAGGAAGTTGGTGTTCCCTTCCTCCCTGTGTAGTAACCAAAGACACCTCCCCAGACTTATCATACAGCTACTAAACCCCCCTATAGCTCCTGGCCATTTGTGCCTGGAGGAGAAGGGGGATCACAGAAGAGTATGGCTATGACTCCATAGCCAGATGCAAAATGGTGACGTCAGCCACTGAGACCTCCAGATGAGGTAATTGCTTTTGCATCTGGTTACAAGGACATAGCCAGCTGTCTCTGCTATTTCCTCCAGGCATAAATTGCCATAGATGGGGAAGCTTCAGCAGCTCTATAGTAGGCTGAGGGGGGTTAAATGGCTCGGTGTAGCTAGTTCTAGAAACAAAATTATATACTATGCTGAGCCATGCAGGATTGAAGCCTCAGCATGCCGTGGAAGGTCAACAAATTGTAATTATACAGCTTATTGTAATTCTGTTTTTTAATGCTTCCAGAGAAGGAGGGAAAGACACTTGGAAAATTTTCTGCCTCAGGAAGCAAAATGACTTGGTCAGCCCAGGATACTAGGGACCTTGACTTTGGGATAATGGGGTTTTTGTAGGTTCCTCTGCCTTGGTCAGCAAAATGCAGCACTTTAAAAAGTACTTAGGCATAAGTAGCAACTGATAACTTCCATGTCAGTGGGCTGGTGAATCCACTCCCAGTTTTAGTTGTGGTTGAAAGGATCTGCACCATCTCTCCCAAATAAGTTCAGCACCTTGGAAAGCTCCTTTGAAGCTATTCAAAATCTGGAGCATACTCAAGTTCCCACTGACATGGGACCATCCACTGTTGGACATAATTGGAGGTTATACCAGCATAAAACATTAACAAGATCTAGGGCAGTAGCCATGGGAAAATCTGGATACAGAAACTCTAATCCAGGGTAAGGAACCTCAGCCCCGAGGCTGATTCTGGCCATCCCAGAATGGCAAGCCAGCTCTCTGTCTTCCCCAGATCCCTAAACTGTCATTTAGTGACTTCTCAGCTTTCACATTATCATGCCTCAGCCTCTGTTGGAAGAGCTGGAAACCTTGTCTGGCCACCAGCATATGACATGCACAGGCAGTTTCACCCATCTTAAAAGTTTGTGACATCTCTCCCAAGGCTCAGTTACTGGAATTGAGAGCTTTCCGCTATAATATGTTTTGCTTTTGGCTCCACCTCTTTTGCCTTTGGCCCCACTCACCATGGGAGGTGGCTCCAAGAACTTCCTTGAAATTGAATTTGGCTCTCCGTTGGAAAGATGTTCCTCAGCCTTCAACTAAGTCTTTGCAATAACTCTTGGTGGATTTTCCTGCTTTGTTTATGTGGGTGTGTGTTAGTGTGTAAAAATGCACATGGACATTTGCACGCTGCGGATCTGCTTGGGAAGCCAGTGTGAGAAATCCTCCATCCCCTGGAATCAGCTCATAAAGGCAACTGGAAACGGTTAAAAGCAATTTTAAGTGAGGCAGCGTTTCCCATGGAACTCAAATGTTTCTTTTGTTTCTTACTAGTCAAACAGGTTTTGGGGAGGTGAAAAAAGTTACTACTACCCAGCAAACCTGTTGCTTAACCAAGATACAAGTGAGATGGGAGCCAGAGATCTGGGACAACAATCTGTCCTCAATGTTACCCTTTTGGTGACAAAGTAAGCAAGATGTCGAACCCGTACACACCCAAGAGTGAATCACCATCTTGACTTTATTCCCCATATTTTCCTCTCCCCTTATCTTGACGCAGACACAAGTACATTTTGCGTTTCATTTTGCCACTTGATCAGAACTTGGAAAAGTCTCTTTTTGGAACTACAATGCCCAAGTTGAGGCCATTATAGTCAAAGATAGTGATCTGTCTAAACTCTACACTTGCCGGCAAGAGCGGTTGGTGGCTACAATTTGAGTGGAATGGTGAATACACTCCACTTTAAAGGGAGGTGCTGAATGCCATGCTCAAAATAGATTTTGCATCCTGGATGACTTGTTTAATGTTCAGATTAAAATCCAGAGCAGATTCACTGCCCCAAATGGAAGCCGCCATCTGTCACTTGCTTGACTCAACTCCTTCCTTTTCTCTCTCTCTCTCTCTTAATGTCATTCATTCTTATTCTCATTCACTTTCTCTCTCACTCTCTTTCCCTTTCTCTTCCCTGCATTGGTGCCCACACTGGACAATTATAGCAGATTTATTCCACTGTACGGGCTGTGACTCCATCTGACGGAAGCTTGGGATTTATAGTTTGGTGAGGTACCTCCACTCCCCCTGAGATGAATAATTAGATACCAGGTACTGCATGAAACCACAGATCCCAGGATTCCATGGGATGAGGCCAAGCTAGTTAAATGGCCATCAAAGTGGTATAATTGTGTAGTATGGATACGCCCATCTTTCTCCGAAACAACCTTGTTTATAATCCTGCGTCAAGTTGACAGGTTATTTTTTTGTTTATGTGTGTACATAAACTTTGTGAAGCAGCTGGTTTCTGTGAAACTTCCTGGGTTGCTACATTACGGAGCAATATCATTCTGATAACTTTTAAGTTTGGTTTTAAAGGCCAAGTTAACAAGAAGGATTTCTTATTGATTATCAACTTTAGTGCCTAATGACAGGAAGAGTCTAATGAATGGTAGATGTTGGTAAATGTAATTTGATTTTAGTACCCTAAAAAAGATTTCCTGTGCTGTTAGATTATCTATCCTTTGAATTTCTTTGCTGAACAAATATCACTACTATGCTTAATGATTCCAACAGATATTTTGCTAAAAAGTGAGCATTGTTCTAAAAATAATGATCAAACAGCCCTATTCTTGCAAAAATCCCTTTATGTTTGCATTTCTTTTGGAAAAAAATGGTACTGCAGAGTTTCAAGGTTGTGATCTTACAGAACAGGTACACACAATGAAGTTGTATGAAGTTGCTGAAGAGTTGAATGTGTAAAAATCAGATCTTCCTTGGAAGGAAATTAATGAAAGAACTTGTAGGCAATGAACAGTACTTACCTTGTTCTGCTTATGCCTTTCCTTTATGAAAACTAGATTGTTTAAATTCCAAACGTATCTATGTTTTCTTTGTGACTGATCTAATCCCTGTGAAATGTGTAACAGAATTTTTCCAGCATCGGTAAATTGAGAAAATGAACACACTCTGTTCACTTCCTCTTTCCCTCACCTTCAATAAATATTTATAGTTTTCAACATTTGGCATGGCTTTTGTTTATCATCTCGGAATGGGAAAGACAAAAGGTATTGCTGAATGGTCTCACCTATACAGCTTCCCAGTCTCTGTGTTTATAACATTTCTTCCATGAAGTCAGGTTCACATCACAAGTGAAACATCTGCTCTCACAACTTCTGGGTTGCCACAACCCAGAGGACGTTGGTTTGGTGTGTGTGTGTGTGTGTGTGCGTGCGTGCGTGGTTGATCACATCAGAGGTAGGAATTGATGGTATGACATGTCCCAGAATCCTTTACCCAGCATAGCCAATGTTAAGGAATGCTGGGAGTTCCAGTCTAGAGGGCCACCGGTTGCCTATTCCTACCTTACAAGAAGAAGCAATCAAAACCTGAATCCTTTGCCTCAGGGATGGGAATTATACATCACTCTTGAATTTGTTGGACTGCAGGTCCCATCATACCTCACCATTGGCTACCTTGCCTAAATCTGCTAGGAGCTGCAATTGAACATCTGGAGGACCACATGATAAAGTGGTGTAGCTCATTCCTCTAACCCTTTCTTACTTTGTCCTCTTGCTTGTCTACCATCAATTGTTCCAGGGAAGAAAAGGGAAGCACCAAATATCCAAAGAGGCAAGCCTCAAAATGGAACTATATTTTTCAGTACCTTGTTGGAAAAATTGTTCTTTAAGAACTGCCCATTCCTTGTTCACCCTTGGAAGAGTTTGGGTTTTGAAGTGTCAATGAATGGCCTCTCCCATACATCCATAATGAGGCAAGAAATACAGGGTATTCCGTTAAGGATGGGTTTGGGAGGGAGGGAAGGAAGGAAGGAAGGAAGGAAGGAAGGAAGGAAGGAAGGAAGGGAGGGAGGGAGGGAGGGAGGAAGTTACAGCACATGCTTTGGCTGACAAAGGATTTTTCTTCTAAAGTTATTTTTGAGCATAATTGTTCCTTGATTACAACAGAGCTGTTGCAAACTCCTATTGAGAACATTAACACAGCTGAACAACCACTGCAGAGGTCACTTGCTCAAACAGTCACTTCAGGGTAGACAGAACAAAAATATTGTTTCATACGAACCATATTGAATGTATGGAACTCACCAACACAAGATGTGGAGACAACCACCGGCTTCAATTTATTTATTTCATTTTATTCCATCTTTCCAAAATTAGAAGTCATGAGTTACAAGCAACATTCTTCTCAGACCTGGGACTCGAAGGAGTGTACAAAAATTAAAACAGATACACTTAAAAGCTGTCGTCAGTCAAGTGTACAAAAGCTCACACAATGCACCCACATTGTGTGGGCAGAATCTAGAAATCAGAATCAGTATTATCATTGATGCTGCTGTTATGTGCTTTCAAGTTGTCTTTGATTTGGGGTGACCCACTTGTCTTGGCAAGATTTGTTCAGCAGAGGTTTCTCAGCCCTCCTCTTTGGCTGTCACCAATCAAGTGTGCAAAAGCCAACTCTTTGACACTCCAAAGTGCATCTGTGCTGTGTGAGCAGAACATGGAGTGTACCTCCTGGCAGGCATCTCAAGAGCTTAGCAAAGTGTCTTTTGGGACTACACCTCCCAGCCAGCTTGGCCAATGGCTCTGGGCTTCTCCAGTCTTCTTCTGCAGCCCAAGGTCATATCAAACGCCAAAAGACGCATTGGGAGTAGTGAAAAGGAGATATTTGCCGATCCATTGCCTTTCGGGAGCGGAGGTGCGAGTGTTTGAGCTGTAGAATAACACAGCAATCTTTGCCTTCACATGACTCACCTGTAAAAGCATTCATTTCTCTGATGTAACATGAGATTAAAAAAAAAAGTTTGTCTGGAACCCAGAAATTCTTAGCAATGTGGATTAAGGCATGTTGCATCCTGAACTCTCCACACCGCCCACACTGTGAAAAACACCAGCAGCACACGCCAGCTAATGTCACGCACAGCCTTGAGCACCCTTTCTATTTCATTTCACGGACACGCTGTTTTGCAGACAATATGAACTACAAGAGAAAAAGTGCAGTTAGTGACACAGCAAACTTGGATGGAGTAGGTCCAAAGGTGTCATACAGGCTACAGGCAGGGGTTGGAAAAAAGCAAAAAAGAGTAATTTTTCCAAGCTGTCTGGATGGTACATAGGCCACATGAGCCATGCTGGGTGGAGAAGGTTTGCCAGATCTAAGAGGTGGGCCCTGAGTCACCAGCTTCCATGGGTCTTCTCAAAGTAGGAGACAAGGGTGTAAACTCTCCAGTTTCGGTAGGCTCAGCTCCAAGTAAGAGGAAAGGATTGTGTTATCGATTTCCACCTCAGCTAGCAGAGCAGCAGTTTGCAAACACGTGCAAGGATAAATTGATTTGTTGCTACAACTTGCCAAGATTCTGTCTATGTGTCTGTGTGTGTGTGTGTGAGAGAGAGAGAGAGAGAGAGAGAGAGAGAGAGATGTCTATGTGTTCACTGAATCAGCTTCTTCCTTCTCTCCTAGTCACCACAGTGCCAGGTCCTACCCTCCACACTGCTCTGCATCCATGTTTTTAATTAGAAGCTATAAGCAGGAAAAGAGTTCAGACAAAACAGAGAGTGCTCCCTCAGCTTCTCCCTGGTCTACTCTGCAGGGCTGGTAGAGATTCAGCACCTTGGACAGTTCCAGTCACAGAGGGTATTGTCTGCTTAAATGTCCAAGCTAAAGGAACACTGTCTCTTTCTCTCTGTTTTTGCTTAACCGAAGTTCCTCCATTTTGAATTCTAGTCCTCTTTAAAGGTTGATCCTGTGATCAGCCCCTTGTCCTGCTTAAAATTATGCTGGCATTAATTGGCAAAGTCAGTGGCTAAGTTCTCAGCATCAGTTCCCAGCACTGTTTTTGTAACAATATCTCTTATACTTCACAGCTTAGTGATTCCATGTGTGATTCAGGGCTTATTGTTGATTGCTAACCAGAAGTTCCTTTATTAGCAACCATGCATCAGAATTTTGGTCCTGAGAAAGTAATGGCTCTTGCACGTGTGTGGCATGCTTTACGAGATCATTGTCACCTTAACCTATTAAAAAAACCCTCCTTTAACAATAAAGGATCCTTCTCTTCGCTCATATAAGAAGTGGTTTTCACCGTGTTCCTTCTGGGGGAGAAGTCCCTTTGGCCAAAATTGGAGACCTTTCCAGGCCGATTCAGAGCTCACCCACAATCGTATCGGCTACTTGGAGTAGTCTGTGACAGACCTCACATTTCAGGTCCCTAGATTTCAGGTTTTGGCCTGGGAATTTCGAGGCCTAGGATGATTCTGAACTGGCAATGCTGGGGTTTGGAGAGCCGACCTTCAAGAAAGTAACTTTTGCAATTAACAGAGCTGACTCTGACGTAATCTAAGCCGCCCTTTGTTAACCGCCGCAGCAGAAGAAAAAGTCGTGGCTGTTCTGTGCCTTTCAGCTGTTGGTTCACAGTGGGTGTGACAGTTCTGAGGAAAAGGGACCCAGGTTGGCTCTTAGCAACAGCAAGTAATAACTAACCCATTAAATTATTTTATAGCTATAAAATCTTATCTTTATTGGCTTGCTGCCAGCTGTGATGAGATGTTGGTCCTTCTGTGTGTGCGTGCCCTCGAGTCACCTGTCAACTTACAGCAGCTCCATGAGTTTCACAGGGTTTTCCTAGGCAACGAATACTCAGAGGGGGTTTTGCCAGTCCCTTCCTCTGAAATAGAGCCCACAGCACCTGATATTTGGTGGCAGTCTCCCAACAAAGTACTAACCAAGGCTGACCCTGCTCAACTTCCAAGATCAGATGGGATCTGCAGTTGTTATTGCTTTTTATGTGTCTTCAAATCATTTCCAACTTACGGTAAACCTAAGACAAACCTATCACTAGGTTTTCTTGGCAAGAGTTGTTACCTTTGCTTTCCTCTGAGGCTGAGAGAATGTGGCTTGCCCAAGGTGGGCTTCCATGACCAAGTGTGGATTTGGACCCTGCTTTTCAGAGTCATAGTCCAAGGCTCAAAGCACTACACCAGGCTGGTTCTCAAAAGCGCTGCAGCAAAACCATATCTAAAAGCAGACATATACAACCTTTCAGATATAAACTCCCAAATTAAAATTGCCTCTCATTCAATAATCTTCTAAAAACTGGAGGCAGGGAAGCTTTCATCCTGAGCCCTAGAGTCCAGTTTGGAGAGGGTCTGGAGGACCGTGCTCCATCAGCATGTGAGACTAAAGGTGCGGGAACGTGTTGGAACTAAGAAAGAACAGGGCCATTTCTGCACTACACTGTTACAGTGCTGTTATTCCACTTTCAACATCCTGTGGAATCCTGGAGTTTGCCATTTAGGGAGGGGCCTTTAGAATTCTCTGCCAGAGAGCTCTTGGACCTCAAGAAACTACAAACCCCAGGATTCCACAGGGGGTTGAAAGTGGAATAATAGCACTATAAAAGTGCGGGGCGGAAATGGCCTACGTGGGACCAGAGCAAAGTGATAATTCTGACCAGCTTGGGGGTTTTCCCATCAAGCATACAAAACAAACTCCCATTCTGAGATTGTAAAGATAAACCCACACCACCCACCACTGAACGGTCAGAAGTTCTTAACTGCTTTAGCTACACATGAGCATGTATTCTACAGAAGTCAACTTCAAGAACATGCATTTTTGGCTGTGTTGGCCGAGATCCTCCACCGAGCAGGCAGAGTGTTCTTTTCTGCTCCAGGCAGTTTTTCAGTCCCAGGAGGGGCCATTGCTCCTGCTCCTGCTTGCCAATGCAGAGAAAAAGAAGAGAAGAAACAATCCAGGCAAAGAAGAAGCCGCTCATCCTGGCTTGGAGGAGGGAAGAAATGGGGGTGAGCTCATGGATGGAGCTCAATTTCCCTTCTCCTTGGAGCTCAGACCAGCTACATCTTTATCTTCTGAATTGGCTCCCCACTCCCTCTCCTCCCCACCAGTAGAATCCACGGTGGTAGCCCCTCTCACGGCTTGACAGGGAAGGGAGTTCAACACAGTTCAAAGGACTAGGTAATTGCTCCTTGTAGCCATCTGGTCTTGGAAGCTGGGGAGGGTCAACATGGTTAGTACTTGGATGGGAGGCTGCCAATGAATGCCCGGTGCTATAAACTACATTCCAGAGGAAAGAACTGGCAAAAGCACCTTGAGTATCCCTTGCCTAACAAAATCCAGTGGAATTCATGAGGTCACCATAAGTCAACAGGCGACTTGGAAGCCCATACCCACACAAGGACCAGCATCTCTTGATAACTGGCAGCAGGCCAGTAAAGATAACATTTAATTGCTTTAAAATTATTAAATGGGTTGTTGCCTGCAATTACTCACAACCAACCTTGGTCCCTTTTCCTCATAATTGTCACACCCACTATAAATAAAGCCGTCACACAGCAGCTGTTGACTGTTGACCATCTCCTTCCTCTGAAATATAGCCTACAGTACCTGAGATTTGTTGGCAATCTTCCATCCGAGTACCACCCAGGGATGAATCTGCTTAGCTTCCAAGATTAGACAGGGTCTGGCACCTATAGGTTATTTACTCAACAAACATATATATAATTCCCAAAGATTTTCACTAGATAGGGTAGGTCAGGCCCAGCTCTGGATATTTTCCCACCTGAAGTGGACAAAGTGGTGCTTCTGTCTGATTTCTTTTTTATTATTACTATTTTTATATATGAAATTTTGACAACAAAGAGTAACAAAAAATAAACATTACAAAAAGATCCTAAACATTAAAGCATTACTAAAATTCACTAACATTCTCATTTCCCTCCATTATCACCCTCAGCTTACATTCCATTCCTTGAACTTCCCCCTAGGTTCAATTTAAATTGGTATTTTCTTCTAATATATAAACCAGATTATCTCTATCTAACATACAATCCTCCTGAGTCTATATATCCCATATTTATTTATTTATTAACTATATGTTTTTTAATACATTCTGTTATTGTAACCAGTTTTGATCCTAAACAATAAACTTATTTAACTCCGATCTATAACAAAGAAAACATCATAATTTAGGTCATCGTCATTCCTTAAAGATTAGTCCCTTAATCTAAAAAGCTTGCCACTTGATTTTAAAACGTCCCCTTTTATTGGAAGTTTTCACACAGAAGTTGGATGTTCTTCTCTCAGGGGGCATTTTAACAGTCAATTCTTGCACTGGCAAGGGGTTGTAACAAATCACAAGTTCTCATGATATATTCCTGATTTTGCCCGTTGTTATTGCCTTTGTGTCTCCTGATTCTGTTCTTTTGGGGCAGGGAGGTTCATACCAATTCCTTGGATTTGCATTTGGGCTCCTCCAAAAGTTTTCAAAATCTGGGTCTTGGTTTGTGAAAGTGATATTACAATTTGATAGGCAAATTTTTTCCTCCTTGAATTAGTCTTTCAAAAAAAAAATGTCTTACCCTTATGGTTTGTTATAGTGCAAAAGTGCCATTTCACTGATGCAATATGGCATTATTACCCTAACATTTTTTAAAAGAAAAGGGAGGAGGGGGAAGAAGAGATTAGGACACCTGTTTTGTTCCAATATCTTGGAACTGAAAAGAAACCCATCTGGGGATGGGGTTAAAATGGTACAATTGGCGCTGGGAATCACCAGAATGCAGTGCACAGAATACAGTGCAGACAGGACAACATAACAGTTGCTGGGATATTTCTAAAAAAATGTATAAAGTGGAGCAACGAATACCGCAACCTCCTGACAAGACTCCTGCCTCGGCTAGAGGAGTGGCAAGAATAGAAGCAGAATATTAAATGTCATGGAAACAGAGGTTCCATTATAAAAGAAACAGTGCTTCCATCTACTGGCAGGAAAGTGCAATTTTAGAGCTGAAGCAATCTCAGACTGAATTTTCTCAGGAAAATACGAACCCGTCAGTCAGCAGTCAACTCCATACCTTCCAACATTTCACAGAGGAAAACTAGGATGCATGTGAGGCCGTGGTTGTAGCAGCTATGAAAGAAATGAGGCATTTGAACATGGGCTGCTAAGACTCAGCCGATTGTTCCCGCCTTTCCTTGCCAATGCTCCACAACCTCGATAAGAGCATCACTGCTACAGAAGTTCAGGCAGAAAGAGCAGCTCCTTTCTAAGCTCTGGTTAGACTATTGGTCCATCTAACCAAGTATTATTAACACATGCTCCTAGCTTTCCAAAGACGAAAACCTGGGCACACGTGGGCACGCAACATCAGAATGTGGCCAGTAAGGCAAAAGTTATTAATAAGGAAGTGAGGAGGGGCCGTGGCAGTTCTCCTTTGCCTGGGCCGATGGAAAGGGCAAAGTCCCACCCCCTTCTCTCCTTTCCCTCTCCTGCATTAATTGCATGCAAACTACTATTGCACTTTGCAGCCAGTTTTCAGCAACTGATGTACCTCAAGAATGAAAGTGGGAGGAGGAGAGAGAAACCGGGATGTTTTAAAAGAAGCTGAAAAAATGGGATGACAGAAGACTAATTGGAGCTGTTCCTGCCAAACTAATGCTAATCTGCAGCATTTCCTGGGTTTCAGACAAGGATTTTTCCACATTAACTGGGAGCTAACCAAAATTGAACATGGATCCTTCTGCATTTAAAACATGTGTCCTACCTACTGCTGAGCTGTAGTCCTTCTCACTGTAGAAAGGAACTAACTGATGTTTGCAGGATACGCCAAGAAATTAGTTTCCCAGACAGGTAACCTTCATTCGTAACCGCCTGAAAAGGAATTTCAGCCTGTGATGCTTCTCTCAGCATTTCTTTTAGAGCAGGAAATGCCTTTATACCGCATGCAGAAACTGTTCCAACCCGTTTGTGTTACCTGAACCTCAGAGGAACACAAAGCACTCCCTTTCCATGAGGTTTCCTTTTCACTCCCTAACTATGAAATATTTAAACACCAAAGCTTTTCACTCCCTGGCTGCCGGTTGTTCTTCGAAGGACTGGATCTTTCTTTCTTTTGAATCACAGAAAGATGTTGAACTTGCTTTTAATGGTCTCCGTTTTCACATCTTGCTGTGCTGGAAATGGGCAGCTAGAAGAAGAAGAAGATTGTGGAAGAGGATTTAATTGTTCATGGAGACATCAAAACCCCCTAACTTGTCCAGCAGGTATGAAGAAACCATCAAAGAGCTATCTCCTGTTTGTCTATCTGTTTGCCTCTTTGAACCTCTGCACTTCTCTCGTGCATTTATTAATTTTTTCTACAAACAAATTTTTGATTGGTTGTATGTAGTGCCAATGTTTTCTTTTAAAAGGAGTGATTCATGGTGGCTGTCATTAAAATGTCATTTTTCTTCTTTTTAAGAATTTACTTCTGTCTATCTATGTGGGTTAAGTGCAAAAGCATCTTTGCAGAAAATTGAAATAAATTGCACAGAGCACCGATAATGTTGAAGAGTTTTTGTGTTGGTGCAGGCTAATCAAGATGCTGTTATCCTCATCTCGTGAAAGTGATCTTTACTTACCTAATGTAAAGCTCGTGGGTCCATTCTGTGGGTTCATAGGCCCATAAGAATTTGCCTCCAGTTAGTTGAACTTAGTTCTCATTCAATCAATGGGATTTATGACTATCCTGCCTCACTCATTTCAGAGAGACCTGGAGTCAGTTCACTTAGACATTTAAAGTAGCTGGTTTAATATATTGTTAGTGTGTAAAGTGTGAGTGTACAATTTAAATGGATATTTTCATGCATTATAGATACGCATAATATAATGATATGAAATTTGAATATCATTAAATTTTTAAAGATCATTTTCAAAATCTGAATGGTGAAATGAGACATTTGGTGGCATCCCTGTATTCCAATGAATTTCAATTTAAACTTTTTCGTTCAAGGTTATTACTGCCTGGATGACAGCTCATCCCCGGTTCCATGTCCAGAAGGCACCTTCCGCCCTCTGGGAAGTTTCCCTCCCCATCTGTGTTTGCCCTGTCCTGTGAATTTCTTCAATGCTAAGCTTGGCCAGTCAGCTTGCTTTCCATGTGGCTCTGAGGCCATCCAACCCAAGGAAGGCCAAAAAGCTTGCACCTGCCTGCGGGAAGGCCGGATATTCCAGGTATTGCACTTTTTTGAGATACAGCTCATTCATGTACCCATGCAAGTTCTCTCTCGATGGTTCAGTCTTCCAGAGATGAGAGACATACACTTGTGAAATTTAGTGCATGGTTTTGATGGAAAGATAGAATTGTAGAGATGGAAGAGACCGTCCAGTCCAGCCTCCTTCTGCTGCAGGAATATACAATCAGAACATTCCTGACAGATGGCCATTCAGCCTCTGGTTAAAAACCTCCAAAGGAGGAGACTCCACCTGCTCCCAGGCAGCAGCGTATTCCATGGTGGGACAGCTCTTACTGTCAGGAAGTTCTTCTTACCGTTTAGGTGGAACCCCTTTTCCTGTGTTCTTAGTCCAACTTAGTCCAAAGTGGCTTTCCCAATTTTTTTTTTTCAGCCTAGTGATGCTCAGTGTCCATGTGCTCCTGGTTATAAAAGCCCTACCAATGACAGGAGATGGGACTGTGTGAAAGAAGTGTATGACATCTGCAGAGACGCGGCTGTCCGGAACCAGGAGGGAGAGTGCTTAACTAACGAAGAATGGACACACTACTGTAGAGACAAGGTGCTATAAGTCATGGGTATAATATGGGTCAGGCAATTCCCATTTTGAACCTCAGTTGAACTTGATTTGGTGCCCGCACTTGAGTCATTGATCTCTCTGTTTTTCCTAAGTTCGTGTCAGTTTCCTTTCAGCAGAGGTTTCCTACCTGACCGTATCCTCAGTGAAGGAGCTGAGTCAAGCCTGCCAAACCAAAGAGGGAAAACTTAGTTCAGCTCCATTTCAGGTCCTGCAAGGGCTGTAGCTTGGCTGGCCTGCAATTATAATAGAAGTGCAAATTCTGAATTGGAGACCGCTCAGAACTAAGATTTCATGAAGCTTTAAATTTGAGAGAGCCTCTAGGAGAAACAGTTCAGGTAGCAGGAAAGACCCATATGTCTGGTATTCTGTAACATTTCTATAGCACTTGTGACCAAAACACATCACCTGTTTTCAACAATTTAGCATGTCCAGCACCTGAGTTCTGGTCGCCATTTTCTCCCCTTGCATTTTGAATTCACAGATAAGGGATAGCTGGGTGAGAAGATGTTTGGATTGTCTCTGTTTAGCCACTAAATGCATGTTGCTGCCATCTCCTCTCCTAGGTGTGCACCCACCCCAAAGACTACAAGGGATATGACAAAGTCCTTGGCCTTTGTCTTTGTCAAGCCGACGATCTCGACAGCATCTGCAATCCCCAATGCAGACGACGGCAAAGAAACATTTTGCAATTAGTCTGCGACCATGAACCAGCTCGGCTTTCTGTGACGTACAGAAATGGGAGCCAGGTAAAAAAGGCATAAAGTTCAGCTAAGTGGGCTACTAGGATCACTTGAAGGCACTTTTGGCAAGACTGTGGAACATGGTCCTACCTCGTCTTCTCAAAGGACTGCACAGGTATAACTTTGCCACATCCCTGTTTTTGCCACATCAGAACCCCAGATGGACCTGTTCAGATCCCCCCTCTCCTCTCCTGCTAATTGAGCTCATGCCATGTCTATACTTTGAGCTCAGTTTGCAGCAACTGAAGGGAACTGAGGACAAACAGGGAAGGAGGTGAGAAAAGCCAGGACATTTGAAAAGCACCTGGGGAGTGGACAGCAGGGCAGTGATTGCGTCTGCCCCTGCCAAACTGGGAGAGTTGGAAGGTATGGTACCACTGTGCGAGGCTTGTGTGGTCTTAGCATTTACCCCTAATTCTTTGTAGGCAGCCCTTTTACTGGAAGAGATCACACCTTCGCTGCAGGTGTTAAACTTCTACACTCAAAACTATTGCACCTCTGAGGAAAAGAGAGGATCCCAGCCTGTGTATATAGTAAAAGCCAATGGTAAGGCATAAGTTCCACTCTTTTTTTTTAGTAGCCTTTCCTTCCTAGCCCCAGTTCATTATTATTGCTCCCATCTCCTCTAATTACCGCAGCTGTGAGCCTCTCTCACGAAGATGGCACATTAGGCCATTTCTGCACTAGACTGTTATAGTGCTATTATTCCACTTTCAGCCTCTGAGGCCCCTCCCTAAACTGCAAACCCTAGGAGTCCATAGGATGTCGAAAGTGGAATAATGGCACTATAACAGTCTAATGCGGAAATGGCCATAGACACCAAATGGCTAGAAGGGAACTCACAGAAGATCCAAAAACAGAGGCCCCTTTCAGCATGCGTGAGACTTTTTCCGAGTGGGAACACAGCAACTACTCAAGTTAATAAAAGAAATGTAGGCTACAATAGTCATGTTTCAAAATCTGCCTGGGTATACCCATTTTCAGCCCTGCCACTTCAATGAAACAAGCAGCCTGATTCCGGATGCTTTTAAAAAAAAACAAAAAAAAAACAAGTTACTTAAGTACAACACAAAATATTTACGGCATCACAAAAACTGGGAGATTCAGTAAGTTAATTGGACAGAAAAAACGCACCCTTACTTTCCTCAGCTTTGATTCCCCTGGCCTGTGAGGGGCCTGAAGAAATTCTAGTAAATGGGCCCTGGACAAACCAAAAGCAATTTGTTATCCTGCTGGCCTTGAAGCTCCAAGAACAGAATCAGGCAAATATAAATCTAGAGTAAGACTGGAAAAATGGGTCCAGATGATGGGAGGAGGCTGTGAGAATTCCAAAAATTTTTTCTCTCCATTTCACTGCAGGAGGAGGGTTTTTGGGTGTGTACAGTCCTGAACCTGAGCTTCTCCATCATTTCCTTACCTCAGGTGGGATTTCATCTGCAAGCGGATGGCAGCCCATGCCTTCCTCAGGTATTTGGTGTATCTGGGGACATCCCAGCTGGTCCCCTGAATGGAATTGTTTTAATTTGAAAGAAAATTTAAAAGTAGGCTTTAAAATGATCAAAGGCATGGGTACCAGAACTTCTTCCAGTGGCCAAATGATGCCAAAGCAATACATCTGGTGGATGTTGAAATTTGGTTGCTACCGCCAAGCTGGTGGTTCCCATGTCACTTGGGTGGTGAATCCACCCTGGGTTTAATCTGTATTCTAAAGGAATTGTCCACGATGTTTAATCTAGTTGGGGGATAGAGCTCGGGCTTGGAAATCTTCTACAAAGTTCAAACTAAAACCCAGAGCAGATTGACAGCACTACCAGTATGGAAGCTACCAGCTGTCTTTACTACCGAAAACGTCCCTCTCTTCTGTTCTCATTTGCTCCTGACTTCTTCTCTTATAGGTGCAGTTGTGAGGACCCACATATCAATGTAAACCGTTATCTCTGTTGGTACCTTTGCTAATGGATTGAAATTTGTGAATACATCCCAATTCATCTGTTTCTGAATTGGGCCTTATGAGCTCTTACGTTATGTTCTGAGGTCTTTATTTTCTCGCAGGGACATCCGGCAAAGAAAATTCTAGATTTTACTGGTCTCAGCTCCAGCAGCCTTCCAACTCTACCCTGAAAATTACATTTACTGGCATCTTGAACCCAACTACATGCCTCAAAATGCATGATGTCCTCATGTTCGTTGTTTCCAAAGATCATTATCCATTATACGATGTGTAAGTATCACTTCTGAACCCAGTGGAATGTGTTGTAGCTTCTATGGGGGGGAAACGGCTGTGATTCTGCACTGGGAGACATAGTGTAAGGTTCCTCGATGGCAGAACTAAAAAGTCCTTCCGCTTCCATCTGACTTACCTTTCTCCTGTGGCCATCCCCCTCCATGGCCATATAGTGGCTGGTGGACAGCAAGGGATGGCTGAGAAGGGATTGGTTAGTAATTATAGCCAGACATCCAGTGACAACACCATTTTCCAGGGCTTCTTAAGGACTCCTAGGAGGTCCTAGAAGATGTCTCTGTTGTTATATATCTGGCTGCAATTACATAGCCAGGTGCTTCTCAGCTGTTCCTGCTCTCCGCCATGGAGAGGCAGTTGCAAGAAGAAGGTGAATTGTGGGATGCTCTTGGTTGTTGCTTGAGGGAGGAAGAGAATTTCAACCTCCACAACAATATATATTAAAAAAAACATACATAGGCCTAAGTTGGACTGATACCTGTGTATGTCAGCAACAGAATGCCAGCCAATATTTTATCCATATCAGCAGAGGAAGCTGCCTGAAATTGAGTCAGCAGGTTGGTCTAACTAGCTTAATTTTGTTTGTACTGACTGGCAGCAGTTCTCTAGGATTTGAGTTAAGGGTTTTTTACAACCTTACTCGGACACACAGGAGAATCTGCGTGCAAAGTAGGGACCCCACCAGTGAATTATCATTACTTTTCCCTGTTATTTAAGAATATTATATACATAGGTACCCTAATACACAGCATGGATGTGATCATGAATAGGTCATGGCATGGGGTAACCGAATGCCTCTGAACAATTGCTTTATACACTAATTTTAGGTGTGGGCAAACTGTATCAAAGACAACATCAAGTTTCATCACCATGATTGGTAGCACGAACACATTTTCAGCCAAAAATTGCCCAAAAACACAGCCCAGATGTGACCAGAAGCCTGCTTCTTCTTTGCAGTTCCAGGATTTTTGGAAAAGTTTGGGCCATTTTGTGCGTGGATGTCATTCTAGACGGTTTTCAGATTAGAGAGGTTTAAAAGACAAAAGTGCTGCTCTAAACAGCACTTTGGAATGTTTTGTTGGATGGGAGGCCTTGGGCAAATCAGACTCTCTCCGTCTCAGAGGAAGACAACTGCAAAAGTCTTTCAAACAAATTTGAAAAGTTGGAGGGTAATACTCAGGCAGCTAACTCTTTCATCTCATGTCTGTTCCTAGCAACAATCTGTATAATACAAACCTTGAGTTTGACTGGGGAGCTTTCCGCAGCCTGGCAGAGGAAGTAACATTGGCCTCGGACTCCAGCAGCTTCCTCCTCTTCTTTTACCAGTTCCACGATCCAGGAACTTACGTCTTGAGGCTGAGTAGCAACCAGCACAAACGAATGGTGCGTTTCAGGTCATGGCGTGTCTGTTTACAGAGTTGACCAATGCTTTAACCTAATAGAACTTGCAGTGGGTGGGGATTTTATGTCCATGAAAAGCATGGGTCACATGTTCCACATCTGATTTATACTTTTCTTTATTGAGACCATGGGGCTTTTTGTGCTACACAGTTATAGCAATATGATTCCACTTTAATTGTCACACTGGGTCCTGTAGAATCCTGGAGTTTGTAGCTTGGAGAGGCACTAGAGCAATCTGGGGGAGAATTCTAAATTTCCCTTGCTGTGCTGAAAGAAGCCAGCATGATGTAGTGGGCTGAGTCTGGAACTACGACCCTGGAGACCAAGGGTCGATTTCGGCTCGGCCATAGAAACCCACTGGGTGACCTTGGGTGCATCACACACTCTCAGCCCCAGAAAACCCCATGGTTGGTTCACCTTAGGGTCAGCATAACTCAGAAGCAACTTGAAGGCTCACAACAACAACAGGGCTGCAAATCCTAAGGTTCCATTGGATGCAGCCATGGCAATTGAAATGGAATCATAGCACTGCAACTGTGTAGTGTGAAAGGGCCTCATTTCTCTGTCACCTTTCTAGATAATACCCCTGACTACATGGTACAATCAATAACACCATTACAATAAAATTATTAGATATAAAAATGAAGATAAAAGCATTCCAAAGCAAGTTCTAAGTGGCTCCAGTGGACAATTTCATACCTTCCAAACTGTCCCAGTTTCAAATGGTCAGTTCCTGTTAATTCTCTGCTGTCCCAACTTTTCAGCTGCTTTTAAAATGTCCCAGTTTCTCTCTGCTCCTGGCACATCCTCAGCTTACTTCCATTGCTACAAATGGCATGAATAAATAGTTTCTGCTCAGTTAGCAGAGGAAGAAGAGGGGACAGGCTCTTTCCTGTCTCAAAAAGTTTGTTTCTGTTTTTGCCACAAGCTTTCCTAAACTCAGAACATAAATTCCACGATTTATCTGATTAAAATAGTAATTTTGTGTGTTCTTCCTGATTCATAATTATTCTCATTTCCTGGCCATGCCCTTTTCACCACACTCTGGTGTTGCTTAGCCTCGTATGTCCTGGTTTTCATCTATGAGATGTTGAAGGATATTCAATTCTCTCTCTCCCTTCCTCCATTCTCCAGCTAATTTTCAGAGCAGAGTTTGAGAAATTACTCTTTCTTCAATTACAACTATCAGAATCCCCTAGCCATTTGGGGGCTGTTGTCCCCCAAACTTATTCTTCCCAGCTCTACTTCAGAAGAAATATTTTCCTTAGGAAAAGGAGAGAAAGAAAAGGCTGCATTCTTCCCCCTCTTTCCATGTCTGCCCTGATCCGATTATCAAATTTCACCTCTACTGCAAATGCAGTTTCCACATTAAGAAACCTCTCTGTTAACTGCCAAGATGGATGCACTGAGCCATTTTCTAATTATACAAGTCCTTTCCTGAAAGTTTAGGTCTTTCCAAATTATGCAGGTCCCGTCCGGCCTTTCTGCCACTGTAGTTTTTGGATAGTTGTGGGACAGTCGCTTCCAAATGCACCTGACTTGGCTTTCCTGTCTCTGTATGGTTTATTTTGCAAAGTACGTCAGAGTCATGCCGTATGGTGGGCAGTGCTATGAAGACGGTCCCTTCTTCCCGACAATTCCCAGGCATGCCATCCAAGTGGGAATTGCACAGATCCCGGACATCATCCTGAAACCTGACTGGCAAGCAATTATTGGGATAATAGTTGGACTTGCCTTTCTCCTCCTCCTCTGCCTCCTAGTGGTTGTGAGTAAACGAAAGGCAATGACGAGAACACCATACCCTCCAACTGTCCCAGTTTGGCAGGGGCAGTCTTGATTGATTGCCTGCTGTCCCACTTTTTCAGCTGCTTTTAAAATGTCCCAGTTCCACCCTTCTCTTCCCATGTTCTCCCTTTGTCCTCAGCCTAATTCAATTGCTGCAAAGAGCAAAAGTAGTTTGGGCTCAATTAACTCATGAAAGGGAGAGGAGAGAGGGGAAGGAGTCCTGCCCATCCCTATAGACTTGGGCAAAAGCAAATTGCTGCAGCCTCTCTTAGGTTGTCTGTTCTTCCTCATTAATATTTTTGCCATTGTGACCAGAGACTCTGATGCTGCTCGGTCACATGTGACTCAGTTTTTATCAGTGAAATGTTGGAGGGTATTGAAGGTTCAAGGGGTTGCATAGCCATTGGTGGGTGGAACCAAAGGAAAAAAAATGACAAGACCAAAAAACCTGGCATATTGCAGTTTAAAGTTCTTTCTGCCCTAAGGAAAAACAAATCAGATTTTTACACTGGGGACAAAATATACAAAAACTAGGAAACAACAGAGTGATGGGAAGAGGGATGTGACCATTTTGGCAACTGCTGTGATTTTTGCTCTTTTGGTGTAATTTTTTTCCCCAGTTTCTTTGTCAAGTCTTCAGCTGGTCCAGGAAACAGGGTCCCAATCCTCGGTTCCGACAACTGCAGCTGAAATATAATCTAGATAAATATTCTTCCAAAGAATCAAAGTTTGTTGCTTTCAAAAAGCACCACCCCGGGATACAGAAAAGGGGCAGTGTGGATAACCATGGCAGCCACATGGATAAGAGAGAAGGTATGTTAGTACTCAGACACAGAAGTGAGTCAAATTTGGCCTCTGTTGGCTTTTCTGATTCTTTTTCTGGTTCTTTGTTGGAGGGTTTGTTAACTGAGGTATGCAAGACCTGAGCAGGGCGGTTGAGGATAGGGTGACTCACAGCTCTCTCATTCATAAGGTTGCCATATATCAAAGTTGACTTGACAGCAGTTAACAACAGCAGCAATAAATAAAATTGCTGTTGTGTTCTGTTTTTCATCTTCTGCAGACACCTCCGTGCTTCTCTAAATATTACTGTTATTGTTTATGCTAATAAACAGGCATTTACTTTACCTCTCTTCATAGGTGGGTTTGAAATGTGGGACTCTGAGGAACAAATAGACCTGGATGCATTCAATACCAACGTCTTCTTTGAAATTTTGGTTACGCAGTCTCTGGCAGTAACAGCCAAACTGAGTCAGTTTAAGGAAGAGGTATGCCGTGGTTATATCCTCTATCAATCAAAGGTATCAGGCGGCATAGCCAGCTCTGGTGTCCTGCACAGAGAAGGATCCAGTGCTTGGAATAGTTGCTTTCCAAGGACTGTATTCTAATTCCTGTCCAACCCAAGTCCTGGTCAAAACAGGATTTGAGGATTGCCAGCATGAAAAAAGTTGATATATGCATGAGGAAGGAAGGAAGGAAGGAAGGAAGGAAGGAAGGAAGGAAGGAAGGAAGGAAGGAAGGGAGGAAGGAAGGGAGGGAAGGAGGGAGAAGGAGCTGGCTTACAAAACAGCAAATAAATTTGTGTGCAAGAGTTGGAACAAGAGGAGCAGGGGGTGATGGAAAGGAGTGGGAAATTCAGACTCCTCTGACCAGGGTCTTGTAAATTTCCTGCCCCCTTTACTCAGCTCATCATGCCTTAATATTTCTGGCGATGTTATTTTCATGGGCTCAGAAGATCTGAAGTGATAAAAATGAAGTCAGATCAACAACTGCAAGTTGTTCATTCTGTGCCACTTTCATTTCCTTTGCAGCTGAAACTCTTGTACCACAAACTACTGGAGGAAACCGCTTCACTCAGAGATCTGTGGGTAGCCAGGCTGGGGGCCCCTGATGGAGTGGAAGCTTCCAGTGATGAGTTGGTGGGAAACTACACCAAGACAAAACAGCAGGTAGAATGGTGAGGGGAGGTCAGTGGCCTTTGGCTTATAACACCTGCGTTCCTGTATTGCACACATTAAGACAGAGTGGTTGAGGGAGAAAGGAGAACAAATGCATGCCTTCTGTTGACTACTTCTGACCTTGTTAAATATATGAAAGCACAACCTGGAAAAATCACCCCTTTGGATTACAGCTCCCATAGGCCTGGATCCTCTTAGTAGTCCTAACTAGAATAGATCTGTTGCATCAGAGCTGTAGGTCAAAAAAGGTGAACTCTCCAAACTCTTTCTGCATGTTCCCAAAGATCAAGATCTTTTTTTCCCTAGTTTCTTTCCATGTTTGGCAGGATACAAAGTCCCACATCCTGCTGAGCTGGGGTGGGAATCATGTGGCTGTCCAGATGTTATTGAATGGCAGTTCCCATCATCCATACTAGCCAGCATAGCCAATGGTGAGGAATGCTGGGAGCCGTTTCCATTCTTGTAGGTCCAGTAAATAGAATGAGATTATCAGCTCCTGAAATTTCTGCAGCTAGATAGTATATTGCCCCTGAAGAAGGCCATTGAAATGTATACATCAGCCAAAAATGCATTGGGCTTGTTAAAAAACAAAATAAAATAATCTACTGAGCACTTGGAGACATATCACCATTTCTTCCTGTGGATTCTGTTGGGTGTTGTTGAGTATTTGCATCTTCCGTTCTCCCATATTGCCATTTTAGGCAGAGGAGGAGATCCTGAGAAGAAGGCACTTGGCCACAGAGTATGAAGAGAGTGTGAGCAGGCAGCTCTGCTTAATGACGGAGGAGCTGAAATCTCAGGAGGAGCACTGGGTGGCCTTTCATTCAGCTCTCCGGGAAGCAACAAGGTTGACAGAGCTGCTCACAGATGCCTTATCTTCTGGAGAAGAATCCAAACCAGACCATCACCGGTAAGAGAAATCTTATCTGAAGAATCACTATACCATGCTGATTCTCATAAAAACGGGACATAATATAATAACACAGCCCAGTATCTTCTCCATATCTTCAGGAAGAGTAGATGGTTTTAGCCCTGAATCATAGAAGTGTAGCCTTGAAGGGATGCCAAGGGTCATCTGGTCTACGCTCCTATCAATAGAGGAAATCCACAATTGAAACATGATCCCTAACAGGTGGCTATCCAACCTATTAAAAAAAAAGTTCCAGGAAAAGAGAGACCACCACCTTTGCAGGCAGACGATTCAACTGTTTATTGCCCTATTGGTTATGCCATACACAAATCTCTGTTAGAGCTGAATGTTGAGTCAACACATAGGTAAAGTCCATCAGTTTAATGGGTCTACTCTACCTTCAATCTGTACTGACAATGGTCCTCCTGCCAAAGTAGCACTTGGCAAAGTTACTTTTTTGGACTACTTACAGTTCCCTAATCTCTCAATCAGCATGGTTTATCCATGCTCTCCACCAATGATTCCACCATCCCAACCCTGATTTGCATTACTAAAGAAACAGAATACAACTATCTATCTGTCATCTATCCAGATAAGCACTTTAAATGGTACTGGGACACATTATTACACTGAAATACTGCTGATTTTTAGAAACAAATCTCATTCTTTATGTTATAATCAGTATCTTCAGCCTTCGTAAGATGCACAGAGCAGTGAAGAAATGGATAGGTGAGAGACCCAATGTATCTCTTCTTGTTGAAGGAAAATTGTTGTTATCAGGTACACATAGAGTGGGTCCACTCCATAGAGTGAACACTTGGAGACAGGTTTATGGTATTGTGCATTTTCTCATGCTGGTTTCAGGTTGCTAAACCTCATTGAGGCTGCCAGCAACCAAATGTCCAGTGTCATCATCAAGGAAAGCCACCGGCTCAGGCTGTGGGGAATTCTAGGAGAAAGTACTGGTGGTCATCTGGTGAACAAAGAAAAGACCAGATTGCTCACCAAGGAGGAACTTGTGGGTAAGTGGAAACCTTTCAAACTTTTTTTTGGAGATGTGGCTTTCCAAAAGAGGAAATGGGTCCTCCTTGTCAAATTGGATCTCTTTCAAACTACGTAATTATAGCACTTGGGTACCATTTATTTCTTCTGGCTCCACCCTGTGGAATCCTAGGATCTGTAGTTTTGTGAGGCACTTAGAATTGTGCCTCGCCTTACTACAGGTCCCAATATCCCTATGTGTTTATTTCTTGTGCCCATTGCTCTTCTCAGGACCAGATGGCTCTGTGAAGGCACACAATACTCTGCACCAGGATACAATCACTGGACTGATCATGCCCAGGGGTGATGCAGTCTTACTGTTGGCCAACCAGTCCATGAAGACCATGCCACCAGATCACTTTCTCCATCCTGGAACGGGGAAAGTGCTTCCAGTAGCTGGGAATGTTGGCTTTGATCCCATCAACTCTAAACTGATTCCCACAGTTGACTTAGCATTTGGTAAGAACCACACTTCAAAACCCTGATGCCTGTATAACTACATTGACCAGCTTTCCATCGCAGGTGATTTTGGATGTTGGCTGAGCATTGATGTTCAGCCATTACCAGTGACCTGCTGCCTCTCATTGGCTGGTCAGGTGTGGGCCCCATCTTGAAGCAAATGAGATCCAATATGGCCCCTGATGTCCCACTCCAAATCTTTGGAGGTTAAAAATGGCAGAATTCTCCTTTGAAAATGTCTAGAGAGTTCTTTTTCGGGGGTGGAGAGAGAAGCTTTCAAAATCGGAATCTCCCATCTGCGCTCGGCAACTGTGTGGTCCCTACTACCCAACAGCTTGGGAAAGTTTCTTTTTGACCTACAGCTCCTTAGGAAACACAGTCATCCTCCTTGCTTCTTTCTTCTTTCTTTTCTTCACTTTTTCATTTTTTCTTTCTTGCATTTTCTTATTCTTTTCCTTTTTAATTTATGTAAGTTTTATCATATTTTTAAGCATAATTTAAAAAAATGAAGAAGCTCTGCTTTTAATAAGATAGTTTATTTAATTATTTTAACTTGGGTTATTTTAAAATACTCCTGCTTTTAATAGCATAGTTTAATTTAACTTGGATCATATATATGCACTTTTTACTATCATGATTTTTTTTAATCTGCATTTTATTTTTAAGCCATGTTGGGAGGAAGAGAGGATATCCATCATTCAATTAGTCAACATAAATGTGCTGCCATACAATCCATGACTCTCCTTGGTTTCTCTGCTTAGGTGAGCTTCGTCACTCAGCGAGCCCCATCTTTCCCTATGTTCCGTATCCCATCTGCCCCAACACTGGCCTGCCAGTGAAGACCAACTTACCCATTCTGCAGTCTGAAAAAGTATTCAAACTAGGAGGTTTCATGCATGATCCAGCTTCGGGAATAGAGGTGCCGATACTCTCTGTGACCGTTCATCCCCAGACTGGCCAAAAGATGGCCTTGGGTGGGACGTACCTGAATCCTCTAACAGGAACAGTGACTCCCCTTGAAATTGGGGGGCCCATGAGAGTGCTGGAAGAAGGCAAAATTGTTCCAATCCTTGGAGTCACTTTGGATAGCAACACAGGTAGGAGGTATATTCTCAAAATTGTAAAGTTTCAGTGTTTTTCAAGTGTGGCCATTTTTGCATTGCCAAAAACAGAAGACGTGTTTTGTCCGAAAAAAGAGAAAGCACCATTTTGCATAAGATTTGCTTGCACTGTTGCCGGAAATGTGCACATAATTTTGTTGTTGTGTGGCTTCAAGTCATTTAAGGCGACTCTAAGATGAACCTATCATGGGGTTTTCTTGGCAAGATTTGTTCAGAAGGGGGTTGCCCTTACCTTCCCCTGAAGCTGAGAGAGTGTGCCTTGCCTGATGTCCCCAGTGGGCTTCCATGGCTGAGCAGGCATTCGAACCCTAAATCACTACACTATGCTGGCTCAAATAACCCCTTCCTATATATGTGTGTAAGTGTGTGTATATGTGTGTGCTTGGCAGCCCTGATCCACCACCATCTCAATTTGCAGTGACATTATTAAAATATTTATGTCCCGCCCTGTATCTCAGTATCCCAATAAAATATTTAAAACAATAAGAATAATAAAAGGTTTGAAGCATATTAAACCATTTAGGTCTTAAAACACTGCAGATTAAAAGTAGTTAAAGCCATTTAAAAACCACCCGCATGTGCAAATTTGGATGGGAACAATCATAGCCTCAAAGCTGTAGTAGACAGATGTATTTTTTGGCACCGGAAGGACAGCCGTGTTGGTGCCACCTGAGCCTTTAAGGAGTGGGTGTTCCATAACTGGGGTGCCACAGTGGAGAAGGCCCTTTTACAGCATCTGATCCTGACCGATGAGCAACAGGGGACGGTTTCTCCAGCAGAGATTTCTTCTCAAATATTGGGCCATGGCTCATCTGTTGCTAGCATGGAGAATGTAGTAGCCCAAAATGAAAAGTCTCACAGAGAACCCAAACATTGACTTTTTCATAACGCCATTTGGCAAGCTAAAACATCCATGAACTTTCCAGCTTTTCCACAAAGATAAATTGGAGAGCGAGATTAAAGCTGTGATTGACTTTTTTTAAGAGAGACTCTATTCATTAATTTAACTACCACATCTGATTTGAGTCTCTTGGAAGCAGTTCAGTTGATCGATTAATATAATAAAAGAACAACATTAATATATGTCTGTTGGGGTCTTCCAGCTTGGAAGCTTAGTAAGCATTTTGTGTGTGCTGCTCAGTTTCTTGGAAAAGAGGTACCAGGGTCTGTTTGCAGTCTGGAAAAGTTGTTTTGTGGACTAAAACTCCCTGAATTACCAGGCAGCATGGCACATGAGATTCTGGGAGCTGTAGTCCAAATTTGTTAATGTTTCTAGGCTCTGGGTTTGTGTCACTGATTTTACAAACTGAATGCAACATAATCTTGTGGTTTTTTTCTCAGTCAACTCTATGGCAATTAAGAAATGAAGATATCAAAAAGAGGGTGGGGGTAAAGGCTGTTTTAACTCTAATTCCAAATTAATTTTTCTTTGTCTTCATTAAGATGTATTAAGGAGGAACACATTCCCACAACTGTTTTCAATACAGTGGCGGGGGAGAAATCCACAGAGAAAATATGCAAAGTCAGTTTTCACATGAACAATGCCCTCTGTGCCCATTTGGGATGATGGCTCATTGCCTACTCTGGGGTGGGCAATGGAGGGGATCAGGACCAATTATATCCCCTTCCCTGACCCCGCACTATCAACTGAACCTCCCGAGCAAGTCCATCCTCTACAGTCCCTCTCAAAATGGCAACAGGAAGTGACAGGATGTCATTTCCTGTTGCCATTTTGAGGAGAACTGCAGAGCAAAACGGAGGTATTTTGGGGTAATATAGGGTTCTGTAGACTCTGCCGCATGAGGGAGTCCCCCTGAAAACTTGTTGTGTGGTAAATAAAAATCAGATGATAGCAATGAAAGCTCCCCACTGATGAATTGCAACAAAACATGAAAATGCCGTGGGAAAGTGAAGAGCAATATTGACCCTTCTCTCTGGTTCTCTGAATACAGGAGACGTCATTCCATTGGGGGGACTACAGGGCCCATCAGAGAACCTCCTGCTTATCGGGGATACCTTTGTAGAACCTCTGAGTGGAAAGATCGCCCGTGTGCAAGGCCTTTGCCTTCAGCAAGGCAAGATGGTTCCCCACGCGGGGGGTTACAAGGCGGTCTTGGAAGCCAGTGTCCTCCTCACTCAACTTCAGGCGGCCAAAGCCCTCAGAGAGTACAAAGATGCCGTTTGGGAGGATCAGTGCCCTGCTGGCGATGGGCAAGCAGCCCTCAAGGCGGCAGAGGAAGACATGATGAGGGCACTGTCCCAGAAGCTGGATTATACGATGTATTGGCTGCTAACCCTAGAGAAGCAACAAGAGATAGCTTCCCATTTCAAGAACACTGGTGGAAAACTTGGTAAGTTTTCGGAGGACATATTATGATGGAGGAAAAAATGTTGGTGTTGTTGTGTGCCTCCAAGTCATTTCTGACTTATGGTAGAAATTTAAAACAACTTAAACAGGACCGGGGTGGCATTTTATGCATGCAAGTATTATAGTACTAGTCGCTAGTATAACCCTGTTGTTTTTAAGCACTGTCAGTGTACATGGTGCTGTCCCAAAATAAAATAATAAAACAGCCCTGCCAAAGTTGTGCAATCTAGTTGTTTAAAAGGGTTATAGGGAAGGAAGGGACTATTTAAAAAACATACAGATAAAAATACAAGTTGTCCAAATGCATTTAATCTGGAAATGCCCAACTGCAAAGGTAAAATTAAACCCAGTGTCTTTCTGTACCCAGAAAAAGGGTAAGAGAGCTAGGATGTTTTCTCTTTTTTTAAGTGTAAGAAATTTATTATTGGGAAGCAACTGCAAAAAGTACAAATAATTACAAATAATGCCATTATTTTACTTGCAAGCTCTCACTTTCTCTTTCTCTCCCTCTCTCTTTTTTTCTTTGTTAGAAACACTGTTATCACAATGATGGTCACACTTACATCGTTCTGACTCAGTTCCTTCCCCACCCCTCTTATTTCTATTTACATGGAACTAGGGATGGTCAGATATCCTGGCACAGAGTTTTGGATGCCTGCTCTGTTTGGGATGAAAATCCCAGATCCTGGAGGTTCGGACTTGATGGTTCCCATCCTGGGAGTGGAGTGTGACTGGAAAACTGGACAGCCGATCCCACTAGCAGGAACCATGGAAGATGCTGATGGGAAAGGTGGGATTGGGGCTTTGGGGTGGCCTGGAGTTCCTAGTGGAGGTGGTGGAAGGGGAGCATCTGCAGTTGGTGATGGGCAGAGCTTGGAAAAATTACCTTTGGGAAGGGGCAGCAAATCGATAAATACGTACAGCAAAACATACAAGATTATGAAACAATATTAAACTAAAATTCAAAAAGCTTTGGAAAACAAGGCATGTTTAGTGCAATCCAGCAACTTTAAAGGGGAGGGTTACAGCAGCCTTCTTGTTAATCGTGTTACGTGCACGCACAGACAGATCACATTTCACAACTGCATGGGTTTTACAGAGATATCTAACCTTGAGTTTATAAAAACAAAGGTGTGAGCTCTGACTAAAACTCCAGTGTTCTTTTATGCCTCCCTGCAGGTCTAGTTCCTCTTGCCATTGGCTTCCGAACCATTGACCCCATAACAGGGGAGGTGGGTCCAGTCGTTGGCGCTCAAATCAATCCTTGGACAATGGCGGTCATTCCTATCATCCAGTCCCTAGGAAGTTTACCAAGAGGAAGTCCAGACCCAGATCTGGTAATTTCTCTTCTTCCAAATTAGAACAGGAGAAGGAGAGGGCAGGAGGGAGAAGATGTCCCTTCCTTATTTCTCAGGGCCTAGTTTGCTGCCTCTACTGCCACCTTTTAAAAGAAGGTCTTGTTTTACAGCCAGCTGCCTTGGAAAAGGAGATCATTGCCAAGCGAGAGTACTGGCGCAGCCAAAGAGAAAAAGAAGAAGGGCTCTTTAAAGAGTTGGATTTCCTGTGTCTGGACATCTTGGATGCCGCCAAGGAAGGGAAGATGAAAAAGGTGCTGGGTTTGCGTCAGTGTTGCTTGGTGGCTCCCATGTCAGTAGGGCATTGAATCCACTCTGGGTTTTAGTTTGAGCTTAAAGGAAACTATACAAGATGCACAATGGATAGATCTTCTAACATTCAGTGTAAAATCCAGAGTGGAACCATCGTGTCACTGACATGGGAGTAACCAGTTGCACGTATTTCACATGTACACAGCTTGGCAATATTTACTTATGTGGACTAAGGCTCCCAGAATCCCCCAGCCAGCATGAAAAGCAGGTTGGGATACTTGATGGAGATTCTTTAGTACTGAGCTACAGTCCTTCACTTCTTTCTTCTGCCCCAAAGCACAGTGCAGCTTTAACTCACATCTCTTCATTCTCTTCCACCCCATCACCCCATGCAGTTAAGATACAGGGACAAATTAAAACCTGCTGATGAAATCTGTCACTTCCTGGAGGAATCCTCAGCCCAGGAAGCTCAACGGAGAGCCAACAGATACCCAAAGACACTGTGGGACTCCAAACAATCTCTGCAAATGAGAGGTAGGGAAACACAGCCTCTGGCCAAGCATGTGGTGTGTATTTGGAGTGTTGGAGTGGGGAGGAAGAAGTGTCTGTCATGTATATTTCAAACCAACCTTAATTTTGATGGATTGATTTGTTACACCAACCCTACCTTTCTTTCATTGAGCTCAAGGTGGTAGACATCGTAGATTTCCATTCTACATTATTCTTATGTCAGCCCTGTGAAGTAGGTCAAGCTCTGACACCCAGTGAATTTGATGGTGTGTTCCTGCATGTCAGGAATACACTATCCAAGGTTCTGGAAGTCTTTGGTGGCTGAGCACCTTCAGCCCTTTGCCCATCTCCTTGAAGCCTGGATTAAAAGTTAGAATGGGTGCACTGCCGAACTGACATGGGACCTACCAGCCACAACTTAGCTATTATGCATGTTGATTTGGAGAAGGGGTGCCATTTGTAGCTCCACTTCAGGCAGCAAAAAACGCCTAGCATCACCCTGGATTTACATAATGTTTGGTGGCTACAGTTGAGAAGGATGAGAGAGACCAGGAAGGCAGAATTCGGCTTTCACTTAGGAAGACATTGGAAAGATTGGTGCAATTCATCCGAAAGGTCCAGCTGGAGGAAGGACGGATCCAGATGCAGTTGAAGGAGGTGGAGCGGCAATGGACTAGCAGCTCCCATACTGTGGAAGCTATTCAAGAAAAGTCTGGAAAGGTGAGATGATCAGAACCTGAACACAAACTACTGCAATTTTGGCTGATCCAGGAATCAGTTGACTGTCCCAGGGCCTTCTTGGAACCACATATACTGTCATAAGTGCCAATAAATGAAAAACAAAACAAAGCTGGAAGTGGCTGAGAGTCCACTTCTGGAGTTGAAAAACAGATACGTGTGTGTGTGTGTGTGTGTGTGTGTGTGTGTGTGTGTGTAAATGTGATACCCTTTCAAACGTTTCTGTGCGGGTTGCTTTCACCTCAGCTTGGCTACCAGAGTCCTGGGGAGCGGGGGACAAGTGAAACAGCCAAAATTGTCTACAGGGATCAATCCTGTGGTTCTCAGATTTTGGCCTCCAGATGTTTTGGACTTTACTTCCTTCCCAAACAGTGTGCATGGCCAGTTTTGAGTCATAGAGATGAATGGGATCCAGGTGTGAAGATAATTTGAATCTATTTGCTATACCGTCCAGACAACTTTGCATCTTGTGGCTGCATTTGAGGAGCAGATTGCAAAGCAGCAGGCCAACTTGGAGAGAGACTACTGCAGGCTGGAGTATCTCCGATACTTGTCTGATATGCTGGCCCTACAGGCAAAGGTATGGGGTTTCTCTGAATGTAAGGAATACATGGAAAACAGCCTTACTAATAAGTGTCATTCAGATGTTCACCCAGTGAAAAAATACTCAAAAATATTCACCAAATGCTCAAAATTCATGTTTTTCAAGTGTTGAAGAATCCTGGATTGATGAACATTTTCTCAGTTTGGGACTTATTCTGCACAAAATTCATATCAGGTTGTTTTGTGCAGAAAGCAGATTTTCTGTTTTGTTTTCTGCCCAGAAAATACTGTTTCCTGAGCAGAAAATGTTTTGATTTGGAATTTATCCTGCAGAAAACTTGCATGAGTTTAATTTGCATAGAAAACAACAATTTCTGTGCAGGAAATAGTATTTCTGCATAGTGCGAATTTTGCAGACAATAAGTCTCAAATTGTGAATAGTCTTCAAAAACAGCATCTTGTGGGGGGTTTTTAGACTATCTTGCCGTGGAGAGAATTTATAAAATTACTCACTGTTCCGTTTCAGAAGAAACTTAGTGCAGAACTACATTTCTACCCAGCAGTGATCACCATATGTTGTGATAATGAAAATGTCTCTGTAGGCTGCAGCTCATTTGCATGTTTCAGTTACCACTCAGGCAATCACTCCTCCCCAGAGCTTGAAGTTAGGATTTTGGCCAATAATGCTCAGATCCCTCTGTGCTATCAGGGGGATTCTGGGAGTTTTTGTTCCCAAGCGAATGAACTTCCTCGATGCTCTGTTCCTGCCAGTGAGTCCTGTAGCTGAGTGCAGTTGGAAAATTAAAATGCAGTCAGAAATGTTCAACAAATAGGTTTGCCAGATCAGGACTGACCCGAGTATCCTTGAGATGTCAGGTCAAAACCTGAAAGACAGGGATGACCCTTTGTGATGTCACAGAAGGCAGTCCCTAGCGATATCGCTAAGTAGGGTGCTTTGAGCATCAATCACAGTTGCAAAGAGTATACCCATCAAATAAAAAAACACATACACAGAACATGGAAGCTGTCCAGAGGAGGGCACCAAAATGTCAAAAGGCTCTGTGAAGAGCAGCTTAGGGAGTCAGTAGGCTTAGCCTGGGAAAGAGGAGGTTAAGCGGTAGCAGGATGGCCATGTTTAAATATTTGAAAGGGTTTCATATGGAAGATGGGCAAGCTTATTTTCTGCTACTCCGGAGACTAGGGTATGGAACAATGGATTAAACTTCAGGAGAAGAGGTTCCACCTGGGAGAATGGTGGAGTCTCCTTCTTTGGAGGTTTTTAAACAGAGTCTGGATGGCCATTTGTCAAAAGGAGTGCTTTGATTGTACATACTTGTATGGCAGAATGGGGTTGGACTAGGTGAACCTTTGGGTCTTATCCAACTCTATGACTCTGCAGAGTCTAACTGATGAGGAAAATATGCACACACACTTTTCAAGGCAGAGCTGTCAGCTTGAATTCCTCTTTCTTGCCTTCAGGACTGGAGAAGAGGCTCCAGGTCTTGAGATCTAGGACTCTGTTGCCAAACATTTCCTTTCCTTTTCTCTGCTGCAGGACCTCCATTCTAGCTCGCCCCAGTGTTTTCTGAACTACCCAGGTTCAAGGTTCTACGGGGTGCCTGATGCTCCACGGGGAAGCTGGGAGGTCATCAATCAGAAATTGATCCCATTGCTCAAATCTGTACTTGAAACACTGAAAGAGAACAAAAGGATTCCTTTATCCCCCGAGATGCTTGTTGGCCTGGGATCTGAAAAGGGTGAGCCTTGCCCTTCGTTCTGCCTGTAAAAGCTTTGAGTGACCTACCAGATGACCAGAAGAAGCCATTTATTTTCAGCTGCCACGTGCTGTCTAGTCATACATTCATTAGTTAATGGTCCTACCATTAGGCAGAGTGATGCTTGGCGTCATCTGAGGCAGCCCCATCAGCTAGAGATGGAAAGCACACTCCCAATTTTTCTCAGCGTATCAGGAAAATGGTCAAGCTCAGAAATTTTTCATATTTTGAGACTCAGAGAGGGAATTTGTTTGCAAAAAACCCAGTCTTTTGCAACCAGAAGCCAACAGCTAGAATCCTGTATCAGCTTATACTTAACTAAGTACTTACATGTTTTGGCCATGGTGTCAAAATTGTGACTAAGCAGTGATTGTGTAGTAGTTTGGGCAATGGACTATGACTCTGGAGGCCAGGTTTGATTCCTCGCTTAGCCATGGAAACCCACTGAATGGCCTTGAGCGCATCACATACTCTCAGCCCCAGAAAACCCCGTGATAGGTTCACCCTAGGGCCTCTGTAAGCCAGAAATTAGTTGAAGGCAGCAACAACTGTTCATGAATATGAAACAGTTCATGGTTATTACTCAGTCAGAACTTTGACACTTTTGTCATAACTCACACCCCAACTCAAATTACCAGGCATCAGCTGCATGGAGACAAGGAAGTCCATTCTGCCAATGATTAGAAGATGGTTGATTTATGTTTCTGCCAGGTTTGGAGGTGATTCTAACCAGCATTTTTAAAAACATTTTGCACAATGTGTTCACCCCAGAATACCTCCATTTCTCCTATGAAACAGCAAGGAGAAGCAACTACTTTTGCACTTTGAACTCAGTTTGCAAGAAATGGAAGCAAACTGAAGAGAAAAGGGGAAAGCAGGAGGAAGAGAGAGAAACTGGGACATTTTAAAAGCAGCTGAAAAAGTGGGATGAGAGAGGTTTAATCGGGGCTATACCTGTCAAACCAGAACAGTTGGAGGGTATAGAACTTGCCTGATATCTAGTTAAAGAGGCACTCAAGGCTTGCTAGTGGCAATCAATGAATTTTCCACTGTGCCAATTAGGTCTGCATTGTTGCCATGCAACCCTATGAGTTTTCCTCTCCACAACCTGGCATCTCTCCGCCATCCAGTAATTTCAGCACTTTGAAGTATGAACAGAGGAAATTGCCAGTGGGTGCACCATTGCATTATTCAAAACTCTTTGGCCCTGAGTATGAGATTTTAATTTGGAGGTTTATAAACACACACTGCCTCTTTCCCACCACTTCCCTCTGCATCAATTCTTCCTGTCATTTAATTCAATCCTGTAACCAGAGTTCGTTAGGGAAAATTTTCGAGCTTCCCTTCAGTAGCGAGCTGCCACAGCCCACGCAAAATCGATAGCAACCCTTTTACTCTCCCTTCCCCCAGGGATCCAAATGTATAAACTGCGAGGGTAACACAACCAGACTGTTAGTTATACAATAGATCTTTGCATGGTTTTCTTGTCAGACGGCAGGAGACTTGAATTGCATTTGAACGAGCGAGGAGAAGGGAATACATAGGAAGACATCAAGCAGGATTCTGCTGACCGGTCCAAAAACTTGCTCTAGGAGCCATTCCAAACGCTGATGGATTAGATTTGTATCCCACCATTCGTGGCCAAGAATGGCTCTCAAAGCAGCAGAGGATCAAATCAAATAAAACAAGCACAATTAAAGCATGAAACAGGTTGAAAACACTATTAAATATGCATCAATAAAAGGAATAACAGTATCCAACCCAGTTTAAAGTACCTTCTGCAGCAGCTTGTCAAAGGCCCACCTGAATAAAAAGGTCTTTTCCAGCCCAGCTTCCCTTGGCAGGGAGTTCCACAGGCTGGGATAGGGTTCAGTATTATTCCAGACCCTCAGTTTTCAGAACAAAAACATGAGCTATAGAGATGGCACTGCACTTGGTGATGTCACTGAGCATTAAACATTAAATACTAACCACAGTTGCTCACCTGCTTAGAGAGATGGGATAAGGAACATTTAACCTAGCCTACTTGCTTCTAGCCAGAGCAGAGGGTAAGCCCTGGCACTGCAACAGCAAGGAGGAAAGGAGGAAACTGGGGAAATACATAGACCCCCTGGAGAGTCTTTACAAGTTACAGGAACAAATTGATTAAGCTTTGCCAAATTCTAGCCAGCTGCTGCTCCATTAGCTGAGCTGAAGCTCTGCACACAGTCCTTTCCTCTTGTATGGAGCTGAGCCCACCAAAGCTGGAGAATTTGCAGCCTTGTCTGCCACCCAGAGATGACGCACAAAAAGTGGAGACAGGCCCTGAGATCTGGCAATCCTAGCCTTGGTTTTATCAGTTACTGACTGGTTGCTCAGCTTCTGTACCTCTGGAATGCTAGTTATTAATGTGTCTTCTCTTCTCTCCCGGTGAAGTTTAGCATACTGGCTGAAATTCCTTTTTCTACATAACTAATAAAGGTCTAGGAACCCTCTCCAGTTTTTAATCTGGCAACCATACGTAAAGCCAGTCCTGGTCAATATGCGTGCTAGCTGCCACCTATAGCTATTCCTTTATGCTTGTGATTGCTTGTCCATGTTTTGCATTCATAATCCCTGCAAGGAGGCCTTCTGGTATGCCTCATTTCTCTCAAAGGCTACTCATCCAGGAGCACCCTGAAGGTTTCTGAAGCTGCCGGCGAAGCATATGGGACTGAAACAGGGCAGGATGTGGCCCCCGCTGCTGCAGCACTCTCGCCCGTGGGCCCAGCTTCTCAGCCCATGCCAAAGAGGTCCCAGCTCCTGCAAGAAATCCAAACAAGGTGAGATGAGTGGATGAAGGTATTCCTCAAAGCTGGGCTTGTGTCGGATGGGTTGCACTGCGCACTCATATCAAATAGGGGGAATCATACATCTGGAAAGCCATAGGGAATGTGAACACTTGTTTGTTTCGGGCACGGGTGGGCAACTGTCAGAGGGTAGGGGGCCACTGTAGCCACCCCAGGAGACCTTGGAGGGCTGCACCCCAACCACACCCACTCTCAGAAAAGCAATTTTTTCGCCCCAAATTCTTTGTAAAGAGTGTGGTGTGCATTTTTACCACATTTTGGTCCCTCTGGGCCATCTTAAACCCAGGAAAGATCTCTCTCTTTTTTTTACAACAGGAGGTGATTCTTATTCCTAGGGTTCACCCAAATTATATCTAATCTATTGTAATCTATTTCTTATATGTTGTAATAGACATACCCATTGTTCCCAAGAATAGGGTCAGGATTCTACCCACAACGTGGATTTCTCAATAGACAGTCAGGTTAGTTTGTTGCAGCAAAAGCAAGAAGTGTTTTGGCCCTTAAAAAGACTAACACATTTAATTTGGCTTTGATAGACTGCAGTTCACTTCATTAAGTGCCTCTAATTGAGTGGACTGCAGGCCTGGAAAGCTGGTGCCCAATAAAACGCCTCTGTCTTTAAGGTGCCACAAAACTCTTTGTTGTTTATTAATTGTAAGGAGATGGGGATCATCTTAAGTTGGTGGGATGGACGCATCTCCCCAGATAGGCTGTATCAACAAAGGGCACCTGCCTGAGGATACATAGATTGATCGAAGACATCTTAACGGTAAAGATTCAGCTCAAACCTGAACTTTTTTTATTGGGTCTGATTGATGAACAGACTGATAAGAACTTGGAAAAAAATCTTTCCCTACTTGATCATGGAGGCGAGAGTGCTGTATGCACAGAAATGGAAAAGTGTGGTTATTCCTTTGCTATTCCTTTGCATCAGAATTAGCTGTCGAAGAGGCTGAATTTGGCAGAAATGGGTAAATTAACTACTTTAATTAAGGAAGGATCATTGGTTAAATCTAAAAATGATTAGGATAAATTGATTATGTATCTAAGAGAAGGAAAAGTCAGTTATTGGTTTTGAAGGTTAAACTTGTTGGTATTAAATACTAGGCAGTAATGTGATAGTAAGAGACACACTAGAAGTGTATCTTGTAGACTGTCGTAGAACCAAAAGCTGGTGGGTTTGAAGTCATTTTTATGTATTTTTGGCCCTTTTTAGTCTTGTTGTAGCTTAGTTTAATTTAGTATTAGGTTAGACGTTAGAGTTCCTTTGTCTGTTTACTTTGTCTGTTTACTTTGTCTTTGTAATCCCCTATACTTTGTTTTAGATACCACATATATGTTAATAAAAATGTTTTTAAAAGGAAAAGGAGCACCTGCCTAAAGTCATTTGCTGACATCTGCCTCTTTTCCTTCCTCTCCATCTCTTCTTCTTCCTCTTCTTATTCTTTTTAATATAATCCAGCTCTTACTTCTACTATTTCTACAGTGCTGGCAGTGGTTTGCATTGTGGCACAAGCAAAAAAAAGGGGGAGAAATAAACCCACATCCCTGCCCCACTAAAGCTAAAATCTGAATGTAAATAACTGGGCAAGATGACAGAAGGAGAACAGTTTAGACAGTGAACAAGAGAGGCACAGGATGAATATAAAAAAATGCTCTTTGCTTTCTGCATCCCATTTTCAGTAGCCAGTCCCTTTTCTAACCCCATTTTATTAGTCCGTCAGTCCCTCTCCTTATAAATGTGCTTTTGATTTGCTCAGGCTCTTCTTAGAGAAGCACGCCAGTGAAATGTTGCACCTTGAGCTATCCTTAGTGGCAGAGGAAATCCACATGATCTCTTGCTTCTGGGAATCATCCAAGCTGAACAAGAACCTGGTGAGAAGCGGGAGGGGGACAGGCAGGACAAAGTTGGTTTGCTTTTTGGAGCTTGCTCCAGTTTTTACAAAGGTTATGTGCATACACATAGGCTGTGGCCTCCAGTACCAAATCCTATAAAGGTATCCAGTTCTTAATAAAGATTCCTTGGACTTATGTGTATTTTTTCCAGGGAATGGGACCTGGCCAGAACCTAGAAGGGTCCAGTGAGTGGGACAGTCTCCTGAAGGAACTGGCTGAATATCACCGGCACTCAGAAGAGGAGTTGGCCCAGCAGCACTGGGAAGAGATGAAATGTGCAGGGCTCAGCCCTGAGGCAATCACCCTCAAAGATGGTGCTTTGTTCTCTCTGGAAGAAATCCTGCAAAACCTTGCATTGCTCCGTGCGGATGTGCAAAAGGCAGGCTCCTCCTTGAGGACAGAAGCTGCAAAAGAAAACAGTGTGAGTTGCAGTGGGGGAGCTTTGCAGAGTTCCCCCCACATCCCCTGTGCCACGGGGTGGGGAACCTCAGTCCCTGGGATGAAATCTGACCCTGTAAATCATGTTGTCTTCCCTGTGACATCATCTCCTGATGGCTTCCCATCTTTTGTATGGGGTGGTCCCCTTTCTAAATATTTAAATGCCCCTCCTAAGGTTGTTACTGGCAGGGAAAATAATAAGTTAAAATATACTGGTGGGGTTTTTATCCCATACCTTTTGCCTATGGACTTGCTCACCACTGGAATGTCAGGCCCCCAAGAAACTTCCCTGAATCTGAATTCAGCTCTCCCACTGTTTGCTACATTAGACTTAAACTTCTCGCTTCCCACTCGTGTTTATTGAATTTCATCTTCTCTCCTACTTGATAGGAAACTTTGAACTGATTGACCCACATTTTGAGCCTGCTTTACTTGTGCTTCTTCCATCTCGACCTTCAACAATATCTTATACATTTTAGCTATCAAGTGTTCATCATCTTTACACAGTTGATCCACAAATTCTGTTTTGACTTTTTTAAAAAATTTCAACAGGAAATTCACATTTTAGGCTCAGCGGCTCAGAAGAAGCAAGCCATGGCTGTGAAAACTGTGAAGCAAGAAGCCCTGAAGCAAATATGTATACACAGGGTTTTGGATCGTTACAACAGCCTTCAGGTAAATCTTTGCTCCTCTGCCTTGTTTTTCCAGGTTCAAATTGGCAACTGTACCACATGTGGCAGGGCCAGCCAGTGGCTTCCATGTCAGAATATGATGAATCTGCTCTGGGTGGTAGTCCAAACTTTAAAGAAGTTTTCCCCAGGTGCTCAAACCTATCCCCTAAACTGGACTCCATGCACTGCTTTGATGCCTTTAATTAATTTTGGTGAGTTACATAGGGATGTGAATCTTTGCAAACTTCATTCTCACAGACAAAAACAAATAACACTGTACAAATAATTTTTCTCCTTGCTGCAAAAAAAGCTGCAGTTTTTGAAAATGATTTTGAAAATTTTGAAAATGACATACTCTGTAAAAAAAAAATGCACAATTTTTGGAGGGAAAAACCAGCATTTTATATGCAAAAAAAAAATCATTTCTGTGCAGAAAACAAATTTCTTGCAGAGTAAATAGCACTTTCTACACAGAAAACAACACTTCTGCACAAAAAAGGATTTTTTTGCTCAGAACTATTGTTTTTTGAGCAGAAAACAAGTTTCTTGCTCAGTAAACACTATTTTCTGCATAAGAAACAACATTGTGGCACAGAAAACAGCATTTTATGCACAGAAAACAACTTTTTTTTTGTAAGTATACAGCCTTTTCTGTGCAGAAGTGTTGTTTTCTGAGCAAGAAATGCTTTCCCCAGCACCAAAAACCACTCCAATTTTTTGTGCAGAATAAGTCCCAAACTCTGAAAATTCTCACCTAAGATTTTCCTCATTAGGGTTTCCTATCATTCCAGAAAGCCATTTTAAAACGAAATACGTTTGAATATTCTTTCCCTCCCTGTCAGCTAGCAATTCCTCCCATGCAACGAAACCTGGATAATACTGATGCGCATTTCTCCTCCTTGTGCCTTCAGAGACAGACTGGCTTTGAAGAGACATGGCAGGCCACGGACCATTTATGTAGAGGGGAAAACGTGGCCCAGGATGTGGCTGAGTCTGTTGAAAAGCAGCAAGTGGAGAGAGCCGTGACTTTTCTCCAGAAGCAGAGCAAGGAGGAAGAAGACTTGTCTACTTCTTTCAGTGAAAGGGATGAAGTCAAGTTGAGGAAGCTGCAGGTCCTGATCTGGAGGGAGTTGCAAGTGCAGATAGAGGAGAAGGTGCAAGAAGTGACTTATGTTTGCATAACCCCTTCTAGAGGTCCCTACGGTTTGGGATTTATTTTATTTCCTTTATTGGCATATTGATAATCTACCTTTCCTCCAAGATGATTAAGGCTGCATACAATGTCTTCTTCCCCATTTTGATCCTTACAACAACAACCCTGTGAGGTTAGTCAGGCTGAATGTGTAAGAGAGACAAATTGGCCCAAAGTCACCCAATAACTTCAGCCAAGCAGAGATTTGAATCTGCTCTGGTTGATCCTGCTGTATCCAAACCTCTGTCAAAGAAACTCTTTTTACTTGGAGTCTTAATAAGGACAAATGTGCCCCCAGGAGTTCCCTGGGCATAACAAAAGGGCCCTGGGATGCCCAGTTACTCTTATCCTGAAGGTTCATGGGGGGCTTATGCAGAACCTGGGATGCTAACTGCTCAACCACGCTGCATTTCCGTATAACCTGTCTCTCAGTCCTAACATGCAGACTTACATCAGTTCCTATGAGAAGAATCCCAGCTCCAGCTCTGAAATGCGACCCCAAATACATCAGTCTGCCAACTGGGGATTTCTAGTCCAGTCCATCTGGAGGTCAAAGAGGTGGCTTAATGCCATTTTTAGAGACCCATTTTCTCTAATGTTTCCTTTCTTTCTGTGTAGCTGCAAGCCAAAGAAACAGAAGCCATCCAAGAAGCCAGAAAGCACAACCCAAGTCTCCCCGCCAGTTGCATGGTGTATTTTCTTCTGAGTCGCCGGCACTTGCGGCAAGCAGCCCTACTTTTGGAAGCTGGCCTAAAGATCCAAAGCAATGGGGACTCCATGGAAGACTTAGCCCCAGATGTACGGACGTTTATGGCCTCATAGATGTTGACTTAAAATCTCAGAGCATTCTCCAACACATGGACGGAACTTCTTAATATACATTGTGCTTGTAAAATTTTCATATTTAAGGATGTCTCAGTGATAACGGATGGGGAAAACTTATTTGCTCTCCCCATGCAAGGATCTGCAAGTAGCCAAAATTAAAAACCCAGCTGCCAATATTTGAGTCCCCACCATCACCAGCAGCTTAAAACATTTCCAGGTTCCCTGAGAAGGATGCTCTGTGACTTTAAAGTTGGCAAAGGTTGCCATATTGGGAAAGGTTGGCGAAAGCTGCCATTTTGAATCCTTGCCTTCTTGTATCTTAGGGCCCACTGGTGGATGAAAACACAAAAGCCATCGTCCATCTGTTGAAGGAGAAGAAGGAGTACGCCTGCTCCGTGCTGGAGTTGCAGCAAGCAGTCCAGATGCTCCAGCTGAGAGAGAGGCAGTTCCAGGAGACGGTCCAGGGGCTGAAAGTTCATTCCTCTGACCAGGTGGGCACGAGCACAGTGGCTACTCAGAACGTTGTGGGCTCAGGTCCGGTGAAGGACAGGGGAAATCTGGCCAAGAAAGAGTGGAACCAAGGGCCTAACTTGCTGATTTGTTCATTGCTCAGAACTAGCAAGGGAGCCTGCTGAGGCCTGAAACCTTTATAAAGGCCAGGGAGCATCAGCTAACTCTGACTCTATTGATGTAAAGAAATTACCTTGCTTGGTCCCTTGTTGTTGTTTTTTGGCCAAAGCTGATAGAGGTAGTGTAGAGACTGAATCAACCTCCCTTCATCCCACAAGCAATGCTGGCTGATGGATTCCATGTTAGTGGTGTGATATATGCACACTCGCTTTGGAACTACTCAAGGTGTTGAATCCATTTTTGGGCACAGGTTGCAGCAGCTTGGAAAACTCACTGAAAATTCAGACTAAAGCTAGGAGCAGGTCCACACTTTATAGTAAGCCTCTTTTGCACTTTTGTCTTTCATGGGAAATGTGAGAAATAGCACTGGGCCTCTCAAACAAAATAATCAATGAGCAAAGCAGAAGCTGAACAATGACCAGTCCCATGCCCGCCAGCTCAAAGAGTCTAGCAGAGAAAATAAATAAGCTTAGAATTCTGTAAAAGTAAGTTTACTTACAGTACTTGTCTATGATCAAGTCCATAGTCTATTTCTTCCAATTTGGGCTTGATCTTACAGCATCTGGAGAATGCAGACCAAATAGCCAGAGAACTGCAAGAGTTCAGGCAGCAGAAAACCAAGGAGCTGGAGGGGCAGCTGAGAACTTTCCTAAAAATCCCCAGAAGACAAGAGGGTCTTTCGAGCAATTCCAACTCTCTCCAGGTAAGATGGCAAGAAGAAGAAATGAAGCCTATCTCTTTTTCTGTCTGAAGTTTCTGGCAGAGGGTGGAGGCATGTGTCCAACATATTAACCATCACATTTATGTCAGGTGGGATGCAGGAAAGGTATACTAAATCATTTTAAGTTTCAAGCCCTCTTGTGAAAGACAATTTAGGTCAGGCTAGAGGGTTTTTTTTTTCACTTACAGAATCATAGAATTGCAAAGTTAGAAGAGACCCCAAGGCCCATCAAGTCCAACTCCCTGCCATGCAGGAAAACACCATCAAAGCATTCTCGACAGATGGCCATCCAGCCTCTGTTTAAAAACCTCCAAAGGAAGAGAGCCCACTACACTCCCAGGCAGTGTATTCCGCTGTTGAACTCCTCTTACCATCAGGAAGTTCTTCCGAATGTTTAGATGCAATCTCTTTTCCTGAAGTTTGAAGCCATTGCTCCATGTCCTAGTCTCTGGAACAGAAGAAAACAGGCTTGCTCCATCCTCCATATGACATCCCTTCAAATATTTTAACATAACTATCATGTCACCTCTTAGCCTTCTCTTCTCCAGGCTCAACATACCCAGTTCTCTAAGCCACTCTTCATAGGGCATGGTTGCTATGTTTGCATCTTACCACAATCTGAGTGCATCTTTGTGAGCCTTTGTACATCTACTGAGAAGTAAGCCTGACTGAGTTCAAAGGTTGACACTGTGTTTAGAGGAAACCACAACAGCAAACAATGTCCTGACTTTTCTTTCTTCCTGGTTCTGCAGAGTGAAAGGCCCCTGTTAGAAAAAGAAGATAAAGACAGAAAAGGAAAGGAGAAATGGGAGAGATTCCAAGAAGCTTGGTTAGAAGAGCTGGAGAAAACTTACAGAGGACAAATCTCAGAGGAGAAAGCAAAGCTGCAAGATCAGCTGGAGAAGGGAGAACTCAAGAAATGGTCAAAGAAGGTGAGCAGAAAGCTGGGGAAGACATTGCCTGTTGTGTCAGGATTCAGGAAGGGAGTCCAGCTGTTCAGATAGGTAAAGAATATCATTACAAACCTTTTTTAAAAATTGTTTTAAGGGACTTGGAACCCTATCCTCACAGTGTCAGATGCTGTGGTTGACTCCACAGTTCACTTCTACTAATGGGAGCACCCCTTCCACGCTACACTGTTAGAGCGCAACATTTCCTCCCACTGTCCCAATTTGGCAGGGACAGTCCCAATGACTCATCCGTTGTTCTCCTTTTCCAGTGTCCCAATTTTCCTCTCCTCCCTCTTTACCTCCTTTGTCTTCGTCTTACTTCCTTTGTTGGAGATTGACTTCAAAAGTGCAAAAGTAGTTTGCATTCAACTAGTTCAGCAGGGGAGGAAAGGAGAGGAGGATGGAATCTTGTCTTTCCCAGTCAGCAAACTGGGAAACTGCTGCAACCTCTCCTCCTTCCTGTGATGTTTCTCATTAAATAAGTCTGGACATCTTGACTACACTCTGAGGTTGCTTGACTACACTCCAATGTTTCCTGGTTTTCATCTATGAAATGTTGGAGACTTTGACAGTATGATTCCTTGGCAACATCTTATAGTAAGCTGGGTTTGATGAAACACTAGAATTTTCTGGCTGAGAAATATAAATACCCCCCTTAAACAATTTTGCCACCACCAACACCCCAAACCATTTTAGCTGCAGATGTTGAGACAATGTCTAATCCTGGTTAGAAACTGCTGAGAGAACATGACGAGATAGTGACTTTCCTGGACAAGGCCTTCAGGCAAGAGATGCACAAGCGCAGAGAGAGGATGGAGAAAGAGAGGAGGAGAAAATGCTCCCATCAACAGGTTGGAAGTCCCTCAGCTTCTGACACCGGATCTCTGCAGGAACGGCAGCAATCCAGCCTGGCCGAGGAAGACCAAGTCTTCTCCCTGTTGGCAGAATGTAGGTCTTGACTGGCACCTAATAGAGAGCTAAGATGGCCTTGTTTGCTTCTCATAAAAACATTCACTCATGGCCCCTGTGCCTTCTGATGGTGCTTTGGGAATAAAAGTGATATTCCATGCTGGGATGTAGGGCTTCAATAAGATAACAGAGATTATAATTAAATCTTAGGGGGGAATCATGATGCTAAGAGCTGCCTAACAGTGAAATAGATTCTCTGGAAGGTGGTTGGACTTTCTTCTATTAGAGATTTTTAAACAGATGCCTGTCCTGCCAGAGGTACCAAAAGTTTGGATTCCTGAATTTGGCAGAGATTTGGACCAGATGCCCTTTGTTTTCCTTCCAACTAACTGATTCTATTCAGACTTTTCTTAGGTATGTCACTAAATTTTGAGGAGCTGTCCCTGATCAACAGCCGTACATGAAGTTTCTTTACCCAGTGAGAGAATCTCATAAATTCCATAAAGTTAGCTGGATTCGGATGAGGCAGTGCAGAGGTTAAGGCAATGATAGAGAACTTTTGCAGGTCCAGATGTCTGGGACTTCAGTACCTGAAAGACTTGCCTAGGCAATATGGCAAGCAGGAAAGTACTTCAGGAATTTAGATCCCAGCACATTGGGAAAACTCAAAGCTCCCAACATGTGAGTTAACGTGGTGTGCTAGGTGGTACTCACATCTATCATCTCTCATTACACCTATGGGTTCACACAAGCCAAGGGAGTGTAACATGAGTGTCTCTGCCACTCTTTGCCCTGGAGGAGACTAACACTAGATGAAATCTGCTCCCTCACAGATGTCAAGATCCTGAAGCAGACCGAACTCCTGGTGATGTTACGAATCTTCCTCTTGAATCCTCGGTTCAGGCCGCTCCTGTCTGGTATTGCTTTCCAAGAAATTGTTGTGTTTTCTGAGCTTGCATCCGAGTTCCCCAACAGGCTGGATACTTGCATGCATGCTGGACCCTACTCTTATGACTTGTATAAATATTGAAACACGGCCAATAAATCCACTAGCAAAGCATTTGCCTTTTGCTCTGTTTTGTGCAGGCGGGAGTGAAGCTGACAGGAAACCATCTTCCCAAATTCTTGCCCTTCTAAATGAAGTGAATTGCCAGTTCCGAAAGTGTGCATCAGCAGCTGGGCTTCTAGACAGCCAACATCCAGAGTATGGTAACTATCCTTTGCATTGCACTCTGTTCTTCTTCTAGTATGCAAAAATTTGAATTCAGCACCATGGACAGGCTCTTTGTGAAAGGAAGGCTCTAACTCAACAGCTCGCTTCGAACCAAGTTATTGCCTTTAAAGACAGCAATTATTTACCTTTATTAATGCAACTGCATTAGAAAGAGCTAAGGTAACAGGCAATTGGGCCTTTATGATATTGACTATGATATATTTAGCTACATGTATTCTTCATGGCTGAAATCTTCCTATCTTATTTGCCATCACAAATATCTCAGATTTTATTTTATATTAGAAGTGCCCAGTCACGAACTGTCAGGACTGTACAGAGCAGATACACTCAGTGTTTTATTCTCCTGCAGATACCATCAGTTCTTTCCAGGACATAATAGATATTCAGATGATTCCAAAATCTGGAGAGCTTGTGCCTCTGCTCGCCTCGAGCCTTTCTCCAAGGGAGTTTGTTGTCTATCAGTACGGCATCATCCTCTTGCATTTCCTCCGGCCACTTATTGGCGTAAGTGTCCCCCAAATGTGTGATACAATGACTATGGCAGAATCCAGGGGCAGGGGGGAATGCCACTTTTGTTATGACTGTTGTTAGAGTCCAGAGTACGTTGAGGTTTCACTGACTTCAGAGGCTACGCGGGTAGTGGCAAGTTGCATAGCTCAGCTGTCATGAGCAGGCAGAATCAACTAAAGGGTGAATGCCACATACTGGGGATCTGGACATTCAGTGTATCTCCTGTTCTGGTTATGCATACCCTCTGCAAGGCAAAGCAATTCCTAAGAGAGTTTTCATCCATCTGACCGTCCTGGTCTAAAGTGAATCATACCAAATGTTTTCCTTTAATTGTAGGCTCCAGAGATTGACTTGTGCCTTGCTTCCAGCATCCCTTCAAGTCACGCACCAGGGAACGCCTTTCGGAACACTTTCTATTATCAAGTATGTCCTCAAGAATGGTGGGTCCCTGAGAACTCTCCCAGGACTGCACAGACTGGCATCCTGTTTGTGTTCTACACACACTTTAAATTTCCTTTTGCATCCACTTGTGCTTTTTTGGCCATGGCGTAATGTCATTTACTTCACACTTGCATACAAATGTAACCATTGCACATCTGATTGCACTTTCTCAGATGGGGAGTGAGTCTTCACTTGTACCTTCAGTGTACCTCTTGATTCACTGGGATTGCAGAAACAGCCACTGTGCATTTGCAGATATGCAAGCAGTTGCACAATGCTGGTATTCCAATACTGGAAGGTTTCTAGAGCTGTGTCTACATGATTACAGCAGTTCAATACCACTTTAATTGTTGTGGATCCATCCAAGGGAATCTTGAGATTTGTCATTTGCTGAGGGGCTTAGAATTCTTGGATAATCTAGTTTCTCCTCTGAACTGCAGCACCGGAGCTCTTGAGTACAGAATTCCAGGTCCCACATTAACTAAGAATTTTAGGTCTCTGCAGGATGGAGCAACAGCAATTAAAGTGCTCACCAGACTGCTGTAATCATGTGGTTATGGATCCATTCCCAAAAAAGCAATTTGCTTTGGGTAGGGGCAGAAATATGGCAGTAAAGAGAGTCTGGAGGATGTCAAGGGCTGCAAAAACAGGCAGGCTCTCCAACATACATTAAATGAACGAAATGTCTCTGTATGCAGTCATGAATGTATAAACCTGCCTTATACCAGGGGCTCTTTCATACTACACAGTTATAGCACTGTGGTTCCAGTGTAACTCCCTTGGCTGCATCATCTAGAATCCTTTTGGAATAATTTGGTGAGGCACAGGAGTTACCTAGGAGAGATTTCTAAATACCCTTGCCTAAACTACTGACCCAATAATTCCATTGGATGTAGTCATGGTGGTTAAAGTGCAATTATAGCACTATCATTCTGTAATGTGACCCAGGCCAGCTCAGCAATCCTTTTAGCTTCATGTTATCTGCTGTGAAAGGCAAAGCTTTCCCAAAATGTCCAACCAGTTCCTTTTTCAAGCCCACCACCTATAATAATTTAGCCAGAGATATCACAAGGCCTCTCATCCTGGCACCCAGTCAATCAGGAAAACCTTATCTGGGAAATTATGCCCTCGTTGTATGGTGGAACAACTTCTCCCAACTTGGTACCCTCTGGATGTATCTGATTACAATTCCCATAAGCTCTACATAGCGCTAGCTTTGGCCAGGGCACTTGAGGGTGGTGTGTGTGTGTGTGTGTGTGTGTGAGTGTGTGTGCCTTCAAGACAGTGGTTGACTTACGAGAACCCTGTAAATTTCATAGGGTTTTTTTAGGCACTATTGGGGTTTAAAAAAACATATCTGATGGGCAGTGAGTGAAGGACATAAAGGTGTCAAGAACAGAGGAGGTGTAGTTGGGCATGCAAGGCTGGAGCACATAATAAGAACTAGAAACCCAGAGCCTGAGGACTCGCTGCTAAAAGCATCTATTACAATTTGGAGGCTTGGAAAAGTACTTGATGATGGCTACGCAAAATGAGGGATTCTGAGAGCTGCAATCCAAAAAAAGGAACATTGTTCTCATTGTTATTGTTGTCTCTTTCCTGCTTAGAGTCCTGGTCATAAACTCTTCATTTTGAGAGACTGCCTCGGCTGTGTGGGTAGCTTTATTCTGCTCCTTGTACACTGTCTGGCCCACATCACTGTCGATGACCTCAGCCATGACTCAAACCCAGCTTTCCAGAGACTCTTTCACCAGGTAGAGAATCTTGTTGGGTGCCTTCAAGTCATTTCTGACTTACGGTGACCCCAAGATGAACCTATCATGGGGTTTTCTGGGGCTGAGAATGTGTGATGCACTCAAGATGACACAGTGGGTTTCCATGACCAAGTGGGGAATCAAACCCCGGTCTTCAGGGTCACTGTCAAATGCTCAAACCACTACACCACGCTGGCTTTTCAATCTTATCCAGCTGGAGATCCATTGCTTCTTCTTTAAAACATACTTCTAAGGCAGGAGTAACTGTGGGAAACAGGTGAAAATCCCCCACACACACAACATCAGAGGGCACTTAGGGGCAAAAAGAGGAAAAATGTTTGTGGCTGTGGAAGGATATGGCCCTCCAATGTTTTCTGGAGGGCTAATACAGCCCCTGGTTTTCCATAGCTGTCCACCCCTGGCAGCCATTGGGAATGCTCAATCTCACATCACAGCCAGGTGCTCCTCGGAAGGGTGTTCCCTGGGGCCTTCCAAAACAAAAACAGCAACAAAATCATGGAACTGGCCAGAATTTCACTTCTGGTTTTGAAAACCTGAGCAGAAGGGCAGGTTATGCCAGCATAAAACCATCTGCATTAAGTCTATTATGCAGGCAAATGTGTTAGTGTGTGTGTGTGTGTTTCTCTCTCTGTGTGTGTATGGGATTGTGTGTGGCCACATGTGCAATTTTTTTTAAACTATATGATTTCTCTTTGCATTGAAGGCACTTAAGGCCTGCCTGGGGGAACTGTTCTCTCTTAGGCTCCAGACATCAGCAGTTCTGGAGGACAGTAAATCTGCGGCAAAGATGATTAATGAGGCTTTTCTGAAGAAAGAGGTGGTCGCAGAGGAGAAGATCAATTCCTTCTCTGGGCTTTCGGATGGTAAAGTGAAGCCTTCCACAGACTTGGAGGAGGTAATTCTTCATGCACACACAGATGCCCCAGTCTGTTTTCTATCCCTTCCCAAAAAGGCCCTGGGCCACAAGGGACAGAAAGACTGGTCGTTTTTTTGATTCACCCCCATCCCTTTAACCCTTGTAGGAATATCTCACACCATCTTCTGGAGAAAAAGGGGCACACCTTGCAGAGCACAGTTCATGAGAATCTGCTGCTCCAACCGGTCAAGGCATTTGTCTTAGAAGAAGAACCTTTGCTGCAGAAGATGCAAGAACATGAAAGATGAAAAAGACCAGAAGATCTGAATGAGCCAATGGTGTCCTAAAACAAAGCTTCAAAAGTTATTTTGCTTTTCTGGGGGGATTCTAGGAGCTGTAGTCCCAAAGAGGAACATTTCCAAGCTGTGTTCATAGGATCAAGTGGGGTAGAAGAGGAGCCAGACAGAACTTGAGGGCGTCTTTCAGTCTACTCAGAGTATAACAGAAATGAAGCCCATCACAAGTAATGAATTAATGGTCACTGGGATTTGCCTGTGAACAGAGACCTTAGTGCCCAAGTTTGCAACTTCACGGCACAGATCCGTACCACCTTCTTCCTCCTTGACATCTTTTTGTTGCAAATATAGTCGCAGTATTAGAATACAATAAAAGATAGAGTTTTAAAAGTAGCTGACTGTGCTTTAGGTTTTCTCTTGCTCCTAAAGAAGTAAAACTCTCCTAGATCACACTTTCGCCAACCTTTTCATGTGTTGGAAAATCCTGCTCAGCCAAACATTCTCTACACTCCCTTCTCCCATTTGGTATTAGAGCAATGGGACTTTAAACAGAAAGGGTTCCCTGAATGGCTTTACTCTCTATGTTCTCTCTAGAACTTTTCTCATTTGATGAATCACGCAGTTGTAATGCACAGTGATCAATATATCCATCTATCCAAGAAACCACACCATGTGAGCAGAAAAACTTTCTGGTGTGTCAGCCACCACATAAGAAACTTATTGCAAACTCTGCTAAAGGAGACTGAGTCTCAATTGAGTCAGTCCTCATTTTTCTCAGAAAAGGGGCTAACAGTCCAGGAGATGGTTTTGCCAGTTCCTTCCTCTGAAATATTGGCTACAGACCCTGGCATTCCTGGGTGGTCTTCCATCCAAGTATTAACCAGGGTTTACCCTGCTGGACATTGAAGATCAGATGGTATCCGGTGCCTTTAGGGCAGTGTTTCCTAAACTCCGGTTTTCTGGATGCTTCAGCTCCCAGTGTCACTGATCACTGGCCAAGGGAGCTAGGACCTCTGGAAATTGAAGTCCGAAACACCTGCACAATTAGAGTTTGGGAATCACTGCTTTAGGGTATTTAAGCAGCTAGTATGCCTTAGGTTTCTCAACCTTTGATTCTACAGGTTTTTTGGACTTCAACTACCAGAAGTCCCAGCCAGTATGGCCATTGTTCAGGAATTCTGGGAGTTGAAGTTTCCAAGGTCTGGAGAGCCAAAGGTTGAGAAGCACTGCTTGAATCAAACAGAAGTTGCAGCAACTTTAAGAACATCCATTTGGGATCCAACTTCCATTTTTCTTGAGCAGCTAGAAGATAAAAGATCTGGCAAACATTTCCTGCTCCTTACCCTACCCTGAAGAGGATATATTTTGTCAGATCTATCATCCTTCCCCTAAACCTCCTCCTTCCACAATCCCATGCTGTGTTTAGAGCTATTTCCTCTCTTGATCAACAAGGCAGGGCAGTTGCTTTAAAAACACACGTTTTATTAGTCACTGGATTTCCTTTTTACGTTCTCCATAAGCGAAGATCAATCTTCAATTTTGTCATAAAAACACATTTAAAAAGCCATTTTTAAAAGGAGCATCTTTAACCTCCAAGTGCATATTTTAAAATGTTACAAATACAAAAGGAAATAATAATCATAAAAGAACTGGGGACAGAAGAAACCAGATTGGTATTAAGCATCTGAAGACGTCTCTCCTGGGGAATTTTCCGGCCTCCTTGCCATCTTTGGACAGAGACTTCTTCACTCCATGCGGAACTAAGTGGGGAAGACACAGTCCCGGCGTTATCGGTTGGCATTAACCCAGTGGTACCTGTCCACGCGAGGGCCGCTGAAAGGGCCCAGTGGCCGACAGGCTTTGTAAGCCTTGTACTGAAAGTAGTAAGAGCTGGCAGGATTCTGGTGGATTCCGTCTGGGACGTGGGCTTTCCGGCGAGTGTATTGGGACCAGGCTTGGAATGGTTCGCCACACTGGTCAAAGAGTTTGAGGGCAGGAAAAAAAGATTCAAGAGACGGGGAAAGGTGGTGAGATTTTGGCACCATTTCAGAGTGTATGCAAGAACTCAATCCAAACCTGATTCGAATTTCATTACCACCAAGAGCTCTGGGATTGAAAGTTCCTTTTCTAGAGCAGGGGTGGTAATCCTGAAGCCCTCCAGATCGGATCTGAACTGCACTTCCCAGCAGTCCCAGCCAGCAGAGTGACAAATGCTGGGAGCTGCAATCCAACCATGTCTAGAGGGCACACAACTCCCACCCCTGCTGTATGTTATTGTGAGAAGGGGCCAAAGAATTTTCAGTCAGTACTTCTCTTCTGAGTATAGGTGTTTACCATCATTCAGGTGTTCTGGGTATTTAATTTCTGAGATAATGGCACGTTGGCAGGAAATATGATCTTTAATGCCCAGCACCGATGCAATTGGTAGACGCCAACTCAAAATTCTGGAACTACAAAGCTGTATCTTCCATGGTTTAATTCTGTTTCACATTTGAATGTTCTTGATGGGAAAGTAACACATTTTGATTCCAGCTCAGATTACTGACAATTTGCCAGAAGAGAGAGGACATACTTTTAAAAACACCATGGAAAATAGGTAGAGGGCTGTGTCCTATCTTGTTAGTCCTGAATAGAGTAGATCCATTGAATCAGTGGAATTTACCTACATGCTAACTCCCCAGTCAATAATTGATTCAGTGGATCTAGTTGGATTCAAAACAATAACTCCCCAGAATCCCTTGAGTTGCATGGCTACTGACCATACCAATGGGGGCATTCTGGAAATTGTACTCCAAAAAATTCAGGTTGGGAAATGTAATCCAAAACATGTTCAGCATGTCTGGCTTCCCCAAGTCCAACCAGAAAAACCAAGAAGAGGTCTCATCTCAAGCTAAGCCTTTGGAGCCTCCCTTGGAGCAAACCCCCACACCAAAACACAAATCTCTTTTCTCCACCACGGCAACCCCACCTTACCTGGTAGACGCTGTTGGGGTTGCTGACAGTTGGGATAGTCTTGGGCTCTGAGACAGAGCCTTCCTCGTCGGAAGAGGGGTTAGAGTTGGAGTCGGAAGCCTTATCCACAGCCTGCCTGACGCGCTGGGAGAGGTGAGCCTCTTCATTCCCTTCAAACTGAGCCACAGTGAATGGCGGGTTGTTCTCCCCATATCTAAAATGAAGAATGCAGCGACCAAAGGACTCCAACAAGAGCAGATGCCAGAAAAGCAACTGGATTTCTTATAACAGAGGGTGAGCAGATCAGAGAATTAAGTGGTAGATAGATCTCTGACTGGTATGCAACAGTTCTGCTGGGTGTTGGATTTCAGCTTCCAGAAGCTCCAGCCAGCACGGCCAATGGACAAGAGGTTCTGGAAGATGATGTCCAAAACAACTAGAGAACCAAACCTCCAAGGTTTTCTGACCACCAGTTTTATCTAACAACTGCAATACTGGGGTGGGAATCCTGTGGTCCTCCAGATGTTGTCAGACTGTATCTCCCAGCAGGCCTAGCCAGCATAGCCAATGCAATCCATCAGTGTCAGGAGGACCACAAGGTTCCCACCTCTGAGCTTACAAGACATTTCCACCTAAAGTAGGCTGCTGAAAAAGAAGGCTCCGCCAGAAAACAAGTAGGTTGCTGGATGGGAGTTCTTTCAACCTATCCAGAGGGCACCGTGTTGGAGGGCAGCTGGGATATTGCGTGCAACTGGATCTCAGCCTTTGGCCCTTTCCTAGAACAGACAGCATCTTGCAGAATCCTTTTCCCATGGACCAAGACAGCAGAAATGTAGAAGCCAGGGGAGCACCCCCCAATCCACCCATTCCTTCCCCCTTTTTTTGTCACCAAACATTTCCCAAGAGACATAGGGGTCATTTTCACTATTTTCTTAGCCCTTCCTCGGCTGTTTTAGACCCAGGAAATGCCTAGGAAGCGAATAGAAGTTATTTCTTGTTTCTAAAAGGGCCTCTCTTGAGCATAAATTGGCCCAGGGTGATCCCAAAATGTGATGGAAATCGCCCAAACACACCTCCCCAGAGGGCATTTTGGGGTAAACGAACTGAATAATTTGGCAATTTTTTTCATCCTGGGAAGTCCAGAGAGCCTCCAACCATGATGGAAATGTCCTCCACACCCCAGAGGTAATTTTGGAGCAAAAGAAATTCATGGAGAAAAACACAAAAACTTTTTTAAACTCAGTAAACTTGAGAGCTACAAAAACAGCCCAGTGGGGCACATGCAGCATTCAGGGCATGTTTTATGCACCTTTGCAATGGAGCATGCTGGCTAGTGCGCTTGAGGTTTGATGTCCAACAACCTCTGGGAGGCTCTAATGTTAAGAAAGATCCTTGTATGCCACATTGTCTTGGGGACCAGTCTCAGCCTCTAAACCTACTGGATGATACAATTACATACAGGAGGCTGAGAAATCCTTCCCCAGATTCCAGTCCCCCTGCTCTTAAGCCAAAATCTGACATTACTTCAGCATGGCTGGTGGAGTCACTCTACACAACCTCAACACTGAATGTCAATACAGCACAACATATGTGAACAAATGGTCACTGATCATTGCTGACAACCCATTGTGCATTTGCTATGCACAGAGGCAATGTGCATCCACGTGGTTACTCTGTGTACTTTAATGTGCTGCTACGTATGCAACATTCCACATGCACCATCAGCTGGGTGCTAACATTGCACATTGTCCCAAAAAATCACCCCATATGCACAGTGGATATACCATGGGTAGTATAAGCTACCCATGGTATATGCTTATACCATGGGTAGCGAGAAGCTGGCCTTGGACAAGCAAGCACTCACCTGCAGCATACATGAAATGGGTCAACCCAGATAGTCATCTCCTTTGGTAGGCCAAGGCTGTTGAAATCTACGCTGCTCTCTTCACATGCCTGTTCCAACAAGGGATCTGTCGGTTGGACTCTGTTGATCCGGATGCATCTAAACAGGACAGAAAGAAATTTGAACAGGTTGCCTCACTCATCTCCCTCCATGCCACAGAAGCTCTTCAGACTGGTCTAAAGAAGTGTGAGTCCTCACAATATAACTCATTGGGTTTTACCAGTTGTTGCCCAGTTGTTCTGTTCTTTTGGGAGGCTGTTTTGCAGTGATTCCTTGGTTCTGCACTTTTTCCAAAGCTTTGGTTTTTGTTTTTGTTTTAAAGGACTGTGGTTTGCTGAAGTGACTGTGATGTCACTTTTTTGGTGTAAATGTGGTTTAATTGACTATATTTAAGGTAATTTGGTTAGTTACACTCTGGGTATTAGAAGTCATAATGCTAGGACAGGGTGAAGAGAACAGAATATTGAGAGTGAGTGGTGGTTGGAGGAATGTTTGAGGGGATTTGAATAAATTTGGTGAATGAAAGACAGGATGACAGACAATATAGTCAGGATAGTTAAGTTGGATGGATCTCCTCTGAAGATCTTAGAACCCATTCAGACACATATTCAACCCTTCAGATACACTGGACCCAAGCGCTGTGTGTGTGTGTGTGTGTGTGTGTGTGTGTGTGTGTGTGCTTGTGCAATGCAAACATACTTTTACATTACACAAGGAGATACAGATTCCTCCTTGTGCAATGTCTTCCCCCAAGGCTATACAATGGTCACTGGACACAGCTCCACCGCCCAAGGCAAACATCCACTGATTAGGTATGGTGGATATAAGGGAAGCTCCCTCCATTACCATCACCCATCAGGCAGTTGTCAACCCCTTGGACCTCTGCGTATGGATATTTACCAAAGGATCTTGAGCACAGAGTGCAAACATTATGGAACACAGAGCCATGAATCTCTAGGGACGTCCATCTTTGGAGAAGAGCTGGAGGGAAGGTGTCACCCCCCATGCCCCTTACCTGAAGGCTTGTCCTTTCGAGGGGTTGTCAGGGTACCAGTGGTTCTTGTACTTCTCAAACAGGATGGTCATCAGCTTGGACGCAAACCTCTCTACTTGGTCTCTGGTCAGCTTGTTGTGCTTCTTCACCAGGCGCGTGATAAAAAACACTGTCACAGCAATTTCGTCTTTCATGTTTTCTTTCAAGCTGATGATGCTTAGAGGAGTCTTTGCTATGGTCATGCAACTGGAAGAGAAAAAAGTCAAGGGAAAAGCATTTTTACCTTTTTTCTATTCAAAGACAATAAGAGCAGCAGCTATCATAACATCAAATCAATTGAACTGAAAAATTCAACAACAAATTCCTCCATACATTGAGATGAGAACTTGGGGGAAAGTGTTGAGCATTATTGTTCAAAAATTAAAGAAATGGACACAAAATTGAATGAAAACTTGCTACTGTCTGATTACATCTTCTGCTTTGTACTTGAGAGGTAAGTTTTTCGGACACCGCTACAGACCAAACTCTTGACTGCCAGAGGAGGCAGTGGAAGTTTTTCACCAGATTTCCAGTGTAGCATGATTTGCAACGTAGTGTAAGGCAGAAGAAATTAATTAAAACTTTGCACGGCCCATCTTTATTGACTTCTGCATATACAGATAAAAGGTCTAATTCAAGTGACATCTTAATGATTTAATTACATGCCTCTAGCCAGAAAGTATATACTTTAGGACAACGTCACCAAAGGAGGCAGGAAAATCACATACCTCCCACAGTGATACCAGAAACCCTTGAAACTATTACAGATTATACAGCTTTTTCAGCAAAGAGAGGAGCAAATATTAAGGTCACATTAGGAGCCATGTCAGCGTTTGGCTTCTTCAAAGAAGCCATGTTCTCCCAACATGGAGCCCACAGGGCTTTTGTGACCCCTTAAAGACCAGTTAGCCTATTATGGCTAGAACCTTGCGGCAACCTAGGGAGTGCGTAGATGCCTTCCCCCTCTCTCCTTCCCTTGTGTTTTGCCCAGTGCAGAGAAGGAAGGCAAGCACACCCAGGCAAAAGGCAAGCATTTAAAACATGCAATTAAAAGTGATAAAAAGCAAGTTAAAATAGTAAGAACAAAATCACACCCTCCTAAAAGCCCTTGCTTTGAAAACCTTGGGTCTCAAAGTCCTTGCCTAGAAAATTTCTTTTTTCTAGTTATCACATCCAGCTAACACTTCAGCAAAGTAATTAATCAACACATGTAAAAGTACTGTAAGCTGCGTTGAGTCCTTGTGAGATAAAAAGGGGGACACAAAGATTAATAGTAATAATAATATACTGACAATACATCACACCATAAACAAACCAGTAGATATTACCTGCTGTAACAGATGCACCTGTGGGGGGGGACCAGCTAAAATCCCTAGCTAAGTTACAAAATCCAAAGACAAGAAAATATTTCTACCAAAACTGGAAGTTACTTAGGCTGCCTGCATGTTACTCTTCCCTTCCAGCCTCACCTTAACCAACTAAAAGTCCTTCACAGGCTGGAGAACTATTCCAGTTTTATATAAGCAGGAGTGCAACAGTTCCATCAGGTGTGTCTCATAGAGTTGAGCGCACAGGGGGTGGGAATTGTGGACTGCATCTCCCAGTAGCCCCATTCCAGAACCACTGACAGTGAGGGATGCTGAGAGTTCTAGTTCAGCAACATATGGAGAGACACAATTCCCATGCTTGAGCTAAAGCAAGAATGGGGAGACATTGAGGAAGATGAGGTGCTAGAAATGAATTTTTTTTAAAAAAATAATGTCTGCTCAGATGTAAGACCCAGGGGTTCAACAAAACTTTCACCTATGTAAGTTGTGTACAGATAAATAGTGTAGTCTATTGGTCTGAGTATTGGGCTAGGACTCCAGGAGATCAGGATTCAAGTCCTCGCTCCGCCATGGAAAGCCGCTGGCTGGTCTTGTGCTGGTCACACTCTCTCAGACCTAAAGAAAAGCAAACCTCCTCTAAATAAATCTTGGCAAGAAAACTGAGCTTGACTCATGCAGAAGGCACATGCCAACAACAAAGTGGTACAGAGGATTGCAATCTTAACTAAAGATGAGGTAACCTTCTGGAATGAATGTCGGGTTTCTAGACTGAAAGTTGGAGAGGGACCTTGTATCTTTAACGGTTGTGTAGAAAAGGGAGTGCCAGCACGTGTTGCTTGTCGGGCAGCCAGGTAACATCCAACATCTGCTGAAATTTCCTCTTCTGTGCAAGTACTGAGGGTCAGCGTGGTGTAGTTCATGCTATAGCAGTAATGTGTGCCAGTGCCCGGCACCAAAAGAATCCTTAGAGAGGCCTGGAAACACACCCAGTTTGGAAACAAGACAGGTGGGAATTATGTGTCCATCCAGCCATTGCTGGATTGCAACTCCCAGCAGCAGCAGCAAGGTGAGGAATAGTGGGAATTGTGGGTCACCAATTTTTTTAGGGCCACTCCAGTTCCATTCCTGCTTTATGGGAAACTCTTTGAACATTGTGTTTATTGTTGGACACTAGGGTTCTAGATTTCTGAGGGCTATTTTTCCCTCTACCCTATGCCCTTAACAGTAGCAACATATCAGCAGCTGTATGTTTTTCAGCATGGGAGAAGCAACCATGGAAACTTTGCTTGCTCCGTTTCTGCCTGACATAGCAGCCACATCGTGGAAAGAGAAAGCCTGTCCTCCTCCTGATAGAACGACCGTGCATACATTGCCAAAAAAGGAGGCCATGTCTCACCAAGAAAAGAAGACACAGGTCTGCAAAATTTAATTTATTGACAAGATTGTTGTTGCTGTAGTGTGCCTCAAGTTTTTTCCAACTTATAGTGAGCCTAAAGCAAACCTATCACGGGGTTTTCTGAGGCTGAGAGTGTGTGACACACCCAATGGGTTTCCATGGCCAAGTGGGGAATTGAACTCTGGTTTCCAGGGTCATAGTCCAATGATCAGACCCCCACAGCATGCCAGCTCTCTTACTATTAAGATGCAAAAGTAAAAATGATTGCCATAGTTTAAATAGAAATACATTTTACCCTAGAAGACTGCAACCATTGGTGTAGCCACACGACACAAAAATGGCAGTTTGATACCACTGTAATTCCCACAGTTTAATCCTGCGGAATCCTGGGATTTGTAGTTTAGTGAGGGAGAGCTCTTAGGATTGGCTGCCATGGAGTCCTAAAGCATCGGACAAAGAGAGGATTTCAAGCCTCTCACCAGACTACAAATTGCAGGATTCTGTAGGATGGAGCAATGCAGGTAAAGGAGTGCCATACCTGGGCCCAGAAGCAGAGAAAAGTCCTCCCTCCATCCCAACTGCCACTGCGCTGGCCTTGGAGGGCAAGAAGAACCATATTTGCTGGACTTAACCGCACCCACCCACCCACCCACACACACACACACACACTCACTGGTTCCCTTTTTCCTTTTGTGTCACGTTGTTGGCAGGGAACTGTTGTTCTTTTGCTTGTAAAACGCCACGTACAGTGATGGTGCTATATAAATAAATGATGATAATAATAATCAATCTGCTATAATTGTTCACTCTGCTGTCCAGGTTAATAAAGGTTGGGGGGAAATTTCAAGACTCCTGGGCTATCTTTTCTCACGGTTCTGTGCTTTTTAATGGAGAAGTTGCCTTAGCATTCTCCAGCTAGCACGGCCACTGGCTCTCCTAGCTAGGAGATTCTGAAGGCTCGTGTCCAGAAATTAACCCTCCCAAGCTGTGTATGGGCCACCGTTCCTTCTGAGCATTGTATACACCCTGTATTTTCTTCCTCCTGTCATGTGTGTGTAGGTGTGGGATCACTAAAACTGTGCAACCGCCAGGAGTTTCCTAACCATGCCTTCATCCAACTTGCCCAAGCAGGCCTGCCAAATCTTGTAAAGAAGCTCCGTTGAATAATAATCAAGCATTCGTATCCAACAGAAGAGTGGTCAAATGTTCAGTGTTGCCTCCCCCAGCTCAGATCTTTGGCAAATGAGCGCCGGTTGGCAAGGAGAGCTGTAAATAAACTCTCATTAGTGTAGTCAGGGTGACAAGAGGTGCATAGCGATAGAGAAGGTTATGGAGTGGCAGGAATCCAGCTGTCCCATCCAACGTTGCAGAAGTTGAGTGGAACTGTAATGAATTTAAAACGAGGAGATCCGTTGGCCGGTTCTATGTGAGTCACGCTGCCAAACAGGGTACCAATTCAGGATCACTCCAGGCACTGAGGTTTCCAGGCTAAAACCTGACACTAATGCTATTTCCGCACCAGACTGTTATAGTGCTATTTTTCTACTTTCAACACCCTATGGAATCGTGGGCTTTGCAGTTTCGGGAGGGGCCTTGAGGCAAACCCCAGGATTCTGTAGGATGTTGAAAGTGGAATAATAGCACGATAACAGGGCCCCTCCCTAAACTGCAAACCCCAGGATTCCATAGAGTGTTGAAAGTGGAATAATAAGACTATAACAGTCTAGTGCGGAAATGGCCTTAGGGAGGATGGCCCTGATAACATCTTAAAGTGTTATGAATTAGTACTAGCCACAGTTTAGTTGGTCACAACCTGTCATTCAAGCGCGCACGCACACACACAGATAACATACGTTCCTGTTTGGAAATAAAGAGAAGTCTTATCCAAAGAGGATGGTCTCAAATTAAAGGGAAGTGAGCAGAAGGTTCCTTTACACTTACTTACGTGGATGGCAAGAGGAACATTTAATCTAGTTTACTTGATTCTAACCAAAAGATGGATGCAGAGCAGAGTGGATGGTGAGCCCTGGGGCCACAGAGATTGGAAGGGAAGGAGGAAGCTAAGTAAATATCTAGACACTCTCACACCCCAAGACTCTTTGCAAGTTGCATCAACAAATTGATTAAGGCAGTAGTTCTCAGACTGTGGGGCGCAACCCTAAGGGGGTGTGATAGTGGCTCAAGGGGTGCATGACAAAATGCAGCCCGCAAGTACAGCACATGAGAAATGGGCAAGCCTGCCTATGTGTGTACATGTGCATCTTCGAGGATTGACTGCAGAAGAATGACACGAAGTGCCTTCCCCTTCTTCCAACCTCAAACATAGCAAAAATTGGCTTCCCTTTTCTTTTTTATGATATTCCCCCTCAGCCTCCCTGATCATTTCATCATTGGCGCAGCAGCGCATGGCCCTTAGCAACCACAAAGCAGTTTCTTGGGTGGGGTGGGAGGGAAGTGAAGAGAGGAGGCGGAAAGCACGAGACCTCAGCCTTAAGACAAAGGACACTACGTGGCACAAGGGGCCTCTAAGAGAGAGCAGACACGGGGCTGGGACATACGGCGGAGGGGGCGCAACATCCTCCTTACTTGAATAGTTGCATATTCTGCAAAAGAAGTTTGCACTCCATGACTCATAAGGGGAGAAAGGAGAGGACAGGGTGGAATCTTGCCCTTCCCAGGAAGCATAGGCAAAAGCAAACTGCCGGAGCTTCTCCCATCTTTTCTGTTCTTGCTCATGAAACTTTTGCCATCTTGACCAGACTTTGGAGTTTCTTACGTTGCTTGGCCACGTGGCCCATTTTTGATCTGCAAAATTTGTTCCTCTTTCTTGGAAACCACCCCTCAATCTCATGGCATGGCTGCTGTTACCGTTACAAGCCATTTTGTGCACGTGTGTGTACGCTTTCAAGGAGCATTCTGTCTGAACAACAGTGGATGGTTACGTAGTTTAAGCGGCATTTTGCACTCTCCAAAGGTCTCCCTCCTTATCCTAAGGTTCTGGAGAAGGGCCTCTCCCTCAACCCAAGCATTCTTCATTAGATTAAAATAATGGGTCTCTCTGATCTCTAGGCAAGTCCAGGCATGACCAGAAGAAAAACCATCCACTGGTTCTCTAGCAACTGTAGGCCAGGCCAGGAGCAAACATTATGTTCCTAAACTCAGGAGTTAAGATGGTGGTTGGTGATTCTGCTGGGATTTTTAGCAACAGTGTATATGGAGCTGGCCCAGACACACATTTGCTGCAGTTTTCTTTCTGTCCTGCCTTGGATTTTCCAAAAAAGACTCCTTGATTTTGCATGGCAGGAAAATTTTCATAGCTACGGATCAAGATGCCAGGAGCGAACCGATTCATCCTGAAGGTAAGCGGGAAGTTATGGGACAAGAATCAAGCAAGGAGTTCTGATTAAAAAACCTGGTAGCATTACTTGGATGAAGCTCCCAAATAAAGTGGGCTTGTGATATCTGAATGAGCTTTGCAGTGTTTTTATTTTAATGGCTTTTCTTGCTACCTTTGGGTATCATGGCTATCCAAAATCAGGAAATACTTACATTTTAAAGGGTGGCACTGCCAAATCTATGGTGAATGAGGCCTAGCACTATTCTCAGCAATACTGCTTAATCTGTCAAGCAGACATTTTAAATATTTATATAAGATTAGCATTTAACCCCTTGCTTATGCAGGTGAAATGGCTTTGTGAAAAGCCAGTGTCAGCAAACAGACCCTTTTAGTGGATCAAGAAGCCAGCCAGAATATATATTTATTTTTAATATGTCAGGTGGCTGATTGTTTTAACATACCCAGAAGTTGGCATTCAAGGGAGGAGGGCATCTTGAATGTTTTTTGTTTCTTGTCAAATTTGGAAACTTAAGAATACAGGCTATTTCCTATTGCACCCTGAAAAGGAAATAAATTTGGGCATAGGTTTTTTTGCAAGGGGAAGGGGTAAATAAGGATAGTTAGTTTAGCCTGTTTTTTAAGAGGGTGGGGATGCTAGAAAATATTGGCACCACAATGTCCCTTTCCGCATTTGCCCAGTACTCTTTTTGTTGACCTTGTGACTTCTTAAAATGCAAGCAAAGGGTCTCTGGTTGCACCCTTGGCAATTTGGATGGAAGCATTTGGTTTTAGGCCCAAATGTGCATCCAGAATACAAGTGAAAGCCTTCATATAAGTTTCATATATAGCAAATACATTGTGCCCTTGGTATCCACTAGAGTTTGATTCTGGGACCCCCTGGCGATACCAAAATTCATGGATGCTCAAGTCCTATTATGCACAATGGTGTAGCAAAATGTCAAAATCAAAGTTTGCTTTTTGGCTATTTATTTATTTATTTAGGGAATATTTTCAAGATGTGGTTGGTTCAATCCGTGGATACGGCATCTGTGGATATGGAAGGCCAACTGGATCTTGTACGTCCCACACCGTAGAGAACACCCCTGAGTATTCCCACAAAATTGCCTTGGTCTTGTTAGGTGTGACTGGGAGCAAGGGTTTGAGATAGGATTTTTTTTCCCCAAGCCCCACCTGAAGATCTCAGGTGGCCTCCCATCCAAGTACAGGTGTACTTCAGTTAATGAAGCTGGAGTGTTCCTTCTTTAGTAGGAAATTTGGTACCAGAGGCAGAAATGGCGTGGAGAGAATCGGGGTAGTTTCCTACACCTCTAAAAAGCAGACCAGTTCATGTTTCATTCGTTTAAAACATTTTTATTCAAAACAAACATTCATTCAAAACATTTTTATTCAAAACTAACAATATGCACACATGAAATGAAACAACCAGATCAGGGAAGCCTTGCAGGCGTAAACAAAAACATTTTGAACATTTCTTCCAAAATGCTTGTCTTTCGCTAGTCACCCCTTCAAAGCTTTATGGCTTCCATTTTGGTGGCTAAATTTAGAGATGCTTTGTTTTAACATGGGAGGTGGGTGGGATGCTAAGGCAGGTTTAGATGCTCTTCCCTTTTCCATCTTTTTTTGCAGTTCGTGAACCCCCAGTAAGGGATTTCCAGAGGCAGCTGCTCTTTACATTGCGTGCAGGCACACACAGCTACAAGAGGATCAGGAAAAACAAAACAAAAAAACCACTCTTTTTATTCAGTTATTTACAGCTGCAAACCAACCCCTAAAGTCTCTGTTTATGGACTTTTGGGGCAATAAGAAATCCCATGATGCAAAAATCTGTGGCTATGCTTGCTAGTAATTCTACTGGACCTGCAATAGCAGAATAATCTTTGTTTTCTTTTTTGTTTTTCATTACAGTTTGGCTTGGGAAATCAGTCCTTTTGTGTATTAGCAAGTTAGCGTTTAGGGTTTTGGTTAGTTATTAGTGTTTTAGTTGAATGTTTTAGTATGGCGCTTTGGTTTTGGTTTAATTTTAGTTCTTATTTGTGAATCAGATTGTGTTCAAATTAATAAATGAACCATTCAGAAGGTCTCGGGTTTGGTTGCCAGCATTTCCAGTTATCAGGACAATAAGCAGCAGTGATGAGAAAGACCTGTCTCAGCTTGAGAACTTGGTGAACTGCTGCCAACCAGAGCAGACTGGGTTTGATGGAGAAATAATCTTCTATAAGTCAGGTTGGAACATCAGAAATTGCTTTATGTTGAGTCTGACCGCTGGTCCATCTAACCCAATGTTGGCAATCCTGGCCATCTCTGCAGAAGATCTCCAGGTGTCAGGAAGGGTTCTTCTCCTTGCCAGCTACCTGGAAGTTCCTGATACTCTCTGATCATTTCTTCTCCAAGTATTAAGCAGACCTGGCCTTTTTAAGCTCCTCAAGTCAGGTGAGACCAGGTGCTTTCAGGCTGATGCATTTGCCTTGCAATCTGCGCTTGTGTGGTTGGCAAGCTGTTTGATCCAATACAATATATTCATTGCCAAAGGTTATAGCAGAGATGGGCAAATTCTGCCACATACAACTTGAAGTTTACATGATGTTATGTTTACAACCTCCTCTAAACTTCTCAAAATTCCTTTTTTTCAAACCAGAAAAAAGAGGTTGAATTACCTTTCCTAGAAACCTCCAGAATCAGCATCTCATCTTTTAAATGCCTTGCTGGACATCCCTCCTTGTACACTGGTTAACATTTTTAAAAAGCTCTGTTATTTCAAAAAGCCAGATGTGGACATCTGGACACCTCCTCTTGGGGAGTGGGCATTTGGGTAGTCTTTGTGGCCCCCTGAAGAAAATTTAGCCCCTGGATCCTACCCAGTTCCTCACCCTGAGGATACACAGAAGAAAGAAGACACAGCAGAGAGAAGTGGGGTCTTGGGAGCTCCCTGGAAAGGGGAAATCGGAAGCAGCAAACTTGGCAATTTATGGGGAAAATCAGGTCCAACCTACCAACAACCTGCAACTTGTAATGATTCTGTGAGTCAATCCATCTACAATTTAGTGCCATTATCACATCTCCATGTGTGTTTTATTTTGAAGCGTGGTCTTTAAAATTAGTGAGAGCCAGCATGGCATAATGGTTTGAGTGTTGAATTAGGATTCTGGGAGATCAGGGTTCTAATTACTCCTCAGCCATAGAAAGCCACTGGTTGACCTTGGGTAAGTCACACGCTCTCATCCTCAGAGGAAAGCAATGGCAAACCCTCTCTGAACAAACCTTGCTAAGAAAATCCAATGACAGGGTCGCCATCAGTCAGAGTTGGCTTGAAAGTGCCTAACAGCAACTACCTAAGGAGTCAGCTGGGAGATTGGACCAGCCAGTGTTAGCATTAGAGTGCACTGTAAATAACATTTGGAGCTCTCTTGATCAGAGATCGGAACTAGCCCTGCAGGTTGGAGGATTGTGGAAGTTGCCATTTTTAAAAAGGTAACTTCTCAAAGCTCTATGCAAAGTCACAGCTACTGCTTCTTCCTGCTTTTTGCATTTGGGTGATCCATGGAAACGTTGCACAGTAAAACCAACATTTAGTAAAAGTCAGCCTGTCTTCTTCAGATTTCGAATGCTCATCGGCAAGCCATTCATAAGCCACACCTGGACATCCATGGCTACCGAGTGTATACAAAACCTAGCCCAGTCGCTGCCTCACAAGCAGCCTTGGGCCACTCTGGTGCAAAGGCAGAACAGGTAGGGTCTCTTGCTTATGGAGCACTTTCCTCTAGCCTTGAAACTGTGCTGCTTAATTTCTCGGCAGGTTTAGAATTAATACATGGAAGCATGGGTAGGCAAGGTAGTTTGCATACTAGTCTATTGATTCATTTTAGAAACAAGTCCTTTTTTATATTTGATGGGATTTGCAGCTTTGAGAGTCCAAAAGGCAGATTCTGGAGGAGAATTTGTATGAGAGGCAGAGGGGAAGGACTCAGAAGAGACCCTTGGTTTTTCCTTCAAGGTCTTCTGAAACGATTCCAGGCTGTTGTGCCTTAACGATCAAGGCCGGGCTTCAGCGCTGGAATTATTGCAAGGTAAGCTTCTTATGGATAAGTCGTACAGTTTCTTTTTGCGTATTCAGTGCTAGGACCCATTTTATAGGTATCGTGTAAAGTGCACAAGGAATAGGTGAGCTTTCTTGTTTTCTAGCCCTGTTTTTGATCAAATTGCTGCTGTATGATCCTTAGAAGAATTATGCATGGGTTGGAACCAAAGACCAAGAGAATCGGGATGCTGAATGTGTGGAAACTCTACGACATATCAGACCTTCTTGACAAATTATTAGTGTTGAGCTACTCTTGGAAAATTTGGAAATTTTTGGACTAGCAGATCCAGAATCGCCCAGAGAACATTTTAATCTGTGGGGGTAGCCATATGGCATAAAACCCTAAAGGCACCAGATCCCAACTGATCTTGGAAGCTAAGCAGGGTCACCCTTGGTTAGTACTTGGATAGGAGACTGGAAACTAATACCAGGTGCTGTAGCCTTTATTTCAGAGGAAGGAACTGGCAAAACCACCTCTGAGTATTCCATACACAAGAAAAACCTATGAAATTCATGGGGTCATCTCCAGCTCCTCCCTTCCTCACATCCCCATATAACATTGCACCAACTGCAGTACTTTATCTGGCAACTGGCAGCTATTCATTTTGTCATGTATAAACCTCACACAATTATAACACTTTGATATAACATTTTGATACCACTTTAATTGCCATATTCCAAATCTATCCAAGGTTTATGACTGCTATATCCCACCAACATTCTTCTTCGAATTTTTCCGGTGATTTTTCTTTCACTAATATTGTCAACTTTTTCATTGTGTCAAACATTTTCAATAGCCAGTCTTCAATTTTCAGGGTTTTTTTTTAATTTCCTTGAGTCACTTCTAGTTTCTGAGGCTTTGTTGGGCATTGCCTATAGCATTACATGCCTGTTTTAGCAATCTTAAGGGTTAAAAAATTTATTAAAGAAAAAGAAGGAGGAAGAAGACTAAACTGCTAAAGATTGATGTATTACAGATTTTGTGCCTATTTTTGACAATCCTAAAAGGCTAGAAACAAGATATTTTAAAACATCTAAAATTTAACGTTTTAGTTCTTCTTTTGAAAAAGGATTAATTCTGTTCCCACTATCTAGTTTTGCAGTTGTGACAGCTTGACTGAATTCTAGCTTTTGTAACGCTTTATTGTTTTGCAGCACAAGTGGTCATGAATTGCAAAGCTAAAAATAAATTAGGTTGTTGTGGGTTTTCCAGGCTTTGAGGCCGTGTTCTATTAGTATTTTCTCCTGATGTTTCGCCTGCATCTGTGGCTGGCATCTTCAGAGGATCTGGTGGCATGGAAGTGAGGCAGAGTATATATACTTGTGTGGTCCCCGGGTGGGAGGGAGCAATTTGCATGTGTTACAGTTGGCCTGTGTGATGGCCTGTTGTTAAATGGGATATCTCCCAGGGTTGTATTGTTAGTTAGGCGATATGCATAACAGTCTGTTAAGTACATTAGCAACCCATTGCATTGTTTCCTGTAGAGCAGGGGTGGGCAATTATTTTTTCCATGGGGCCACATGAGAAACTAAAAATATTGTGGAGGGCCGGGCATGTTGCCCACGCTAGAGCGACCTCTCCTGGAGGTCTTCTTCACCGGGGGGTGCGCTAGAGCAGTTAAAAAAAGTGAGGTTCTAGACCTCAAACTGCTCTAGCGCAGCCGCGGGGGTGGCGTTGTGAGTTTTATAAAAACCACCTTCGCAAGTGGTTTTTATAAAACTCACCCGCGCTGCCCTGTAGCAGCCCCCGGTGAAGAACTGCAGAGACGCGGTAGCGCGTCCCTGCAGATCTGCCCAGGGGCGGGCTTCCGGCTGGCGCGCTGTCCTGATTGGCAGAGCGCCGCCGGAAGCCGCCGGCCACCATTTTGGGCGCTGCCACGCGCTGCCGAGTGCCGCCGAAATTCAGCAGCGTTTGGAACGGCGGATCCGCGCTCTCCGCAGGGACGGAGCAACCCGCTTGCAGGTAAGTTCTGCCCCTGCGTGCGCGGCCCCATTTCGGCCCCCCCATGAGGAAAGAGCCTTAGAAAGTATGTTTATTTTGTAATTTCCAATTAGCCTTACAAGGGCCGGTCAGAGCCAATCAAAGGGCCATATGTGGCCTGGGGGCCGTACAATGCCCAGGTCTGCTGTAGAGGGACCTCTAGAGTCTTGGGTGGTGTTCATTGGCATATTTTTGAGTCTTGATTTTTAGTGTTCTTCAGTACTGGTAGCTAAATTTTGTTTACTTTCTGAGTTTCTTCTTTCCTGTTGAAATTGTCCATGTGGCCATCAATTGGCCATCAGACAGGCCAACTGTAACACATGCACATTGCTTCCTCCCACCTGGAGACCACACAAGTATATATACTCCGTCTCACTTCCATGCCACCAGATCTTCTGAAGATGCCAGCCACAGATGCAGGTGAAATGTCAGGAGCAAATACTAATAGAAGACGGCCTCAAAGCCCGGAAAACCCACAACATCCTATGGATTCCAGCCGTGAAAGCCTTCGACTTTACATAAAAATAAATTGTCTTTTTCCAGGTTTGGGGCCCAGCAGATGTAACGTTTGGTTTGTAGGCAGTGTAGTTAGCTGATTGTAGTGTTTCCCTGGCAATCACTAGCTTCACTGTCATCAAAACAACGCGTGGAATTCCCCTGCTGAAAACATCTGGACGGCCACTTCCTTATATGAATTGAAAGAGTCATTGTCTTTGTGCAAAATATCCTGTTTCAGCTTAGAGGCCACCAAGTCATCGGCTAAGAAGACAAGGGGACTTTAAAGGATGCTGCTGGCTGCAAGAAGCACTTAGGACAGTGTCCAGACAGCTGTGTGTTCGTTTGTGATTTCCAGGGTCACAGCCTATTGGGATTTTTCTGCTAGGCAGGAAATGGCCTTCTCACTGCATCGATTTCCTAATGCATTCCTACTATTTATAATGCAGAGGGGCCATTCAATTATTTCCAACATTTATACGCCACTTTTCATTAAATTATTTCCAACAGTTATATGCCACTTTTCATTAAATTATTTCCAACATTTATATGCTGCTTTTCTTTTTTAAAAAAATCCAAAGCAGTTCACAATTAAAACCGCGTCCAAAAGGATAAGAGGGCAAAACCAAGAGAAACAGTAAAATCCATAAAACCATTCCTTAAAAACTAGGGATGACAGATGTGATTAACCATTAGGAAAATCATACCCTTCAGCTCTCCTGATTTAGTAAGGACAGTCCCGATTACTCCTCTGACATAGGATCTCCTCTGAGTTACAAGAAGAAGAAATTAAGCAGCGACACATGAACCTGAACGGATTGACATCAGCCTTGTTACCAGGCAGTGTAGTTAGCTGATTGACGAAGCAACAGTCACTAACAACACAGCCAGGTGAAACGGCCTGCCTCCCATTTAGCTAGAAGCTGGTGGCTCTCCATCCACAGCGACTCTACAGCGACCAAAGCTGGCCTTGGAAAGCTCATGGGCTTTCGTACATTGGCTCCAGCTTGTGCCAGAGGTGGAAGAATGGCAGCCCACGGGTCTCCAGAAGTCAGAAATAAGTTAAAGGCACACAGTGACCAGCCGGCTTATTTCACGTGTCTCCAAGATCTATTCTGGTTAACTATTAATGTAGTTAAGATGTCTCGTCATAGTACAACCGTCACTGTCTTCTGGGTTGAAGGAAGAAGCAAGCAAAATGTGTGTGAAAGGAAACAAAGGACAAAACCCTGAAATTTTAAGAAAGAGGCTGAGAAAGACACACAGGGATGTAGAGGGCTCTGACAGCATCTTGGAGTTCCTAAAGAGCAAGGGCATTTTTTCACAACACACAGTTACAGCACTGTGGTCCCACTTCAGCTTCTGTGGCAGCAGTTTAGAGAGAGGCATTTGTAATTCTCAGCCAGAGAGCTCTAGTATCTTCCCAGACTACAAAACCGAAGTTTCCATAAGATGTAGCCGTGGCAGTTGAAATGGAATCATCGTCCTCTTGTTGTGTAGTATAAAAGGACCCCAGATGTCGGAGCTGTGGTTTTGCATGTTTTGGAATGTTTAAGTTGCATGCCTCCAACTATCCATGTACATGTAAATAAATGCAAATGATATTACAAAATGTCAATGTTTCTTGTGTCTTTTTTCTGAAAGAAATTGGGATGAGTATAGCTGTATCCAAGACTTAGGGTGTTACCACACATCTACAGCAGGATAATAGCATCTTAACATAATTATCTTCCGTTTTCCCAATGGGAGACCATTTGGAAAGTGTTTCATTTACAAAGGAGGTCATTAATGGATTAATCCTTTAATGAACTCCTTTAGAACAACAGAAGAAGATGGCATCATGTGATAAGTCCCAGCCAAAAATGCTATTATCCTGCTATAATATCCTGCCTTGTATGATAAAGTCCCAAGTCCAAAATACACAGTAGGGCATTACCTGTATTAGGTCTGTATTAATCTCCTGTATTGTAGGTTTGGGGGTCTTCCGCATATGGCTTCTGGGGAAACAACAATTGTTAAATAATAGAGCAACCCTATACAGTACTTAGCATTACATCAGAGATAAGTTACTGCTCTGTCAACAGAACAGTCATAATATTTAGCATATGTTCAAGTTAGGATGGAGGTCAAAGACCCCCTGCATACAAAAAAGGGGGGAACAGTAAATATGACCCCAGCATTACTAAATGGGCACTAACAATAGTCAGAATAAAGTTCCACCAAGGTTGTGCACACAGGAATAGGCCAGATATTGAATATGAACCAATATATTCTTCCTCACTTCCGGGGTACCATACAGCACAATACATTTGCCCACAAGGCTTCAGTCACATAGGGGATATAAGCTACATATCCCCCAACTGTCCTGATTTAGCAAGGACACTCCTGATTAATCCTCTCTTGTCCCACTTTTTCAGCAACTTTAAAATGTCCCAGTTTCTCTCCCTTCTCCCCATTTCCCCACTTCAGTGCCTGCAAACTGAGTGCAAAGTCCAAAAGTAGTTTGCAAATTTTACATCTATTGACTACAATGGGACTCAACATTCACGCTTTTTGTTTTACCTAAGGTTCTGAGAACAGAACCCCGCATATGCAGAAGGCACACTGTATCCTAGAATGGCCCCCGTTTCTCCTCCTTCCACTTTCTCCCTTTGTCCTCAGCTTACTTCAGTGGCTGCTCTTATGTGCCAATGCAGTTTGCCTACAATTAACTCAGCAGGGAGAGAGGAGAGAGGGCAGTCTTACCCCTCCCAGAAGGACGAGGCAAAAGCAAACTGCTGCATCCCTCCCAGCTTGTCTGTTCTTCCAGCTTTTGTCATTTTGATCCCTCTCTGATGTTGACCGGCCACATGTATCCTGCTTTTCGTGTGCAAAATGTTGGAGAGTTTGAAATCACAATGTGTAATTCTCACACCAAGGAGAAAATTGTTTAAAACATTTGTTCACGCTTGCAAATACAAAGTAGACGAAGATGGACATTCCTGCAGATCAAGAAGTCGTCTTGCTTCTTTCAGCTGCGTGACGCAGCAACCGCCAGGCCTCGCCCCAGAACGGTGCAAGTCATCCTGAGCCGGAGTCGGCTGAGTCAAATAAAGTTACTTAAGAAGAGAAATATGGTCAAAGCAGAATTAATTTGAGAGGATTAAATGGCATTTGGCAGCATTTGGGAAAATGTAAATGTCTGCTTTGTCACCGTCATTTTAGCACTTTGGGTGTATCTGTGGGGATTTTTCTTTTCGTTTTACTTCCTCTTTTAATGCACCCTCAGTCGTATGAGCCATTGAATTGCCGTTTTAAAGATAATGAAGCATCTTGCAGTGCCATAAAGGCTGGATTTTGCATATCAATCTTCTTACAGCTTTCAGATTTTATTTTTTGTACTAGAGTTCACCAGTGCAATCGGTGGTAGGCTAAGGGGAGGGGGCTAAACTGAAAGAGAGAATCAAGAAGATGGAAGTGCCGAGAGGCTGAGATGCCCCTTTGCTACGGGGATAGGCAAAGTGTTTTTGAGAGGTACACACAAACACACAATTCTCCTTTTTCTGACCACAAAAAGGTGAATTGCTTCAGGAAACCTCCAGCAGCAATCATCTTTTAAACAGACCACCTGCTGCACTGTTTAACAAAAATACCATTTTTCTAAAGCAGAGGGGAATTTTTTTTTAAAAAAAAAATCACCTCACCTGTTTGCAACCCCCCCCCCGATTCCATAGGATGAAACCATGGCCCTTAAAGTGGGATCATAGTGCTACACTGGTGTAGTGTGAATGGACTCTATGATTCTACATCAGCCCCAAAGTGCTCTTCTGGGGGTCCCCAACCCTAAAACAGGCAAAACCAAAGGAAAATCTCACCAGTTCCAGTTTGGAGTAATGGCAGGCTGTGAGGTTACTCTGATCTAGAATGGGGTGAGAATCATGTGCTCCTTCATATATTCTTGGACTGCAACTCCCATCATTCTTGGTATTATCTATGCTGATGGGAGCTGCAGTTCACAAATAGCTGGAAGGCCTCATAATTCCTGCCCCATCTGAAGTCTGGAGCTGAAAGAACATTTGCTTCAGCATAATTTTTCTGATACACTGAAGTACTTGGGAAAATGTGAATAATGACCAAGGAGACAGATTTTTTGGTGGTGGCACCCCATTTTTAGTACTCTGTCCCCAAAGAAGCTCACAGGCAGATACTGTTTTGTTCTTCCAGCTTTTGGAAAAGCTCTCACTTACTTGCTGCTTTGATGCCACTTTTATTACAATTATTTTGTTTTTTCCATATCAAATCAGTTTTACGGACCTGGTTTTTATCATTGTTTGTCAACCATCCCAGGAATCAGCCAATCAAACGGTGGTTGATTAACACGCAAAACAAAAAAGTCTGAAAACCAAAATGCTTGAAAGTCAAAGCAAGTCCTGAATTAATATTTATACCATGAGTTTCTTCCAAGGAACTCAAGAGGCACATATAGATCTTCCCTGTCAATTTCATTCTCAGCACAACAATCCTGAGAGGCAGGCTGGCTGGTCTCCCTCTCAATCCATTCGGAACGGGCGTGACACCTGGGTTCTCCTGCTCTGAATCCCCTTGGATTTGGAGCAGAAGAAGGAACGGACAGAGGAAGCCTGGGTGGGCGAGAGGGCAGCTTCTCTCCTCCTTCCTGCCTTCCCTGCCTGCCTGCCCGCCTGCCAGCAACAGAGCATCCTGAGTGCCATGGAGACAACTAAGGGTCTTTTAGTACCTTCGGCCGGGGCTTTCCAACCCGTGTGTTGGTGGCACATTAGTGTGTTGCCTGAAATATGTAGGTGTGTCACCTACAATCTTGGAAACATATGCTATTATTTATAAATTATGTATTTTTAATGATATATGAAAGGCTTTCGTGAGATTATGTTGTGTCCCCATACATTTTGTTATTACAATTTACGTTACCTCTTATAAAGAGTTAGTTTAACCTCTGGTTTGCCAGTAAAACTGAATTACTGTGACATGAAAGGGCGCATGCCTACAAAGGGTGTGCCACCAACCCGAAAAGTTTGGAAAGCTCTGCCTCAGGCCGTTTCCGCACCAGACTGTCCTAGCGCTATTATTCCACTCTCGGCCTCCTATGGAATCCTGGGGTTGGCAGTTTAGGGAGGGGCCTCAAAGGCCAGGATTCCCTCCGAAGCTGCAAGTGGAATAGAACACTAGCACGCTATCTACATAGCGCTATAGATAGCCCTAGAACAGGCTAAAGAGGGTTTAGAACACAAACTCTGCAACGCGTCATGCCACGGAGTGGTTGGAGACGCAAGAAGGAGAGGCCAGGCGGGCTCGGGCTCCCTCCGGGGAGGCTCGGCGGCCCCCCGCCACCCGTTTGGAACGAGCGCGACGCTTGGGTTCTCCCGCTCCGAACCCGGATCCGGTCGGGTTCGGCGCAGGAGGAGGGGCGGACACGGGAAGCCCGGGCGGGAGGGGGCGCGGGGGCGCGCGGGCGGCGCCTCGCCCCCCGCCCCGCCCGCTGCCCGGCGGAGCGCGCGCCCTGCGCCATGGAGACGCGGCGGAGCGCGGGGAGGCCGGCGGCCCCCTCGCCCCCGCGGCCGCCCCCGCCGGCCGCCCCCGCCGCCGGCCCGGCAGCCGTCGCGGGCGGCCCTGCCTCGGCGGGGCTGTCGCTGTCGGCGGGCCCCGGGGTGCCGCTGGTCTTCGCGGGCTCGAGCGAGCAGGACGCGGCGCTGGCCAGGAGCTTCTGGAACTCGGTCACCCTCCAGCCGCCGCTCGAGTCGCGCCTCGCGCCCCGCCGGGCGTCCCTGGCCGGCAGCGGGCCGGGCTCCCGCAGGGGCTCCGCCCCCGGCCCCGGTACCCCGGCCTTTTCGTGGACTGCGCCGCCCGGCGTCCCCCGGATGCTGCGGGCTCGGGAACCCCAGCTTCTGAAGTCCGGGGGGACGGGTTTCCTCGGGGGGGGGTCCAGGCTCTCCAGGGGTGTGTAGTGGCGGTGCCCCTGAGCATGGGCAGAGTGCCGTTTCTTTGTTCAGAACGGGGAGGGGGCGACTTAGATTTCATCACCAAAGTGTGATGTTCCTTAGCCCGCGTTCAAAGGGAGGGTTGCCAGAATGAATGCCAGAGAGGGCTTCTGTAGTTGTTATTCTGTTTATCTCTGTCCCCGCTTTTCAGAGATGGGGACTCAAGGCTGCTTACAGCCGTTTGGAAAGAGATTGTTAAAAGTCCACAGGATACAAAAGTTAGAACATGAGTAAACAATTTAAAAAACAGATCAAAAGACAAATCATTATCTTTGTATTATCTGTGAATGCAATGGCTGTGTAGAAAAGGGAAGTCCAGCAAGTGTTGTTAGTTACCTGGTTGTGTGGCAAGCAACCCTGGCTGAAATTCCCTTTTCTACACAACCGTGAAAAGCACAGGAGTCCTCTGTTGTTTTCCCTCCGGCAACCCTATTCAAATGAGATGAGAGTGTGTGATGGTGCCCTAGAGCATGTGCAGAGAGCATCCTTCCCTTGTGTACTTCAAGGATGGTCTTTGGTTTGAAACAGACTGTGTGAGAGATGCCTCTGAACACGGGCAGAGAGTTTCTCTCACACAAGTCAGGGAGAGAGGGCTTTCACAAAAATAAATCCAAAGTTACCCCTCCACACACACACACACACACACACACTTGTGCACATAGTGTTATTCTGCTTGCAAGCCTGTGGGGTTTGACCTAACAATCTCCCGTGAGTTCCACTTCCTCTCTTAGATCTGTGGTCGTGCCTTTGGGCATCACAGCCTCTTGCTGATAAGGAGGCTTGGGAAAGGTGTGTGTCTTGAGCCTTCCATTCATTTCCAACCTAAGGTGACCCTAGGCAAACCCATTTTGGCAAGATTTGTCCAGAGGTGGTTTGCCATTGGCTTCCTCTCAGGCTAAGAGCGTGTGACCTAGCCAAGGTCAGCCGGGCAGTTTCCATGGCTGTCCAGAGTCCAAGGCCAACACTCAAACCACTACTGGCTTCTGAAAGACGCTGTGCCATATCCCTGCAACATTCTTATTTCTCTCAGAAGTTTACTGGGAGCTAGATTCCAGCCTGTGTAATGTGGGAGAGACATCCGTACTTGCTGGGGAATCCGTGCTTCTCTCCCCTGAGCGGTTACGGGTAACCTCCCCAATTTTCCCATAATAAGCACTTAACATTAGGATTGGTATAGTAGTGAAGACTAGCGCTGGATTGGGATGTGGGAGATCCCACACACAGGTCCCCATTGAGTCATGAAGCTCACTGGGTGGACTTCAACCCTTCAGCCTGACCTGCCTCACAGGGTTGTTGGAAGGATAAAATGGAAGAAATGGAGAGCTATACTTTCTTGGACTTACTGAAGGAAAAGGGGGCGTGCAAATATTAGTAAGAAATATTTCCGTTCAGTCCTCTAAAAACAGTTTCAGTTGGTGAAAGTAGGCATCTTTGTTTTGGGAAATGATTGCTGGGGGGGGCTCTACAATTCTTCTCCATTTCCCCATTCTTTGAGTTGAAATTGTGCAGCCCATTCACCACAATAGTCTCTGATGCTTACATTTCTAAAATATGACCCCTTCATCGTACTTAAGAAATTGCTATTTTCCTGGTTGCCTATGGTGAGTAAAAATTGGCTCCAGGTGATCAGTTTCCTCCAGGATTCCTCCTTTCTTTTAAGGCTCTCCTTTTCCATTTTATTTATTTATGCACCCCTACTGGTTGTTAAAACCATATGTTGGCTCATAAATTCTGTTGTTGGATATAAATTCCCACAATTTACTTGCAAATTTTCCTTTGCAAAGAGCACTCCTAATAACTCTAGAAAAAGGAGGAGATTGAGTGATACTTGTGTGAAAGGCGGGGGCATGGCCCTTCTGAGCATTTCGGCTTGGTGATATTTTTTCTTTTGTGTTTTTAGGGAAACATGAAATTTCCGCCCGATCTTCAGTTGAAAGTAAGTATACAGCTTAATTTTAGCAAGCTATGGATGCAGTTTTTGAATCTTTGCCAGTATTTATTATGATAGTGATTGGAAGGCAAATCACAGATGTCTCAGATTTCCTAGTCAAAGGATTTCCTAATTGGTCTTGTGCCAACCCATGCACTGTATAGAAGGCTGGCAGTGGGATGAGGTGGCAGAGTCCTGAGATGGATACCATTTATTGCAGGCAGACTGTAGAAGGGATCATATTTTTTAACACTTTCCTTTACACAAGCAAAATGTCCCTGCAGATAAAAAGCTAGCACAGCAGAGACAGGCCTGAGCTAGAATCTGCCTCCCCTGATAGACTAGTTTTCTTCTTGGAGGGAAGAATGTGTAAGTCTCTGGGCTATGCAGGTGGCCTTGGTTTATTTTTTTAGAGATGTGCTTTCCACCATTTTCTCCATCCCAGCAGGTATTGCCAGCTACTTTAATACCTACACATCTGTCAGTGACTCCATAATCTCCATTTTAGGACTGAGTTTAACTGCATGACCACAACATTTGTTTCCAAAGTTTTAGAGTCTGATGCTTCTTTCTATGCTCTCCCCCTGAACATACCACCATATTTGATGGCTCCTCACTGATTCTTTGATTCTTGGATCAAAAGTAAATCATTGATGGACCAAAGCTGGAGGAGTGACATCCAGTAGGGTGTGAAATTGATGTAATAATAGTAATAATAGTAATAATTACTATTATTAACCTCATTGTTATGATTTATCATTATTATTACTCTCTTGCCTGAGCACACCGGGCTGCGTTCTTCCACTTAGCCCTCTCTAGTGCTCAGTCCTGTTTTCTTTCTGGGTTATTTTTTTTGCCCACCGTTGTTAAAAACCTCCATTTTATAATAGCATCATTTATTGAGTTTTTTTTCCCTTTTCTTGTTTGATTTAGAAAAAGAAGAAGAGAGACTCCAGGAAGCAGTTCAAGCTGAGAAAAATGATGTGAAAGAACAGTACCTTAAGAAGGTGAGCTTGGGTTCCTGGTTTATTGAAATCAAGGTTGGCCCAAGCTATTTTGCCGCCTGAAGCAGTGTATGAAATGCCTGCCCCCGCCCTCTCAGCCCCAGCAGCAAACAAGTCCCTGGTCCAAGTGGTAGACAAGTTACTTTAGCATCTGAGGCAGAAAATCTCCCCAAGTGCTCATTTGTCTTCACAGTAGTAAAATACAGTGAAAATATATTAAATAATTGAGAATTTGCTGACCTTTTGTGACCATGCAGTAACTGCTTCACTCTGTCCACTGGTTGGGTTAGCCTTGTTCAGAATTAACAATTCTGTTTGCTGCTGTTTAAACTATTTCATTTGGTTTTTTTTTAATAAGAGAGAAACGTTCAGAACTTAGGTGTCCCATTTTGTGCACATAGCTATTTATATATTGTAAAGAAGGTTTGCAAGAGGATGTCTGGAGTCTTGAAATGTAGCCTTTGCTCTCTCAGAGGCTTTCTATCTGATTATGTCTTTCAGAAAAAGGAATTGAGGTAATTAAATTGTATTGTAAATCTGAAAGAGCAGGAGAGGAAGACATACAAGTGCCCTGGATTAGAGACATAAATTTGAAAAGAATAGAATGGCCTCATTTCAACATCTCTATTGCGGCAGGGTTTTGAAAGAGAGAAAGAAATGTTCTTTTTATCCGTCCCTGCTGCATCATATCTATCAGTATTTCTGAGCACTGCCTATTCCTCAGACAGCATTTTGGGGCCAGAAATATGTTCTGCCAGGCCAGCCCAAAACACCACCCAGCAACAAGCGCTTCCCACTTATGGACAAGACTGTACTAAAAATAAGAAAGAATCTTGTGGCACCTTAAAGACTAACAGGTTTTGTTTTGCATTGTTGCCAAATAAAACTTGCTGTCCTTTAAGGCAAGGTTGAGCAAAGTACAGGGACCATTTTACTTCCTGAGGAAGTAAAAAATATTATTGCTCCAAAATGCCCACCAAAGCTCTCCAGAATGTGGAAGGCTTTTCCGTTATTGGAATCAAACAATTTTTTTGTAAAATTCTTACTGTGTTTATGCATGGTGTAGTCTCATTCCCGCTTTTAGGCAAACCCAAAGGGTTCTTATAGCATGAGCGTTCGGGACAAATCTGATCAAATTCTTCCCATTCAGTGTGTGTGTCGGCTGAAAATAAAATGTGTCCGGTTTTGTTCACCTGGGACACTGTGTCCAGTTCTGGCACTGGAGTCCAAGAATGGCATGGACAAGCTGGGATGTATTCAAAGAGGGTGACCAAAATAGAAAAAGATCTGGAAACCAAGCCTTGTGAGGAACAGCTTTGGAAACTGAGAGTGTTTAGCTTGGCAAAGAGAAGAGATGTGGTAGCTGTATTTAAATACCTGAAGGTTGTCATGTGGAAGATGGAGCGAGCTTGTTTTCCACTGCCCTAGAGACCAAAATTATGAGAGATTCCACCTAGACATTAGGAGTTACTTCCTGACAATGAGATCAATTTGTCAATGGAACAGATGTGGACGATACTGTTACTTTGGAGAGCTTTAAATGGAGGTTGTATGGGCATCTCTAGGGGATGCTTTGGCATGCATGGAGGTTGGACTAGAGGGAGTCCCTTCCAACTCTGGGATTCTCTCTTTTGGTACTGGAAATCAAAGTGAGCCCAGAGAAGAAAAGCAAGACTGGAGAGAGAGAACCAATCAGAGGCGCCAAGCTCGAGCTGCAGAATTCATGGCCTTGATGTAGGAAATTGGGGAAGCAGGCAGATAGCGAAATCATCACCTCCTCTGGAAGTGACAGCTAATGTCAGTTCTAGGCTGGTTGGGAGGATGTAATGGAATATAACGGGAAATCAACTGCTTTTATCTCGGTGAGGAAAGACCATCTTGGCGCTTGGCTAATTTAACTCCTGATGTGCCCTCGGCATCTTTTGCGTGCTGGCTCACTGGAGCATCGGTGTGCCTTTAAGCTGATCTGTAGGAAGAGGTAAGGCTGCTCTCTAGTTAAACCAACTACCCAGTCTCTAGCTAATGTTACAGTATTGTGTTAAGGCTGCCACCCTGTAACTAGAGAGTGTTTCAGTAATTTTAGCCAAATGCTAGCATTTCAATCCCACCCCCTCACCTTTATTAAAAATAAAAAGCTTTCTATATTAATCCTGGGATGGAAGCCAGATGCACGAGGGGCTGAAAAGTGCTGAGGCTGGCAGATGTTTTTTGCTAGCTAGCATTCCTACTTATTGCAATTAACAACCATATAATGGATTTCATCCCGTAGCATCCATTAAACCTGCCTTTTGGAAATTGGATGAACAGGAGAAGTGAGCCTGTTCACTGATTATTCTATTATTTTCTGGAATAATTCTGCAGCAGGAAGTTGCGCTTAAGATTGTTCTGATTTTCATGTCATAAATCACCAGTTAATTTTGGTTAGGAAATTATTCTGTAGAATTACATGATCAGTTGAGTTTGGTGGGCGGGAGGGTTTAATGTTGTGTGTGTACACACACATACTGATTTGATTCTGAATATTTGTGACAAAGGTAGGATATAAATTATAAAATAATTATAAGTAATAACAGAGGTATTAAGAAAGATGCAGCAGTAAAACCTACTAGCAAATAGCTCAGATCCCTTCATCTGATCAAAACTGTTGTGAAAGATCTCTGGATTTATTTCTGTGCATTTCATTATTGCAAGCATCTTTTGTTGTGTTGTGTTTCTAGGCCAAGAAGAGAGAGGAGATAATTGCATTACTGAAAAAACAACGGGAGGAAAGGATCATGGTGAGATGAGAGATTATTCTTTTACCAGTACATCTCTCGAGAGTAAATCATTTTTGAGCTTCATAGAAGGAGGCAGAATTGCATAGCACAGAACACAGCATATCAGAAGAAATTACATTCAAAGAGATAAGCCTGTGAGCCTGTTTTAGCATGGGGGGGGGTATAAAGGAATCCGGTACAGTAGCACCTCTGTGACCAACTGGTTTATGTTAGCATAATCTGGTGATGCTTAATTTGGCTTTGTGGATACCCTTGAGGAGATACGTACCTACGCAAGAGTTGGAAGGCGTGGAAGAGTCTGGCTTCAAGTAAGTCTGGGCTATTCTGGTCCACAGAAAACCTTATGGAAGACATGGCTTTTGCAGCTCTATTTAAAGGAGACAGACGCTGTCCCAGTTAAAAAAAGCAGGAGAGTAGCAGGCATAAGTGGTTCATTTTCAGGAATTGCTGGATGCATGGAATAAAGAGAGAGGAAAGAATGAGCAGTTTCAAGCATGACCGAGAATTCTTTTTAAAAACAAACTGTTTATTTCCCAGAAGGAATCGTTTTCTATTCTGAACAAGCCAAGGACCAAAGTACAGGAAAGGTAATGGAACTAATGAAGCTTGTGTGAAATTTCTGTTTTCATTCCTTGTTTGTCCTTCATGTCAGCTAGCCATTTTGTAATTCTGAAAGATGTGAGACTTTTTGTCCCAATTTTCCTTGCAACTATAACTTGTTTCAGAGCACAGAATGCTAGTGATGGAAGAATGCTTTGAAGTCTCACAACAACAACAACAACAACAACAACAACAGAAGTACATACTCTTTCTATCATCTTAAAGGATTCCTGGAGTGGGGGAGACTGTGGTTAGATGCCCATCACCTAACTTGATGCCCCTCTCCCAATTCTTTTAAAGACTAATAAAAGAGTAGAAATCTTCACAACAAAATGAAATTAACATCTTTAGTTATTTTGTTCCGCACTTGACTGAAGAAAAGAAATGTAAGCCAGACAAAATGTTCATGCAATCTATTAGTAAGCTTTAATTGAAACTGAGCAACTGGCCTGATTGAAATTGAGCAATAAGGAGAAAGAATAAAGCCATGTGAGTTTTAAAGCCACATCTTTTGCAAACTGGTTTTCTAGAAAAGCAGCGTTGGCATCTCACACTCCTTGACTCAGCAGTTTCTTCGTTTTAATGTATTCATGGACTGCCTCAGTCTCAGAAACGATCACTTAGGACCTGTGCAAAAAGGCATTTCACGCCCAACTTGTTACGACATCAAAGCCCCCTTTTTTCAAAGGCTGGCGGTCTTTTTGACCTCATTTGCCGAGGTCTCTTTCAGACTACACAACAACAGCACTTTGATACCACTTTACCCAACATGGCTAGATCCTGCAGAATGCTGGGATTTGTTCTGTGAGGAGGTGGTAGAGCTGGGAATTCTGAACACCTCACAAAACCACAAATTCCAGGATCCCTTGGGGTGGAGCCATGGCAATTCAAGTGGTGTCCAAGTCATACAGTTGTGCACGTTGAAAGACACCGGTGGCCCTGGGGCTGCAGCTCTAACAGTTACCAGGGAATGTGTAACCTACTGAAAAACCAGTGAAAAGAATTTATGGATAAGCCTGTATGGCATTGTGCTTCAGCAGCGGTGACCGAAGTGCCAACAAACATATTTTGAATGGTTGCAGATGTTTCCCCTTGTGAAGTTCCACTAAGCAATGCATCCATCTCATAACCGTCTTGCAAGAGTGCTTGTAGGCTTTGGGGAGCTAGAGAAGTACCAGTGAGCAACGCCAGCTAAGGAAGGGAATGAAAATTATCCTTTATTTTCTCCAAGTGACTCTCTTAAAACTCAGAATGAATTGGCTGGGCTGTCTTTCTGAAACACATCCTTCCAAGATCCATCTTTCTCCTCTGAGCACATAGCACACATTCATTTCAGCAAGGCTTGTGCTTGAGTTCCCAAGGGATTCCCATCCAAGATACAGAAACATTCTTTCCTTTTTGTTTGTTCTTACTCCTTTGTATCCCCTCCTACACCATCCAGTTTTCCATCCAACATGGCTTTCATGCTATGTTGGTCGCCAACACGAGACGGAGGCAGAGAAACCTGCCAATTGTTGGAGCTGTGAACTCCCAGAAAGAGGTTCCAACATGCCGAAGAAGTAGTGGGGAGAAAAGTCAGAGCAAAATTCTGTTTCTGAACAAAGAAACTACTCCATCCCAGACTATCTCTTACTAAACAGCAAAGATTCCGGTCACACCTCAAAGCTGAACAAAGTTGGATTTGGCATAAGCTTTCACGGAGTCTACTTTATCTAATAGGACAATACACAAAAGCTTCTGCCAAATAAAAATTCGTCAGGCTTTAAGCTCCCAGAAAATTCAGTTGCTTTTTGCTGAAGCAGCCTGTGTCTGAAAGCGATTGAGATGTAGATCTTTTCATATCCATGGACATATGTGACAGCTGGCTCTCTCTTCTTTGTCCTTTCTGTCTCGCTGGACATTTTTCTCATGGATGTTCACTTTGTTGCATCCTCAAGCTAAATATAGCCAGGACCGAACAGTCCCCTTCCTGTTTTAAATGTTTCCCTTCGCTCCACAGCTCCTGGAAATTGCCTTCCCCTTTTCTGCTTGTCACGAGTTCATAAGTAGGCGCCAGTGTAAATGGACTGCATTGACATGTCGGAAGACCAGCTGCAGCCGGACGAGGTTTTCTCCCTAACATGGGGGTCATCATTGACTAATGCTCTGATTCCGAGTGCTGCCCACCCTCAAATCTGTTTGTGTAGAAGACCCCTAGACTCTGTGTTATGTCATAGTCATTGGAAATTTGGAATCCGAAAGGCATTCTGGAAACCTCTCGCCTCCACCTTTATAGATTTCATTCAAGTCTCTAATATGTGAAAAGTTTTATCACTTTCTCATTTAGAGACATAGAGCACTTTCCCAGTGGTGGTTCCCAGGCTTGTGGCATTCCCTTTCGTAGGAAAGTAGGCCAGCCCCTTCTTTGATTGCTTTTCACCAGCAGGCAAAGATAGGGAAGATAAGAATACCTGGCTACCTTTCCTTGAAAGCCTTTGCAAAATTTCACACGCTGTAACAGCAACACGTATTGAATCCCATGGGGAAAAAAACTAAAGCTGAAAACATGTGACTGGGTTCATACCTTCTACATTTTTCAGCATTTTCCTGTAGATAAATGAGTTTTCTCCTGGATATATGTGCTATCTTACCTTTTCCTGTTCTCAAGATGAACTGTGTACCCACTGTGCCCTGATTCCCATTTAACAAACTGCCACAAAGTGTAAAACAGGAAGCTTTAAACTCAAGAGACGGAGAAAAGCATCGCTTACCGTACAGAATGGGTGTCATTCATCAACATTCCTGGAACAAGGGCCCATTCCTGTTGTTTTGTGCCCCAGACCTGTAGAACTAAATTAGCATTCACACCATCACACTGTCACATCCTAACCATATTTTCTCTTGTTTGGTTTCAGCAAGGTACAGATATCAACATCTGACCTAGAAGATCAAGAAAGCGTGAAGGCGTTAAACTGAACGTTTTAGGACAGCTTGAACTACTTGGAAAGAAACGTGTTTGTCCCTTTAGAGCTTCTGTCTTGTTCCTTATTATGTGCTACTCTGTGCTCTTTGGATGGGTTTACAGGTTTATTGTTGGGCTTTTCCCCTCAAGAGCTAGATGACACTCCCTGTTAAAAACTAATGGAGTATTCCCTCTGGCTGGTAGATGTCTTATCTGTCATGCCAAAATAAGGTACGATAAGAAGATGCAATAAATGGCTTTTGAAATACCTGTCCTGTGTTGCTAATGCTAATCTTTGTTTATGTGTGTGTGTGTGTCCTTTTAAGTTGCCTGTCAACTGACAGTGGCCCCATGAATCTCATAGGGTTTTCTTGGGCAAGGAATACTCAGAGGTGGTTTTACCAGTTTCTTGCTTTGAAGTTTAGCCTACAGCACCTGAGATTCATTGGTGGTCTCCCATCCAAGTACTAACCAGAGCTAACCCTGCTTAGTTCTCATGGGAATGAGATTGCTCTCACAGAAGAATCCTTGCCCCTTCCAATAAAAGCCAGAGGCAATGTTTAAATACGTAAATGTACTTGTGACTAAAATTGCAACCTGTCATGTACATTTTAAGGAAAATTTCTCTGCAAAAACAGGAAAACACGTGTCCACTAAATCGAATCACCAGATCAAATTGAATACTCTAATTTCAAAGATATTTCATTTATTAAAGTTGGTATCCTGCTGTATTTTGTCTCTGAGGTTGCAGTTCCTGGAATAGGCTCCATTTAGCTCAGTGATTTTATGTTAAGGAAACACATGTAGGATGGGAATCCATCTTCATGATGGCGTAAGAAAATTGGCTTCGTTTTCCTGAAGGTTTCTGCTCTGCCTCTTTTTTTTGGCATTACTCTGGTGAAAAAAAAATTACAAGAAATGAATCCACTCCCTTGTTCCTGGTATCCTGGATGCGATGCTGTGAGTTGCCAGCAGGTTTTGTTTTTCTTTTCTTGTTTTTTTTAAATAGGCTTCACAATATTATACACTCTGAAAGCAGTGGTGGAGTTATTAAGGAGGGAACACACATGTAGATATTTTACCATATTGACATGCAAACTGTTCAGTGCTTACAAAGTGTTTTGTCCATGATAAATATATAAATAGGCTTGTACAGGTATACCTTAGTTAACAGCACAGATATGTTCATGGTCACTTCTTTAACAGAAAATTTGATGCGAGAGGGAGAAATAAGGGATTCTGGAGACAGCTGCTGTTTGCCTTGCCTGTCGTAGGCAGATACACCCAGCTACAATAGGATCAGCTAAAGCAGAATTTCATTCTTTCCCAGCTCAAGCTTTGTTGCAATGTTTACTGCAGAGACTCTGTTGCAACCTGACACTCTATGTTTCTCAAATCATCTTTCTTCCAGTGCTGGTGCTTCTAAAAAAACTTGAAGCCAGTCAGAGGATGAGGAGAAAAAGGGCACCTGGGTGCTTGTAGTGGTCTGAAGATTGGACTACAGCCCTGGAGATCGGGGTTGGATTCCCCGCTTGGCCATGGAAACCCACTAGCTGACTTCGGGCATGTTACACACTCTCAGCCCCAGAAAATCCCATGATAGGTTCACCTTAGGGTTGCTGTAAGTTGGAAACAACTTGAAGGCACACAGTGACAACAAGAAAGGAGGTTTGTTAACTGAGATATGCTTGTAGTTGTTCTTCCCACTTCACCTGAGATGACTGAAGCCATTTCCGCACTAGACTGTTACAGCGCTATTATTCCACTTTCAACATCCTATGGAATCCTGGGGTTTGTGGTTCTGGGAGGGGCCAGCCAGCCTCTCCCAGGACCGCAAACCCCAGGATTCCATAGGATGTTGAAAGCGGAATAATAGCGCTATAACAGTCTAGTGCAGAAATGGCCTGAGGCTCAGAGGCATAGAAAGATTGTGATTATTTTTCCTTGCTTGCTTCTCCTCACTGTGGTTAACGGTTAAAAAGAAGTGTTGCATAATTTCTCCCTTCATGTCATCAGAGTGTCCCACCTGCTAAAATGTATTACAGAGCCTGTATTAATGTTTTAAATTTCCCATGTCATACTTCATCAAAAGGAAAGCAGGGGAAGAACCTTGATGAGCCTTGCAGTACCGACTGGCTTTGTTTCCTGTCCAAATCAGCGGAATTTTAATGAACGTTCCAGCTTGTGAGCTTCTGCAGCACAGTCTTAATTTGAGTTTCCACACATTTTAGCAGCGGTTATGATGAGTGAGTGGTACTGTGTGCGAGTGTGTCTCCCTTGTTCATAATTCAAGATGCTACCTAGAAAATTCGCTGATGCGTCTTCCAGGGAATGTGTGGCCGAGTTTAATGTTAGCTCTTTGGAGCCATTAAGACTCAGCCTTCCAAGAAACCCCTCCTATGCAATTAGGGAGATGATCAGAACAACCTGCATTCATCATGTTTGTCTCTGCAGGCTCACTAAGAGCAAATCCACAGTAGCTGCCAGGCAGAGGCAGAAACTTTGAGAGCACCTCGTGGAAATCCGGCCTCAGTGCTTTTCAGTTAGGCAATCCGCACATTTAGCTGACGGCCTTCTGGTGTTGATGACAAATTGTAAGTGATCAAATGATCTACACGCCTGGGTGAATCAGCCAGAGCCTGGGTGAAATGCCTTGTCTCTTACCAAAATCTTATTTAGAAGTTGCCCAGCATAAATTTGCACACTTCAGCAGTTAATACTGGACTGTTCACGCCACGGTGTTCTTGATGACCCAACAGGCAGCAATGCCTTATACTTGCCTGTTCTGTGAGGGTACAGTTATTCACCAGTGACCAAGTGAAAGGGATGAACCACCTCCACCAACCTAGAAAGTGCAGTTGCTTATACAATGGCTACCTGGGCATAGCACCACTGCCATGCTCTCAGAATATCCCCTTTACCTAACCTCCTAGGTGGACAACCAGTTGCCAAATGGTTCAGGCCACCAGCAGAATTCTGGCTTTGGAATCCTGCTAGATCCTGAGAGTCAGAGTCTGAAAAAAGTTGCTTTTCCCAAGTTCTGGCAACCCCCTGAAGTGTTTTGACCTTTCAGTGGATAGGAGAAAACTTGAAAACTAATGGAATGTGCGTGTGAAAGAGACAGAGAGAATTGACTCCTGGAAGTTGTCTCTCAATGAGCCTGCCCGGATTTTAAGATCCTTGGAAGTGGGGGTTCTTCCACTATTAGTACCGTCACAAGCACATTTGGTGCGGACACTGGAGAAACCTTCCCAGTGGCTGCTCCCAGACGGTGGAACTCTCTTAACAGAAAGTTCAGTTTACCCACTCTCTGTTCTCTTTCTACAGACAGGCAAGAGACCTTTCTATTAAAGCTCCTAACTCATATGGTAGAAGTGTCTTTTCAATGCTGTATGCTGTGCTTTCATCCTTTTTAGCATGTTTTAAATGTGTTTTAATTCAAACTGTTTGTGCTTTTAGTAGAATTAATTACTTAACTCTTTTATTCTAAATTGTTTATGTAATAAGATTTTAGCTGGACTTGTTTTAATTCATAGTGAGCCACCTAAGTCCCTTGGCAGGAGAAAGGCAGGATATTAATTAATTAATTGCATTCATAAATTGTAGCGATCTAGACTTCTGCACCTGCAGCAATGTGGGTTTTTGTGCTTGATTTAGTGCTATGCAGTCCCCTTGTGGTTATAATAAAGTTCTCACAAACACTTCGGGCCCATAACCGCAGTCATACTGTTTCCGTTTGAGAAGGATTTGCTTAAAGTGGGTCCCATAATTATGCTGTTTTCTTTTCCAGCTCTGGGGCTTTAATAAGTTTGATTCCATTCCTACTTTGCTCCAGTATCTAAAGAAAAGTGTGCATCTGAACTGCCTTGGACGAGCGGAAACTTGGCCAGGAAGCCAGGATGCAAGTGCGTTCCAGCTTCCCAAATGCTCAGGAAATCAGCAAGAGAAATGCAAGGTCAGCATTCAGCCACTGGAAGCTCTGCAAAAGTCACATTTTTTTTTTGCCTGCACCTTATGGTCTCTGAGGACTTTGAGACAATCCTATTGAATGTAATGCAAGTTGAGCATCACTTATCCGAAATGCTTGGGACCACAAGTGTTCCATATTTTGGATTTTTTACCCATTTATTTTGGAATACAGTACCTTTTTGGAATAGCTGCCTGTCTTGTTCACTTGCTACTTGTGTTGTGTACAAGAGGTGAGGTTGGAGAGAGACTGAGAATCTGTGAAATGGCAAGAATCCATGTTTGGGTGTGAATTCATGCCTCCTGCCTTTCACAGATCCTCAGTTTGCCTCCAGCTTCTGCCTTTGAGGCAGCAGCTGTGACACCCCTGCTTATCTGACTCTGAGATCCTCAGTTTCTCTCTTTGCCACTGCTAGGTGACCACTTCTACCCTGAAGGCGGTAGGTGCGGTGATCCTCAAATCTGAAAGACGAATGAACAGAAAAGCCGCGGCTGCTCCCTCAAAAGAGATGGAGAAAGGCTAGTGGCCAAAAACGGAGAGATTGAGGAACTGAGAGATGAACAAGCAAGGGTGCAACAGCCACCTCCTTGAACGCGGAAGTAGGCAACTAGCAGCAAAATGTTTTGGCTTTTGGAGGTTGTTGGATTTCAGATTTCTGATTAAGGCAGTGGTTCTCAACCTGTGGGTCCCCAGATGTTTTTGGACTTCAGCTCCCAGAAGCCCTGAGCATTGACCATAGTGGCTGGGGCTTCTGGGAGCTGAAGTCCACAAACATCTGGGGACCCACAGGTTGAGAACCACTGGATTAAGGGAAGCTCCATTTGGACATACAAAGCTTAACATCATATAGTGAGGAAAGTGCAGCTTGGAAAGTTTCCTGTTTTGGAATTCAGCTTCCAGAGTCAGTCCCCCCAAAAAGGAACATTTCGCAGCTCTAGGAGAAATCTGCTGGGCAGAAAGCAGTGGCTTCCATGTCATTGGGGCAGTGAGTCTACTCCACATTGTATTCTGAACATTAAAGGAGCAACCTAAATTGCTACCCCAAATCATCCTAATAAGCTCAGCACCTTGGATAGCTCCTTTCAAGTTCAGACTAAAACCCGGAGCAGATTTCACTACCCGGCTGCCCTAAGAGTCACCAGCCCACACCAGTAGGTAAGGAAATACAGGTTGCAGCCAAAAAGCGTGGACAGAACAGGGGGGTGTGCTTCCCCACCCAAGTGTGGTGGAGAGAGGTGCTTGCCCCACCCAGCCTGATCTTGCATCTTGTAGCTTGCATGGAGGAGGTCCACTTCCTCCTTTTCCTGTTCAGATTTAACATTTATTAATTTTAGTTCAGAGATAAAAATAGGCTAATTCACAGCTGCAGAGGGAAAAAAGGAAGCAAAAGAAAAGGCAACAAACTATATGTAAGCAATTTCCATGTGTAACTAAAACTAAAATAAACTAAAACTAAGGCATAACAACAAAATCCGTTACTAAAAGACTAATCTGTTACACTAAAGACATCCTACCCACACTGACCAAAAAACAAAGGAATTCTGAAACCTCCATACAAATTGTAATGAAAGGGGGAAAAATCGATGAATATTCCATGTCTAATTCTGCCGTTACAGATCTATATGCATTGAGCTTCCTAGAATTACTAACCATCATAATCACAGATTCTGATATCACTGGATTTCTTATTGCTCACAAAATCCATATGTAAACGGTTTCCACTGGAAAAAAAAAAAGAAATCTTCAACCGGTGCATCTTTTAAAATCCATACCAGTTTTACAACTTGGCCCCTATCCCATTATCTGCCACTGAACATTGGGACAATCGGGAGGGCCATGGGCAGGCAAGCATCAGTTGCGCACGGCTGGTGCGCAGCAAAAGAGTGCTGTAGCATAACTACCCCATAACTAGGGCCATTTCCACACTAGGCTGTGATAGTGCTATTATTCCACTTGCACATCCTATGGAATCCTGGGGTTTGCAGTTTCGGGAGGGGCCACGCGGCCCCTCCCGAAACTGCAAACCCCAGGATTCCATAGGATGTTGCAAGTGGAATAATAGCGCTATCACAGCTTAGTGTGGAAATGGCCTACGTGGATGTAGATTAGCACTAGGCAAGCACAAGGAAGGCCTCCCACTGCTTTTCCCCCCTATATGCCTGCTCCCTGGGGGAACCCACTCTCTTTTAGCCCTTCCTAAAAGCTTTCAGGGGAATCCAGACCTATCCTTGCGACCCACCAAGGAAGGTAAATCTCAAAATCAGTGCCTCCCCTGGACACATATCTTGTGACGCAGAACACAACAAGGTTCCCTTGGCGCACGGTCCACAGCTGGAGCTGATGCTGGGGCGCTGTTTTCCCCAAAGAGTAACTTTTTCCAATTCCTGCTTGAATGTGAGAAGCCTTTTGCTGGGCGGGGAGCGAAAGGGAAGGAGCCGGGGGCTCGCTGGTGGGGCACGTGCTTTGTAGGGAGAAGGCTGCGAGTTCAAATCTCGATAAGGAGGGGAGAAATCAGCTCCCCCTCCCCGCGTCTTTTTTTCTGCCAAGTCAGGGCTGGCACTCCGGGGCGTGGAGGAGGAAGAGGAGGGAATCGCCCTTGCTTTAAAAGCGGGGCTCCTTTGCCAGCGATCAATTGGAAAAGCGTCATATAAAAACTCCGGGCGTCGGTTCATCGGCGTGGCGACCGCACTCTGTGCCTGAAGCAAGAAGGGAATTTTCCAAGTTCTGCCCGGGCTGTTCGGGACTCCTTCCTCTCTGCCCAGCCGGGTCCAACCGCGCGCTCGCCCGCCCGCCCGCCGCCGCCGCCGCCTCCTCCCCCCCCCGGAGGGGCGTCTCCGGCCCTCCTCCCCTCGCCTGGCCCCCGGCCCGGAGGAGGAGCCCCCGCCGCCGCCGCCGCCGCCGCCGCCTCCCTCCGCCCCCCGCTTGGCCGAGGGGCCGGGAGACGGCGCTGGCCCCCGAGCTGGGCGGCCGCCGGGCGGCTCGGCTCCGCGGCTGCTGCTGCTGCTGCTGCTGCGGGAGGCTCGGGGGCTATGGAGCTCCGCCGAGGAGGAGGAGGGGGCGTCGGGGGCGCTGCCCGGGCGCTCCTGCCGCTGCTGGTGGTGCTGCTGCCGGGGGCGCGCCGGGGACGCGGCTGCCCAGCGGGGGTGAGTGGCTCGGCGCTCTCGGCGCTCTCGGCGCCTCTTTGGGCTGGATGCGGGAAGAGGGAGGGAGGCAAGCGGGGACTGGGGCCCCGGGACTGGGTTCCCCCTAAGGAGGGGAGGCCGGGGGCCGCCGAGGGCGCCTCCTGCCACCGGGAGGGCAAGTGGCTTTTCCCATCCGTTAAATACCCTTAAGTATGACAAAGAGGGGAGCGGGGAGAAACGCCTTTCAGACTTTTTTTATTACTTTTGCAAGAGCTTGCTAAAGTAATAGTAATTTTGAAAAGCAGTCTTAAAGGTGTTGCTACGAGGCTATCTTGCATCTTCTTCAGATGCAGCCCAGAGGGACATCAGACTCTCGGAATAACGCACATAAAGCGGTTGGTGGAGTGGAACGGAAGCCTGTAGGATCCGGGAGGACGCAAGTCGGGTCTGGCGCCCTGAAGGTCCAAATGGGCAGGGGAGGGGATCACAGGTCTTTCCGATCTCGACAGTGGTCAGTGAGCGTCGGTGTGCCAAAGCAAGGAATCTGCTTCACCAAAAGTCAGTTTCCCAGCGTTCAAAACTCTCTCTCTCACTCTCCCCTAAGAAGATGCCTTATGTTGCATGTGTAGGAACAAGGTGCTGCCACATTTCCATTTTCTTCTCCCCTCCTTTCTCCTTTTCATGCTGCTTCTTTGAATACTCTCCTTCATACGAAGTTTTCTACAAGCCCAGTGTGGACTTAGAAGGGTCCTCCGTGTGTTCAGTGTCACTTAACCCCAAGTCCACACAGCACAGATTGCAGACAGCCTTTTGTATTCCTCAAGAACAGCCTCTATCTTAGTATTTCTTGAGGCTGGACCATTTAGTACAATTAACTGATGGACAATGCCGTAGGACACTCAACTACACAAGAGGTCTTAATGGTCTAATTTTCCCAGAATATTTTTTGGGGGCAGGCTCTTCCTACCCCTCCTTCCATGCCACAGCCAAGCCAGGGCTCAACACTGGCAACAGGATCACTATTAATTTTAGCTAGTCTGATCTGACAAAGCAATGAAAACACAATACATTTTATTAAAGTAGTCATCACTGTCCTCCAACTGAAGGTGGAAACAGTTGGAGCCCCACAGAAGCAAAGCCGAGTGATCATTTCTGGTTGATCATTTTTGAAGCACCTCAACTCCGTAAGAGTCTTGACGGTCCAACTTTGTCCATCCTTTAAGCTGGTGTGTGTGTGTGTGTGTGTGTGTGCGCGCGCACACACACACACACTCAGGCCTCCTATCCTAGTTTTGGGGAGGTTTGAGTCTCCTTGTTCCAGGATCCGTGAGTGAGGGGAGAGAGGACCAGAGGAGAACTGGGCTGATACAGGGGAAGAAAAGATGAAAATGCACTGGGAGGTTGTTCAGGCTGCATAATCCCCTTACCCCAGGTGTGTGTCCTCTTCTGACAGAGTTGGGGTTCAGCCACTGTTTGGACAGATGGGGAGGCAGGAAAGAAATGAGTCCCTGAGGAGATTTGCAAAAGAGGAGCCTGCTCACGGAGAACGGGGGTGGTGGGCAATGGGTCCCTCCTCTTTTTCTCTCTCCTGCTTTGGCCAAGACAGGACCAGAGGGACATCTGAAGCTGTCTTCTTTGGAGTGAGAGCCACCCAGTCTGATACCAGCAGTATCTGCCCACCAGGCTTTTGACTCTTTTTCCCAGTCCTCCTTGGAAATGTCAAGGATTGAACCTAGGACTCTCAGTAGAGGGACTTGGGGAGGGAACCTGATAGTGAGTCTGATCCTGAGTCTATCTGGGCCAGTATTGTCAGCTCTGATGGGCAGCCATGGCTCTTCTGGGTTCCAGGTAGAAGTCTTCCCAAACTCTACCCAGGGACGCCAGGGACTTCCTACATTGGAACATTGGAAGCTACCCTAATACTTAAGCCAGACTCTTGGTCTGTCTGAGCCTGTATTGTCAACTCTGACTGGCAGCCATGAGTCTCCTGAATTACAGGCAGAAATATTCCCAAGACTAGAGTTCCCAAGACCCTGCACCTGGAGATACCCGGTATTTCTCGGTGGTCTCTTATCCAAATACTAACCTGACCAGATACTAACCTGCCTCCTTCTAAGGAGATTGGGTATATTCAGGGTGGGATTGGGAGTTAATTTGGATGCTGGGTGGGGAGCAAAGATTCTGGTTTGGTGAGGGGAGAATAAAAGGGAAAGAGTTGCATCCGTGGCCAAACTTTGTGAGCGTGTATGAGAAGGTGCTAAAGTGCTCTCCCCCAGTATACCTCCTGCAGATAAAAGATGCTGCTAAGGGAGTTTTGTTTTGGTTTGGTTTGGTTTGGTTTGGTTTTTTTTTTTTTGGTTTTTTGTAAGTCCTTTGCTTCTGCATTTGTTCACAGCCTGGCTGGAAAAAGGGTGCAAAGGAGAGAGGATGAGAGTGGAGGAATGGGGAGTGGAGGTCTCACTTAGAAGGGAGAGAGGGTGGAGGAGAGAGACAGACAGTATGCCAGACACAGCAACCCATTTTGGCTCCTGGTCCTTCTCCACAGAATGGTTTAGCCATTTAAAACCAACCCAGATCCCAGGGTTTTGCAATGCCGAACTTCTCCCCACCCAGCATCAAGTGTTGATGATACCCTAGGGGACAACCTGGGTAAACGTGGGTGGTGTGAACTTCTGCAGGCAACAATCTGTTTTGGCCATTGCCTGATGCACACTGCCTGCGGGTAAATGGGGAGGAGGATTTTCTTTCTTTCTTTCTTTTTTGGAGAGAGGGGAAAGATTTTCTGCAAAAAATTGAGCATTTCCAAACCCAAGTGGAAAGAAACCGTGTGTGTTTATGCAGCTGAGAAACTGGGATCCCTTCCAGGGCTCCAATCTGCTGATGCTTTGGAGAATGCAAAAGAATAAAATAATTTTTTAAAAAATTGGGGTATAACTCCAGGTTGGGCCTGGGCCAAAGACCAAGACACAGTGCCAGGTATTCTGCTGTCCTTGGCAAACACGGGACGAGGGCTTGCCAGCTTCACAATATGGTAAGAAGATGCAGCTCTCTCGATGGGCAACTTTGGATCTTGGCAGGGCTTTTTGGGCTCCAGCGTTCAAGCCCAGAAGCCTGTTTTCAATTTCAGGAGGAAGAAGACATAATATGATGGTGCTTCCACTGAGTCAGATGTCTGGCCCTGTTCACTGTTCTTACTAGAGACTGGAGACCCAGAATTCGAAGTCTACTTGACAACTGGCCTAAATAGCCTAAAGGCTTCAGTTCCAGTCTCATCTTGGAAGCTAAGCAGGGTCAGATCTGTTTAGTACTTGTATGAGAGATTTTCAGTGAATTCAGGCTGCTGTAGGCTATACTTCAGAGAAAGGAACTGGCAAAACCATTTGTGAGTATCCCTTGCCTCAGAAAACCTTAGGAAATTCATGGGGTCGCCATAAGTTGACAGACAACTTGGAGGCACATACACACAAACACTTGAGAATCCTAACTAGCTAAACATACTGGACTTTAAGCTAGAGAAGAGTTGTTATATTGGACTGCAGCTCCCAGAATACCCCAGCCAACATAAGCAGTGGCCATATGGCTTAATGGAATCATAGTAACTTTTCTGAAATTTGGCTTGAAATTTGACCAAGTGCTTTATCACTGAGCTCTCTTTCTGGCAAGGAAGAATGTTATCATGCCACCTTCTACAAAATCGGAACATGTGTCTGCCTTGCCCTGGACTGAATGGTTGGGGACACCTGTAGCTGTCCAGGTGAGCATCTAATCCCACTGGCCAGGCTGGCAGGGGATGATGGGTGTGGAGCTAACCACATTGGAAGGGACACTGTTTCCCCAACTGCAATGACCGTCAGCTGTTTTCCATTGGATGTCTTCCTTGTGATCCTTTTAACCTGCGGATCAGAATCACATAGCTGTTCAGACGTTCTTGGGTTACCACTCCCAGCATTCCTCACCATTGGTTGTGCCGGCTAGGGCTGCTGGGACTTGCAGCCTACCAGCATCTTGAGGTCTGCATGATTATTCCCACCCCGTTTTAACTGGAGATACCAGGAACTGGACGTTGAACTTGATTCCTGGAAAGCATGTGCTTTATCACCAACCTACGGGCCCTCTCAAGAAGTATTATGTAGTAGAAATTCAATACTAATAAAGAGAAGTCCTTATGAACATATACACAAGGGAATGCTTAGAAAAATCAGAGTTTTTTGAACTGCAACTCCCAGAACTACCCGGCCTGCATCCTGTTGTTAGTCCTAACTAGAGCAGACCCATTAAATCAATGAGATGTACATAAAGAGTCACCATTTAAGAACTGATTCAATTGAGATGACCGATAAGATCCCGGGCCCAACTCTCATGGGCAGTGGCCATGATGGTTGCAGGATTCTGGGAGTCACAGTCCAAAAAAGTAACTTTTCCAGTCTGTGGAGAAGGCCTGTTGTTCCCAAAACGCTATAGTCTTTCTTGATCTTCATGCGTAAGGCTTCAGCCTGGGGAGTTTTGCTTCCCGACCAGTTTGGGAGCTCCGGTTATTTTTCAGAGCTCAGCTCCTAGGGCCTGTTCACATTACACAGTTACAATGCTTTGATTCGACTTTAGCTGCCATGGCAAGATCTTATGAAATCCTAGGGTTTGCAGTTGGGCGAGGAGCGAGAATTCTCTGATTGAACTGCAAATCCCAGGATTCCATAGGATGTTGTCATGGCAGTAAAAGTGGAATCGTAGCACTGATTTTGTGTGGTGTGAAAGGGCCCCTTGAAGATAAGGTGTTTTTGGAAACAGCCGTGATGGTTTCACTGCAATGTCCAACCAAAAATATTTATGCAGTGGAATGTCTCTTCTTAACACAATAGTATTTTAGGAAACCTTTTGGAATATCCATCTATTTCCTCCTTCTTAAGACTCCTGAAATAAACTTTTTCCCTGCTTTTGGTATGAGAAGCGCCTGGAGATAAATATGGCCCAAGATTCCCCAGTTGTTGTCAGGGAGGCCCAAATTGTACAGATTTGTCTTTTCCCTCACATTCGCGTTCCCTGACTGCATCCTCATATCTGGCAGGCAGGCTGCAAGGCAGCAGAGAATTGCAAAAATCAACCCAGCTAGACAGCAGAGCACATTAAAAGCATCCCCTTTTGTTGTGGTTGTTGCTAGCACTGGTTTTTTTTTTTTGAGGTTTTCCCCCAAAAAAGGGGGAGATACAGGTGTTCCAGAGCCTTTTTTGTGTCAATGGGGACAAACTGCAGAGACAGTTCACAGTTCAAGTGTAGAACATGGTCAAAGCATCACAAATTGTGTGTTTTTTTTAAAAGTGTTTTAAATGTTTTCCTCTATGTTCAGCCTGTCAGGGGTTTAGTGGTCTACACGCTGGACTATGACCCCAGGTTTGAATCCTGAGGCCCTCCAGATATTGCCCTGCAACTCTCAGTATTCTACTGTCTTTGCTAGACTGGTTACGGCTGTTGGGCATTGCAGTCCAACAACACTGGAGGGCTGTGTGATTTCCATTTTTATTTAGGGGTTAATCTCATTGAAATCAATGACTCGTTTACATGAATAGAGTTGGATCCATATTTGGTCATACTTAGCAGAGACTTGTTTAACCAACAAGATCCAAGTTAGGCATAACTAATTAAATCCCATTCATTCCAGTGGGTCTGCTGTTAGCAAATTGAAGCCGGATCCAACCGAGTATCTTCAGCTTCATGGATTTATCTCCAGTACGTGGGAGAGTGAGATCACTGGCTGGACACTTGACTTGTAGCAGTGTTCTGGCCTACAGTCAGCTGCATTGCATTCTTGCCTCGGCTAAAAATAACTTCAAATTTTGCTGATAAAACACAGATGATTTGCCAGCTTGTTGCAAAAAACCCCCCAAAAACAACTACTTGGTTTAAGGGCTCCAAAGCAGTCTCCCTCTTGAGCCGGGTAGATCTTCTGCAGGGTAAGTTGGTGCCAAGTTTATTAAAGTGATGAGCCTTTTCCCACTGGCCTCCTTGCAGCGTATTCTTTCCTTTCCATTAAAGCTGTGCCTGTGTTAACATCAGCTGTGACTAGACCAGTCTTGCTGTGCTCAGCATTTTAAGCTCATATACTTCCCTGTCATTCCAATTAGCAGAGTGACTGTAGTGTATTAAGATCCTTTGAATGATGCCCTGGAAGATGTACTTTGCAAAAGACACCCCCCCCCCAAACGAACATCTTAGAAATACCAGTTTGTATTATAGGCCCGTATAAATGCTTGTTCTTTTGCTTTTTTCTATGATGGGATTCTTGGAACAGAACTGTTTTGCCTCAGCAGAAAGAAACACTTGATAAACACAATCATATAACAGTCTTGCCGCCATGATGATATACTGAAGTATTTTTCCATAGTTCCTTTCCAGTTGCTCATCCGTAAATGGCATTTTTCAACAACAACAAAAATAGTGTTTTGGCTTGACTGTGGGTGCTGCAGGGCTTAGGGGTGACGGATTTTATCTTTTTGTCTGTGCCAAACTTTTCATGCACTCAGTGGCAGCAGCTGAAGCTGTTGGGTTTCTGCCTTGACTTGCGTCTGGTATCAGGACCAGAACTGGAGAAAACTACCTAGGTTGCTTGGGGGATTCTGGGAGCTGTAGTCCAAAAAGTAACACAAGCACTTTACAGTGAAGTCAGAGAACCATTATTCCTTGGCTTCACTTTTACCCTAACATCTTTCGGATAGGAACAGAAGGGCTTTTGGGGTGGAATGTGTCCAGCTGGAAAGGAACAGAGCGAATGCTGTCACGAACAAATGCAGAGAATATGTAGCTCCTGACTAAACTCCCTATGGTTTCCAAATAGCCCCCTCTCCCTGTGCCATAGGCTAAATTCAGTTGCTACTTTCAGCTAGAGGGTGGACCACTAAACGGCAAGCCAAGCGTTTATATAAGTCCCTTGGATTCAAAGGTCTGCTTTAGCAACTGGATGTACACCATAGACTATAAACAGAGTGGCAAAGCTGGGTTGGGTATTTCAGTATGCCAGAAGGAGAAGCAGCCTAGTGTAATGGCTGGAGCCCTGGACTATGATTCTCAAAACCAGGCTTCAGATCACCCGCTCAGCCATGGAAACCCACTGAGTGACCTTGGGCAAGTCACACTCTCTCAGCCTCAGAGGAAGGCAAAGGTAAACCCCCTCGGAAGAAGTCAAGATGGTCAACTGATTGAGGATTAGGTCTTTAGTGGTGAGTAGCCAGGATTTTTGAACATCACAAACCAACACGGTCAGGAAACAAGTAAGATAATATCTGTATGCGTTATGAATAAATTCAAAAGATCAGCTGCTGAAAGTCCATACAGAAAGTCAATAATCCATATAAAATACATAGGCCATACAGCTTTGTGACAGGAAGGACAGCATATATGTGAGGGCTGTTGGGCATGAAACTTTTCCCTGGTAAAAGATGAATGATTCTTGTGGTGTGACCCTCCACAAGAGACACTATGGCTAGTGAAAGCAAGAGGGCCATGGCCATAGAGGTTATGGCTAGTGGAAACAAGAGTCACTTTTATTCTTATTATATGAGGAATTCTACACTGAATACAAACAGCCAGCCAAGCAGAGATACATTTCGTTTTGGAAAATACTAGGTTAATTTAAACTGACTTGGGAAGTAGGAAAGAAAAGTCCTCGGTAATGCTAGGAGTTCCAAGAAAATACTTTGGTATGAAAAAAAGGCTCATGTGGAACTTCTAATAAAATTGGTTTTGATAGGAACAGAACCTGGTGCTTCTAGAGAGACCTTTTCCTTGTCTGTTAACAGATTTGTTTTTCTTCCCAAAGGCCAGGCCATCTGCCGAGGGGGAACCCAGCGACCGTGTTACAAGATAATTTACCTCCATGACGCCGGGCGCAGGGTTGGCTTTAAGGAAGCCCTCCAAGCCTGCCGAAGCGATGGAGGGAACTTGGTCAGCATTGAATCGCAGTCGGAGCAAAAGCTGATAGAAAAGATGATTGCCAGCGTTTCGGCATCCGATGGCGATTTCTGGATCGGACTGACAAGGGAGGAAGATCCTGACAACAGCACGGAATGCCAGAACTTGTACTCATGGTCTGATGGGAGTTCGTCCACATTTCGGTACATCTGTATTCACAAGTCAAAGTCATTGTCATTGTATTAGTAAGTCAAATAAGAGCACTGAAGATGGACTGTGGGTTTTTGTTTTTTTCAAAATCCAGCTTCCTTGAGAACTTTTCTGGGCAATTGCAGCTGAGTCTTGCTTGCCTCACTTGGGCATGGTTTATATTTTATACATCCTCTATGGTTTATATTTTAGAAACTGGAGATACTTTGCTTGCTCAGTTGGGTTTGCCCTATTGTGTTTTTCTGCCACACTGGTATGTAGTGTATGTAGAATTGTTGAGTTGGGACATTCCCCAGGGACAGATAAATTTAGTTGAATCGCCGCCAGTTCAGACATCCAAAGTTAAACATCCCTGACAGGTGGCCATCCAATAAAAATTGGATGTTCTGGTAGGAAAGGTGTTGGCCTTTCCAAAATATGCTAGTGGCGGACTACCGCAGCCAAGCAAATATCAGTCATGCTCCTTATTTTGTGCCACTGTTATTGCTTAACATTATCTATGAAGCATTAGACATTTGGAATTCATAGACTTGTGCTGGTGGCCAAACACGAAGGGACATGCAGGGATACAGAGGTAAGTGGAACATCATAGAGAGCCAACATGGTATGGTGATTTGAGTGGTGGACCAGGACTCTGGGAGACTAGAATTTGGATTTCCACTCAGCCATGGAAAGCTACTGGGTGGCCTTGGGCAAGTCATACTCTCTCAGCCTTAGAAAAAAGCAACGGCAAACATTCTGAGAATAAATCCTGTCAAATAAACCCTAATAGAGGGTCCCCACAAGGCAGAGTTGACTTGAAGGCCAACACTACCAACAACAGCATACTGTTACCCTCAACAACAAAAATTGCAGCATTGTAGAAAACAGGAGGGGCTAAAGATTGAGTTTGTTTACCTTTTTGGTAGGACCACCCATCTGTTACCTCCTCTCTGATCACAGCTAGAGTAATCATTGGGAATGGAATTCTCTTGTAAATTTACACTTCTTTAACTACTTTTTCTTACATTGCACAAGAAGGTATCCAAGACCTCCTTGCACAACACTTTTTCCCAGGCTATGCAATGTCTAGATAATCTAATGGGATATTAGTGTCCCATATACTTGAAACTTCAACCAGACATAGGGCTGCCAGGTGAAACAAGTCTCTTTAATGATTGCACTGAAGAGGGAATTTCAGTTGATGTTGTTTGCACGACAAGCAATGTCTCCAGAAATTTCCCATTCCGTATAACTATTAAAGACACAGGAGCCCTCTCCCTTATTTCACCCAGCAACCCTAATCAGATATGAACAAACAGGGCAGATGGAAAGCCAAAGGTTCTTCAGATGAATTTCCTTCATTCCCTAATTCCTCTGCTTAGAGAAATGGCCTAAAAGGAGCAGGGGGAATGATTATGGTAGCAATGGGATGAAAACAATTCACTTGATGGTTTCCTTTGTTTTGGTAGAAACTGGTATGCTGACGAACCATCCTGTGGAAGTGAAATCTGTGTCGTGATGTATCACCAGCCCTCAGCACCTCCCGGGGATGGGGGCCCTTACATGTTTCAGTGGAATGATGACCGATGCAACATGAAGAACAACTTCATCTGCAAATACGCCCAAGGTAACGTTGCACAGTCTAATGCATAGGGTGGCCAGCTGTGGTGGTGAATGATTCTCGCGTCCCAGAGGTAATGAACATCTGGGAATGTGTTGCAGAAGCACAATACAAGTATGCCTCAGCTAACAAAACATATGTGTTCCTGGGCATGACTTCTTTACCAGAAAACTTGGCACCAGAGGAAGAGATAACAGGGAAAGAATAAGAATAGGGTTCCTACACCATCAAAAAGCGGGAGCTCAACACGTTTCAGCATTCTTTTTATCCCAAGCTAACAATCTGCATGTGTGAAATGAAACAATCAGGTCAGCTTAAGCCTACTGAAGGAATGAATGAAGACATTTATTGTGGTCACAAATCAATAAATGTGATACAGAAAGAATAACTGAGGACATTTCCATCCTACGCTGCTATAGTGCTATTATTCCACTCTTAATATCCTCTGGAATTCTGGGGTTTGTAGTTTCCCGGGGCCAGAGAGCTCCCTGGCTGAGAATTCTAAAGGCCCCTCCCTGAACTGCAAACCCCAGGATTCCAGAGGAGGTTGAAAATGGAATAATAGCACTGTAACAGTCTAGTGTGGAAATGGGCCATCCAGTTAACAAAGAATGCCAATAATTTTCTGCAGAGAGCCCAAAATGGAATTCTTACTTTGCCATCTGCCATCCTAATTTGTATGGAAGCTAGAAGGGATTTAACTACCTTGTCAACAGAAATAATCAATGCAGTGGTGTCACTCAGAAGATGAGGGGGGTGTCTGTGGTCCACACTGGGTGACGTCGGAAAAGGGTGATGACAAAATGACTGTCTGCCCCTTTCTTCTCACTCCCTCTGGGAGAGCCCATACAACTTCATGTAGGATGATCGCCCCCTTTTTTTACTTTTTTTCTTACCAACCCTCGTGACACCAGTGAATCAATGAAACTAATAAATAGTGGTGGTTTGGAGGCTTTAAGCAGAGTTTTTAATAAAGGAAGAATCAGTTCTCTTGGGTTTTGTTAAAGATGCAGTAGCACAATAGCATGTGAGTAAAAAAAAAAGTCTAACTGTGTTTCCTGCAGGCAACATTGCTCACTAAGTGCCGTCATTTGGCAGTTTAAAAGAAGGGGGCACGAAAACATCGTAATGTATTTGTAAATAGTTAACATCCAAAAGTATGAAGCTCTGCCAAATCCATAATGTGAAATATTACTTAATGGATAATGGAGGGCCAAACGTCCAAGCTGCAATTCCCCAAGGATCTCAGTCTAATCTATTAAGAAAACTTTCCGTCCAAAGAGATGGGGTTTAGCACTCGCTTGATACCATGAGGCATGCAAAGGCGATTCCAAAACTGAAACGGGATGGTTGCCCTATAGATAAGGGCCAGGACAAGGGAAAGGAAAAGAACCCACTCCCCTCATTGTTATGGTAGGTACCTCCTCTTCAGATAATTCTTCTCTGGCTGAGTGCCCAGAGGCAAAATAAGCCCACAGAGAGAAAGAGTTGCTGAGCTTCCTTCCCAAGCCAACAGCAAAGGCCATTTCTGCCTTTGAGGCCCCTCCCTAAACTGCAAACCCCAGGATTCCATAGGATGTTGAAAGTGGAATAAAAACACTATAACAGTCTAGTGTGGAAATGGCCAAAGGCTGATCATTAAGCAGTCTTCCCAAGACAATTAGACAGGCCTTTTTTCCACTTGTCACGCTCTTCTCCTGAAACCAAGACTGTATTGTTGTTTTCCTTTCAGAAAAAACAACAGTCGCTCCAGAAACAAATGCTTCTCTAGCAGGTAATTTGAAACATTTATTTCTTAAAAGTCATTTTGGATCAGAGGGAGTTTTCCTTTGCTTTTCTCTGAGGCTGAGAGAGTGTCACTTGCCCAAGGTTACCTGGGGTTGTTCCATGGCTGAGTGAGGACTTGAACCTTGGTCTCCAGAGCCACAGTCAAGTGCTTAAACTACTACACCATTCTGGGTCTCTTATATCCCACCCGATATCTGAGGATCTCAGTGGTGTGAAAAAAATAAAATCAGTTCAGAAACAGTTTTGCATTGGTAAAATATATGCAAGCCATACCAAATATTTAGAGTTTGTCTGTCTGCTGGTTTGGCTGAAAACAATATAAATCTGATACAAATAACAGTCATTGGCCCGGACAAATAGAAAGGAAGCACACGTGCCAAGCCTTTACCCCTATGAAATTCAGACAGTGAAGACGTCACTCTTATTACACAAATACGTAGGTCTTGCTGCCCTTTGTTGAGTCCAGTGCTTCCAACCAACAACAGAGACTGGTTGCATTTCTTCAAGATCTCATAGGAAGTGTGCTTCCAATGGGTCCTTGTTTGACTGCCAAAGAATCAGCCTGGCCCCCAAAATACGTCCAGCTCCTCAGAGGAGAGTCACTGGACACAGAAACCACCAGCCATAATCGTATTAAGGAAACCTTGGTGTGCAATTATGCGAGCAATGACCCATAGCCAGAGCTAAAAATAGGTCTAGCTCCCCCTCTCTTATATAGACACCATTCTCTTGCACACATTCATACTGTCCACCTCTTTCACACCCACACCATATCACACACAGGCATCCTTCACAGCTCCTGTTGTACAGTTGGTTGATGCAGGTCAGCTGAAGGGAAGGACTTATTTCTTTTCTCAGCACACAGCAAGTGGAAAGCTCTTATCTCCAATCATCTATGGATTGGAGATAAGAGCTTTTCCCTGCCTGGGAAGACGGGGTAAGACCTGGGGAAGAAGGCTGCAGGCCAAACTGGGAATTCCTGAGGGTTGGACATTCCCCATACTTCTCATAGACCCTTCCTATAAATGTTGAAGGCCTTTCCATTAAGTGTTTAATAATCTAAGTAGAGTTTTTATATTACTGAAACAGTTGCTTTTAGTGTTAACCCTTAGATTTCTTTCTCAGTGGTTGTCACAGAATCATTGACACTCACATCTCCAGAAGAACCCTTTCAAGAAGATATGGCAAGTAAAACCACCAAAGGAGCCAAAGGTAGACCATGTCCAGCATCATTTCTCTCTTTCATTGCCACAGATTGTTACAGGGCATAGGATTTTCTGGAGAACCAAATGAATGCTTCTTTGCTACACAGGAGAGGTAGATAAAGTACACTGCTACGTGTGTTCATTGGCTAGAGCCCTGTTGGTGACTTACACATGCATGAGTTCCTCTAGGGCAAGGGTTGGACATTTTGGTCCAATGTGGGGACATCCTCATTCATTTCAAGGTTGGAGATGTGAAGTTGCATATGCGATGCCATTACACATGCAGGTATGCATTGGTACACATTGATATGGTATGACGAACAGGCTCATTTTGTTGTGCATTCAGTTGTGCAACGTTGTCGTTCAGCACAATCAGAGCATAAATCCACAGGTGGAGATTTACATGATGCAAATCCAAAGTGGTGTCCCCTCATTGAGTGTCTTCCTGCTAGTGACAGACATGCACGTTAGTGTGAATTATATGCACAGATGGCTCTTTCTAGACAGTGTGCAGGGGGCAGTTGTCTCACTTTTTCTGCTTTGTTCGAAACCTCCCCCCACTCAAAGAGATCAAGCCCCGGGAAGGACCACGATTGCTTTTTGGAGAGGGAAGGAAGTAGAAAGGCAATTCAGACATTGAAGATGCAGTCGGTCTAGGCTCTGAGGGGAAGGAGAAAGAGATTATATCACCCTAATTTCTCTCCCACAGCTGAGCTGAGACCAGTTGCTTCTTCCTCCTCTGAATTGTCTCTCCTCTCCCTCCCTTCCCACTGGTCAGCAGCAACAGTGGACCCTATGGTTTGACAGCTGCCATGGCAGGGTGAGGACACGGAAATGCGCAGACAGAGTGTTACGCACGGCCTCTTCAATGTAGGATCTCAGCTGCTGTGTCCTATTTTGGATGGCCAATCTCCCTCACCCCTATTGCTGTAAACAAAATGAAATTTCAGAATTTGGCATAGAAAAACTTGGAGCTCAGTAGCTGCATGGAAAGAAAACGCCTTCCTTCTTTTTTTCCTCTCCCCATTAAACACCAGACTCTGTTTTTCCCTCCTGCAGAACCTGGCTGGAGCCTTTTGTACATCTTAATCCCCAGCATCCCTGCACTGCTGCTCCTCTTGGTCATTATGGGCATATTCTGTTTTTGGCTTTATGCGAAGAGGTAAGCCACAATACCTCACACGGTGTGAAGCTTTGCCACAATGTCGTAGGTAGCATCTGGCCAGGATCAAGAAGAGACTGAACCTGTTTCAAGCAAAAGGGATGCACAAGAGGATGCTGAACAAAACTGAGAGAAGTGATGGAAGTAACGCCATACCATGATTTGATATGACATGTGAACCAACCTTATGTACAACCTTCTGACTCTTGCAGGCTGATGTTGTGGTGTGCCAATATCAGCCAATCTCAAGCAAGAGAGAAGGGTGTGTGTGTGTGGACAAAACAGAAGTGTCCAAGTCACTTTTGTAACACTGAATGTGTTCCAATATCTGTTTTTCTGCTTCATCCTATTTGTGCCTATTTTACAGGGCCACTTGGCAAACTGACTTTTTATTCAGGGTATCATTTTATTACTCGCACACAGTTTGAGTGGATGGGTATTGCACGGGTACATGCTCTCCTAAGGCATGGAGGGATGAAGATTGTTGACACATGAGCTGAAAATGGGTTTGTTTCCACATGTGAGCGAAGCAGCCCTGGCAACAAGCTTCTGCATTCTATAGTAATTCAGAATTCAGAGTAATTCGGAAAGTGTGGGACAAACTCTCACCCAGGTGTGTGCATTTCAACACCTTGGCCAGCACCTAGTCCTTGCATTGCCCTGAGTCCCTGCCGCTGTTGGTGCTCAGGTGTTCTTCCCCTGCTGGCTTGTTTCCACACTCAAATTTTACTTCTGGATAAAGGGAGGAAGTTAATTTTTTGACCCCGTTGTTATTTTCCTCATTGTTACATTCCTTCAAGTCAACATATAATAACTCTGCCCTAGGAGGTTTCTTGGCAGGATTTACTCAGAAGAGGTCTGCCACTGCCTGCCTCTGAGGTTGAGAGAGTGTGACATACTGAAGGTCATCCAGGGGGTGATTTGAACCCCTGATCTCCTAGAGTCTTACTCAGCTGGTCTTGTGTGGTAGTTTGAGCGTTTGACTGGGACGCAGGGAAACCAGTGTTCAATGACCCATTTAGCCATGGAAACCCACTGGGTGACTTTGGGTGAGCCACACTCTCTCGGCCTCAGAGGGAGACAAAGGCAAGCCCCCCCCGACCAAATCTTGCCAAGAAAACCCTGTGATGAGTTCACCTTCAAGTCACCATAAGCCAGAAGCAAGACGAAGGCACGGCAGCAATAAAAACCCTAGTCCAACACTCAAAACTACAGCGTTCTGGCTCTCTGTAAAGATTAGAAGAGATCTTGTTCCAGTGTAATGTAGTGAGTTGGCCATATGTGAAGCATCCTCATGCAGTTACCAATTTTACATTATCACCATCATCATCATGTTTTAATAGCAGCTTTCTCAGCCTTGGAACCATTACATCCGCTCCTCGCTAAAGTAGAATGGCATGCTATGCCAGAACACAGAAGGAATTTAATACCCTTTTATTTCTTTCTCTGCTAAGGAGGAGGGAGCAAACAGAGGGGACTGTGAAGGAACGTGACACCTGGGCGTCCCCAAAGAGGCAGCAAAGCCCCAGTTTGGAGATACACAACGTCATTAGCAAACAGTCGGAAGCAGATCTTGCAGGGACCAGACCAGACATTAAAAACTCCTCTTTCCGGGTCCGTTCTGGAGGTGACACCCTGGATGATCTCTCTGGCGACTATGACAACATGGCTGTCAACACTTCAGAAAGTGGCTTTGTGACGTTGGCTAGCACAGAGAGCGGATTTGTCACCAACGATATATACGAGCTCTGTCATGACAGAGTGGGGCGAAGCAAAGAATCGGCCTGGGTAGAAAATGAAATCTATGGCTGTTGATCCAAACAATCCATTTCAAGCCAAGTCTGGCACATATGCAAACATATCCCCGGTGTGCAAAGGAATGTGTGCTGCGTTTGGTGACGGTTGTGTTTTTATGATAAGGGTGTTCTTTTCCCCCCTGAAAGTGGAACATGAGAGACTGTGTCTTTGCATATGTATGTGCAGCTCTTATTCAGCCGAGGAAAACAGCCTCAAGATTCCATTCCTTGTCAGATCTGCATCACCTAATCTGCAACTTGACAGTAATCAACAGCCTGGACAATATTTCTGCAATTTAACAACCTGTACTTAAATCCAATTTTTGTGTTTTTTAAGCTAATTGCCTGATCCCAGATGGTATCTGTGAGTTGTTGTGATGTTTTTTTCCCAACTCTGTGGCTAAAAATATTGCAGGTATAGGCAGGCTGTCTCTATCACCACCTGGTTTTTACCGGCTGGCTAGTTCCCATCTGTTTTGTCATTCTGAGAGTCAACCGTTTTCCACCAAGGCAGAGTTTGGGTTTTCTGCTCTGCTTGTCTATCCAGCCTATTTTTGCAAGAGGCAAGTAGCTTTCTTATATCCAGTCTCATATGTGGAAATAAATGCCATCAGGATCAGTAGAAAGTTAAGGGTGTTGGATGCAACACACAAAACCAAACTCATTCCAAAAATGTGAAGAACTACAAAGTCTATCTAGTCAATGATTATGATAGGAATGGCTTTATTTCATTCCTTTGCAAAGATACAGTGAAAGAAAAGGGGGAAAAACACCAGAGACTCCTGAATCTGAAAGAGCTCTTGTCAAGAAGGTACTAGCATTTTATGGTGCTGTATTGTAGGCTTCTGTGTCACATTTGGTCATATGAGTTGATGGAAAGAGAAAACAGTGGTCACTTCATTCCAGAGGAAACGGGGCTGTCAGACGGTCAGCTCTTTTACTTTTTGTAACATTGGGTCGCATGTTGGAGACCAGCACAGCTGTTTTTTTAGGAGTCCCGACGTGGATGGGATTGTCATGAAAGGTTAGTGAATGTGGACCAAAATACAAAGCAGCACATTTTGTAATAAATAGATGGTAGTAGATGGCAATGCCAATGTGCTACCATGTCATCTTAGGGTTGACTTCAATGTGCAGTCCAAAAATCTGAGACAGTATCTCCTGGCCGTTTCCGCACTACACTGTTATAGTGCTATCATTCCACTTTCAACCTCCTATGGAATCCTGGGGTTTGCGGTTTAAGGAGGGGCCTTTAGAACTCTCAGCCAGAGAGCTTTTGGGCCTCAGGAAACTACAACCCCCAGAATTCCACAGGATGTTGAAAGTGGAATAATAGCACTATAACACTGTAGAATGGAAGTGGCCTTAGAGGGCTTTTTTAAAAATGTTAAGTGGGCAGCAATTAGGATCAGAACCATTATGTGGGATTTACTTTCATTTTGAATTCAAGAGGACTTCAAAAGATGCTTACCATAGGCCAGATCCTAGATATTTATGGTTTAACAGCAACACTTTCCCCTCTTAAAGCTTGCCTGAGATAACATCCTCACTCTGAATGGCTGATTAAAAGCCTCATTTTATCCACTGTGCGTTTGCAACTTTGCACTGAATTCTGTTCATGTGCAGAACATAGGGAGGGTATGAACTTGTCAAGAGTGTAAGGATATTTATTTGTTTGTTTGTTTGTTTATGCCTGCCTGCCTGCCTGCCTGCCTGCCTGCCTGCCTGCCCCCCTGCCCCTCGTGAATGCAGTGGTGGTGAATTCTCCAGTACAGATGATAGGAAATAAGGCTTTGTGTGCATTAATCCTCTTTTCTTATTAGCATTTCTTGTCCCTTTGGTGTTTTACAGTATAACTTTGAAAGGACTCTTAAGCAACTGCAAGAAGCTTAGCCATAATCACATACACAATTGACGGAGGCAGCTGAACGCAAAGGTGACCAAAGCCTTCACAAGGAATTTTCTTCTGAGATTAGCATTCAAATCCTGGGTTTCTACTGGCAAATAGTGTACTTAAGAGGGATGAACTCCCAGTCATAAGAGATGATGTTTGTTTATCATCCCATGTTAAATACCTTATCCTTCAAGTTCATTACCTTGAAGTGGAAGAGTTTAACTTTGATCTGGAACTGTGCCAAGACTGACCAGACCTCATTCGAATTCAAGGGGGAAAAAAAATCCGATTTCTATTTCTTGGAAGCACAAATGCAAGATGGAGGAAAGCAGATACAGGTTTCAAAATGCGTCACAAAAGATCGTCCCCTTCTTATTTCAGTGAGTTTCTGCTTTGGATGATTCTGGAAAGCCAACACTGGGAAGGAGGATAAAAGGACTCATGCTTATAAGCAACACGTAATTCCTGACTTGCACCATGTTGTTGAAAGCTGTTTTATTGCATTCTCGTTGTCCTTGTGTTCATTATATGCCATGTTCAGATTTTCATACCAGAATGCCTGCAGTTTTTAATCTGAGTGTCACAGCTCCTCACTCGGCACAACCAGGGGAAAAGCCGTGAGTCAAAGTAAGATAAGAAAGATTTCTGTTTATCTTGCACTTTTCTTTGTTGTGTGAGAGATGAAAGACGGGAAACACTTGTTCTGTAATAGCAGCAAACTGCTGTCGTCTGCCAGGTCAGTCCTATCATAGGAGGCCGCCGAGCCTTCCGTATACACGAGTCTCCTGTGGTCCTGCGTGGTGAAGCAACAGGGGTAGTTTAAGGGCAATGGCAGGAAGCTGAGGAAGGGATTAGCTAAGAAGACAGAAAGAGCTGCTCGAGGAGACGAGAGGCTTAAGGTCAATGAGTCAAGGGGCTGCCTAGGGGAATGGGAGGTTATCCAGATTCCTTCCCCCTGTATCGTGGAATGGCGTGCATGTATGAAGATTTTTTTTTCCTTTTCTCTTTGGGTTCACTTTAGCATGCCAAGGAATTTGACCTCTTCTACATACACTGGTGTGCACTCCATGATTTTTCAGTCTTGGGGTAGCTGGAAAACATGTTGTATACAGGACATTAGCTTCCTGCTCCACGTGGATAGAAACATGCACAATCCAGTCATGAGGATCACGTGGGAGGTTAATTCTCTGTCCAGGGTTGGGCTGTGAGATGGTGAATGCTTACAAGATGCTGGGGCTGGCCTAAACCAGGGTGAGGATCCTGCAGCTTTCCAGGTTGGCGTCTGAATGTGTGAGCTTCTTTCACGGATAATCTTTGGACTGCAACTCCCATCTGCTGTAGCTGACATAGATAGATAGATAGATAGATAGATAGATAGATAGATAGATAGATAGATAGATAGTTTTTAGGTACATTCCAGTTTCATGACTGGCAAAACATTAGTGCCTGGAAACAGCCACAACTTTCTCTTTGGATTTGGGTTTATTCTCACTTTATCCTAGGCATTGGTATGGCATTGTTGTCATGTTTCCCGTATGCACGTCCAAATGCAACCATATGTATCATTTGTAAAGGAATAAAACTTGTTTTGTCAAAGAACAGATTGCTGGGATATAGGCGCATATTAAGATCAGAAGGATTCCTTATCATTTGCACAGCAACTGCTTCAGCGTGCCAAGTCCTCATCCTCCCTTAATTAGTAAGTTCCAGTTCCAAATGTCTGAGCCTCTTCCACTGATGGTGATTGTTTTTGATCTGCGGTGACCCAGTTCCCTATGCAAGCCAGGCCTTGATGTTACAGTAAGTGAGGGATGAGCCTGCATCCTGGAGTCATGCATGTAGCATAAAACCCTCTGATGCTTTAAAAGTGCCCCAGTTCCCACAAACCACACTCCAGATGATGCTAAGAACAGCTGCCAAGGGGTAACCAGTTGAGTGATAACCCTTGGTTGTTTTCCATCTTCCCAGTTCTTACTATTCTAACTGTAGTTGTTGTGAATTTTTTTTTCCAGTTGGTATCTCTTAAAATGATGAGCATTCTCCTCAACATTCTTTTTTTAGCAAGTCGTGGAATTTCCGTTTTAAAATAGCTTCCTGTATTATGAGTTGCTCTTCATTACAACTTGGACAGACATTAGAACACTGTTTGTCCAAAATGCACTTGGCCAGGACTATAACTGATCCAAATTTGCATGGTGCTTTTTGGATCTGGGGAGGGTTCCCCTCTACTTTTCTGAAGATAAAGATAAGTAAATACCCCCGACCCATCTTACTCTGCATGCAATCAGCCACCAATACTTACAAAGTGCCTGAATGCTTGTTACATACTGGCATAGCTGAGGCAGTGCTTGGAGTTTTATTTCTGTTTGCATGGAAGAGAGCTAAAATGCAAGATCAAATCAAAACCAATACCCAGAAGCCACCAGGGAGCTGAAGTATGCCAAATCCTTTGGAAGAATGTACACAGTATGAGAGTAAAGGAACTATAAAAGTGAAGGCAAGACACTGATGATCTTACTTTGCAAGAAAAAGCCCTCCAGCTGCCAGTTTTCTGGAATGGAGTGCTGTCACTTTGCAATCATAGTCATATTTTTCCGTGCTGGACTTCATCCATCTGTTGGTTGGAGTGATGCTGCAAGTCCATCTTTCCTAGTCACTGCTCTTGAGAAATACCAGCTCGCTAGATCTGGCAAGGTGCAAAACTCTCCGGAAAATTGTGGCCATATGGATATGGGGCTGGGGAGCCAGACAAATAACTTCAAGCAGTCTGAACTGTGCTAGGCAACAGCTGTCAAGTGGCACCAAGGAAGTGGTAGCCAGTTGAGTGATAGCCCTTGGCTGTCTCCCCAAATCTTTGCTGTACTAATTGTACATTTTGCGAAACAGTTGGATGCATTTGCTCTTTTGTTGCTTTTTTTAAAAAGATATTTTAATCCTTTCTCGTCAACGTTTGTTTCTTAGCAAGCTCAGGGTCATCTGTTACTGGTTTAGGAAAAGAGGAAACAAGAGCTGTTCTAGGAAAATCCATGGCTCCAACCCTTGTGAGTCTTGCTAAATCACTTGCAGAATGGGGCGGCAGCGTTTTTAGGCAGCGCCTGTGACTGTCTAAATGCTGGTGACTGTGCAAAGCTTAAGTCACCCATTTTACACAACCTTTGAGGAGCGTGATCACCAAAAGGACCTCTTTTTTTTTGCACAAAGTGGGCTTGTAAATATTGCCAGTAAATTTCATAGGTGCAGTAATGAAATCCTCATCATTATGAGTGCTGAGGCAAACAGTGGAGACAGATGGTCTATATATTCTATGGACACTCGGCAGCAATCTGGAACAGAGCTCTGCCTCGTTCAGATATGTGTCAGATTGCTGCCCATTTACTGCGCCGCACAGAATTTTGTATCAGGCAAAGAAACTGAGCCTACTTTTGTCTATATAGCCCTGCCCTGGACTACATGTCTTGATCATGCTAGTAGGTCACAAAGGGAATGAACTCAGGAGTGTCTTTTTAAATACACGGACAGAACATCACTCTGGTGGGTACTGCTCAGAACACACATGTCTGCCAAATACCTTAGAATAAGGACTGTCACCCTATTCAATAGATTTTATCAATTAATCATATGAGTTACAGTGGTTTAACTGATTTTGATTATGGTAAAACTAAGATTGCTAGGTCAAGTAAGGGGCAGGGCTCCTACCTCTTTAACGGTTGCATAGAAGAGGCAATTTATTTGCCGAAAGTCCCATTTTTATAAAAGTATTGAAGGAATAGGAACCCTCCCCCCCTTATTTTACCTGGCAACCCTAAATAAAACCAACACATCTAGGGGTAGGTTTAGGGGAAACAGTAAGGAGAAGGTAGGGTGGATCAGCAGAGGTTCTGAGAAGAAAAGTGGGTCTTAAAAAGAGTGAGAGAGGACAATAGTTCAATCTGTTTTAACAGAGAAGGTTCAGGGATATGGAGGGGCAGGGACTGAGAAGAAAGGAAGGCAAAGTAGGATGACATAAGAGTCTGGAACCAAAAAAAGAATGGTTATGTTAACAATAGACAGTGCTTTATATCAGAAACCTCACAATCATTGCATATGTTTTCTCTCTGGACAGGAAGAATGGGAGATTTCAGCTTCTCTAAGCTTTTGTTAGATGACTTTCTTACATTTATATTGTACCTGTTCTTTTGAAGATAGTGCACTAGGTAGTTTGGGGCAACATTTTCCTAAGAATAGGATCTTAGAAAAAATCTTCGGAAGATTTTCTTTTGGGGGGTTCCCTCTGATGAATTTCAACATACATCCCCCTACCCCCAATTTTACTGGCCTCAAATAAGAGAGAGGATGTTGGCAGGCCATTGTTTGCTCGGCCTGAAAAAAGCTGGAGAACAAAAAGCACAAAGTGACACTAGAGGGAGCCTGTGTTTTATGTTTGATGTAGTTGGAGCCATAATTTTCTGAGCATTTTTTTTTAAATAGAAGGTCACACTCGTGACCATTACAGAGTTCTGGATAGCAGAACTGTGTGAGTTTGCAGAAAGAAAATTCTGGAGGGTATTACTAAAGGCACCCATAGAAAGGAGACCCCATTCTCTCATTTTATTTTTTCTTATGAAAAACTGTTGAGAGGAGCAATTGACTTGATCTACCTTGTTTATTGAACTGTACCTTCCAACAGTCCCAAGAAGCGATACACCAATGAAAAACATTTCGTACGACTTTTTGAGGAAGAATACAACTTTCTGGTCCCTGGATTTTGAGCACATGCAGTAACTGCCTCGAAAGGGACCTCAGACAGATGCTTCTGAAAAGACAAACCCTACAATTTGGGGGAGCTTTTGGAGGAATTTTCCAAAGTCATTTTGGCAGCACGAAGGAATAATTACATAATAGAGCCTTGAATGAATCAACTACAACAGTGATCTATGAGAAGGGATAATGAATGGGCTTACGAACAGAGCAGACCATCGCTAGCATATCATATATCTTTACAGGAACTATTCTTAGCTTGCTCTTGCTTGCATCAACCATCTCAGAAGGGGAGGAAGGCTGACTAATTCCATTCAGCAGCTCTTCATCCACCGGAACTTCTTGGAATGGATAAATATGGAAGGCAGTAAAGCATCTGTTAGCCATAACACAGTAAGTCATCTCTGACAGAAGTATCCAAATTAAAAAAAATAAAATAAAATCATCTAACTGACTCCACATGTTTTAGAAGAGAGTGGGCAGAAGAGGACCAGACCAAAAAATATATATATTTCCATAGCAACATCAGCACTGTTTAAAGCAAATCCCAGGTTATCCAACTAGTTGCAAGATAATTTGACTTGTGTGATGGAATTTAGGAGATGTTGGGGGTGGAAATCAGGTGGTCACTTACATCCCTGTGCATTCTTCTGTCTTTATTTGTCCGGTCCGGAGAAGGAACCCACGGAGGAGCTATTTTAATAAAATCTTGGCAGTTTGTGTCAGAGGAAGTTGTGTGCACAGATGGGTCATTTCTGCACTACACCGTTATAGTGCTATTATTCCACTTTCAACATCCTGTGGAATTCTGGGTTTCATTGCTTCCTGTGACCGAAGAGCTCTCTGGCTGAGAATGCTAAAGGCCCCTCCCAAAACTGCAAACCCCAGAATTCCATAGGATGTTGAAAGTGGGATAATAGCACTAGAACAGAGTAGTGTGGAAACCACCATGGTTTGGGAATCTGTAATCAGTCCAACCATATGGCCCAGCCAGAACAACTGGTCCTGCCAAAGTCCCAACACTCACTGCCAAAATGAAACCTATGGAGAGGGTGTTCAAAGAGAAACACAGTCCAAATGGCAGTGGGGTTGATTGTTTTGAGCAGAGAACTTGAACACTGAAAGCACCTTCACAACAGGGTTTGTGGGGTGAAAGCAGCTGCCTGTCCCAATAATTAGTTTAACTTGAAGTTCAGCAGAGAAGCCAGAAGCCTGGCAAATAACCCCAGGCCACAGCGGTTGCCAAAATTGGGAGCACTGAACCAAGAGCTTTGAGTGGGAGAACTCACATGGCATGACCTAGTGCAAAGCCAGGCTTGGCAAAGAGATAAATCCTCGGCTTCAACATTCGAGGTGGGGACACTTGTTTTACTGCGCTTCCCATAAATCCTTTCAGCAACTCAGCTTCGTTGTACCTTGGGATGTCACCTCAAATTTATACTTTAGACCACAGTCCTGGCCGCCAGCTCTCTCTGACATCACCTTTCTTTAGGAAGGGATTTATTGACAGAATAGCCCTTGTGGAGGTGGATGTCACCTTGAATAAAATGTGCTCCATTCCAGACAACCAGTGGGAGCATTACCGCTTGCCCACGACTGAGTTGCTTATTGTTCCAAAGACTTAAGCAAGACAAAAATCAGCTGTTGGTTAGGACTGACTCAGTCTCCTGTCAGCTTTAGCAATGTAAAAGTAAATACAGTGTGGATGACAAGAAGGGGCCTTTTTCCCCCGATCTGGTCGGCTCTAGGGAGGGGGCAGTGGCTTGGGTGCATATTCAGACACACATAAATAAATGGTCACTTCCAAAATTAATGTTTGGCTCTTCTTTCCATCCAGAAATGTAACCACCAGAGAGAGATTAAGTCTTGAAAAGAGGGGTAAGGATTTTAGTGAAATGTGATTTTTTTTTTTTAGAGTGCCCAGAAGATATTGTTAGTTGTTTAGATTGTATGCCCTGTCTTTTCTCCAAGGTTTGTGGCACATTGTATCTGCTTCTACAACGCACATGCCCCATCAGCCACACAAGAGAAGCAACTTCCATTTTACCAGTGAAGGCACTGAGATTGAAAAATAGCAGCCCATATCTGAGACGCGAGGCAACCTCACACCTTCTATAGTCCGGTCTTATATATACCCTAGGCATCCTTAAAACAAAGGATTTTAAAAGAAAGGATTTTAGGGGTGTTAGAGCCACAACCAGTATAGTTTGTCTACTGGATCATATTGGCTCTTTTTCCAGATAAGATGCCACTGGAGATTTCTTATTGCCTCATGAACTGAAAAAACTCAGGCTCACCTCCTTCTGTTTTGAGTGGAACCAGTGATCCTTAACAGGGGTCATTTCTCTCCCCTTCCCCAACCAACCAGTTTAACTCCTTTACTGGTGCAATGGTTTGAAGACCAGGGTTCAGTTCCCCACTTGGCCATGGAGACCCACTGGCTGACATTGGGTGCATCACACCCTCTCAGCCCCAGAAAACCCCGTAATAGGTTCGCTTTAGGGTTGCCAGAAGTCAGAAACGACTTGAAGGTACACAACAACAACATGGATAAATTAGCACAATCCATGTCCATTCAATAGTCACAATAGGTTAAAGCAGAACCAAAAGAAGCACTTACATAGCTATTAATTTTAGATTTCAAATGATAACAGAAATGCAAATGCCCAATATGCGCACCATAATTTTAAACGATCTTTCTTATGTGTCAGACAAATCTCCATCATGCCGTATTCTCTCTTGCTCACTGTGCCCAGTCTTTCTTAATCCCCTCCAAACCACCACTGGCTCCGCTTTGCCTTGTAATTGGGGCTGTTTTTGCAATCATCCAAAAAGATATGAGTCCACAAAAGCTTCCAGGACTTAATTGTTTGGGGGAGTAATAGGATCGAGGCAAAAACGAAGGAGCACCATGTCACCTCCAAGGCTGGTTTTTCCTCATTAGGCAAACTTCATTTTTTGACCTACGTCTGTAATATCTCAAGGGCTACAGATTTCAACGTCATAAGCGAATGATGATCTCCATTCCTTTTCTTTGTCTCCTTTTGCATAACACCAGGATGTACTGATTAGTATTTATGCTGTAGCACAGAATACAGACTCAGGTCACTTTACGCAAGGTTATTATTCTCCTTCATGTGTAACTGCTATTTTGGTTTAGATTAGGATGTCAGTCTGGGATTCTGTCTGTAACTAAAATACTGTAGTGTTCTCTTAAACTACCCTTTCTTGCATTTTGCTATTCAGCTCCATGGCTCACCCAAATCCTGAAATTATATGCTACAGATACCCATTCATAATCCCACTAAAGTCATGATATTTTTTCCAGGTAATGCAGATGTGATTACGAGTAGAAAGGCACTTGACTTCAGATATTTTTGCCTTAGTGGATGGTATCCTAAAATTACCATGCCCACAAATATTTTTAAAAACGCACTCATCCACAGGTTAATACATATGGCAAATCTCTCTCAGGATTTAGAACAGTCTTGTGTAGCTTTCCTTTATTCTAGCTAGGAATCCTATGGTCTCCCAATGTGCTCAGAAATGAATTTACGAAACAAGAGTCATTTCGCCATATCGGTTAAGAGATCCTGAATGCATACTCTCATGTAAGAACTTGAGAAGCATCTTGCTAGATCAGATCAAGGCTTATTCAGTCCCATTTCTGTAGTCCTTATTGGCTACAGTCTTATCAACCAACAAGATGGTCAATCTTGGGGCAACTCAAAGTGGTGACCCATTGAATGGTGCTGATTCACAAGCCATCAGCTGCAATTTCATGGGAGTTTCCAGGACAGAAAGAAATAGTTGTAGCCAATGGTTACAAACATGGCCACTGGTCCCTGGCACATTCGAAAAATAACTGTTGGTCCCCTGCATCAGATAGCCTGAGAAGCACTGATAGTGGTCAGTGGTTTGCTAGTGTACGGTATATGCTTTCTGCTCAGAACTTCTAAACGTCTGTCAGTGTGGGAAACCAATTTTTATACAGAGCAGTGGGGTATAAACTTCTCAGCCTTTGTGGGGTTTTTTCCATCATCCCATATAACTGCAGCAGGACTGGTGATGGGTTAACTGTGTTTTAGGAACGACTGACCTCCATGGGTGACTGTCTGAAGAACCTCTCATGAAGCTCCAAGGAAGTTCAGTGTTCCCTTCCATAAAGTGGAACTACCATTATGATTTATAGTTATTCCTCCTTTAGGGGGCAGATCTAAGAGCAAACTTCCATACTTAAAACAAGTCCATGTTTACCACTCATTCTGTGAGGTTGCTCTAGCTTTAAGATACTATAAAACAAATAATATATGAATCAAGTCAAATTAAATCTTTAATTTCATTCCTCCACAAATCAATCCAAAGTAGTCCCTGTAAGGTAAATCCATAGAGAGATTAGATTCCTGTATCAAGGAATGCATATTTGCAAAAATATGTCTGTAAAAATACCCTAGGCCCATTTGTTATGTACTGAAAAAAGTAGCTGATCACATCCAAACTTATTGATTGATTTAAATGGTTGTCAAAATGGAAGAAAGTTGAGAAACTGGCTCTTCATTTTTCCACTGGGAAATATGGCAAAACAGCTGACCAGTTTTCTTATCTCAGCCTTCATGAGTTGGTCTGTTGGTCCAAGTGGCAAAGTCCTTAAGGCACAGCACCTACAAAAATGCAAGCTAGATCCTGAAGCGCAACATACAGCAAGAAACCCAATGTAGAATGTGTGGTAGCATTTATGTGACAGTGATGTGAAGTATGAGACAAAAAAAAAGGTAAGCAACTGGTGCCTGGCAAAATAAATTGTAACATTATGTGATACCAGGTGGGGTAAAACTGGATCGTCTGCATTAAACTGTGTGAGGAGTTTCTCTGCTTTGGTCAGACTCATCTGGAATCCTGTGTCCAGTTCTGGGCACCTCATTTCAAGAAGGATATTGACAAGGTGGAACGTGTCCAGAGGAAGGCAACCGAAACAGTGAAGGGTCTGGAAACCATGAAGCCCCATGAGGAGCAGCTTAGGGAGCTGGGGATGTTTAGCCTGCAGAAGAGAAAGGTAAGAGGGGATGTGATAGCCATGTTTAAATATTTGAAGGTATGTCGTGTTGAGGAGGGAGCAGGCTTGTTCTCTAGCACTCGAGACTAGGACAAGGAGAAATGGATTCAAGCTGCAGGAAAGGAGGTTCCACCTGAACCTCAGGAAGAACTTCCTGATGGTCAGAGCTGTCCAGCCGTGGAATCTGTAGCCTCAGTGGGTGTGGTGGAGTCTCCTCCTCCTTTGGAGGTTTTGAAAGAAAGGCTGGATGGCCCTCTGTCGGGAGAGCTTTGATGTGAGCCCCTGCATGTCAGAAGGGGGTTGGCCTGGATGGCCCCTGGGGTCTCTTCCAACACTTACTATCCCATGATTCTTTGTATAACCGCTGAAAAATCAGAAACCATGTATTCCTTTTGCCTATATTTCTTTCTATATCTTTTCTTTCTTCTTTCCCCTTCTCATCACTTTCGTTCTTTAAAGGTACCTGTAATTTTCATTGTATTTTGAAAAAACTCTTAATAAAAACTATTCAGAGAAAACAAAAGTGAACCTCTGTGAACAGCGGGGCACTCAAGGAGTTTCATTCTCACATGCGGGAGTGACTCCGGCAACGTTCGCTAAGCTATGGATTCTAGAAGGAAAAGCGGCACCCACTGAGGTGAGGAAAGGGATGATGTAATCCTTAACAGCAGCACACTCTCTGAGTGAGGGAAGACGGGGAGCCTACACACCCACCACAAGAAGAACGCAACGAGCCCCGCGAGCGCCGCCGCCGGAGTCAGGGTGGGTGGAGCGAGGAAGGGCCTTAAATGCCGCGCGGGGGCTGACGGGATTTTCCCCCTTGGGGCGGGGCGGGAGGGGAGGCGGAGAGGGCCGTTGAGGTTGGCTGGGGTTGCCGTGGCGACGGGCGCGCGGCCCCCCTCCGCCGGTGACGCGCGCGGTGACGCGCGGGGAGTGGGCGGGGCCGGGGCCGGGGGCGGGGCTCCGGGGGCGGCTGCTCCGTCCTTGGCGGGGGGGCGAACGAGCGGCCGGGCGGGCGGGCGAGGCGGAGGCGCGGGAGCGGGAGCGGGACCGGGAGCGGGGCGCCGCTCGGGCAGCATGGTGATGGCCGAGCCCCGGCGGCTTCCCCCGGCTGTTCCGGCCGCCGCCGCCGCCGCCGCGCTGCTCCTGCAGCCGCCCCCCGCGGCGGCGGCGGCGGCGGCTCGGCGGGCCCCGTCCGCGTCGGCTTCTACGAGATCGAGGGCACCCTGGGCAAGGGCAACTTCGCCGTGGTCAAGCTGGGCCGGCACCGCATCACGCGCAGCGAGGTGAGCGCGCGGGGGAGGGAGGGGGGAGGGACCCGGGGAGGGGGCAGCGGGGACACGCGTGTCGGGCGGGCGCAACGTGTGAACGCGGGCGCCCCTCCCGACGAGGGGGCGTCTCCCCCTTCCCTTTTCCAGCCCATGGGAAGGGGAACCCCCCTCCCACCCGTCTTCTCGCGTTCCTTCCTCCCCCGAAAAGCTGTCTCCCCTCCTTTTCCCTTCATCCCTTGTGGGTCGCTTTAGGAGGAACCCCCGCCCCCCACCTTCTTGGTTTTCGTCCCCTTTTTCCTTATTCTTCCGTCTCTTATGGGTTACTTTAGAGAGGGGGAACACCCATCTTCTTGGTTTTCTCCCCTCCTTTTCCTTACGCTCTCATCCTTTATGGGTTACTTTAGGGGGACCCCCTCCCACCCATCTTCTCGTTTTCCTTCTCCCCCCCCAAAAGCTTTCTCCCCTCTTTTTCCTTATCCTTTCATCCCTTATGGGTTTAGAGAGGGGAACCCCCTCCCACCCATCTTCTTGGTTTTCTTCCTCCTGAAATAAAAGCTTTCTCCCCTCCTTTTCCTTATCCTTTTCCCCCTTATGGACTACTTTAGGGGGGACCCCCTCCCACCCATCTTCTGGCTGTCCTTCCCTCCCCAAAAAGCTTTCTCCCCTCCTTTTCCTTATCTTGTCATCCCTTATGGGTTACTTTAGGGGAAAACCCCGCACATGCCCATCTTCTTGGTTTTCTTCCCTCTTCTTCCTTATCCTTTCATCCCTTCCCTTGGGTACGTTGAAAGGACAAATGTGAGGGCGCTTCTCTTTCTCCCCCTCGACTAAAACACCTGGACATGCCCCCTCCCCCAAAAAGCAGGGGGTGAAGGGTTCTGTATGGGGCGGGGTGATGGTCCTGTGGTTAAAAGTGAGGTGTAAGGGGAGGTGGTCTTATTCCTCTCCCCTTTTTTGCCTGCCCCTCCCCAAAACTAAAGTTGGGTGTGAGAAAGGAGGAGGGATGATCAGAAGTGGGGCGGGGGGGGATTTCTGGTCCAGCTCAGAGCCGTGTGGGCTTTTTGGGGTGCCTTCTTCCGTCTTTTCCCTGTGCTGTTGGGGGTGCCTTCTTCCATCTTTCCCCGTGCGCTCTTTTCTGCCTCTCCGTAACGTCTGCATGAAACCACAGGAGGAGAAGTCATCCAGAGGTTTTGGGCTGCCACGTGTAGTTGGTATGCAGAGAACACACCGCTCTACCCCTCTTTTCCACCTGCTACTTGAAGGAGGCTTTGGCATTCCTGGAAAAAACAAAACAAAAAAGGAGCCGCCTGGAAGTGGTTTTGAGATGAAGGACGGTAAACGAGCTGAAACTTCCATCTCAGTGAGAGGGGAATAGGAACTTAGGTCTGCTGTTTGTTGTTATTTTTCATCATTTGACTGTTTTGCTTTCTGTTAAACTTCATGTATCTTTCGTTATCTTGCAACACGAGCCTTGTATCCAAACACTTCCTCAAAGGTACAGATTTTGTCTTTAAACGGGAGACCGATAGAACTCTTGGCTTGCAAAAACGTTGCTGCTTTGGGTGGAGGAGCATGGACGTTTATACAACCAGCCGCGGATGAGCTGGCACTGGCTTTGGAAGGCTTACGTGTGCCAGGATGTGGGGGGTGAGTTGTCTCCTGAACTTGGCCCTGTTTGGGGAGGTGTAGGTGGCAGTGGCTTGAAGATGCCTTTACCCAGCGCGTGTTGGTTCACCCCCTAGGAAGGTAGACTTTGCCTCATTTACAGACACTCACATTGCATCCAGACGACACGATCGCACTGTGTTCGACATGGAGTTGACAGTGAGGATGGCAATAGATTGTGGCTTTCAAGTGGTTTCCAACAGTTGCCCCAGAAACAAATGCTTCTCTACAGTAAATAATTTTTTTAAAAAAAATCTATTTGCGGTATTAAAATCTTTATGGTGCTGTTGCGTGCCTTCAAATTCTTTCCAACATACAGTGACCAGAAGGCAAACTTGTAATGGGTTTTTCTTGGCAAGATTTGTTCAGAGAGGGCTTGCCTTTGCCTTCCTCTGAGGCTGAGAGAGTGTGACTTGCCCCGGGCCACCCAGTGGTTTTCTGTAGCTGAGCAGGGATTGGAACCCTGGCCTCCAGAGCCCTAGTCTGTTGTTTAAACCACGACACCATGCTGTTGATCATAAAGAGGGTGGGATGGTACGGCTGTGCAGAACATGCTCTTACCCTGCCAGTTACACTGCCTGCCTGTTGGCTTCCAGATTCAATTTGAAGTGCTGCTTTAGATCTTTTTAAAGAGTATGCACTTGGCAGCATGTGACCTTCCTGTTGTTTTTGTCGTTGTTGTTGTTGTGTGCCTTCAGGTTGTTTCCAACTAATGGCAACCCTAAGGCAAAACTATCACAGGGTTTTCTGGGGCTATGTGTGCGTGTGGCGTGCCCAAGGTCGCCCAGTGATTTTCCATGCTCAAGCAAGGAATCGAGCCCAGGTGTCTCCAGGGTCATAGTGATGACGCCAGACTGTAATTTCTTTTGTTTCACAGCACTGTCCAGGGGTAATGAGAGCTGCAATCCAACCATATCCTGAGAGCTAGAAGTGACCCACCGTGGCCCTAAACAGTTTGGGACAAGGTGACTCGAAGGCTTGCCTGCACCCATATGAAACAGTCTGGCTTTAAGATTGGCCTCCGGAGTCCCTGCTTGCATTCCTGTTCCCCATTCCACCTCAGATTTACTCGAGGAAAAAGCGCTTGACCTTGGGAAACAGTAGCATGTTATTCCAAGGAAAAGGTGTGGGTTAATAAGGAAGTGTGGGAGCTGCCCCATGCAATGGGAGCAGAAGTTGGGTATCTCTAGACGGGATTGTCTTCAGTGTTTGTTGAAGAAAGACACACTTCTCCCTCCCCTCAAAACATAATCAGGGGCACTGCTTTCGTGCAGACACAGATATGAAGGACTCACATTCTATTAAGACAGGAGAACGTGTGGTTGTGGCTTCTGAGAAGAAGAACAAGAGCTCTTGTTCAAAGCAAGAAGCATTGACCTATTCTGGGTTTTTTTCCCCCTGAAAAATAAGAGCCTCACCTTGGAAACAAGTGGCTGAATTAACTTACAGATAACAGAACATTTATGCCAAATCAGATTTTTGAAGGCTTAATATCTGTTACAGCTGCCCTTTTCTTTATCTCATTTCACTCGGCTCCCAAGCATACAACTGTGTAACTGCATTTGTACCTGAAGCTTGACTAGTGTACTCCATTTGAGGGAGTAGATTGTAGTCCATGGAAATTCATGCTAAAATAAAGCAGTCTTAAGGACAAAACCCTGAGATGTCGTCCCACCGGAGGCCCGGATAGGGACAAGAGCATCCAAAGTGGGTAACTACAGTTCTTTTCACAAGTTGAGAAACAGAGCCTGCTTCATCCAAGAAAGAAAGGGAAACGATGCATCTAGGAAAAAGATGAAAGTAAGGGGAACATGCCAAAAGTGGAAATGTGGTTTTGAAATCAGAAAAGCCTCAAAGGAAAGGAAATGGAAGAAAATGGGCTGTGAGAATCCCTCTCTCTTGCAAAAGTTGGAAGTATTCCGAGAAAAGGTTAATGCTCCTAAAAGGAGGCCTGTCATGGGAGGGCGTGGCAGTGATAAATTTTATGGTGACCCTTTTGAAATCGAAATAATAGCTTTCTTAAGGGCTGGAGCTCAGTATTGTAGGGAGAAAGTGATATAGAGGGCCAGCAGGAATCAGGACAAGGCAGGCATTTGGTGTGGGGTGGCCAAAGAGATTACTTTTCCCCCTCCCAAGGGATTTGGCATCAGAAAGGACACTGCATGTAGAAGAAAGACTGTTTAAGGATAATCTTGATTATGGTATCTCTTGTATGGGGGCATGAGGTAAGGTTAATCTGAGAAGGAACTCTTGGAGTGAGGAATGGTGGCATAATTCAAAAAATAAAGGAGGAGAGGGTTTATGTGTTGGGTAAGATCTGGCCTGGGGAAAAAAGGAACCTTTTTTATTTTTCTTTTAAGGGGAGAGTCTCAGACCAGGAAAGAGAACTCAAGTTCAAGTCTCTCTGTCTGTGGGCAAATGGACAGGATGATCCCTGTTACTAAGGAAGGAACCTCTGCTGGCACTCATGAAGACAGTATTACGTCTTAGCTGTCTAGCTGCCTTCTGTTTTGAACTGCTTCTGCTCTTTTTTGGATGCAGCTCAGCCTTTGCCTCTCCTGGCCTTTGTCCTTGTAGCCTTCCCCACAGTCATTTCCTTTCCATTAGCCGGGAATGAGGTGGGATGTATGATTTCCTTTGTCCCCCTTTTTTTTTCATAGCAATACCAAGTGAGGTAAAGAAGCTAGTCCAGGCTTGGCATAATCTTGGCATCTGTGAGTTTTTCTGCAGCTGTGGCTATAGAATGAAGAGGGAAGGGAGAAGCATTGAGGGAGAGCTGGTTTCTTTTTTCCTTTCACTGCTTCCCAAGCGCTGGCAGACTTTGGCAAACTTTACTTTAGTTTTGCTCCCACAAAACGGTAGCTTAGTGAACATGCCAGGGCAGTATCTCCAGACCTAAACTGGGGTGACGGTGCACCTAGGATGCTTGAGTGGTCATTTCCTTGGACAAGAACGAAAGCAGCAGTGGAAACTAGAGCTCTCGTTTAATCTATTCCGAATCACGAAATTTGTGCGTCCATTTTAGGCAGATCACAAAACTATTTTCCTTGACCTGGCGTCAGCTTGGAGGAGACTGGTTGTGTTTTACCTCCCAAGTGTATGAATCATTTGGTCTCTGTATTAAATTAAGGCCATAGGAAGCTACAAGAGGCTACACATTAAATACAATGCAAGTCTTAGAGAACAAAAAAGCAGAAAGTACACATAATTACAGTTTACTGGATAAATAGGTAGCTGGGTTAAGTATTAAATTGGAGCAATTTTAGTGGAATAATATTGAAGCATCTTCTAAACAGAGGCTTTTTTTAAAAAAATTAAGCCACTGAAAGTTTGTTCCTAGTGAAGATTAGTTTCTTAACTAATGTGGTTTCATGGTCATTTATCTGTACTCTGAACATATTTTACCCAGTGTTTTCTGAAGGTCCTAAACAAATTTGAGAAGTTATCAGTATTGCAAAAGAAAATCTCAAAAGCTAAATTAGTTATTACATTAGTTTCGGCAGGCATGAACTGGCTGAGAACTCTAGAAATATTGACACCAGGACTCCTAGTTTGGAGATAAGGATGGGCAAAAAATCCAATAAATAAATAGAAGCATGGATCCAACCCAGTGGCTACTTCCTTTTAAAATATTCTCTTATTTTTGTTTTGTGCTTTACTAGCTAATTTGAGTCTTGTGCATCTATGCCATCAAAGAAAGCTACAATTTTTGTTTAGGTTGTTGAATAAAAGTAGTAAATAATTTAGAACTGACTAACTTGGAATAATTAGTGGTGGCATCTCCAGTTGGACATTCCATGCTTAGGAGCATAAAATATGCACGCATAGTGGGGGGAAAGATTCGTATGGCTGAAAGACATAATAAACTCAAATGGTTTTCATTCTTGGCGAGAGCAGTGTGCCCAGTTCAGATCTGGAATAAATTCACCTTGTTGACAGCTGCTAAAATGGAGAGATTCCACTCTTGTGGCGATCCTGGTAATATTTCTTGATCCCTTTTCTTGGACTTCGAGTTAGCTTTCTATTTATATCCATCATCATGTATCTTGAAGCCCTGCTCAAGTAGAATGGGCATCACGTTGTTGTGTGGCTCTTCTAGTAGTCCTGCCTCACACAAAATTGTATAAACGCCATTTCTTTTCTTTCTTATGTTTTAAAGCTACACATTGCTTCATTTTATATTATCTCATATTCATAGGCAATGTATGAATGTCACTCTAGGCCATAGTTTAATGCAAGTTTGAACAAGTAAGAATCAGTGACAGTGAGCTTCCTGATTGTGTACTACTTCTCTCTTCTATGTACCTGCGGGAAGGAATTTGGAAGCTTTTGCTCCCACTTTGCTTAACCATTGCTTGCTGTGTTGTCCTGTTAGATTAGCTACAGTTTGTTTAAATAAGCCAGCTTCAGCAATTATAGTTTCAAGTTGCCATTTTGAGCACACTAACTATGGCTAGTTTGAAAAATAATCCAACTTAAAATCATGGTTACTGGATCCAGCTTGCTTAACCATTGTTGATTGTAACCACATTTTCCAGGTCTGAATGATACAGCAAATAGCAGTCGAATAAGAGCTTCCAGACACCATCTGGCTGTGCGTTAGAGGGGACATTATATGAATCGAGGGCTTGCTGTGGCTCGATTCCCCACATCACAATAACTATAGAGCTAGGGTAGTCAGCGGCATAATGGACTCTGTATGTTTGGGTCTCCCAATCCCATTGGCTCAGCCAACGTAGTATGAGTGTGAGTTCTAGTCCAAAACAACTGGCAAGCATCAGGCTATGACTTTAAAACAAACTTGTCACTTGTTTTAAAGTGACAAGCCGATGCTAGCATAGACTTGGATCCACCTGCATGAATGGATGTGCTTTTGCTTAAATGCTGCCAGGAGGGCTATCTTACCAGTTATCTTGCACCATCTACAACCCCTGCTCTATGCTGAACACTTCTTTAGAGCCTGGATTTTGTAGGGCACGAGGGGCTGTAGGTCTAAGCTGTTGTGAGCAAGAGGTCAGAATTAAGGCTTCTAATGGCGCTTGGAGATAGATAGCTATTACGCCAGCCTGTATTTAAATGCGATGGTAACCAAAGCTTTGTTGTGGAGATCTGGCATTGGTAATGTTCACAGTATTTCCCTTATCTACATATTAAATTAGGGGCCTTGTGGCATATCTCTTGTTCAGAGAAACAAGTATTGTATCCAGCTTTTGGGAGTTCAGAAGGAGGAGTCTTTTTGATTCTTCACCAGCTGAATTAGGGGGCCTCGTTTCCTGGATTTTAAAATAAAGTAGTGTTGTGTGTGGTCCCTTGGAGCATTCTCCACATTGCTCGTGCTTGTGCAACTTTGTCATGAAGCAATCTTACACCTGCTTACCTTGGAGTAGCGTTGACTTCAGATGGGGTTACTGCTGAGCAGTTGTTGCTTGCTGTCAAGTTAGCTTCAACTTCCGTTGACTCTGTGAATGAAGACCTCTTGGGTTAATACTTGAATGGGAGTCAATCAAGGAGTACCAGGTGCTGCAGGCTATATTTTAAAGGAAGGAACTGGCAGAACCACCTCTGAGTACATCAGTGTAGTGCAGATGAAAAGTGATTGTTTGTTATTTTGGAACTATGGTGCTTCGTAATAGTCTTTTTTTCAAGAAGAGCGCTGCGAGGACAAAGGAAAGCCCTGTATAGGCCGCCTGTTTGTGTCCCTCTGTAAACAATATTGAGGTGCCATTTGCTCTTGATTCTGGAGGTAATGCCTAGCCCTTATGGCTAGTAGCCATTGATTGACGTACTCTTTGTGAATTTGCTTAATCCCTTTTGAAACCTGTCGAGATTGGACCACCACCAGATCTTGCGGTAAATGCTTACTTGATAGTGTGGCTTAAACCTGCAAGCCACACTGTGAATGTGCTAATTCTTTCTAGTTCAGATGATATATTGTGGTATTCTTGGGTTCACAACTCTAGAAAGTTTTGGGGGAAAAAATACTGTGTGGGGAGGTTGTCACACCAAGCCATGCATGACTGCATTTTATTAGCCCAAAGCCCTCCCCTGCTTTCTGTGCTTCTCCTCTAGTGCTGAATCATGTAACCATCCGTGTGGGAAGCTGTTGTTTAGGTAGACATTTGAAACCGCTCTCTGTACCAAGTTCATATAGTATATTTTTAAGAATATAGAAATTGCCTGCCAAATTGGACTGCTACTTGCATCTGCTCCGTCACTTGGCGGGTGATGCTTAATACTTTGCTTTGCAGCAGAGTGTTCTTCCTTTCTGTATGTGTCACCATTTTTAGGTGCATTGGTTTCTTAGAGACATGTGAATATGGGTTTTTTAGGTGCAGTGGTTTCTTAGAGACATGTCAATATGGGTTATGGGACAGACATTCGTTGTGATGATACTTGCATCTATACCGAAGCATTAGGCTTTAGTGTGGCTCTACAAGAGAGGAGAAGTTAGCATATTCACAAACCTCAGTGGGGAAGGGTAAAGAAAACTGAGATGGTACATTTAGTGGAATTAGGCATTACGATAGTAAAAATCTGTACAATTGCTAGCCTATTACAGCCAGACACGTGGTACTTTGTTTTTCAACTCAGGTAGAAAGTTACGCTTTGTAGCATTTTCTAGTTTATTTAGATGGAAAATTTGTTACCTCTGGTAACGTCTGGAAACATTTCTGAAAAGAAAATTGGAATGTATGGAAAGACTATATGAAAACTGAATATGGCAATCCTTGGATAAAATACCAATAAAATACCAATACCAAGTATTGGTAGCAGAGTGTTCAGTAGAAAAGGGTTTGACAGTGAAGACCGGTATTGCAGTGGAGTGTCTAGGGGAAGCCTCTGTGGAAGTTGGTTCTAATCAAAATACTTTAGCATTAATTTAGTAAAATGTTCCTTCGCAGTATTCCAGGTTCCAGAAGTGAAGGAAATAGTGTGGAAGCCATTAAAACCGGCTTTGGTAGATTTGCTGTGGAACAGCAGACTTACTGAGAACTGGATTTCTTGGAAACGCATAGCTCGCAGACCTTCAGTTGAAATGTTTATTTCGTCATTGCTTGGAAAGGTTATATTGCTGGTAGATATCTCTCATGTGTTGAGAGTGAGGATGTAGCAGCCAGATGGATTAACACTGTGAAAGTGGAACCAAGTTTTAAGGGGAAACCGCTGCTGTTTCCACTTTTTATATAAAATCTGTCTTTGGTGAGTTCTATATTTGTGGTCTTAGCCACAAATGAATGCTGTAAGATAAATATCTTTCATCGTTTAGATAGTGTTTCAGACGAACTACTGGAATATAACTGGAAGAACTCCAAGTGGTACATCTATTCCCCTTCAGCTCTTGGTTAACTGCAAGATCATTTAAAAAAACCGAGTTTGCTAATTCAGTTTCCATTGTAACAGTTAAATCCCACCTGCATCTTTCTTGCGTACTTCCGAATTGCGGCCTAAACATGTGGTTGCTTCTTCAGTAGTTAGCTGATGTACTTCCCCATTGCACGTATTCCTCTACTGTTTTGGATTTCTTAAGTTAATTGGAGATTCTAGTGCTACTGGTTACATCACATTATCTTTGAGTTGGACTCTTACTACACAAAGTGGAAGAGACAGATATCGCCACCGTTTTCCACTTCAAGAACTCCTGAGCTGTGTAACAGAAACTGTTACGCCAAACATTTATAAGTAGTTGAGGATTTGTTTTCCTTGTAAACAGGAGCTGCTTTCAAAGGAACAAAAGTAAATGGTTGGGTTTGCCGTTAGAATTCTTGGCTTGCAGCTAGAGGTAGACAATTGGGTCTGTGCCTCTTGCTGTCATGTTTCACTTTTTTTCAGCCATAAGCTCACCGCCGTCTGTTTTTCACATCAAATTTTAAACTTTTTTTTAATTTCTGCATGAACATATAATAAGCATTTTTGTGCACGTAATTATTTGAATGCACACACAGCTTTCCCTAGTAGAAATCATTTCTGCATTGAAAATTCAGGGAAATGTGGAAACCAAAGGCTAATGGTTTCTTTTGTTCCGTGAATTAGTTTAGAAAAGTATGAATTAGATTGGTTTTTGTTAAAATGCAAGCCAAATAAATCCCGTCCATTCCTACTTGAAATCAAGTTGAAGTCATTGTTGCTGCTTACAACCTTGGCTTTCTTACTAACGGACAATTAGTTGCCATGATTATGAATGAAGAATAATTATCTTAAAACTGCTACGCAGGGCAACTGAATGATCTTATCTCTTGCATCAGTTGAGCACCATTGGTGCCCTGGGACTTGGGTGCCTGGGACTTGTATGTGTCAATGAAATGATGGGATGCATGCTCTTTGTCAAGTGTTACACATGCATGTGCGCCTTTTCTGGGGTTGGTTTGGCCTGCAGCGGTTCATCCGGGTCTTATGAAAGCAGTGGCCCTGTTCCCATTGTACACAGTATGACGTACTAGTAGCCCCCACGACTATTGATAAACTAGAGAAGAGTTCTTGCCTTCTCCAAGACAGCAAATAAGGAGGTAGTATTATGCTGTGGGTGTGTATTATTTGTTGATCTGAAAGGCATAACACTTTTGCGAACTATTGTGAGTCAGAGTTCAGCAAGAAATGCTTTTCAGTTGCCAGGCAGAAAAAAACCAGTACTTGAGCACTCAAACTGATGAGGATACCTGCCTTGTTTGAATGTTGTCCTGGCTCCGTGTGAACTGCCTTGATACCTTTTTGTTGTTTGAAATAGAGGCAAGGCCTCGGATACACATTATTTTACCTTTTACCCTTGGTAAATGGCGTACAAGGTGTCTAAGTGGGATAAAAATGTCTACCATGTTCTTTTCTAGTAAATTTTTATCTTCTCGTGATTCACCTGACTTTCACTGTTCTTTAAAAGCAGAGCTAATCTTAGTGATATATTATGACACTTTCACAGGTTGCTTATCTGTTGGATAAACAAAGGCAAGTGTGGGCTTTATTCTTCTTCAAAAGGGTATTGACTTGCACCTTTCTTAATGCATGCTTGATCTTATTACAGAGAAAAAAAATACGCCTGTAAGCAGTTCTTTGCAGGTTTGGGGCTTTGAGCCCTTAAAATATATGGACAGCTCTGAAGCGGCACTTCAGTCTTAAAGTAGACAAGTTCTCAATTCTGTCAGACTCAGATAATAGGCCACCTGCAGGGAGATTTTTCTCCTTTGACTAGCTATTGTAGGCCTTTTCAGTAATTGCTGGTGATGTCTGACAAATAAAAAGTGATCTCTCTAGCACGCTCCGTGTATGTACACTCATGAAAATCTCTAAGCAGGAACATTTCATGAAAGAATTGGTGAGACTGGAAGAGAACCAAAGATCTGTTCCTACCACAAGCCCTGCCCCGAATCAGAACATAGAAGACATCCCTACCCACCCTTTACAAAAGAATCTCATTCTCAAACCTTAGAAGAGCCTTGGACCAAATACCATTCTGTCCCCATGGTGGCCACCCACAAATCAGAACTTGGGGTTTAAGCTGCTGTGACCTCCCCCTGATATTCCCCAACAATTCATCTTCAGAGATGTCCTGACTCTGATACTGAGGGCAGTCTGTAATCTTCATTGGTACTAGCCATTAGCAACTCTGTTCACCATGGAATTGTGTTACCTTTTCCAGAAGCTGTCCAGATTGGTAGCCATCTCTACATTCTGTTGAGGTGAATTCCATAATTTTAACTGTGAGCTGTGTAAAGAAGTGCTTCTTTTTACTATTTTGGATCTCCATTGGCCTTGATGGATGAACCTGAGCTGTAGCATTTGGAAGAAGGAAAAAACCATTCCCAGATCTGGCTTTTCCACAATCAAAAGAGTATTGTGTGCTATTCTGGAGCTCGGCGAGGAGAAGCAGATGTGACATCAACCTAGAGGAGTTGAACAGTCCTTTGACAGTCTTCTTTTTGAGGACATTTTTGTCTTGTCCCATTTTTGCAAGCCTGGGGCACATAAGAGTAAATGAGGAAAAAGCTTCCATAAAATACCAAACTTCCAAGAACGCACCATGACCATATAGGATCTTTATACAGTGGAGTTGCTGTATTGGTAACCTCTAGACCCCTGAATTCTAGTGATTGCATCATGTCCCTTACCTAAAATGGCAACGATGTGTGCACAGATGTGCTGAGGCTTCCATGTGCATGTCATCAGCCTTTAATAAAATGGGATGTGAGTATTTGGGATTTTTCTCATTCATAGGGGGTCCTGGGATGGAACCCCTGCAGATGGGGAGGGGCCACTATATTTGAAAACCAACCCCCAAAGAGTGGGGTCTGTGAAAAAAAGATTCTGGGACTTTGTTCAGAGAAATGGAGTTCCACTGTGAAGGAACTACCTAGAGCATATTTTGCCGTGTGGCCTTTTTGTCTGAACTTGTAACTCCCAGACTTTCCGTAATAAAGCAAATCCATGCCACTAGGATTTCCTCTGTATGTGTGTGTGTTCAACTACTGCTGCAGTTTTTCAGAGGTCATCCAGATCTGGCGTTGGATCATGGTTGTCCCTAGTCCATGAAGCAGTTTTGGTTGCACATTTCGTGCTTTTTGCTTACTTTCACTTAAAATGAATGTGTAAATCTGTAACAGCATTTCTTTAGCGCCAGATTAGCAGCATATTGGGGTGTTGCAAACTAGGCTGTAGACAGGTTGAGCTGTATGTTTTGTGCGCAAGTGGTTTGAGCTTCCCTAAGGAGAGCTTATGTCCAAGTCTCAATAGTGTGATTATAAATGACTTTCCGTATGAAACATTAATCACTATTAAAATGGGCAGCTTGTAGTAATTCAGACTACATTGATTTTGTTTTCTGACTGAGTGTGATATGAGCTTTTGTATTTTACCTTCAAGGACATTTTCTCTTTGGGGATTATTACGTGAAGGATGTTTACTGATACAAGACGCATACTTGGATTTTTAAAAAATGGTCTGTTGTTAGTAGGATCAAAGTATGAGGCGCTTTGACTGAGATCCCGAAAACCCACTTTTAAGACAGTTTGGGTACACTAAGTTTGCTTTGTTTTGTTTTTTTCTTTCTCACCTTCCTCCGAGAACCAAACTTCAGCTGCTTACAAGGCATCCTTCAGTTTCAAGTATAGTTCCTCCCATACCCAGGGGTATGTTCAAAGCCTCCTTCAGCTCATACAAGGAGTCACATAGCCCTTTGGATCTGGGCCCATGTACATGTGATGCACTCTGCTTTTGTGCATTTTGGGGAAAAAAATGTGATGCTTCGCAAGTGATCTGCTTTTGTTGCCACTCTAAATTGTAGTGCTAGAAACTTAAAAATGTGAATTACAGGTCTGTTCAGTTTAATAGTTCTGTATGTTTTGAAAAGGAAAACTATTTTGCTTTAAGATTTATCAGTGAGTAGGTCTTTTGGCCTTTTTACAATAATGTCAGGTTACATATATTTTAATTACTAAGCAACTTCTTTTTTTTTTTTTTTTTTTTTGGTCATAACCTATATAACTATATAGAGTAAGTCATTAGTTGAGATGTGAATCGTGAGAAAACAGTACTCTGTTCCAGAAAAATACACTGAACAGCAGAGTTGGTGATATCTAAAATTATAACTGCTTTACAAGAACAGCTTAAATTAAAAAGTTAATTCCTTGCCAGTGTAATTGTATAAATCAACATCTACGTATTAAATGGAAAATACTACAGTATTCTTTATTTCTATGAAGGACCTATTCCCACTAACACTGGTTCTTAATGAGTGGTCTTTCAGAGGTTTTGGATTTTAAACCCCCTGATAATTGGTTATGCCGGTAGTCTAAAACATCCTGAGTTTTATAATCTTCAGTGCTTATTGTCCTACTCCTTTTTATTGTACTCGTCCACATAAATAAAAAGTGTAAATAGGTACACTGCCCTGTGTGTAAATAAATGTTACTTCTCTGGGTGTGGATGTGTTCATTCTATTATATAGGAAGTGTGGAGTACTGCCTATTAAAATGTTAAAAGAGTATTTATACACCCCCATTCAAAAATGCCTCATTTTTTGTATGCAAAGTTCCGGCGCTAACAAATAGGAAGCAGGTCTCTTGAAAACAACAACAGAGACAGAATTAGACTGTAGTATATTTGGTCTTCACAATCTGGTTTGGCAAAGTTAACTAAGAATTCATTTTGTGTGCATTTGATTCTAGGTGGCGATAAAAATTATTGACAAATCTCAGCTAGATTCTGTGAACTTGGAGAAAATTTATCGTGAAGTGCAGATAATGAAAATGCTGGACCACCCGCACATTATCAAGCTTTATCAGGTATGTTGGCATCCCGCCTGGCAAATCTGAACATCAAAGGTTTGTGGGAACTGAGCTTCTTGCCCAAGAAAGACATATATTACATATGATCTATCTGACTCCATTTGATTCCAGCTGTTGTGTGGTGATGAATTAAATACAGGTGTACAAGCCGCAAAGTGGTTTTTTAAAAAATGGTTTTTACGGTGAGCCCTCCAATGTTGTGGCTATCCGTGGCTTCAAAATTTCGAGGTGTCTTTTATTTCAAGGTGTGGTTGAGCTAACTATGAAACAGGCAAGACCAGAAGAGCTTCTCATTTTATTTGAACTGGATCTCTTGACCGCCAACAGAGCTTTATTTTCCCCTAGCAAGAAAGTCCGCTTGGTAGGTGCTGCTTTGCTCAAAGTCTCAGCTCATGAAGGAACCCAGCTCTAAAATGTGTCAGCCGTTGTTAAACAGTTCTTCGTTATTAAACCCATCTTATTCCAGGCTTCCTCTCTCTTTTGCCTGGGGCTGCTCTAATACGCCAGGTTTGAGGAAGGCTTCCATGGGGCTAACTGGATCAGTGGGACTTCATTTTTCCTGGGAGTCCTGTTTGTTATCTAATTTCCAGCTTAAGCTGAACAGCCCTGTGACTGAGAGTTCAGCCAGTTAAGGAGTATAAAGTAGTGAACTTCTAAAGATGGTCTAGGGCTTTGAATGTGGGTTATCCCAATTTGTGAGGTTTATGCTGATTTGTGTGGTTGAATTGGGGAAATGTTTATTTTTTTTAAAAAAAAAAATATTGCCTAGTTTGTCTGGCTGACTTTTTGCAATTGCGGTCGTTTCCTTTTGCTCTGGCCCTGAATAATAAGAGGGTGGAGATGAACATCCCTCCTTCATGACTCAGTTGTTTTTGCGTCTTAGTCAGACGCCACTCGAGTGATTGGGTTGCTAATGCTTAATTTTGAACCTGAGGGCCCATATGTACTACAAACATGAACTAGTGGGGCGTTTCAGCGTCTTTGCTTCTCCTGCAGTGTTTATGAATTTCTGTTTTTCAGGTTCTGAGAATTCTTTTGTAGACGTCTGTGATGGCTTCAAAGATAGACAGCTCCCCAGCTTCCTTTGTAAAAAGCCACAAAAGGTAGATAGGTTTGAAACTGTTTAAATGGGTCGTGTAGGCATGACCTTAATCTGTTGTTCTTCATTATATACTTAGGCAGGCAGATAGATATAAATGCACACACTGAGAAGAGCTTTATTTTGGCATCTGTTGTCCTAGAAGTGTTTGTCAGTGTTGTCCTGGGGCCACGTCTACCCCATCGTTGCTGATATGGTGGCATATTTTTTTTTATGAGGATAACACATGCATAAAATAGCCCAGCGAATTAGGTGGTTACGTATTTTCTTTGCTGTCTTGTCAGAGGAAGATTGCTTGGTTTTTAGGAGCCCTTGGCTTTTAATTTCACAAGAGAAATGTCTGAAATGTGGAGCAAAATCTAAAACTGAAGCCGAGAGCTGAGACTCAGATTTTGTGGCTTTGTTTTGTATATGGAGATTTGCTTGTGTTAAAATTTTTTAGTTGTTGTGTGCCTCCAAGTTGTTTCTGACTTAGGCTTACCTTAGGTTCACCCTATCATGGTATTTTGTTGGCAAGGTTTGTTCAGAGGGGATTTGCCTTTGCCTTCTTCTGAGGCTGAGAGAATGTGACTTGCCCAAGGTCAGCCAGTGGGTTTCCATGTCTGAGTGGGGAAACGAACCCTGGTCTGTTTGAATCTTTGAACCTCCCAGGTGTTTTGGCCGCAAGCTCAGTCAGCCCCCTGCAATGTGGCCAGTCGTAAGGGACTGTGGAAATTGTCGTCCAAAGATTGCTCAGCCCAGTTTAGAAGCAGTTAAAAATAAAATTTAGAAGCTGAAAATGCAGATGATGTTCAGAAATGTCTTCTGCATCGCAGTCAATGAGATAAACCAAATTTAATCAAGAGCGCAGCTGTATTAAATATGATGGGAGTGGATGGCGTCCACTGTAAATTTAAAACAGGAATCCCAGTTCAGAGCCACTGTTGTTAGCTGTCTCAGTGACATCAGAAGTTTATTTCCATTAAGAGTTGAGCCTCGAGCGGAATGGTAAGCTTTCTGCTATTTAAAGGAGAGAGGAATAAAACTTGATTTAATGAGATCTATCTTGTTAGCTTTAATTTTATTATCAGAAGTATTCTAGTAGTTCATTGTTATTAAATCGTGTCTAGATCATGACAGAAACTCATAGATCAAGTGGGTAAGAAGGATGTAAACATTTTCTTTTCTGAACTGGAGTGAAGGGGAGAGTTTTTCTGGAAAGGGGACAAGTTAACACTCCTGTTTCCACAAAACAGTCGCCTTCAACATATCTTTAAAGGGGGGGTATTTTTAAATATGAAGTAATCCTTTTTTACCACGCTTGCGGACAGAGGTCAGGCAGCTGTTACAATCCAGAACATACGTACACGTACAAAATGTACGTTGACTCATTACACATTTAAGCGGTTATCAGGCATACCACACTCCTCTCTGTACAAACGTAATCTAATAATTATATATGTATATAAAAGATAAAGAAGAGGACAATTTATTAGGATCAAGGTCAACGTGACTTTTTCATTTGCTTCATAGGTACTGTGGCAGAACAACATAGAAATAACAGACTACATTTTTAGATGCAGTGTTTTCCTTTCTGCCTGTGAATCACTATTTGGACTGTGGTCACCATGTTCCTCCAAGGGATTCTCCACTAGTCTCTACTGCAGTGGTTCTCAACCTGTGGGTCCCCAGATGTTTGTGGACTTCAGCTCCCAGAAGCCCCAGCCACTATGGTCAATGCTCAGGGCTTCTGGGAGCTGAAGTCCAAAAACATCTGGGGACCCACAGGTTGAGAACCACTGCTCTACTGGAAAAAGAAAAGAAGAGGGCATACTAGCATAGCTACTGCTGGTAGAGGGGAACTTGAGGTGTCTCTACCTAGCATTGACCAGGAATAGCCCCGCCAACTTTTTGTGGATGACAGTGCCTCAAGAGCTTGATACTTGGAGATAAACCATTGTTGAGCATCCAAGGACACCCGTGCTGTGGGGGAGATGAGGAAATGTGGGGTGCTGAGCTTGCTAGGTGGCTGCTTCCTCATATCCTAAATAGTCCCTATATGTGCCTGCCCAAGGATAGAAGCCTGTGTCCCACCAGTGAGGGCAGCACACTGTACAAAGGTGGAGGACAAGAACTTCCCAACTGTGGGGCTCCGGCTGCAGGATGCCCTGCCCTTGGAAGCCCAGTTGGTACCAACTCTTGTTTAGGTGCCAGGTATTAACACGGTAAATGTATCAAAGCCTTTGAGCCTCACTGATTTATTGGAATGCTGTGCCAAGGGTTTTTAAACTATTTTAATTTGTTAAACTTGTCTTAACTTGTTTGTGTGTTTTTAGTTGATTTAAATGATTTTTATTGTCTTAAATAGCTTTAACCTGTTGGTGTTGGTTTTACGTTTATGCCACCCTGAGATCTTTTTGTATAGGGCAAGATAGAAATATTCTAATTAGTAAATATATAAATTAATACTTTGCTTCCCTTAGTATTAAAAGGCTTGCAGTGGCTGTAGAACTGAAGGGATGATATCACCTCGTCTCTGTTGTTTTTGTGTGCCTTCAAGTCGTTTCTGACTTATGTCAACCTTCAGGCAAACCTATCGCGGGGTTTTCTGGGGCTGAGAATGTATGACATGGCCAAGGTCACCCAGTGGGCGCCCGTGTCTGAGTGGGGAGCTGAGCCCCGGTATCCAAGATTATACTCCAACATTGGGACCACTACACAACACTGGCTCTTGTCCCTCATCTTTACAGCTTCAAAATTGGGGAAGGGCAATGTGGTATGCCAAAAAGTAATATGTTTGGTTTGAGGACCAAAAATGTTGAAGCCTGGCTTTGATGCCCAGAAAGGCCACTTTGGACAAGACTTGAGACTTTATTTTGGGCTCTGGACTAAATTTCACTTAAGAGAGAGAGAGAGTGTGTGTGTGTGTGTGTATGCCCAGGGACATGCACATGAAAAATTATTCTGGTGGCTTAGAGTAACTCACTGTTACAACTTATTATTTGCATTATTCTCTGTTTTTGGTGTTGACAAGTTACCATGGGCACCTTAACATTCTCAATGAGCTTAGCATTCATTTAGTGCCTGCGGTGGTGCTCTCATGCCGTGAGGGTATTTGGAGAAATGCTTGAAATTCTTGGGACTCAGTGAAATACTGTAAATCATTAGTCCTTCACATTTTTTGGTACTCGGGCAATGAAAGTGTCTGGTGAAGGAAGAGGTCAGAAATTCATGCAGAAGTAGAGTGGCATTGGGAGGTGAAGATAGAGAAAAGTGTAGCATCGTGGCATTATCAGAGCTGGTCTGAAGCTTAACAAATGTTGTAAAATAAATAGTTTCAAAAACTATCTATTATAGCCGTATCAAGTTTCTGAAAAATCTGGATAGTCAGTGAAAAGGTAAGAAGAGTTGAGTATGTATTCAATTAATGAGGCATATGAGTTGCTCAACATGTTACAAACAGGTAACATGTTCAGTAAATACTTGAAGCTCATTTTCTGTTGTGTTTGCTTAGGCACAACAAACAGTAAAAAGACAATAATTAACTAATGAGAATTGGGTGGATGGGGGTGCACATAAAGACCTTTTTCTCCAATGTGCTTCATCTATTTTGGTAGTGGAACTAGTTGGCAAGTACTGGCATAGGGCTACTGACAAATTAGAGAGATGCTTGCAGAAGTTACAAGCAAATGTTTACAGGAAACAAAAGAAAACTGCTCACAGAAAAATTAGGAGATGAGGAGCATACACTGCAGCATTTTGTTATGGTTCTCACTGTTAAATGTACCTTCTGATCTCCTACCTTGTTCTTCTTTATCAAAATGTTTAATCTAATTGGTTTTTCCAGACAGAAGCTGAGCACCTCCAGAAATAGAGATGAATATCATGATTGTGATATTCTATGGGTGAATTCTCCCAATTCAGCATCCTTTGTGTTCCTGTCTCCAAGATTTAGTGTGTACTTTGGAGATAGGAGAAGACACAACTCATTAGGAAAGTCAATAATGCTTGGTACGGTAGAAGGCAGTAGGAAAGGAGGAAGACCACATTACAGCTAGATAGACTCAATCAAGGAAGCCATGACCCTGAATTTTGCAAGACCTGAGCAGAGCTGTTGATAACGGAGTCTCTCATTCAGAGAGTCACCAAAGGTCACTCAGCTTTATGGTACTTAACAACATTGCATTGACCTTATTTAGCTTCCCACAGTATCTGTTCAGAACTAAGATCTCAGACACTGTTTACTCTACTCATATTTTAGGACACCGTTTCCCAAATTGTGACCTTCCAGGTGGTTGGACTTCAGCTCCCAGATTCGCTGATCGTTGGCCAAGGCAGCTGGGACTTTTTGGACCATTTCCACACTAGACTGTTATGGTGCTATTATTCCACTTTCAACATCCTATGGAATCCTGGGGTTTGCAGTTTATGGAGGGGCCTTTGAGGATGGCCTTTGAGGCCCCTCCCTAAACTGCAGACCCCAGATTCCGTAGGATGTTGAAAGTGGAATAATAGCACTGTAACAGTCTAGTGCAGAAATAGCCTGGGAGTTGAAGTTGAAAACACCTGAAAGACTAGGGTCTGGGAAATGCTGCTTTAAGAGCTGAGCAAAGCAATTGGTTAGGCATGTTTCCGGATTTGGTTTCACAGTTATTCCTGGGAAATTTCAACTTCTGTTAAAGGTCTTCGCTGCCTGGAAACAAAAGCAGGCCTCAGTTTAGAGAAGCACTTAATCGTGCCTTTGAACTTGGACCCATGAAGTAAACCATGGCAATTGAAGATTTTAATTGCCTCCTGTGGTGTGTTTGGGAACAATGCAGAAAAAGATATTTCTAGGAATTGGTTGTTTTTCTTCCTTTTGCCCAGCTGAGCTAATGCGTGACTTCTCTGTTCACAGGTGATGGAGACCAAAAACATGTTGTACCTTGTGACAGAATATGCCAAAAATGGAGAAATATTTGGTAAGCCTTCTCAAATTAAAAAAAAAAAAGCTTGCTAGCTTATTTCAATGATTGCATGCTCTGACTTGTTCGAGGATTGCTTTTGTTCTAAAAGCAGAAGATTTTTATCTAGTTTATACTGCACCTAATGTTTTTGTCTGGCTTAAAGTAACACCAAATGCAGTAGGGTTTTTTTTTTTAATTCTAGCTAAGTTGTCCTTTTCAGTGATGTTTTTCTGCGAGCATTGCTTTCATTTTGCCGTGTGTTTTAGTATATAGTTTTGTTCTAAACTATTTTGTACATTTATTTTCACTTCCTTCTGTTGTGAAACTGCGAGAAGTGTCTGCCAGGCTTCTAGGTGGTCTCCCATCCAGACTCAATCTGTTTAACTTTAGCAACGTGGCTGCCTCGCGTACTAGTCCCCCCATATCCTAGGATAAATAATGGGATGTATCTTACGTGTAAAATACCATCTATAATAGCATAATCCTCTTTGAGGCAAAAGTTCTTAAAATATTAGCATAATTCAAATAAGAAATCTTGTTTTCTTGTCTTTCCATGTTTTTATGTATTGTTCAGAGTTCTTACCATTGAGCTTCGTTAGGGAAGAGAGAAGAAACTTCTGTTAACTTATTCTGCTAATGCACAAGTTGATCTGTTATTTAGTTTTTGGGGCATAGTGATAATTTTTTTGTGAGAGCAGGCATTTCCTTGGGAAGGGTAATCTGGCTGCAACCCAGAAATCAGCTCTGAAGCACCAAGTGAAGCTGCACTGCGGCTGGTTTCCTCCTCTTCCCTATTTACTCCAGTGGGTAAAAAAGTGGTGGACAACAGGGCCATGTAGGGTCACTGAGAGAATTGAGGTTGCGGAGCTCCTGCTGCCCTTCCGTGGTAACTTGGCAACCCTGAGCAATAGCAGTAATTTTGAAAAGAAATGGTCTATTCTGAGTATTGTCTATTTCAAATATTTATATATCACTTTACAGTAAAAGGTTCCCAGAGCAGTTTATGCAATAAAATAAGCCAACTGTTAAAATATTTGCAAACAATTTAATTCTAAAGTTTCCACTACTTTTTCATCGGCACTCTTCCTTAAATCTTAGAGGTCCCTTTTGGCAGCTCCCAACTTTCTGATTTCCATGGAAGACGGTTAGAATTGCAGTAGGGTAGGGAACAGTAGTGCAACTGCAACAACAAACTCCTCCCTGCTCTGTTATTTCTCTAGGCATGGGCTCCTCAGCCAGAGTTCCTTGGAACTTTAGGGTTTCTTGAGGGGTTGCTAGTGGTTCCAAAAGAGATTGTGATTTAAAAAAAGCAAAGACACACTTCTGAGCTATCAGTATAATAATTCTTTTATTCAGGGGTTCCCAGAGACCTGAAAAGTATTTCAAGGGTTCCTCCAGCATGAAATGTTTGAGAGAGGCTGCTGTACACCCATGGTGGCTGCAGGAGAAAGACAGTCTCCAGCCTTTGAAGGGAGTTGCCCAAGCACCAGCCCATGGAAAGACAGATGTTGCCATCCAAAAGAGGGCAGGACATCATAGTCTTTAGATAGGTGGAATCAGTGGCTCTTAACTCTCAAGACCTCAAGATGGGTGTTGTTGGAAACGATGGGAGAGCTGTCCCCACCTTTCTCTCCAACTCCATATTAGCAGGGTCAAAATTTAACAGTGATACAGTATTTTGGTCCAGAAGCAGTGATCAGAGATTTTACAACAAATTTTAAAAAAGCACATAGTTAAAAATTCACAAACTACAAAAGTTAAAATGAGATTGAGCAATCAAAAAAATTAAAACCAGATTAAAACATGCACCATTAAACACACACACACACACCCCGCAGCACAACAATTAGCAAGAGCCAGCACATTGATTAGGTAAGATGGGCCTTATACAATCTTTAAATGCCTGTTGAAACAGAAATGTCTTTACTTCTGTGCAGAAGGCAGGTGGAGAGATTGCCAGTCCTAATTCTCTGGAAAGGGAGTTCCAGAGTGTAGGGGCAACCACTAAGAAGGCCCTCTCCCATGGTCCCACCAGATGTACCTATGAAGGTGATGGGACAGAGAGAAGGGCCTCCTCAGCAGCTTTCAAAGCATGGGCTGGTTTGTAAGGGAGAATATGCCCTTCATAAAGAAGAATATGGGAAAGTACAGTTAAGGAGGTAGCATTTAACTTCAGAAAAAGTCAGTGCCGTGCAAACCTTGTGTTTTCTGTCCCAAAAACATTTTTTTCCATTGCTTTTTCCAAATTGATGAGGGCCATTTGAGATTACTCCAGTGACAAGAGGAAAGCATTACATGTGCTGTGGGCACTTTCTTTGCTACTTTCAATTAGGTGACAATGGAACTGCAGCAAATGTTTGCAGAATGCAAGATCAATTGGGCTAAGGAGTTAGCCCTGGAGATCTTTAGGGAAAGATTGTCTAAACCTTAGTCTGAACTCACCTTAATCTAATTAATCCAGCCATCTTTTGTGGTGACTGAATATGATGAGGCTTTGAATATCTCTCAGACTTCATAGCTCTTCTTCTAGTTTGCGCAGAAGGAAGCAGATGATAAACAAGATGTAGCTAAAGAAACATCTTCATATATCACATGTTTGGGGCATGTGTTGTGTTCTGATATCTCCAAACACATTAGTTGGATTATGAAACTTTGTGTGTTCAGAATCCTACAGATTGACTTTACTATGTGACTTCTGTTTCAAAGTACTATTTTGGGGGATGATCCAGTAGTAACAGCAAAGTTGTGGTCTGATTGTTGAAATGTTTGAAAACCAGTGTAGAAGTCACCGCATGGGCATGAAGCTCACTGACTTGACCTTGGGCCAGGTTACCATCTTGTGCACGTCTCAGTTTGATAGGATCAAAGTTTGGGAACTTTTGTGCAGTGGCCATGCTGGTTCAGAGTTTCTTGGAGTTGTCGTTCAATAAAGTAACATTTCTAGACTCTGGTTAGGAGAAATTGGAGTCTAGAAAAGCCAAGTATGCCACCCTGAGATTCTTGGAGGAAGATAGGTTTAAAAAAGAAAGAGAGAGAAGAAGAACTGGTACTCTTCCTTTGACAATGGGATGAGGTGGTATTTTCCTCCATTGTCTCCATTGTTCTTGTCAGCAATCTGAATTGTTCACACCAATTTCCGTATAGCATGAAGTTGTGGGGGAGCTCAGGCTATTTACGTCACTTCCTCAGGAGCAGGGTGGGCTCCACTCGACATTGTCTTTGCCAGTCTTGAGGGTGTGGTGCCCAGTGGCTTTCTTCTCTTTAGTATCTTCTTGTAGCTAAATCTTACTTTGTTTTCCTATCCTTACTTTCAATCTCTTGCCATCTTTTCAGATAGTTCACTGGGTTAGCTTGGGAAACACAGCTCCTTGATGCTCACTCGCTTACTAAGAGACAGTCTACTGGTGTACTGTACCGTGTCCTAAAGTGTGAAATTTGAGCAAACCCCTGTTGTTCCCTCTTGGATGTCTCTCTCCAGCATTCAGAGAGAGGTCTCTTGAGAGGAAATTCAGGAATGAAGGCACCAACCTGCGTGCAAGGACAAAACCAGTGTTCTTCTATTTATTATCAGTTTATCTTTTTTCTGCAGCAATTTGTTTTGGATTATATCCATGTGCTGTAGATGAAGTTTCCTGCAATTCATTGGCAGCTACGCTTAATGAGACTAACTATCAATAGCATGCAACACAGTACTCCATTTATATATTGCCAAAGGTAGCATGCAGTTGTCTGGCAGATCATATATATATGCAAGTGGACATTCAGAGTTCTAGATGAGGTTTTTGGCCACATGTAAAGAAAAGATATGAGGGATGCTGCATGTGACATTTTTGATAACTATTTTTAAAAATTTTGGAACCCTTTATGTATTGCAAGGTGTTGTAGAAAATTGTTTGAATTAATGTGTCTTGACCTTTAGCTTTGGCAGAGTCGTGGCGGGGTTACAACAGATCCAAATTCTACTTTTATATAGATGTAATTGATTCAAAACCTACATGCATTTTCTTAAACAAAAAGACTCAGGCTTATTGCCTTAGTCATAGGTATTCTATTTAAAGGTAAAACTCACCCATAATACCATACTCATGAAATGAGTTTATGAGCTATCTGCAGTGCTGTTTTAGAAAGTGTATGTTTCTCTCTTACATGCAAATGTAAAATTCTAAATCAAATTTGTCAATAGATTTAATAGTTATAAGGCAAACAGCTGGATGCAACAGAGGTGGCTTTTACAGAGTGACTTTTCTCAAGCGTGTGTGTGCGTGTGTGTGTCTGTAATGGTCTTAGAACGTAGGGTTACATCATCCAGAGACGGAACACAGTCTGCCTTCATTCCTGAAATTTGGCTGCAGGTCTGGAACTCCTTGCTCGCTGATCTGTCTTAGCTATTCTGTGAAGGGCAAAGTGACACTGAATCAGCAAGGAGATTACATTGTTAGGTTGGTGCCACTAATATAAATTGTAGGCCTGGTGGTGATTTAGGTTGTTGGGTGGTTGATGGAAAGTCCGTGGAGGAGTCTGTGAATTGCCAAGAAGACGGACTGGAGTAAAGTTCATTGGCTCATGGCAGGGAGACCTCCGGTGATTGGAGAACGGAGGAGGTGGAGGCCAGGAGGTGATGCCGTCCTGTTTGTTTAGTGCTTTAGCTTTGGGGGAAGGCTGAACTTACAGCAGTTCTAAAAGCCTCTTCTTGTTTGTCTCTGTTTTGCTCTAGAAGCTTATCATTGAGCTGTACCTTGCAATGTCCTGGGTGTTGGTCAACCGTCTGTGTACAAGAATGTTTTATAAAAGCCAAAAAAGTGAGGCTGCAGTTGATAACAAAAGTTGGCAAAGAAAATAAAATTGAATTTTGCAGGTGAAAGGCTTCCTTCTCCTTCTTCTGCCAGATAATTTCATTGGTTTGTAGTAAAGCTGGCATCCTGACCCCAACAGCCTGTGAAATTGAACCGTTTTCAGCTATGCCCTCAAGAACTCTTTGTGTGGCTCAGCTCCCTGGCACTTTGGCCCTGGCATCTTGAGTGCCGGCACCACGATTCTCGGTTGTGCGTGTATGCTGTGCGTTTGTGCAAAATGAGGGTTTGACAGCAGTGTTATTTGCTTATTCTAGGTTTTGTTTTAGTGACTCATTGCCTTCCAACTCTTCTCAACCTGAAATGTTTAAAATGCTTTAAATTTACCACTCACAGCTAGAAATAGAAGGAATTTGCACTGAGGCACTTATCAGACACGTCCATTAATGATTGCTTACTTCTATTTGAAGAATAGTCATCCTACAAATACATGCCCACTTCTACTAGGGATACCTCTTTGCTAAGCAAGTCATGATACATCATTTCAGAAGCTGGACTGACCAGGTAAATAGTTGGAGTAGGTCTGGAACTTGGTTACTCAGAAATGAGCAGCCCATGGAGGGGACTGTATTTCTCTGAAGCAAATTGGTGAGGAATGCCTTGGGTCTGGTTGTGTGGTCACATCTGGCACTTGTGATGGGAATTAGTCAGTAGTTGTTTGTTACGGTCGGATTCCTATACATCCCACCAGAACCGGAACAGAAAACTTCATAAATCTTTTTTGCTTCATAAGTCTGAAGTATGTTAAAATTTCATAGGGTGTTTAGTCTGAGTAATTTTGCGATTGTGCTGTTTGGAAGTTCAAATTACAATTCAGAGCGTTGACCAGGGAACATGTTGGTTTTGGCCAAGGTTCAGAGGAACGATTTACTTTTGCATGTGATTTGCGGTCAGACTGTGCGTGGAGCTTTTCCAAACACAGGCAGGTCGCTCTATCACGTCATTCTCCGATATGGACATTTTGTAGGTCATGGGGGAAATGAGTGCCCTCCGGCTCTTTTAGACCACAGCTCCTGCAGTCCTTGATCACGACTGGGTTGACTGACTGAGGCCAATTGGAGGTATCATCTAGAACATCTGGAAACACTTGGCTCCTTACTCATGTTAACAACCTTGAAGCCATCTGGTTTGATTGCTCTTGGACCCAGTCATCATAGCACTAATCACTTTATTAAGCCTAAAATGATACATTTGCATATATTGTTGCAAGTTTTTATTTTGAAGTTGGAGGCAGTACATTGCTATCAGCTCTGACTCTGATGCCAGCTCCACCGAAAAGCGCTTCCAACTCTGTGGCTCCATCTCTGACTCCATTGCCCTGTGAGGCTGCCTTTGAAAAGTTTCTCAGAAACTTCAGCTGGTCCAAAGGACTGCAGCCAGACCGTTAAATGGGGCTGGCTGCAGGGGGCCCTTGAGTCCCATCTGACAGACTCTCCACTGTCTGTCTGTCTGTCTGTGGGTATGATTCAAAGTGCTGGTTATGACCCGTAAAGCCCTGTATGCCTCAAGTCCTGCATAGCGGAAGGATGGTTATCTCTCTGTGTGAGCCTGCACAAGCTCTAAGGTCTTTAGAGGATGTCCTTTTCTCACTCCCACTGCCTTCCTAGGTATACTTAGTGGAAACGTAAGAGAAGACCTTCTCTGGCGTGCTTCCAGACTTTGGAACTCCTTGCCCTGGGGAGACCAGGATGGCCCCGTCTTTGCTTTCCATCTTCCAGCAAGTGAAAATTCCCCTGTTGCATCAGGCTTTCACAAACTGGCTCTTAATGATGCATTGTTTTGTTGGTTTTTAGATCCCGGCTTGTAACTCACAGCAGGGGGTTGGACTGGATAGCTCCTGTGGTCTCTTCCAGCTCTATTATTCTATGATTTTATGATTCTGAATAGTTTTAATTCTACAGATTGTTTAATTGTGTTTCTTTTTAAATAACATCTATATATTTTGCTGAAGTTTTTTAACGTTTTTAATCTGTTAGTTTTAATATTCTGTTAGCTACCTTGAGGCCAAATATTCAGGGTGGGGAGAGGAAAATAAATGAGCAAATCATTGTTACCGTTGACAATGATGATGATATATTAAGATATTAATGTATATTAGTAATAAACTAACGCATATTACTATAGTGTTTGTAAATTTATTACATAATATTAGAGGCAAATAGGACTTATACAACTGCTGTGTAAATGAGTGTTAAGATTTTGATAACACTATCCCTATGTTAAATCAGATCAATCAATTAATTAAATCAGTTAATCTCTAAAATGAATCTGTGCCTTGTACTAGATAATGTTGAATTAAGGGAAGCTGTTCTGTGTAAGGGAAGGCTCAGCTAGATCAAAATACATGCTACGCAACAAAGATGAAAAACCAAGTTTTTAGAATGGAGTAATGTATATACCGTAGTTAGCTGTAAATCAGCATTGTTTAGGAAATGCATAAAGAATTAATGGGATTTATGCTTTAAGTTGGCCTTCTTTTCTTGCTGATTTGCATTTAAATTTAAATCAAGGCAACATATCAGTCCATCTTGCATAAAATATTTAAAGCTGCCATCCATATTACTATAGCCAGATTGAGAATGGGAGCCAGGTGTGGTATAAGTGTTGGACTGCCACTCCGCAGAAAAGGGTTCAAATCCCATTCACTCCAGGAAACCCAGTGGGTGACCTTGGGTAAATCACACTATCTCAGCCTCAGAGGAAGGCAAAGGCAATCCCCCTCTGAATAAATCTTGCTGAGAAATCCTTTGGTAGGTTCACTTTAGTGTCGCCATAAGTTGGTAATGGCTTGAAGGCAGACGACAACAACAACAGATGATTATGATCCAAAGTTTCCTGTGAGTAAAAGTGGGCTATCACTGGTAGCATTTCCAAAGTGCTCGTGGACACGGCAGTCACCCAGGCACCTTGCATGCACTCAGTTCTTTAAGTAGCAAACATTTTCTGGGGCCTTCCAGACTGGTTTGTGTGTGTGCGTATATGTGTGCGTGCATGCACACTCACACCCACACACCAGTTTATGGTAATCCCATTAATGTCATTGGGTTTTCTTAGGCAAGGAATACTCAGAGGTGGTTTTGAAATATAGCCTACAGCGAGTGGTGTTTGCTGGTGGTCTCCCATCCTAGTACTAACCAGGTCTAACTGTACTTAACTTCAAAGATCAGACAGGATCTGGTATCTTTGTGAAAAAGATTTGAGAAATACCTGTTGGGGGGGGGGAGTCTGAATTTCTGACTTGGACTTGATTTCTGTTAGGTCATGTGTTTGGAAATACTAGCCCGTTCCAAATTCTTCCACATGTTTTACCTCTCCAAATAAGGAACATGCTGCTGAGAACGGGACAGGAAGCGGCTTCACTTCCAAGTGAAAGGCATGTTGATTCCAGCTATTGTTTTGTTCGAATCTGAGGAGGTTTCCAGATTTCTACCAAATTGCCCTGAATAAAACTACATAAGGTCAGATGTGTCCATAACGCAAGTGTGAAATGGGCAGCAGTGAGATTACTAAGAATGAAATATTACAGGACAGATGTTTTATAGTGGCAACAGACATTTTGAGTGTTCATTTAAGAAATTTTGATCTGAATCATAGGATACAGCTGTTCCTGGATGGGGATGCGTTTCCAAGTCTTTTGAGCACATACCAGACTAGACTACTGTAGTGCGCTCTGCGTAGGGCTTCCTTTAAAGATTGTTCAGAAGGTTTAATTAGCATTGAATGCAGCAGTTTGTAGGAGCAACATGTCCTCCGTCATATTATAATTGCTTTGGACTCACTGTGATGGCTCCCTGTTCATTTCCTGAGGCCAGTTTAAGATGCAAGTATTAAATTTCAGTTGCAAAGCTACTTCTGTCTGTCTGTTCTCCTGTGTACTCACTAAAGCCTCAAGGTTGACATCTGAGGCTCTGGACTTTATTCCGTCAGTGCAACGAAGATGATGGACTCCTGTGTGATGACCTCACCTCTTTGGAATATCCTTTTTGCTGAATTAAATTTGACTTCTTTCTCATTGGATTTGAGGTGGGCTCTAAAGAGCTTTTATTCCAGCCAGCTCTGGAGTTACCTGTTCTTCAGTTTGCTCCCTTATTTCGGTATTGTTATTTGCCTTCTAACATGACCTAATTTGTTTGGCTTATCTGATTTATTGTTGTGCGTGCTGTTGTTTTTCTAGTTAACCTTGCTATGTTTTACTGACTGTGGTGAGCCACCTTGAAAGGGCAATCTGTTCTGAAAGACATTTTAAAAACCCACTAAATAATGTTGTGAAAGCACATGGTTCGTCCTGAACTGGTTGACTTTTTACATAAAGATGAGGTATGTTGCTGAGCCAAGAATGTGTTGGTCCATATTACTGGGTCTCCCCCCTGGAGCTTCCCCTGGCTGTTTGTAATGGTAAACTAGTTCTTTGACTTGGTCTTACAATATCCCTAATAAGCAAGCCATCGTCCCTGGAGAAGAGCTGAAGCTTAAATTATTATCTTGCCGTCAGCCCTTCCAAATCTCCTTAGAGCAAGGTCCAGCTGGTGTGTCAAAATGCCTGTTGTGAACAGTAGCTGCCTGTCATCGGAACCAACTAGTTGCCTTCTGTCTAGAATCCTGTTTAGTTGGACTTGTAATTCATGTTAACATCCAGCATCTCTATGCCAGTTGGAAATTCCATCTTGGGTTTGTGTCAACCACTGAAATGCATCAATAGAATTTTGGAAGTTCTCTCTCATAAATCAGATGGCCGGCTCCATTTCAGTTGCCCTGTCACCTCTTTTCTCTTCACCATGCCGTGGTCATAACTTGGCCTGTAGCTTCAGCCGTGGTCCTGATACTGTGAGTGGGACAAAGGCAGCCTTCTCCAGCTGGTTTGAATGCAACTCTTATCAGCCCCAGACAGAATAGCCCCTGGCCAAGAGATGGTGGGGACTGCAATCCAAAATCTGCAGGGTGCCACGTTAGGGGAAAGCTAGGGGCAAAGAAACTGACACTGAGCTCTTTATTCACACGTCGGCCATCCTGAGTTAGTGTGTGGAAGATGCTAAATGAACATGAATGTAAAAATTATTTTTTATACTAATTATAATTCTGGTTGACAAGAACCGTGGTCCAAAGCTGGGTGGCTCAGGTACAGTAATAGTGGTGGAAATCGCAGCTGTTAGGCATAAAACCCTCAGTCTTTACCGTGCCATCTGAGGTTGCTAGTTTGTATTTATTTATTTTAGAATAATATTGTATTTATTTACTTAAGAATACTATTTTTATTAACTCTCGCTCTAAAGACCTTCAGAGCAGCTCACAACATAAAACAGTCCACAGCAATATAAGTAATGCAAGATTACAAGGAGGAGCAACGTCTTCTAGACCTTGTTGGGCTGGAGGATGGCCAGAGGTGAAGGAAGACGAGCATTTCTGTTCAGAAACGTGGAGTACCACAAAATTTCCACCCTCGTGCTACAGAAAGATGAAGTTGCTCCCACTGGGGGAGAGAGGCAGTCTTGACAGGGCATTGTCTTTCAAAGCCTTGCCTTTGCCTGGAGGAACGTGTGGAATGGAGGTTCATGGAACTGATATACTTTAGTGGAGAATTACGGAGGGAGCAGTTAGACATCTGCTTAGCTTGGAAATTAGTTTCTTGGCTGTTGCATTCCTTGATGTAAACTATGGGTCTGACACATTGAGTAGTCTTCCTCATTTACCAGGAGTGTAAGAAAGGGTGCCATAATTTTTTTTAAAAAAAGATATGGGGTGCAGAGACAAATGCGTTTCTGACAGATTGTCAATGAACTAATCCAGTCAAAATTGGCCTGCTTAGTCCGGGGCTTCCCAAACCTGTTGCTATTGAGAAATTAAATTTTCTAGGCCAACCCCATTTGGCCCACTGCAATTGCATAACCAGTTTGACTGAAATCCGTAAGTAAAACCATTAATCAGATCTTACGATGAGATTATTACAAACAGAAGCGGGCCTTGCATCCATCATTACATCATCTCCTTTTGTTTACATTAAAAAGCAAATGCTTTGACCTATTCATGTGAATTCAGCTGAGCTTGGTGCTTAGGAAATTGTCATTCCTATCTCAATATTAGTAGCTTGCCAGTGTCAGTCCAGTGTTTTATACTGCACTGTTTGTTTATAAGTTCATTTTTTCTGCCTTGGTCCAGTTAGCTAGGTGTGTTTTGAAAGAAGGGGGCACCTCAATTCCAAACGGGTTTTTCCTAAGTGCTTTCAAAAGCAATTTAAATTAACTAGCGCATTTTAAAAAAATTCAATGCAAAGTATATTTCACTGTTGTGTTCATACAGAATTTCATTAACGACAGTCTGAAGCCACCATTATGTTTTCTCACCACACCAGGAGGCTGTTACATAGATATTAGAATTAGCAGAGGACACCCAGCTTGCCCCCTTTGTGGAAGCTCTGACTCTGTCAGCTCAATAAAACTCTACCCTAGCAACACAAGCAAGCTAAAAAGGAGCAACAACAAAACTCTCTTAGTGTACTGAGTGAGCATCCGTGATGGAAGCACACATCCCAAGTTTGAGGTTCAGTTTGCCTCGCTGACCTTGTTGAGAAAGTTAAGAAGTGACATGATAACCATGTTTAAATACTTGAAGGGGTGTTATATGGAGGATGGAGCAAGCTCATTTTCTGCTTCTCCAGAGACTAGGACACGGAGCAATGGCTTCAAACTACAGGAAAAGAGATTCCACTTAAACATGAGGAAGAACTTCCTGATGGTAAGAGCTGTTAGACAGTGGAATATCCTGCCTTGGAGAGTGCTGAAGTCGTCTTCTTTGGAGATTTTCCAACCGAGGCTGGATGGCCATCTGTTGGGAATGCTGTGTTGTGTGAATGGCAGAATTGGGTTAGACTGGAGGGCCCTTGTAGTCTCTTCCAGCTCTGTGACTCTTTGATTTTGTTACAAGTTGCTAAGAAGCCATCATGTGCAAGGCAGAAATAGTACAACAGTAAAGTCACATCATCTTATAACAGTAAAGACATAATGGATCTTTTTTACCTGTTAGGCAAGATTTACGGCAAGATTTGGTGTACATCTGTTCACCAAAATGCCAGGTTAACAAATTATTAATAGGAAGGCATAACACATAGACCTTAGCTTTACCATAAAATTATAACCTTCTGTTTGACATGTTATTTATTTTGTAGGTCTGTATTATTAAGAGACAACAACCTAAATGGACTCATTGAGGAAGTTTTAAGTTGGTGAAAGTTCCTTAAGCTCTGGAGTTGAAAAAATCAAAACATTTTACAAGACAATCTGGATCCATAGCAAAACAGCAGTGGCAAGCAATTTGTGTTAAATTAACTAGCCCTCACGTTTCAAAAGGACCTCCCCTCCCCATGCATTATTCAGCATTTGTAACATGGGTTTTTGCAAGAACAATTAGTGCCTTCCAGTGTGTCCTTACTAGGTCTCCCTCCCTCCCTTCCTCCCTTCCTCCCTTTCTTTCTTTCTTTCTTTCTTTCTTTCTTTCTTTCTTTCTTTCTTTCTTTCTTTCTTTCTTTTGGTGGTTTCTGTCCTTACTGCACAAAAATGCACCTTTCTGTTCAACCAGCAATGACTCTACAAACAAAAAGCATCTTTTTAACACAGGCAGGGGATATTTTATCTCATGCACTCTCCAACAACAGCATTTTTCCTTGTGAATTTCTGCGTGGAAGTCACACATAATTGTGTGCACATTTTCTAGTAAACAGCTTTTGCTGAATTTAACGGAAACAACAATGTCTCAAATACTAACATAATACTAACAAATGTATTATGCTGTAAGCTTTTGCAGACCATAGCCTACTTGATTTCTGAGCCTGTTTCTTCTCCGTTGTCTCAGTTCCTCCAAATATTTGTATATGCATGTGAAAAACTGTCCTCAGCCTATAAGTCAGGATAACTTTATACAACATGGACTGAAGTCCGTGAAAGCTTATGCCCATAATACATTTGTTGAGTTTTTAAGGTGCCACCAGGCTCTGATTTTTGCTGCAACCTGGCTCCTCATTGGAAAATGAATTCAGTAGGATTCGCTACCAGACAGAGTAACATCCATTTAGTTTCATCCAGTCATTCCGGCTGTAGAAAATATTTGCACCACCAGTACAAAGTCAGAAGGACTAACGAAATAACAACGATGCTGTCTCTTGGATTCCTCAGGTCCAAAACAAACTTCTCACCTTTCTTTTATAGCCTTTCCTCAGACACACCTCTTCACACGGAGAGCCAGCATCCGCCCTATTGATCAAACACAAAGCTTGACTTCCTTCTTTGATGCCTGCCTCTCCTCCGCTCTCCATAGTCCATCTGTTGCCAAGTTGTGTTTCTTTTCTGTACGTGTGTTGTAAAAATGCTGGACGCTTTCTTCTCACTCAGAAAAACCTCTGAAAGCCGTCTTGGTGGTGGCAACCATCCATCTTCCTTTCCTTCGTCACATCTTCTCTCTGTCCAACACAGCTACCAAAATCATTCCCCTCTTGTGGTTATGCAATGGGGCTGCCCCCCTTAAACCTCTGCACTGGTTTCCAAACATTCTTGGATCCAGCATAAACACCGCATTCTTAACTTCAGAGATGTTCTTGGTCTTGCCTCTCTCTATATTTCTTTGCTGCTATATTTCAATATATCCCTGTGCCTGGGACCTTGGATCTGGTGCCACTCTTAGCCATCTGAAGGTCTCTTGATTGACTGGTCTTTTGCTTCTCCTTATGCCTCCGGCTGCCTCTTAGGATGCCTTTATGATGCTTCCACTCTTCCTACAAACCACTCTTCCAAAAATAATGATACTAATCCGCTCCTTTCAAGAAGCCTTTGCACAACAAATCCCTTAGTCCTCATCCATTGCTGAAGTGAGCCAAAATACTTATAACTGAATAGAATCCACTCTTTGCTTGTTTACACTCACCTTCATTATCCTCTTCTCCATCTATCATCTCTTCTGTGTTTAACTTTCAAACTGAAAAGCCTTCTAAGCTGGCTTGGAAGTTGTTATGTTTCTTCAGGTTGGCTCAGAGTTATGGTGACCCTGTCCGTAGGGTCTTCTTGGCAGGGTTCATTGAAGGAGCTTTGCCACTGCCTTCCTTGTAGGCTACAGGAGTTGGACTTGCCCACGGTCATCCCGTGGCTTTCCGTGGCTGCGTGAAGATAGTCCTAGTCCAACTCTCAGACGACTACACTGCACCAGCAACTCTGGTTTGCAAGTGCCATTTCCGTATTAATCAGTGCTATGCACATTGATGGCCTTATTTCATCCCATGTTTTGAGGACTATGCCGTACCAAACATAGAACATACAAAAACATTTATAAATACAACTTCTAATCCACCGCACTAACAGTAAATTGATGAGGGTATTGCATTCTGTTCTGGATTTTATTGTCTCTCATCTTGGTCTCCACCTCTTCTTGAGTCCTGAAGTTGCATTTGAATGGAAAGTGACATCAGCTGAGACTTCTCATTGGAATAATTTAGCCCTGACCGGATGAACTGAACTAGGGATGGTCCCCAGTCCATTGACTGAAAAAAATAGGAGTGAGCAAGAGAAACCTTGGCCATTTTCACACTACAATGTTAAGAGTGCTTTAGTCCACTTTCAACATCCTGTGGAATTCTGGGGTTTGTAGTTTAGTGAGGGACATGTAGAATTCTCAGCCAGAGAGTTCTTTGGTGTCAGTAAACTACAAACCCCAGAATTCCACAGGATGTTGAAAATGGACTAAAGCACTCTTAACATTGTAGTGTGGAAATGGCCCTTTTGTAAAGAACTCCGACAGTTTGTTATTCCGGGAAACCCCCATCAGATTTCTCTAGAAACAACTGAGATTCCAGATCCATGTAGTAATGGCATTCTTATTGCTAAATATACCCTTCTGAGAAAGCTACCATGTCCACCAGCAAAATACCCTGGGGCTTTGAGCTGAAAGTTCAGAATTCCACTTCCATGTGTGCTAATATCAGGTTAGGATAACCTCAACGAGCGCAGGATAGATTCATTGCCTTCAAGAAGTGACAGTGACATTGAGGGTTGCGCTGTGTCTCGCGTTCGGATTCACGAGCCTCCCCCCCCCAGGCCAGAGGCAATTAAAGTCCAGTGCAGCTTATCTGCAACGAGTGGGCTGCAGCGGATTTCAGCCTTGATTCCTTGTGGTTCTGTGCCAGCTAAGTTCCCCTCATTACGTTCTGTACCATAAACAAACAGCTTAACTGGTCCTGTAAATTAGATTTGTTCTTTTGACAATTTTATGTGTGTCTGAAATATTGCCAGAGGAAAATGTTTGTTCCTTCTCTCAGTGTATTAAGCTTCAATTATGCATGTTCCAAGATGTAGAAGGTTGTTTTTCTCTGCTGCTAACTTTCCCCTCTAGCAACGTGGGGATTACAGTCTTTGGCATCCTCCGTAGCATCTTAAAGCAGTCTTCATCTCGTAATTAATAAGGCTGCAATCATCACCTCTTGGAGAACAGAAATGCAAGAACAACTGAGGCCTTTGAGAGCAAGGGGTAAAACGTAATTGCGGCTTAGAATGATCCATTAAGAGCTGTTGTTTGAATACTAAAGACATTTCAGTTGATTAACTTAATGTGTTTCCTTAAATTTGAATATGACTAAATTCTCTTTAGAGCCATCATGATGAAGTGCTTTTAATGATGGTCTTGGACTCAGGAGACCCGAGTTTGAGTCCCCACTCAGCCATGGAAACCCACTGGGTGATCTTAGGCAAGTCACACTTTCTCACTGTCAGAGGAAGGCAAAGGCAGACCTGTGAACAAAGCTTGCCAAGAAAACTCCGTGAGAGGGTCACCTTAGGGTTGCCATTAGTCAGAAATGACTGGAAGGCACACACCACCAACAACAAAATTCTGTGTGTGTGTTTGTGTGTGTGCGCACGCAGTTTTTGTCACTTGGAAGGTTTTTAAAATGCACAGCTGGAGTTCTTCTGTACTTGGAGGTTCAATTTGACCTGACCTAATTAAGTTCAAAACAATTGCTTGTGCAATCATATCAAACAAAACCTTCTCTATAGCAGTCTCATCCCATCCTGATGGCCTCTAACAATCCAGTGTTCCCGCTCATGTAAAGGACATAACAATTACTTGGAAGTTCTGTTGGGTGTAATTCTTCCTCCCCAACTCCCGGAAGACCTGACTTCTCCCTCTCTGCTGGCAACAAGTACATGGCATCTCCTACCACTTAAGAACCTATCACTTTGTACAGGGAGCCAGGATTTCATCATGCTGAACTCTGCCAAGTTCCTCTTGGGACATCCAAGACCTGTGCTACAGGTTTAGCACTGTTCCGAAGAAGACGTTTTGGACTACAGCCAGTTTACTTGGGAGCTGTTTAATTGAAGGGCCTATCTTTAATTGATCCACAGAAGTTAGTCTATCAATTTAATTACTGTTGTATTTGTAGCCTTACGAAGGTAGACACAACATACTTCCCATATGCTGTTCTGTGCCGGTTGGTGGACATTTAACGATGGATTGAAAAGTAAATCACAGCTGGGTATCTTAAGTTCCATGCTAAGAGCTAGATAAATAAGTAGACATTATGTGGCTTCAGTGGAAAATTAGAGATTAATTTAACTATACCAAAGTATAATGATGTTGGCTCTTTTGCTTCATAATTTTTCCAAACTTGTAAGGTACCAGATCCTCCAGATCTCAAAAGCTAGGCAGGGTCAGGTTTGGTTAGTTCTTGGGAGTCTTCCAGGGAATACCAGGTACCTTAGGTCAGCGCTACTCAGGTACTGGTCCGTCAGCTTTTGGCCCCTGGAGAGTGTCTAGGAAAGAAAGAAAGAAACAGTTGTAGCCCTCGAGCACCGCTCTCAGGCAGATGGCCAGTGGGGTGGGAGGGCTGCCTGTCCCTTAATAGCAGATAGCCTGAGAAGCAGGGCTGTAGGCTGTATTTGGGGGGCGGGATGACATCAGGACACCTCCTCTGAATAAATCTAGTGGAGTAAACCTTATAATAGGTTTTGCCTTAAGTCTGTGCCCAATTGGAAGCACCTAACAGCAAAGTTATGTGTAGGTTTCCCTAGCTGCTCTTGCTTCCAGTGTGCATGAATGCACTGCTGACAGTGTGCTTGAATGCACTGCTAGTAAACAGTCAGCCCAGGGATCCTCCTGGACCCCATCCTACATGTGAGCTGGGCCCCAGTGAAGAATGTCAGTCCATCGCTTCATCTTGTCCAAGGTCCCATAAAAATGCATGTTTGCATTTGTTTGCAGTTTGTTCCTTATTCACTCTGACTAAATCACAGAACTTGGAGAAATCACTCTTTTGGAGCACAACTCCCATAATCCCCTAGTTTGCAGAGCTTCTGCGAGTTATTGTCCCAGAAAGTAACTTTTCCAGCCTCTGGTGGTAAGCTGAGATCACCTGAACTGCTAAAAAATGTATTACTGGTACCTAGGAATATATAGTATCTCTTCCAGTTCTGTTTGGACTGTAATAGATGCCCTTTACTTCAGAAAATTGAAACAAGGAAGAGCCTATAGACCAAATAGCTATCTTTTATATATCTGGGTTTGACTGTATAGTTTTGATTCTAGTTGTAATTTTTTTGGAAGGAAAGGAAGACCCTTGCCAGTGTGCCTTCCTTCTCTTTTTGTACCACTTGTCAGAAACTGAAAGAAGGTTTGAGACAAAGAGAAACACCTTTGGTTTCTATAGTAAACATTCAGTACAGAATGTTCCATGAAGAAAGGGTAAAATGAGTTGATTGGATTTTTCCCCCCCTTTCTTTCTGCCTACCTGTCGATGCATGTTTGAAAAAGAATTCTAGAAAGCTTTCCCTGTGATTCATCTTTTGAAAACCCGTCTTTCTCTCCGCAGATTACCTTGCCAATCATGGCCGTTTGAGTGAATCTGAGGCCAGGCGTAAATTCTGGCAGATCCTCTCTGCAGTTGAGTACTGTCACAGCCGGAAGATTGTGCACCGTGACCTCAAAGCCGAAAACCTCCTGCTTGATAACAACATGAATATTAAAATTGCAGGTATATCATATTCTTTTCGTTTTGGGGTTGGTGCCTGAGGTTTAAACTGGGAATGACCTTTACCAACTTCCTTTGGCAATGCCACAAGTAGAATTCTATGGCAGAAGGGCATATCTGTTTAAGCCCTTTGCATTGCGGGAGATGTAGAATATCTGCAACAAATTCTTGCTAAAAGTAAATGACAGTGATTTTGCAGGGTTTTGTCAATTTTTGTAGTGACAACTGACTGGCACTGCCAGATGTGCAGGTTACAATCAAATTAATCAAATAATTCTTCAGTATTAAAGAAGAAGCTCAAAATGGAAGCTCTCTGGTTTTATTTTAGCATGCTTGATTTAATTTTAATTACAAATTTAGACACAGCAGATGTTCCTTGCAATGGGATAATTTTCTTTTTGCCTCGGTATAATGCGAAGGCTTCTTAGATCACCAGACCAGAATTTCAAAATCAAGGGACACTTGAAAGTAGAACATTTTTTAATCTGCTGAGAGTTCTCTGGAGTTCTTGGAATAAAAGATGTCTAGAAACCCTTCCAGATGGTCTTTAGTTCCAAGAAGGAGGGACTGGGAGTCATGACTGTATGAGACATGGCAGCATTTATTTGGGTAGGTATTGGCAATGATTGGGAAGGAAGAGCAGCTGCAGCAAGTAAGAAGGAAGAGCAAGCTGCAGTAAACTTAGTTTGTTTCAAACATCCCCCTCCTCAAAATTAAAAATCACTTTGGAAGATGCTCAGTGCTGGCATCGAACACTCACACTGCAAACAGGAAAGCAGTTGCTCTGTAGCCCATATAGTTCTGCTGCTACAGGGAAAAACACATCCCCTGGCCTATATTGATGAGTGTTATGGAGGAATTTCTCCTTCCTTTAGAAATTGCTCCCAGCTTTACACTTTGCAAAAACTGTGAACTCGGGACTTCCATGCCAACAGATTTTTTGTGATGGAAGTTGCACAGGAAAAATGGGAGGCCCATGCTGTATCGAGCAACAGTTTAGTTCAATGCAATGGGTGATAAGGCTTCGAAGCACTTAATCTTAATACTGAAGATACGGAAGAAACTGATGTTTCTTCAGTAAACACCGATGGCTGCTTATGAGGATATTGGAACGTTTTATTTTCTTTTAGAGGAAGAGGCAGCCAGTGTTTCTCTGGTTTACCTCTGCAACAAAATAGATCACTAGCATACAAAGCAGGACCTGTGAACTGTCTTGTACAAATGTGTTCACTTAGAATACCCCTGAGCTTTTGCCTCCCCACTGTGACTGGTTGTATATCGCAAAGCAGAAGTTGGAAAAAGGGGAAGTGTTCAGTTCCTCACCATACATAGCTTGCCAGCTAAAATGGGTCTTTGTACACATCTCCTTTTGAAAAACTCTTAGGGCAGGAAAGAAGAGCTTGAAAGACAGAGGAAGAAACCCAGCACATACCTGATGTGAATTACCAAAGAGCCTTCCCCAGTGAGTGCAGCCATAGCATTACTTTGTTCAATCAATCAGGGCTCTCTTTGTAGAAGTAGCCATTTTTATATAAGCTATTGTAGCTTGAGAATCAAGTCAGAAATGTCTCTGGCATTTTTGGGGGAGATGTACATAGTCAGCGATTATATTCCTGCATTTGTCCCACATGTTGCTTTGTGCAGCAAGTAGTTAAACTGTGGAATTTGCTCCCATCCCATGTGATTGTGGCTGCAAACTTGGATAGCTTGGAAAGGGGGATTGGATCCATTTGTGGACAAGATGACTACATACCACTTCCATTATCAGGGCCAAGATGTTTCTGTGTAGCATGGAGCTGACCACTGTGTGAGCAAAACGCTGCACTGGACTGGCCTTGGTCTGATCTTGCAGGTCTGTTAAATTCTTATCTGTCAGCGTGGAAAATATATTCTTCTGCAGTGGTGCAACTCTGCTTAGGTGTATTCCTGATGCTTGTAGTCCCCAGTGTCCTCCCAGGATTACATCAGTGCTGAAGAAATCAGCACTGACATGTTGATTTACTCGGTCACAGTGACCTGAAGGCTCAGAGTTTGTGCTGGGTTAATGTTGTGTATGAATGAGGAAATCTGCTTCCTTAGTACCCATCGTCTGGTTTTGCTTTTGCTTTTGTTCTTACCATAATCTTAGGAGGCAAATCTGCCTAAAAGTCATTAGCCCAAGTGCTAAAAGGGGGACTTGATCTAAGTATGTCCCCTGCTTTAAATCCAACACTTAGTCCACCCTGCCATCGCCATTATTTTAATTAATTAATAGATTAATAGAGATGCTCTTTTGTATGTTCCTGACCCACTCTTGAAAGCCCACATTAGCTTCTCCAAAGGCTAGGAAGGGTTAAGCACGGTGGAGCAGCGTGAACAAAAGAGCAATGCTCGGCAGAGCAGAGGTTCCCTGTGATCTGATTGCAGTTGGGTCATTTGAAGGAAAGTGGGTGCAGGAGACTGTTATTTTGACAGGGCGTATGGGCTGCTTTTCTCTCTCTCTGCTGGATGACTGTGTTACACGCATTGACGTCAGAACCCTTACTGATCAGCGATCAGTATTCAGTTCCTGCAGCGGGTCAGGTTTATTTCTCCCTGCCTCTTTCTTTCTCCGCTACCTTTTATCAGCACCTCTCTCCGCCGTGACTGCTTTGCTCACCTTACCAAATAACAAAGGGTCTACACGTCTCTCCGATGAAGCCAAGGAGGTTGACTTGTACTAACATGCGGATGCCCTTTCTTAAATTACTCTCCTTTTAGATCATTTGCTCTTTTTGGATCGAAGTTCCCCCCTCCCACACACAGATAATTAATTAAGGACTCTTTTTTTTTAAAAAAAAGCCTAACAGAGGAGGGTTTGCATAGGCAAAGCTGGTATGTTTAGTACTTAATTTCAAGAAATAAAAAGCAGTTACTCTGGGCATGAATTCTGGAAAGGAGAGAGGAAAGACCAGGCCTGTGGGAACCTTCCTAATATTGTTATGGAAAACTGTGTGGCCCTGCTAGTCTCTGCTCTGGCTCTTTTTGTCCCTGTGCCTCCAACATAACCTTCTTCAGCCTTCCAGAGTTTGCTTCTTAACAACAACCTTGCAGCTGGGCACTTTGCTTTTATATATTACACCGTAAATGGCTATCTACAGGGATGGATCTCTTGGGAAGGGGGAGAAAAGAATGAAAATCTTGCCATCTCCCAATTAGAATTCTGCTCCACCAAACACAATTTTTCTTCCATCCTCAAATTTTTAGCATTGCAAAAAATGAAACCTTGAAAATCATTTATGCCCAGAACTGTTCATTTGCTGTGTTGGCATTCCCATGGGAACTTTGCTTGCCTGTTCTCTTCAGATGCCTAAACTGCATTTCGGAATGCTCCACTGAAGTTTTAAGTTACCGCAATGCTAGAAATTCAAGAACTGAAGGAAAATGTCATGGAGGGGACAGCATTCTTGCAGGGGCAATGCCCTCATTCCCTCTACACACACCCCAGCTACTCTGCTGTCTGTCTTTCTGTTTTTTTCACTGTCTCTAAGAAGAGATACAGATCTTTTGTTGTTTGGTAATGTGATCACACTGTGAAGGACAGGGCTTCTGAGTCTTCAAACATTTGCACCAAAGATAAGGGGGTTTCATTGGACAGAACCAGGGCTGTTCAGATTTGTTCATCTTCACTAAGATTAAAATAGTTCTCCAGTTTAGCCCTCCTTGCCACCAAGTGAACGGTGCTTCAACTCAGCTTGTTGGGCCGTGTCATCCCAATCTGAGGTCCTACCCCCCCCCACTTCCCAGTTCAAGACCAGTTCTTTGCAGACAGAGAGGTAAAGCAGCCAAGGTCTCTGTCTTTCCGCCTGGCTAGGCAGATGCAGCCTGGGCTGCCAAGGTGAGCATCCTCTCAATGCTCCTCTTGCAGAAAGCAGGTCCAGTGTTCCAGCATGATGTGTTTAGGGCAGAACCCTTTCCAAAAGACCAGGCAGCACAAGGGACTGTATTCTCCTGGAAGGGGCAGGAACACAAAAGAGCCCAAAGTTCACCTTCAGAATGGAAGGACTCTGTTTTGGACAGGAGAGTCTGTGAAGCTGTCGACTTCATGCTTGCAGGGAGAACCGAGCGGGGGAGCAGTCCTATCCTCTAAGGCCAGGGAGGTGTCTTTAACTCTCTTATGGAGGGTTACTGTCAGGTTGGCTGCTCTTTTAAAAAGGGACAAGTGAATGGGAAGGCCACGCCCCATCCAACTAGGCACAGCTGTCGTGCTTTGCCACATCCTTAATGCGCCTCAGGTGAACAAGTGAATGCTTATGTGCAAGTCTGTGCAAGAAAAAGACTGAGAGGCATGCAGTTCCTTATTTAGGTTTAATAATGTTCTGACGTTCCACACAGAGGATTAAAATCTTAGCAAACAAGCTGCGTAGTACTCATACTTCGGGTACATTTTTGTTGGCATTACGGGGAGTGTGTAAAAATATGTAGGGAGGCACACCTCTCCTGGCTCATCCCAAAGCTTTAACAACTTGTGTTCAAGTGAAGCCAGGTCATTTGAGTTGTAAATTGTTGGAGGGGTTCAGTGCTTCATAGATCCCATCGCTTGTTGGTACCGTTGCATATATTGTAAGTGCTGGAGCCAGAGGAAAGCAAGCAAACCAAAGCCTTTTTTCAAATTATTTTGAATATGTCCGTGAGAGAAGGGTGTTTTCAGTGCAGCAGTTTGATTTCTTGTGTGTATTTTTTTCCCCATGAAGTTCATGTGTCCCTGGTTATAATAGCTTCACTAGCTGCTGGTCTGGTTTCTGAGTATAATTCAAATGGCTGGTTATGGCCTATAAAACCCTACATGGCTTAGGTCCAGGTTATCTGAAGGACCGTATTCTCCCATATGAGCCTCTCTGTGTCTTTCAGGAGAAACCCTTCTTTCCATTCTGTCACCCTAAAAGTTACGTCTGGTGGGAATGTGGGAGAGGGAGTTCTCCATGGCTGTTCTGGGCTCTGGACTTTCCTCTCTAGAGAGGCTGGACTACCAGCCTACATGGTGTCCTTCTGGAGGCAGGCAAAGGCTTTTTGTTTCAAAAGTCCTTCAGGAACTAACTGCACATGGAGAAGGCCTTTTAATAATGTGCTGTAGTGTCTTTATTTGTGTGGGGTTTTAAAATTGGCTTTAAAGTTCTTCTGTTTTCTTTATGGTCATTGTCATTGCGTGCCTTCATGTTGTTTCTGACATATGGCAGTCCTAAAGCAAACACTCAGTGGGTTTCCATGGCCGTAGTCCGATGTTCAAACCACTACACTGTGCCGACGCTCAAAAATAATGTATTTTGTAGTTGTTACGTGCTGTCAAGTTGTTTCTGAACCTAAGGTGAACTTGTCATGGGCTTTTCTGGAGCTGAGAGTATGTGGCATGTCCAGGGTCACTCAACACGTTTCCATGGTCTAGCAGGGAATCAAACCCAGGTCTCCAGGAGCATTGTCTGATGCTCAAACCACTATACCATGCTGGCACGTGGTTACTGTTATGTGTCTTCAAGTCAGCTCTGAGTCATAGAAACTCCATTGTAGGGTTTTCTTGGCAAAATTTTCTTCAGAGAAAGTTTGCCATTACCTTCCTCTGAAGCTGAGAGAGTGTGATCTGCCAAGGGTCACCCAATGGGTTTCCATGGCTGAGCCAGGATTTGAACCCTGGTCTTGCAGGGTCCAAAGCCAGGCTTGGGAGCCAACAGTTACTTGCAGGATTACCTTCTCCGCTTCCCAGGCTGAAAGAAGAGGGATGTTCCTTTGTTGTGGAGCTCTCTTTTACATCTGATATATTAGCGTAAAAGAGTAGTTAGCTCAGCGTGTTAATACTGGAAAACAATCGTGTGTATTTGTGTGACACGTAGCATTACCAAATAGGCATTCCCCAGAGTATAGGTCCCTGTCATTTTGCCATATCAAAATTATGCATGATCTGGTTTGGAAACCTCCTGAAAAGTCCTCAGTTTGTGCTGAAAGACTGTCTAACCTGCCACCACTCTGCACACCTGCATATAAGTCTAGAAAAGAGAGATTGCTTTGTGTTTTTTGAGATGCTAAAGTGAATTTTTTTTTGTTTTAAGTTCACAAAGTCTGGTGGTGACACCAGCTGCCTGAGCAAGAAACAGAGGGCCCAGCTTTTCATAGTTTAATTCTGTGGCTCATCGATTGAGGAAAGACAGAATGTAAGAGGAAGTGTGATGTGAAAAGCAGTCTGGGTTTCCCAGTTGTCTTCAGATAAAATGAGAACAAGTTTCTTCCCTTCCAGGAGATTATGACTTCAGGGCTGGAAGGCACCTCAAAGTAAATTAGACCATCTCCTGCCGTTAAAAGGATCAATACTTTTGAAACCCTCAGCATGCATTTAATTTATTTTTATTCTACTTGTGACTTCACAATATCCCTTTTGCAATTTAATTCTGTAGCTCTTTGTTTTTCCAGAACTTGAAATGTTCCCATTCTGCTTAAGGCGATATGTGAACACAGTATATTCTGCTTTCAGCCACCTTTTCTTATGAGCTGCTGGCTGCTTTCCGTTACCCCTGTGTGTTTTGTGTTGTGTTTTATTTTAGCTTAATTTAAAGACTCTCAGTCATTAGTAGAGTTTATCCCACAGCCTTGCCCAAAGGAAAACAAGCAATGTGAATGTCCAGGACAAAACAGTGTTGTTTTTTAAAGTGTTCTTGTAAGGTGTTCTTGGCATTGGCTACTCTACCACAAATTGCAAATTACACAGTAAGCCTTTGGCCTCGCATCCTATTTCCCTCCTGCATGGCTGTAAGGAACTGCAGAAAAACAGCAATTTGTTCTGATGTCCCTGCCTGGACAAACAAGCCAACTTCAAGCCACAGTTGATGTAACTGGTTTGTTCTAACTAACCATAGTTGAGATTAAACACAGTTGTGATGTTACCTGAATCTAAAATAGAAACAGAGTTGCCATTCTCTTCCTTGTGGCCATTGTGGAAGGAAGCCATAGTAAGGTGGAGGGCGTGTGAGACATCTAATTCATCATCTAAGCTCCAAACTGTGCTTTAGTATTATGGATGAACTAGGTCATTGTCTGCATTGCTGATCTAAGGGTTGGGAAATCAGGTGACAGGAAGTTGTTCGTGAGGGTGCTATTTTTGTTTTGTTTTTGTTTTTGCAAGTATTAGCTGCCGAGTGCTGGACCAAGTGGTCTTTTGCCTGATCCAGCAGGGTGGTTTTGATGCTCTTATTTGGACTGCAGTTTGCTTTGCATAAGGCAAACCAGAAGAACAGTCTTTAATATTTGAACGATAGTTTTAAAATGGTGACTGTAAGTGAAGTTTTTGTCCGGACGTAGGCGCTGAGGTGCTGAATTGTCTGATTCTTAGTTCCTTATCTTCCTTTCATTTCCAGATAGTTACACACAAAGCAGCTACACACAAAAAGGCAAGTTCTGACACCATTGAGCTTTGGGATTGGACCCCAAACGCTGGGTCTCAGGGAGGAGCGGTGTCAGTCTGCATGGTTTTAGGGTCACCCAATTGCTCTTTGAGGCTGCAGCCATTTCAGTCCCTGCTCTTGGCTTAGGCCATTTCCGCACTAGACTGTTATAGTGCTATTATTCTACTTTCAACATCCTATGGAATCCTGGGGTTTGCAGTTTAGGGAGGGGCCTCAGAGGCCTCCAGGATTCCATAGGACGTTGAAAGTGGAATAATAGCACTGTAACAGTCGAGTGCGGAAATGACTCCAGTCTGCTTCCCCACCTTTGAACTGTATAGGCAAGCAGAGATTGCAGAAGATGAGTTGGGAGGTAAGAATTGTTGCATCTCAGAGCCCGGGTTATCCTGGGTGAACTTGGACTCTCTTCCTCCAACAGAAGGCAGCGTGCTCATCGCTGCACAGAGGCCTTGATGCATGTACAAAGTCTCCTAACCGGCAGTGTGTGTCAGCCCTGCTATCTGCTGATAATCCCACATGGCACTCACATGTCCCTCAACTATTCAGAAGGGAGATAAGACTAAACCAGCAGCTCTCTGTCACCAGACGCTTTGAGATTTCACTCACAAGATTTCACCGAGCTTCACAGAAGGAAGTGGGCTTCTTGTTTTCAGGCAGGGCTTTCTGCAAAGACACAGTTGGAAGCCCAGTTTGCCTTGTGTACTTTGGTGTTCCGTTCTTGCCTTTTTTTTTAAGTAATCAGGGCAACTCCTTTAAAGAGGCCATTAAGTGAGAAGCTAAGCACCCTTGCTATGCTAATAGTAAGTGCACGGAGCCGTGCTGCATAGGGCTTGCGATACATATACTTTTGACAGCCGTCTTTGACAGAGTAAAGCGCAGAGAGAATTGGGAACATACACTTGCTTGTCTCTTGGAGGCTTTTAAACTACGAGTGCTGTACTGGTTCAAATCAACGCCCTCTTGCTCTTTTGTTTCCCCCATCACACTAGCTACGCAGGAGACGTAAAATTGCAAAAGGGCGAGAACAGACTGTTACTTTCTCTCCATTGTGTCCTCTTCACCAAGCTCCTTAATTGTTCACCTCCTCTTTGCTCTTGATCCATACATTCTGCCCTTTTAAGCTGTTCTAACTATAGAGGTAGGCATTTTAGCTGCTTTTAAGGCACTCTAGGACATCGGTGACTTGGGCGCGGATCTGCAGATACGTATAGCAGGGCTGGAAGTTGCTGATTGAGCATGGTAGCTATTTAGCTGCAGGTCCCTGATGGGAGTGTTGAATGCGCAAGAGAGACCCATGCCGAGCAGAAGACGAAGTTCAGTACCCACTGAAGAGGAGTGGGGAGGGGGAGGCAAATGAGAAACTGGATCATAGCTGTTTTTTCAGGGTCAAGGTTAAAATCTGATCTCAGATTCCCCAAGTGCCCTCATAAAGGGCTCCTATGATTTTTCCAGCCCAGACTCCCAGAAACGGTGTGTTTTTCCATAGGCTCAGACAGGAAGTGCCCATTGTTGTGAAATTCCTTGGCATTTCTTCAGCATGTTCAATGCTTTAAATCAGGGGCAGGCAATCAAAGGCTCTCCAGATGCGCTGGACTCCAGCTTCTGTAAACTCTGACCATCGGCTATGCTGGTTGAGGCTGACCGGAGTGTTGGTCCAAAACATGTGGTGATCACCCGGATGCCTGCCCTTGCTTTAAGCTAAGGGCCTTATCTGTGAGACAGCATGAAATGAGCCTCTGTTGTTGATATTAGAGAAAGCCCGAGGGCATACAAAGCACCCCTTCAGACAAGGCACAGGCAGTAATTGTATTCAGAAGCACCAAGTATACAGACAGTCCTTAGTGAAGACCCTGATGAAGTAGACACAGGAGATCTAGAGCAGTGCTGGTCAGGCTATCTGGTGTGGCCAACCAGCCGTTTTTCCCCTCAGTGTGCCAGGGACCACTACCACATTTGTGGCATGTTGTTACCATATTCATGTAGCTTCCTAGAACCTCCCTGTAGACCAGCAGCCAGTAGCTCACAGACTAAGATTACTCCATGGACCACTTTGAGTAGGACATCAGTGAGAGAAAAATGACCTATTGTCCAAATGGCTCTCACGATGAGTTTGTCACACGATGAGGAAGATACGTCACCTGCTCTTTTCTTTAGATTTATTGCCTGACAGCCGTAGCACAGAATTCATACTGCTTCCATGTGAAGGGTGCGGTCTAGAAGACATACAGCATTGGGAGAGATTGCACATTCTTGGGGAATTCTGTTCCCCATGAATTGGAGAGCTTCACAAGACTCAGCCCTTAAGAAAGAGTTACAGATGTTTCATTGAGCTATAAAGCCTCAAATGAGAACAAGAAGAGTTCCCAGGATATCGTTAAACCTAAACAAAGTCCCATGAAGTCCAGATTGTCCATGGAGAAGTAGGATGTAATATGTAATGGGTGGGCCTGTTTCATTACATTCAGCTGCACACATATACTACTAAATAAAGAATTCCTTAAAACTGCCCTTCAAAAATGTTGTTGTCTATTACCCTTTCTTTTCCTTCTTTCCTCTCTTTACAGATTTCGGGTTTGGCAACTTCTACAAAAGCGGTGAGCCCCTGACAACGTGGTGTGGAAGCCCCCGTATGCGGCCCCCGAGGTTTTTGAAGGCCAGCAGTACGAGGGTCCACAGCTGGATATTTGGGTATCTCCACTGTATTAAGTAAAGCGTCCTACTAAAGAAACTGCTTTCTCCTTTACTTTGGTTTCCTTCCTTTTACTGGCCCGCAGATCCATTGCTCTTGCCTCTTTAGACATGTCACAGAGACCGAATAGCTTTGAAGCCTCCTTTTGAAACCGGCACCTATTGTAAGGCAGGAAATAATTCAGTTGATGCAGAGAGCTGACCTTCTCCCTCCTGAATCTCTGCAAGGCCGGGCTCAAGCGGCCATGCTGTGCTTTAGCGCATTAATTCCTCCTGCCTTGGGAGTTCAAACCAAATTCTCGCTAATGCCAGAGGCATTCTCTGAGTCATTTGCACATGGCTGCTATCTGCCCTCTTTTTGTTGAGCGAACAGGCTGCTTGCCTTGAACAATTCCGCTGCTGCGGGCAGGTGCATGCAGATGAACCAAATGTGCGTGCGTTATGTGTGTGTGTGTGTTTGCTTGCTTTGTGCCACTTTAATGGAAGGGGACATTCAGGGTGACAAGGAAGTCTTGCAAAGTGCAAAGAGGAGAGAGAATGTGCTGAGCCAGATTCCTTAAACATTTTAATGCATTGTCAAGCATGCTGTTCCTCATTTGTTCATCTTTTTGTAATTGAGTCTTAGTGTCTCTGGGTATTAGCAACGCCATCCTCACAGCAGGCTTTTGCAGGCTGAGTTGTTGTGCCAGGATTTGGGGCAAGAGCTAAGATGTGCTAGGCTGAATATTTCGCTAATGCTTAGCTCAGCATTTTTTGATTGATTTGCAGTCACGGGAGTGTGCCTACAGGTCTCTCCAGCAAGGAAAACTGGGCAGTTTTCTATCTTCTCTTTCTTCATAGCACGCACAAATTCAGTTGGTCTGTGGTCATTCCACAGTGGGTGGGTTGTACATCTACGAAACCTACCCTGTTGGAATTGGCTCCTGCTCTCTGTTCCATTTAAAAACAAGGCAGGGCCAAGGCAGGAGTGTTGCCTTCTGCCATGTGAAGATACATCCATGTTGTTTAACAAAGAAACACATCTCAACAACAAGCGTCAAGGAAGCAGTTCTCGCCTTGTTGCGGCTGCTGTCCTGTAACTTCTAAGTCAGTGGTTCTCAACCTGTGGGCCCCCAGATGTTTTTGGACTTCAGCTCCCAGAAGCCCTGAGCATTGACCATAGTGGCTGGGGCTTCTGGGAGCTGAAGTCTACAAACATCTGGGGACCCACAGGTTGAGAACCACTGTTCTAAGTGAACTTGGTGCGCAGGCCGTCTATGCCCAGAGATTTACGGCAGCTGATTGGAGGACAGGCTAGTACAAGTGGAGGTTGGGGAGATGTTTGTGAAGGTGGCTGACTTTGCCAGGTTGCTAACAAAATAGCTGTGGACGCAGCAGGTGAGGTGGGAGAGAGGCTTCTGCGCTCAAGCATAAAAGCTCCCTTAAACAAAAAAACAAACAACAACAAAAATTGCTGTCTTTTCCAAAAACAAAGAAAGAATAAAGAAAGATAAATGTTCCTGTTATAATGATGGGATTTGGTTCCATAACCATTACCCCAAATCTCTATGAGATAAACTTGCCAAGGAGAACAGAATGTGTCCCTTTAAAGGGGGAGAGAGGACTTTAAACGTACTTAAAATCTACTTTTATAGCCCTGTCCCACTTAAGAATGCCTTTCCATTATGTCCCCACAGTTTCTGTGTGGCATTCAGCAGTTTGACAGATTTGAAAATTTCCTCTCATGCTCTTAGACAGCATACATATTTCCAAAATAGAGTTCAGCCGTTAGCATAGTGCTGATAATTTTACTTTGCCTCTTCCTTTATTCTCTCCCCTCCCATCTTATGTAATAACTCTTAACGGGCTTTGCATAAAATCAGGCTCTTATCCTGACCTTCACAAGGATTTCTTCCCCTAAGCTTTTTCAAGTTGGGAACCAGAAAGGATCAGATTTGTGTACTCTGAGAAGCAAGAATTTGTGCAAAATTTGGTGAGGGATTCATGCATGGATTAAGAATACCTACGCCTCTATTAAAGATGGTTTGTATTTTCTCGAGTAAAGCTAGTTTCTTGATTCCAGCCTCCTTTATTAGTGCTGCTAAGGATCTTGTCTGTTCTACAGTTCCATTTCGTGAGATTGCTCAGCTTTGCTAGAACGTGTCTATAGTCTTAACAGATATATTTGGGCAGTGTGGCCTAAAGCCAGGTGGTAGCCCCAACCCGTGGACCTCTTGAATGGCAAATCCATACAGCTGTCGATCCCATCAATTCAGTGGGTCTGTTTTAAGTGGAGGTAGCATCTGGGTTTAAGCTGGTGTCTGTTCTCTCTGGTATTGTGAGGAAGGAGTGGATTCCACAAGGGGAGAACTTTTTGCCCTACTGTTGAGAGGTGGATGTCACCTCATTTGAGAAGTCTTCTCCTAAACGCAATGACAGTGTTGCAGTTGAGGACAAATATGGAGACATCACACCCAGACAGACCCAGCTGATGAAGCAGAACCGGCAAGTGGCTAGTTGGATCGCAAGCATATAGCAAATGCGGAAGGGATTGGCCCTAGCTTATGAATTAGTTGTGATCCAGCAGTAATAATTTCAAACTGATTCTTTTGACATCTGGGTTTGGTCAAGATCAAAAGCCTCCTCTCTCTCTAAGGCTGCAGTAGACAGGTTTGGAGCATGCCTTTCACCGCTAACCAAGCCTTGGCCAAGTTTAATTCTGGCACAGCCCAATTGTTGCAGCCAAGTTAAGCAAGTGTGAAGCACTTTTTTTCTAAAGTCCAGAGAGGTTTCTTGCAGAATTCTAGAAGAAGAAAATGGACAGAGTGCAAAAACTTTTAAAAAAAAATCATATCCTATGTTTCTCCTAAAAGTGGAAGTCAAAGCAACTGGTTCTAAGATTAAAAAAGAGATCCGAATAAAAGCACAAACATTTATAACATTAAAACACGACTAAACAAATTGTAATATTAAAATACTATAAATTTAAAAGCAGTTTTAAACAGTAAAAGAGTAGAATGGCTACCCATTAAAACTCCCTTCTGCAACAATCAGTTAGTTGCCAAAAGATCACCTGAATTAAAAGAGCTTTTTCTGTTGGGGGAGAACAGGGAAGGTGGCCATCTAGCTCCCGCGGAAGTGAGTTTGCCAACCTGGGAGCAGCCACTAAAGAGGCCGTGGCTTATGTCACCACCAAACATGTTTCTGAGCGTAATGGGACTGGGAAAAGAGCCTCACCTGAAGATCTGAAGGCCCAGGCTACCTCATATAAGAGATGTGGTCCTTCCAGGGGCCTCAATCCAAGTCATAACAGAGCCTTGGATATTTGTGTATTGCGTTTTGAAACGCTAAGATGTAGGAGAGATTTTGGGTGTGTTGGTTGTGGGACAGATTTTGACCCGTCTCCTTAACTGTGTCAGTGTGCGTTCAAAGACAAATCCAGCACTCTTTTGCTCCTGTTTTCCAGAGCATGGGCGTAGTTCTCTATGTTTTAGTCTGTGGGGCACTGCCTTTCGACGGGCCCACCCTCCCCATCCTGAGGCAGCGAGTCCTGGAAGGAAGATTCCGGATCCCCTATTTCATGTCTGAAGGTAACACCGGCCCGTACCACTGTTCTTGAGATGTTTTATTGTCGGTTCCTTGCATTGGTTAAGCAGTGTCAGTGTGGTGAAGATATGGAGGAGGAAGATAAAAATTCTAAAGGCCCATTGTGAAGCTGCAGTTCGGTTCTTCCCTTATACAGTATTGACTCCTTCTGTGGACCACGGTTCCCTTCATCCCTTCGCCTTAGTGGCTGGCTGTTGGCTGGAGCATTCTGGGACCTCTATTCCAGAAAGTAATGCTTCCCAGCTCTTGATCTGGTGGTCTTTTTCATGCCCCCTTTTTTCTCCTTGCAGAGTGTGAGCATCTTATCCGCAGGATGCTGGTCCTGGACCCATCCAAGAGGCTGACCATTGCTCAGATCAAAGAGCACAAGTGGATGCTGGTGGAGGTTCCTGTCCAGAGACCTGTTCTCTACCCTCAGGGACAAGAGAACGAGCCTTCCATTGGAGAGTACAACGAGCAAGTGCTGAGGCTGATGCACAGCTTGGGAATCGACCAGCAGAAAACCATTGAGGTAAAACAGTCTTTGTTGCCGGGGAAGGTTGTCTGCAGTGGCGCTTCCACTGCTGTGGGGAGGGATGGCTGAGAATCTTTCCTTCTTGTTCTTTACCATGGTTGGGCTTTCTGTGTCACGGCTCAAGAAGTTAAGTGAGCCCAGTGCTTTAGAAAAAATTGGGAGGAGGCGGAATTGATGGGTCCCAGGTATCAGAATATGTGTCCAAGAAAGGAGTGCTTTGCTGATGTCCCTGCAACTGGCTTTTCCAGCATACAGTCTATAGCCAAGAAGAGGAACAGGTACATGTGGGATCTCTGGGCTGTTTATGTGTCCCTCACCTTTTTTTTTCTTCAGAAAAGCTTTTTAATGAAATCTCTGGGAGGATCCTGGAATAATTTCATGTCCTCTCCCACCCCTACCCAGAAGCATTTAGGTTGGGGGAGCTTTTCAAAACCAGACGTGACTTCTGGTTCACTTTCTGCTCTGAAGTGGGCTCTCCTTGACTTGAAACAGCTTCTTTGGCAGCCAAACTCATAGCAAAAAATGCTTTCCCACTCCCTAGAATGTGTGTGGGCAATGGAGCCCATTTTGGGGGGGCCCAACACCCCAATTTAAAAAAAAAAAGAATTGGCATGGTTTTCACACATTTTTGGCAACTGATGGGCAAAAACATCCCCACCCTCACAAGCACCCAAGAGTCCCATACTTTGCCCCAGATACTTTCATTTTTTTCTCTAGTCGCTCTCAGAAAGGCAGCAGGAAATGACATGGTACTGGCCTAGAGCTTTCAGGAGGGATATTCAGTTTAAAAAAAGAATTAATGTGGGGGCTCACAATGTAAGATTGTGGCCTTCTGAGATCTGTTAGGGATGCGTGCAGTCCTCAGACCCATGGTTTTCGATAGCAGCTCCTCTTTTCTGGGAGCCACTCTGCAGAGAATGTAAGAGTGACAGCAAAAAGCAAAGCCATCTTGGTATATCTGAAAAATGTGCCCTTTCAGTGTTGTCTCTGGAGAGAAACCAAGAGTGAAGACTTAAGTAGATACTTAATCTTTAGGTGCTCACTTTACCTATCCATCCCATGGATCTGGCATTTTTATCCTTCTAAATAGATCAGGCTAAGAATCCTTTCAAACATTGTAGGTGCACATCTTTTTGAGGTGGAGGATTGAAAAATTTCATTTTTGCACATCCTTATTGCTGAGCCTTCCCATGTTTCACAGCCTAAAGCAAGGGGAATGAATGTTCATGTGGTCTTGTTCCCCATTCTATTGGGAGGACATATTTTAGGAAATGCTGTGGATAAAAAGAAGACACCAAACAGGAAGCAAACCTCACTTTTTCTTTAAGCTCCTGAAATGTGAGATTTGACGATGGGAGGTTAAAATAGGAGAAGCATGCACTTGCCTCTTTATTTTTGGTGTCTCGGCTAGGATTCCAAATCAAGCCTCTTACCAGAAATACATGCTGAAATGCTCCCTGAGGAGTCTGTGTGATCACTTCCTCCAGAGTGGTCGATATTTTTAGCCAGTGTGGAGCCTGCAGTATTAACGCTTCCTGCCAGAAAGTGTCATGGGGAGGTGGGTTGGCGGGGGGGGGGCTCAAACTGTGTGCCTCTCTGTCCCTGAGGGCTCTGTTTCCCATCATGGCTCAGACTCTGGAACGGCTAGTTGGTGTTGTCTGTTGCTTGTGGGGGGTTTTGATGATCAGGAGATGGGGCTCGGAGAAGACAATAAGCAGCAGGCGTGAATTGTTGGGTTACTCACTCCTCTGCTGTCGTGCTGCTGGTGGAGGCACGGCAGGGCTTTAGGGGGCCCTGCACTAATCCCCTCCGCCTTTTGATTAATGAGAGAATGCTGAGCTGGGAGAGAGGGATCCAAAAGGATCTTATCTTGCCACCCACGCAAATGGCAATGGACTTACGGAAAACAGTTCTGTTTGAATCCCTGAAAGTTGCCTGACCTGCAGAATGCGATATGTGGAACTTGGGGATGCTACTTTTGGGGGATTTTGTCTTCCAGAATCCACTACTGGCCATGCTGGCTGGGGAAATTAGGCCAAAGATAACTTTTCCAAGGTCCAGGAGACAATTCTCCCTCTCGAGTTTGCTATCTCATCTCCCTGTTAGAAAGTTTCCTTCCAAACCCAGGATCTGTCCCTATGACTTCTCCCCAGGACATACTGCTCAGTGGAACTCTGCCCTACTCGCTTGTCTTCACAGTTGTGTTGATCCTCCTGGATTCAGCAAAGAGTGAAAGATAACAGACATCCTGACATAATGCTCAGATGCTTGTTCTCTTCTCAGTCCCTGCAGAACAAGAGCTACAACCACTTTGCTGCTATCTATTACTTGCTGGTAGAGAGACTCAAGTCCCACCGCAGTAGCTTCCCTGTGGAGCAACGGCTAGATTCGCGCCAGCGGCGGCCAAGCACCATCGCCGAACAAACCGTCGCCAAGGTAGGCAGAGGGAGGAATGTAGGAAACTGCTTTTGCAGTTTTCAGCTTTTGCGGTCCTTACTTGGAGATGCCAGGGAGTGCGCCTGGGAACTTCTGCCTGCAAAGCAGGGCCCTTCCCTCTGAAATGTGTCCCATACTACACAGGCAGCTAACAGTCACGGAGCTCTTCTGCTCTTCCTGACAATCCCCATTTCCATTCTGCTTAGGTTACCTGTATTTTTAGATCACAGCCCACAATCTGTCTGTGCAAAGGATTTCTCTGCTGTGTGCCACTATCATGAAAAGGATGTGATATCAACTATTCCTCTGGTGAGGTTCTAGGCTAGGGGTGGGCACAGTGCAGCCCACAGGCCGCACTTAGCCTCAGACCCCACTTTTGTGGCCCCTGAAGCCCCCACCAGTCCCTCAAAATCCCCACAGTGCTCAAAAATGTGCCAAAAACAAAAATCAGTCCACTCCCACAGGTACTCTAGAACCCCCAGTACCTCAGTTCTCCTCTGTAGTACTTCTCAAAATGGTGACAGGAGGTAACATGATGTCACTTCCTGTTGCCATTTTGAGAAGGATTGCAGAGGAAAATGGAGATAAGTGGTTTCCTATGAAGGGATGCGGTGCACCGTGGTGTCCCAGGGGGCAAAATTGGCCCCCGTGGAGTCCCCCCACAGAAAGTAGTCTGTCTGGTGCAGCAACATGAAAATCAAGAAGGGAGGTTGAAGTTGCCGCCTCTGACGTTGGCATTTCAAGCTGAGCATTCCAGAGACAACAAAATTTGGGCTGGCATAATCACCGAGAGAGTGACCCAGAAAATCCCCAGCTCCGTCTTGCCTCTGTCACAGAGCTGGTAGGTAGCATTAGGTGGACTGGCCTCTCTCGGGTTCAGTTGCCTCCCCCCACCCCCATTCTGCATTATGGGAACGATAATGTTGACCTTCCTGAAGGGGCGATTGTGGGGATTACTGCGTGTGAAGCTGTCTGACTACTTCAGAGTGCTATGCAAATGCACGCTAAGTAGCTGATGGCTTTCCCCACCAACCCTCCCTTCCCCTGCTTTAGGCAGATGTCACCATTCCCCTGACATGCAAGTCACAAACAGCATCAGGTCGGAAGCCACAGGGTCAGAGCTGGCCCACAGTAACACTCTCAGAAACCAGCTGGTGGTCTGAAGGCAGCCAGGCTGCTAAATTGTTTTTCAGTGAAACATGCCGACTGTCCTGTGTTGGGCAGTTTTTTCACGATCTTCCTGCTGGCACAGCTTTCATTTCAGGGTTCCTAGTGGAATCTCTTGTGTCTCATCCCACAGTTGCGTCAGTCAAACACACACCAAAGTGTGTGTCTTGCCTTAAAAACAGCAACAATTGTTTGGACCTGATAGAATGTGAAAAGTTTGGGAGCTCCCGATACTGCACTTTCTCTTGTTTCCCGTTTGTGTGTGTTCGTTTTTTTTAAAATGTATGGAAACCAAGCGAGGCCGGAGACAAAGGAACAGCATCAGCCTCCAGGCCTAGCGTGGAACGGGGTTGAGGCAGTAGTCCCCTTGCCAACAGGCTTCTTGCAGGCTTTAATCAGCATGGCGCCAACCCTGGGAACATTCTGACTTGCGCTCTCTTGAAATAACAGTGAAAGCACACGCAGCCCTTAGCCCTCAGGGAAGCTCTGCATCTCTGCGACCTCTCCCATCCCCTTTGTGGGTCTGTTTCAAAAGTTCAAGCTGGGAGTGCTAAGAACATCCAGCCTAGTGTCGAAGCACTAAAAGATGAGGGGACGGCAGCGCCTTGCTTTTTTGTCTTGTGTGACCACCTTGTACGTAGTGGGTTGCAGCTTTCCCAGGTAATCTGGGATTGCTCTTATTTTCCTGCCTTTCTTTAATACCCAAGTTTGTTTTGTGTTTGCTCATTTGTTTTCCCATATTCTGGAGCTCTTAAGTCATCATGTCTTAAGCTTTCTGGTTCAGTCTGTGCATTCTTTGAGCCAGCATGGTGTAGCAGTTGGACTAGCCAATTTGCAGTGGCAGACCTCCTCTGAATAAATTTTGTCAACAATATTCTGTGACAGGGCTGCCAGAACTCGGGGTTATTTTGAAGGTGCAGAACAGCAGTAACAAACCACTGAGTGCTAGTATGGTGTGGAAACATTTCTAAGCCTTAGCACAAGGCAGTGGCAAATTTCCTCTCAAGAAATGTTGCCAAAGCAAAAGCAAAAACCCTAAAGCAAAAATCATAGGACAATTTCATCCAAAAGTTGGTGAAGACACCTAGCAACCACCAAAAAAAAAGTGTGTTCTTTGTAGCCCTTATAATTGCTCTTTATTTTTCTCTTGTAGGCCCAGACCCCCATGCCAGCTGTAAATCTGCGTCCCCAGAATGTAAGGTTGCTAAGGTCTCCCGGTCTCCCATCCGCATCTGCTGCTGAAACATTCTCTTTCCCCGCCTCTACCTGCCAGGGGGAGTCAGCTTTCATGGAGGAAGAGAGAATTGACACACCAAAGGTAAGTTTGGCGTTCCTCACATGCCCTGTGCTGGGTCCCTTGAACTTCAGAGGCCCTAATTGCTGCCCATTGGGGAAATTTCCAAAGAAAGGGGAGCATTTTTCTGATAGCCTTTAACAGTCTTCTAATGATTGGCAGTGCAGCTGACTAAGGAGTTTTCCTTTTCTGGATGGGGTTGCTCTCCATCCTAAGAGATTAACTGGGGATGCTGGTAATTCTGCCTGAGCAGTAGCTTCATCCTCCATGAATTCTTCTGAAGCCCCCGCCCTCCGTTTAGCAAATTCCATTGTGAAGTGGTGTTCCTCTTATCTCTCCTAACGCCCACCATCACCATTCACCTTCATAGCAGAACCCCAAATTCCAGTGCCAAAAGAGAGATGGATGTTCCAGCTGCAGCCCTTTTGGAAAAAGAAACTGTGTTCTCGCTTCTCTTCTCCATGCCCTGGCTAATAATCTACTTTAGATTATAGTGATATGCTTTACAGGGACTTCTTATGGCATTATTAGAGAATGCAGCAGTTTAAAGAATACTTGTTAGTATGAGTCGTGCTGACCAGATCAAGCCAGTGCTTAAGGACTCTTAAGTGGCTGTCAGTTTGTAAAACTATAAAACTCTGAATAGCTTGGCACCAGAATATTGGAAGGACCAGGCTTTGGAAAAGTTGCTGTTTTGGGCTCTTTTTCCAGAATCCTGCAGCAGTGGCTGTAGTGGATTTTGGAAGCTGTAATCTGTAAAAGTAACTCTTACAAGCTCTGGGAACGGCAGGCTGGTCCCACATGCCCCTTGCTTGCTTTGCGTGCCCTCCCTCTGGGATAGAAGGAGAGCAGCTAAGAGAGAGAACCCATTCTCTGTTGCATTGTCTGTTTTTGGAGCTCTGGCTTCTGTCTGCCTACCAGAACAAATTCTGTTGAGGTTTGGGCCCTCATGGTAAAATCTGTTCTTTCTTTCCTTAGCATCTAGTGGAATTTGATTAATCTAAGTTATGCTGCTGGTGTCTTTTAAACAAATTGATTTTGACAGTGCTTTCTGTAAAGATGTTTTGGGTTGTTTCATGTCAGTATTCCGTTAATTGATGTTGCAAGGCACTTTGGACAAAAGCTGGCTGGAAATGTTCAGATAATCAGAAAGCAAACTCTTTGCACTCTCTCTCTCCCTGTCTCTCTCTCTCTCTCTCTGGCACGTGTGCGGTTGCTCATTCCTTTCACGGTTAGTTCATGGCCGAGCCGTGTTAAATCTCCCTGTGGTATCATACAGTCATTCCCAATCATTTACAGCGCTTGTGCGGGAAACCTTTCCACAATGCATTACTGCAAAAGACGTTTCCGCCATCAAAAGCAGGTAGTTAATGAGAGGTGCGTGAGGAATGGATTCACAGGCTTCCGCTTAGCAAAAGGAAATGGCTGGCCTCCAGGTATTTTCCTGGATGAATGCTTTGCAATACTCCAAGATAAATGTGGTATCTGAACCACCTGACTGGGGGTCCAGGAAATCCAGACCCCTTGAAATCTCCTCTCCCAAGTGAAAAACTTTTCCCCAGGGAATATTTATTTATTCATTAAATTTTTTGTAACCTGCTCCCTATCTAAGGATCTCAAGGCATACAGTGAAACTACTTAACTAATTTAAAATAGTGTAAGCAGCGAACATGTCTGAAAAAGCTAAAAACATACTCAGTAGCCTGACACATTAAAAAAAGACAGATTAAAATATTTTAAAACAATTCTAAACCATGTACCGATGAAGGCTTATGGAAAAAATTTTAATGAACAGCCGTGTCTTCACTTGGCACTGGAATGAGAGGAACACTAGCATTGGAGAGGGAAACTCATGCACACAGGAGACTGGCTGAGCAGATTTCTGTGCCACTAAAATTAAGGAGGAGCTGCGGTCTCTTAAATGTTTGATTGCAATAAAACTAGCAGAGCACTGCTGCGATGAACACGGTTTGTGTGCCACATGACAGCAAAAGCCTTTCTCTGCACAGGTGAAGTGGCAGGTTCCTGGGATGCTTCTGGGGTATTATCTTGCCTGCTGACATCTGTCTTCATAAATGTTCTTGTCAGAAAAGGAGGTTTCGTTTTAGACAGCCCCGTGTTTGTGACTGAATTTTCCCTGACTCATTTTGTTAGGGAGGTTTAATGCCCTGTTAACAATGCTGCCTTTGACAGGATGCTTGAGGAACCTGTTAAATAAGTGAAAGATGGAAAAGATTCTCAGAAAGTAGATACCAAACTTAATCTAGCACGTGGCTTGTTACTGTGGAGCACATGCATGACCAACACATTAGTCCCATACCAGACCAATGTGCAGTTGGCCCTCCATATCTGCAGATTCTGCATCCATGGATTCCACCACCCTGGCTTGAAAATAACGCTCCCCTCCAAAAAAAAAATCCAAAAAGCAAACTTTGATTTTGCCATTTTATATAAGAGGCGCCATTTTACTACACCACTGTACATAACGCGACTTGCACATCCACGAGGGGTCTGAAACCAAACATTGGCAGATACCGAGGGCCCACTGTGCAGGACCAGAACACAGACATTTTCCTTTGCTGCCTCATCTTTATCTCTTCTCTAAATAACTAATTCCTACCCCAAGTCTGATTGCTATCTCTTAGTCAAATCTGTCACTCCAGCGTTCAGCCAATCCCCAGTCACCCCAAACATTCCTCGTTCATACACCCCCATTGTATCACTTTACTTTAAATCTGTACATCGAATACATAACCATATTTGATGCTCATTTCTCTAACGAGTATTTTTTTAAAATTTTATTTTACTTTTTGCAAAAGTCCAGAAATTTGCACAAGCCTCTCCCTCTGTGTCCATCCCTCTCTTCACCAGCTGGCTTTATTTCTGTGTGGCGCTTGAAGGAAAGAGCTTGGCTTCTTGCATACCAAGCACAGACTGAGAATGGAGATTTGGACCACTCCCTGTAACTTTGGACGGAAGGGCTTCACCTCCTCCGCTGCCAGCGTGGATGCCAAGGAAGTGAGCTGGCGGAGGTGATTTGTGCCCCCCCAGCTGCTGCATTCACTGATTTCACTGGTTTTTTCCCTACAAGCCTGCTTTTTCTCTGAAAAGGGAATCCTTGAGTAAAAGGTTGGTGAGAACAAACTGCTGCAGGCTTTGGAAGCTTTTGCCAGCTTAGCGACCAGGCCTGATTGAAAGGCTCGCAGATTTATTGTGGCATAAGCCAAATCTGCTACTCTTTTAAGATGCTGCAAAGTTTCTTAGTTGGGTTATAGTTGGACACTACTGGATGGATTTCAGTCTAGACTCCTAGTTTACAGCCTGCCTTAGACTATATTACGTTCAGAACGGCTGGCCAGTTTGCATATATGGTTGACTTGCATTCTGAAAACCTGTAGCCCCTGTGTTTCCTTTCAGCAGAGAATTTCCATGTTAATTTTCAGCTGTAATGGCAGTTGTTTTCCTGCCTGTTTACATGATGAGATCTTGGAAACTTGGCAGGCAAGAAGATGCTTTAATTTAAACGGTGTTATTAATCTTTGCTTCCAGTTCATTTCAAGAGAAGTAACCAACTTGGTGGGACCTTCAAGTTGTCAGAAAATATAAGAGAGGCCTTCTGTCTCTCAGGCGTTATGCCACTCTTTTTTCCTACCCACCCTGCAGTCCAAAACCTAGGGTTTCTGCTGACACCCCTGTTAGATTACATGCGCCGTAGCATCCACAAGGGAGCTGGATTTGCCATCCTTCTCCTCCGTACTTGACTGCCTAGCAGCAAACCTGGTTAATAAGAAGTGACAGCTCCACAGTTGTGCAGAGGCACAGTTTCTCCAGTGAGCTTTGCACATTCACACATCGGGCTTCGTGGCGGAGAGCGGTGAATAGCTCAGATGTATGCGAGCCGGCAGGAGGGAAGTAATAGGCAGTTCTTATGACAAGAGGACAGAACGGTTCGGAAACATGTAGGCATAACGCCTGTCTCTGCAGAGCGAGCAACTCTTTGTTGCCCCGTGCTTTTATTCCATCGGACTCAAATTATACTGTTGATTTGCCCGTATAGGCAGCTTCTGTACGGACAAACCTCAGTTAACAAAAAAGTGAAGCTCTTTAGTCTTTTTGTGCTCACCCAGCCCCCTTCTTTCTCCTCTTTCTAGCTGGAAGGGTTTTTTTAGCAGCATTAGCACTGGGGGAGTGGTGAAGGTGGGCTGGAGAAACACAGGCTTCTGGTGCCCGGTAGCAGACCGCAATCAAGCTTGAGCGGACAAAGAATGAGGTTAGCTGATCCTACTGTCGCTGTGTGTACCTGTCTGAAACAGGCAAGACAAACATCAGCTGCCTCCTGAATCCCTTACTTGTGCATGCATGAACAGCAAAACAGAGAAAGCAGGAAAGCAAAGCTTCTCTCACCAGCTCCACCCAGCATATTAAAAAAAAAAAACAACACCATAGATTTATAAGTTTGGACACCAAAGGGGAAATCCTACGAAATGTGGAAGCTGGGGAAATTTTACGTCTTCCCTGTAAGCACTTTGGAAGAAAGCTTCAAGTGGTCTCTCTTTTTTTATTAATTAAACAAGAGAGGGGGGAAACAAAAACAAAGAAACAGCAAAACTACAAAACAATACATAGAACTAAAAATGCATAATAACAGTAACAGTAGTACAAGTATAAATAAGAAAGCAAAAAATACCTAACAAACCTATAAACCTGTATCAAAACTATAATAAACAAAAAGTCTACAAGTAACTAAAAATTGGTTCCCGCCCTTGTTGCGTGCAGTTCTTAATAAATACTTGTACTTACCTATTAGGTCATTACTCAAAATCTAGGTTGATTTTGTTGCTAATGATCCTTGTTAATTTATGCCTATACTCAGAAGATAAAAAACGGCAAATTGTCTCAAGAAGGTTCAAAGTGTTCCTGTTTACTTATGCAAGAACTACCTGACCTGGTTGTTTTATTCCACGTGTGCATATTGTTAGTTTTGAACAAAACGTTGACGGCAACACCTTGGACTGCTCTTTGTTTTTTGGGGTGTAGAAACTCTCTGTTCTTCCCAGGTTATTTCTGCCCTTGTATAAAATTTTCTGCTTAAAAAAATGATAATGCCCAGGAACACATCTACTACATTAACTGCAGTATACCTGTATTTATCTACGTACTTTGAGCTCTTAAAAGGAAGGGTAGGGTTTTAATCAAATGTATAGTAACAGTACCTTTGCTAGGAATACTCTTAGCGATAATGAAAGTGCAGCTTATACTTATCTAGCGAGTATCTTTCCTGAAACAACAGATGGCTCAGAGGTGTCTTAATATGATTAGCTTAGTTTTGTACGGTCCGTCATTTGTGTTCACTTTGTACCTGAGCTCATTAAGGTGGCCACGTTGCCCGCTGTTGGCTTCGGGGAGCAAAAATGAGATCTTGCACCCCTGGAAAGGTTACACCGCTGCTGCCTGGGCTTATTGCAGAACCTTCTCCCTTCCAGACGGCCCTGCAGCAGTTACTGGGCTCCAGTAACTTTAGATTTAAATCTCAAGGATTTTCCAGCAAGAAACACTTTTCCGGCAGGAGGCTCAGGGTGCATTAGTCTTATCAGCCATTTTGTAGCTCATAGCTCAGGAGACTGATTAGCAGTTCTCCCTTGCCTTAGCAGGGTGTATAGCGTGGGATTGAATTTGAGCAGGCCGCTGTTATCCAGCACCCTGGCTCTGGTTGTTGACAAGCTCCAGCCCAGTGGTTTTTGACCTTTTTTAGGTCACTAAGCTCTTGAGAATCTCATGAAATCTGTGGACCTCCTCTGCAGAAAAACTCGCCTAAACGTGCCTGGTGTGTGCTGTCAAGTCATTTCTGACTGATAGCAGCCCTAAGGTGAACCTGTCATGGGGGTTTCATGGCAAGATTTGTTCAGAAGGGGTTTGTCAGTGGCTTCTTCTGAGGCTGAGAGAGTGTGACTTGCCCAAGGTCACCCCGTGGGTTTCCACGTCTGCGTGGAGATTCAAACCCTGGTCTCCCAGTGTCCTAGTCCAACTCTCAACTCATAGGCCACTTCCGCACTAGACAGTTATGGTGCTATTAGTCCACTTTCAACATCCTATGGAATCCTGGGGTCTACAGTTTAGGGAGGGGCCTTTCAGGCTCCCTAAACTGCCAACCACAGGATCCCATAAGATGTTGAAAGTGGGATAATAGCACTATAACAGTCAAGTGCGGAAATTGCCCTAGATTATACCGTGCTATCTTCAATCACAGAAACATGTACACGTGAAATTTGGCACACAATTTATTTCATTGCATTCAAAATGGATTTCCTTTACACAGATTAGCATGGAATGAAAAGAACACTACAGTAGGCGTGGAAACATACATGTTTACCTTAATGGTAGGAAAACATGAACACTCATAGCAGTTCATTGACGGGTTCCTATGAAGGGCATCTGTTCTAATCTCATCCTGTCCTGTGTATGAGTTTGAAGGGCAAAACTTTTCAGGCATGCTCTGGAACTCCTTCAGATGTTTCTTTAGCAGCAGTGAATTTTTAAGCTGTTAATTATTTATTTATATATACATATATCTTTATTTCTAGTCACATGTCACCTTTCTCCCACCATGGGGCCCAAGATGGCTTATAAAGAGCAAAAAACTAGATTAGCTAAAAAAATTAAACCTGATAAACATTAAAACACAAGTGAAAGAGTCATCCCATTCAAATAGCATTACATTTTAAAACGTATAAAATCATTTTTAGAAACATAACATCAAAGTTTAAAAAAATACAGCACGCACGCACACCCCTGTCAAAGCCAGTTTGAATAAAAGGGTATTTGCCTGCCAGTGAAAAGAGAGCAAAAGGGACATTAGCTGAGCCTCCTGCGGAAAGGAATTCTGCCATTGGGAACAGGGACTGAAAACTCCCTCGCCTGTGTCCTCACCTGACAGGCCTCTGATAGCAACGGGGCGAAGACAAAGCCCTCTCCTGAGGGTCTTAAGACTCTGGCAAGTTTGTGTAGAGAGACAGGATCTTTAGATAACCATCCTAAGCCATATATCCTAGAACCAGCACTTTGAATTGTGCCTGGAAATGAACTGGTAACCAGTGAAGGTGTTTCAACCAGGGAATTATATCTTCCCTGCAACTGACTCCTGTCATTTTGGAGCACCTTGGACCACAGACGTTTCTGAACAGTCTCTAAAGGCAGCCCCCTATAGAGTGTCTTACAGTAGCCCTAAGAGGATGGAGTTAAGGCACACATCACTATAGCCATATACGTATATACATGACTTCTCTTTCCTTTTTTACTCACTCCAGTTGAAACTTAAGCAGGGAAACCTGTCTTAAAACTAGCACTCTGTTGTACCAGGTGGCTTGGACTGTGTCACTTTTGTTGACTTAACTAATTCAGCAGTGGTGACTTTGGCTGTAGCTTGACCAGCCCTGTCATTAATGGGTAACTCGCTGAAGCGGTGACGCGGCAGTTGTGTGGTGCTGGCCGCAAAACTTTTTTATTTGCTGCTGTGTGATGTTCCAGTAAGGGCCTCTAAGGCGCCATCACCCAGCCCCGCTGCTGAGTTAGCAGCTGTAGGGCTTAAAGCAAGCACCACTTTGCCTTGGGGGCAGTGCGGGGGCAGAGACAGAGAGGAGAACTCGCGCTCTTGTTTTGCAGCTGTGTTTCTTAAACGACTGGGACCTGCTTCTACAGGTGGTGTTGTCCTAAACCTGTTTTTCTTCTGTGCTCAGTTGTCAAATCCAATCTAGCGAGCAGGGCTTGACGCCGCTTACCGTATTTCCCGCAGTCATTACCATGGCGCTGGTATATGTTGGCTTTATTCCTTGGTCTTGCAGCCACAAAGCCAGCAGCTTTCCCTAGAGAAGTCTTTGCAAGTACAAACTCGCCACTCCAAATCCAGATGAAGGCCCGGGCAGCATTTCTTCTCCACCACCATGTCTTACAGGGATCCATAACACCTGCTCAGCCTGGGTTCTTGTTGACTGTTTTTTAGGCAAAGGTATTGCACAGCTTGGAAAATAGAGGCAGTACAGTTGCATTATAGCTGGGGGTGGTAAAACAAATGATACAGCCCCCATCAGTGTGGTTGCCTTAACCCTGGTCGAAGACAAGTATAGAATGGCCGTCTTGGGGTTATCCAACCAGTGCAACTGCTGCCTTCATCCCAAACCAGCGTCAAGTCTTGCGTTTTGACTTTAGTGTTGCTTCAGGGGTCCTTTTAAGAGGAGGGGGCTGCCCACCCTGAAGATCCTTGAGAAGATACCCAAAGAGTTTTTATATTTAAAGCCTCTTTAAAGTCATTTAGATGTGGCTGGGGTTTATAAATCGTAAATCAATTCAGTGTGTTGTGTTGAAAGCTATTGTAATGTTGACACAGCAAAGGCTTTGGCAACTCCAGTGAGTCTGGGGGCCAGTTCTCTGCTCCCAGTCAAGCACAAGGACTGGCCAAACTGGGGTGGGGGGACCCCTGACGGTACAAGTGGTGGGTCAAACCAACAGCCAAACAGAACTGGTTGGAAGTCCACTTCTGGGTTTTTTTGTGTTTTGTTTTGTTTTGTTTGTGACATTTCTTGATGTTAAACAACACAGGGTGGTTCTGCAGCCTATTTAAAAGGTGAATTACCACTCTAGAGGCTTCCAGGACACAATTTCCCCCTTCCTTGGCCAGAAAATAGGTGTTTTCCAGGGAGTCTGGAGGGGTTGAGGGTTGGAAAAAGAACAGCCTTGTGGGGACCTCATGCCCATTCCTCACTTAGCACTTTGTGCCTGAACAGAAGACGAAGGCAGCTCCATCACAAGTCAGAATCTAAGGGAAACTTCCACATCCATTATTCAGCATTTTTGCTTTCAGGCTCTGTCTTCAGGGCTGCCCTTGTTGTTCTGATTTGTGACCAAGTTCTTTGTGTGTGGAAGCTGGAAGGATAAAAACTGAGGTTTAGAAAGGTGCTTGTATGTGTGCTGAAACATCAGGAATGCACTGTTTTTTTCCATTACAGAGGGATAGTTAAATATGCCTTTGTGGGGGAAAATCTTTGTTCATTGAGAGCAAACTCCCCCATCACCCCAAAACTGCAGCCTCGTCCAGGAGGTAACTGCAGCAAAACTCAAAACAATTTTTTTTAGAGGTAGCACAACCGCTTAGACAACTGGGTCCTTGGCCCAGCCTCAACCATTCAGCAATTAACTAATTTTGAAGCTGATCCCGTGGGACAGATTTCTTGACGGAATTCAGAAACAGCAGCCCAAAAGGACTGGGAATTAGCCGAGAGCAGCAAGGTCACTAATACCCCGGCTGAGAAGGCCGTTTCTTTTATAAGCAGCACACACCTGGGGTACAGTCTTCTGGGAAGAGTTTCCATGTGATCCTGATGAGCTGAGAGCGGCTTCACGGGACTGAGCAGGAGACTTCCCAATCGGTCATGCCATGTTCCCTGGCTTCCAAGGGAAAAGGGTGGGCAAGTGTTTGGCTGGATCGTAATCCTGAGCTGGCACTGAGAAGCTGTACAATTCGGTTTCTTGACTGCAGTCAATAGACCATCAAAACATTATATTAAAACAGACATTTTAGTAAAATATGCACAGTATGTGTTGATACATTTAAAACAGACTCACAATTAATTTTAAAAATACTGTAAAGATAGGAATTAGCAATAGTTAGAAATTTGCTTCTTGACCTTATGAAAGGATCAGGTTTTTGTAATAAGCTGGCAACGGAACAGCAAAAATTCCATTACTTTTCTGAAGTGTGGTTGACCGGCAAGTTTCAGAGAATGAAAGGGGGCAACAGACACGGGATTAAATTCTGCTATCTCCCTGGGAAGGTGGAGGGGGCCGGTGACAAGAGGAGGATTTGCAGCCTGCCTGTTCTCCCAAGGAGAAGCGGGGGCTTCTGCAGAGGTCACTTCATGGATGTTTGTTTCTGCTGTGTCTTGTCAGCTCTGCTCTTGACTTTTCAAGAGGCAGAATCATGGTTTGTGGCAAGCTGCCTTGGCTCTGTTCTCCATCATTCCTCCTCGAATTGCCGCCCCAACTCGGTTCACAGAGATGCTAAATGTCAGATTCTCTGTCCCTGTCTCTCTGCACGTTTGTTGCTTAACTGAGCCTTGTGTGTTCCCTTGCTTCTCCCCTGGTGGAATTAGGTGAACGGCTGCCTGTTGGATCCTGTGCCCCCCATGATGGTCAGGAAAGGCTGCCAGTCCCTGCCGAGCAGCATGATGGAAACCTCCATCGACGAAGGGATAGAGACGGAAGGAGAATCCGAAGAAGATCCCGCTCAAGCATTTGCTGCGCTGCAGGCCACGCGCTGCGGGAAGAGGCGCCACACTCTGGCGGAAGTCACCAACCAGCTGGTGGTCATGCCAGGCACAGGTACAGGGATAACAGCAAATGGCCCGGGCTGGAGCTGAGAACTTGGGAGCAGGAGAGTAGAGCGCAGTTCGGTCATCTAGTCCAACTCTGCCCTACAACAAGGTTGTAGTCCTCAAGTAGTTACATGTCATCAAGTCAACTTTGATTCATGTGAATGAATGAAAGATCTCTAAGTCATCCCATTATCAACAGCCCTGGTAAGCTTTTGCAGACTTAGGGCAGGGCTTCCTTGATGGCATCTATCCATCTGGTGAGGTGGTCTCCTGCTGCCTCAGGTGAGGCACATTGTCTCATGAAATGCCCAAAGTATGGTGGTCTTAGTTTAGTCATTTTGGCTTCTCACGTTCAGGCCCCATAATTCCAGTTTCTGGTGAGTCATAAATCGTGAGCAGAAACAAACAAGGAAACTGTGTGTGGGACTTCTGGGCAGGGAGTAGTGGACCTTGGGAAAAGTTACTTTTTTAGATGACACCTCCCAGAATTGCAGTCTCTGTGCGTTTCTGAGGTGTCGTCCAAAAAAAAAAAAAAAAAGTGTTGTTGCTGAAAGCTCAGGAGTTAAACATTGCAAGCAGCTCAAGAGAACAGTAGTGGATTTGTGAACTCGGGCTCAGTTTTACATCCTGCTGAACTGAGCAGTCAACAAAGAGAAGTCCTGTGTGTGTTTTCATTACCTCGGAGCCAACAATGAATTTGCTTTGTTGGAAGATAAGAGGGGGGTAAATGTACAGATGGCTTCTGCTTGTTTTGCCAAGCGGTCTCATGACAGTGTGCAGGGACTGGGAAGAGCAAACAACGTCAGCAGAGCCACCAACTTACCGAGTGTTGAACAAGGCTGCTAGGAAGTGGAAAAGCCCCTAAACAAGAAGGTTTCTCTGTCATTCCGGTGCAGATAGGAAGAGACAGCCGTGTCCTCTCCTGACCTGGGAAACGTCTTGGTACTGGAGATAGTGTCCTGTTTTTACGCTGCTCCCTGTCTGCGAGGGGAATTCCTGCCCCACCACCCATGAGGGTGGGCTGATGAAGTAAAAATAAATAAATCCACAGTGGTGACATGGCAAGTCGTGTTCTGCCACAAGCCGCCTCTGTGGGATCTTAAGAGGGTCACGGCTGTAAAGCAACAGAGGAGTTCTGTCGCCTTGCCTGTGTATTTTAGGTGTTTGAACTTCAGGGCCAGATCAGTTTAGTACAAGGGTGGGGAAAGTGTGGCCCCCTGGCCATAGGAGGCCCCTTGGTCCAGTCTTGTGGCCTGTAAATGCCCCCAACACCAGTTCCCCCAACCTCCTCAATTTACAGAAAAAAACCCTGCATTTTGGGGGGCAGTTTTTACTTAACATCATATAGAAAGCCCCCTCCAAACGCACGAAAACATGTGAAAAGACACCCACTCTATTCACAGAATCCTACCATCTCAATTTCTGTTGCAGCCCTTTTCAAAATATCAGTAGGAGGGGTGTGACATCATTTCCAGCTGCCATTTTGAGATGAACTGCTGAGGAAAACAGAGATGCTTCGGCTTTTGGAGGGGCAGTCCTGGGGAAAAATTGGCCTCCCCCCCCAGCCTTCTGTTGCCTGCTCTTGGGGCCTAGAGTCCTGGTGTTTCTTCCATGTGTGGGCCCTTTCATGTTAAGTTCTGAAAGGTTGGCGCTTTGTGTGAATCGTGCATCATTGTAGAGTTAGGAAGTGCTCTGAGGCATGCGATGGTGCTCATTTTTAGGCCTTTGAAGTATGTTCATCAGTAGAAACAGGGATTCAGATGCAGCTGTTTTGGTACTCAAGTGTTCAGTCTGTTGACAGTGTGTGTGTTTTTTTCTGGGTTCTACAGGAAAAGTCTTTTCCATGGATGAAAACCAATCCTTGAGCAGTGTTGATTCTGAATACGACATGGGGTCCATCCAGAGGGATCTTAACTTCCTGGAAGACACCCCCTCCTTGAAGGAGATGGTACTGACCAACCCGCCGGCTCCTGAATGACTCCACCATTCATCAGTCTGAGGCCCACAAATCCAGCCATGCAGGCTCTCGCCTCCCACAAACGAGAGGCACACAACCGGTCCCCCGTCAGTTTCCGGGAGGGGCGCAGGGCATCAGACACGTCCCTCACACAAGGTATGTGATGTTCAAACAAGCAGACTGTGTCATTTCACTGCAGGTTTTGGGACTCAGTGCATGCATGATCACGTGTTCCATAGCATGGCCTGGTTGCTGCAGAATATTTCTATTTTGTGGGCTAACTCTGGTAGTGCACTGCAAGGAGAACAACTGCACTCTTGTGGCGCTTTGGAGACTAACAGGATCAATAACCGGATAAGCTTTTGTGGAAGTAGGCTGTGTCCATAAAAATGTATGCTGTATGAAACTTGTTAGCCTTTAAAATGCCCCAAAATTCTTTGTTGTTTTCAAAACATAGCTGATGCTGCAGAGTTTCAGATAATATGAACCAGAAAAGGGCCATTAAAACACAGCGCCGGCCACCTTCCATTATATAGTCTGTCTTTTAGCACTTGCTTCATCGAACCTAGTCAGCAAGTGGTAACTGCTTTCACCAATACGTTGTTTGGCCGTGATCATCTCCAGGTCTTATATTCTAGAACTTCTCCCTGGCCTTCCAGCTAGCTTTCTTGTGTTTGGTTGGTTCTTGTGCACCTTCAAGTCAGCTTTTAACTTCTGGAGATCCTGTCTTCACAAGATTTTCCTGGCAAGATTTGTTCAGAGGAGGCTTGCCATTGCCTTCCTCGTAGGCTGAGAGAGTATGATTTGCCCAAGGTGGGTTTCCCGACTGAGCAGAGATTTCAACTCTGGACTGAAATCACTACACCATGTTGACTCCTCTGGCTTAGAAGTGCCATTTTATTATTACACAGTTACTACACCATGCTGGCTCTTGGCTTTTTTTACAAGCCTGCTCTTTTACTTGTCTGTCTGTGTACCATATATTTCTCACGGTTGGAGAAAGGAGGTTTGTTTCTGACCTTCCACAGTATTATTATCTTCCACAGTATTATTATGCCCATGTGCTTGCACTCCAAGCAGATTAAGAACAGCCCGAGAACACACGAGCTAAAGCTAAGTAGAACATAAGGATTTGCAGCAAAGCTCTGGTTTTGCAGACATACCTGTTAATGACCTGGGAAAGCTGTTCTTCTTCTAAAAGTTGCTTTGGTTGTTCCCAAATCCAGGAATTGTAGCTTTTAGGCAGCACCTTCAGAATCTGGCACGAACCAAAGGAATCCTGGAGCTGAATAAAGTCCAGCTGTTGTACGAACAGATGAGGACAGAGGACGAGCCTGCCCTGGGGTCCCCCTCTCCTCAGCTTCAAGATCTTGGGAGTGGCCCACAGCAGGTACTACGTTTACTGTGTTATCTTGTGTCTTGTGTAGCTTCACATCCCCACACAGCCTGCTTTGGCCACTGCACCAAAGAGAACCTGGGAGGTATTCTTGCCCGGCAAAACAGTTGACAGGTTTTTCAGCCAGGAAGCCAGCAAAGTTAAATCAGATGCATTCTCTTTGCTTTCCAATTCAGGTTACTTGGGTGCAGTGGGGAGAGGCTGATTGGGGTTGAGGCCTTTCTGATGAGGTAGAAGTTAGGAGCTTGTTCAACATGTGTGACCTCTTGTGGTATATTGGTTTACTTGCATCCCACCTTTTTTTCTGAAGTTTGGACTTGTGTGTTAATGTAGGAGAGGATGTAGCCCACAAGGGGCCCTTCCAAGAACCCTGCATGGATGATTCCAGAGTTTTCAGGACACAGACTTTGCAAACATGGCAGCAGTAGGGTTGCAGGTGGCTTATAGGGACTTTGAAACCAGTTTCAGATCATGACTCTGGTTCAAGGAGAAAGGATCAGGCAACAGGCCTCCCTTCCTCCCTTTACTACCCCTTGCAGCTTTGGATTTACTCACATTTCGGCAGGTGTCTGTCTCAGCAACATGCAGGAGATGATTGGCTTAGGAGATTGTGGGGGATTTCCCCGTGAGCTCACCTTTTTCTTTCTTTCTTCTCCCTTCCTGCTTTCCAAGGAGGAGGCCTCACAGCAGCCAGACGCTGCCTCTGCCTTTCCAAACGGTCTGCATCCCCAGCTGCTCTCTAGGCGGCAGAGCTTAGAAACACAGTATTTGCAGCACAGGCTCCAGGTACCATACCTTCTTCGATCCAGTCTTTGTTCACAGCATGTGGGTTGGCTGGGGATGACATTGTCTCTGAGTCCCTCTGCATCTCTTCCCAGCTAAAATGAATTTAGGAATAAGGTTGTCTTCCCTCCCCCTTGCTCAGGTTTCCGGCAGCAGAATTGGGGACTGTTGTGATTGTGTCCTGAATGCATTGCCATAACTGTTATCAGCCAGCCTGCGCATTTTTAGCAGTTTTTGAAGAGATGGCCATGTTTGGCTGGCTCAGTGTAAACAAGGGAAAGAAAATGTAGTCTTGTGGTGCCTTTAACACTTTGCAGTTTATTTCAGCATAAGCTGAGATACCATGGGCTGTAGTCCATGCAAGTGGAAGTAAATTGCTTAGTCTTAAAGGTACCACAAGACTACTGATTCCTTCCTCTTTTTTGGTCATTTTGGAAGACTGAATGTTCTCTGTGTGGCGATTATGCAGCAGTTCTTTCTCTTTGCTTCAGAAGCCCAACCTGCTTTCCAAAGCCCAAAATGCCTGCCAGGTGTTCTGCAAGGAGTTGCCCCGGAGCCTTGAACAGCAGTTACAGGAGCACAGGTGAGCCAGAAGGGCAGGGGCTTCTGATCAGGGCAGGGGGGTGGGGGGCATGCTGAAGATAACAGGAAGCTGAGTTAGAACCTGCTAAGTAGACAGAGTAACACCATTAGCTAAGGGAAGCACCCAAGGCCACAGAATAACTAAGCCAAGCATCCCTGTACAGAGTACAGCAGCAGCAAGCAGCTGGCCAAAGAACCTGTGTCATGCCACTCCCATCCCCCAGGCAGGCAAACTCATTAGCCAGGGCAGAGTCCTTCATTGGTCAGTAAATTCCATCAGAGCTTATGGACCAGGCCTATATTTTCTTCGTCTTGGCTCTCTCAGTACTGAAACAAGGAAATAGAAGCGCTTTTAAAAACAGACCGGCCTAGAAAGGAGGGTGGGAGTTCTGCTCCTGGCTCAGTTCAAAAGATCAGGTTGGACAAAAAGTCCTTTTGAATCCCCCCACCTTCAGATTGTTCCCTGGAGGGGCAGAGTTGTTCGGGCGAGAGGATAAAGCAAATAAAAAGCAGTTATGGGAGGAGGAGCTGTGGCTTGTAATGGCTGAGCTGTCTTTCTTCGGTCTCTCTCCACTCAGGCTGCACCAGAAGCGCCTGTTCCTTCAGAAGCAATCCCAACTTCAAGCCTACTTCAACCAGATGCAGATTGCAGAAAGTTCATACCCCGGGCCCCTTCCCTGCCATGAAGATCAGCCAGCCCCAGCACCCCCGCCGCCACCCCAGTTCAGCTTGGCACAGCCCCTGAGTCCCCTCATGGAGCCTTCTGCAGAACAAATGCAATACGACCCTTTCCTTAGTCAGTACCCAAAGCTGCAGCAGCTGGAGCAGCCTCCCTCGCCCCCAATCCACAGCTCGCCTCGGTTGCCGTCGCAGCTCTCCATGCAGCAGCCCCAACAGCCGCAGCAGCAGTACCCTTACCAGACTTGCGACTTGCCGGTTGGCACCTCGCCCGAACCAGACTATGCCAATCAGCACCAATACCCCCTGGGCCCGGCCCAGCAGGGTGGCACTGTAGCTATGAGCGACACCCAACGGAGTTCAGAATCTCCCGGGTCCCAGTCCGGCTACGAGGCGCTAGGCCTGGTGGAGCTACCCGCCCTCTTTGATTGCGAAATGATGGAGACTGTCGACCCGCAGCACGGCGGTTACGTCTTGGTGAACTAGCAGGCGTTGGCCTATTCGAGGTAGAAGGCTGGTCGGTTGCAACGAAAGACAGAAACACGTGTGGGTTTCCATTTACGTTCTATCCCTAAAAACGCATTGGCTTAGTACCCAGCCCTTGACCTTAATGGACAAACACACAAACCCTTCTCTATTGGTACTAGCAGGGGATGGCTAAGCATCACTCATGGGAGGAAGCTTGGTGGAAGGGGTCGGAGAGCAGTACTGCACTTTGAAGAGAAGGAGGAAGTACTTCGAAGGGAGGTAGGAAGGTGTCGGCCTTCTGTCGTCTTTCATATTCTGTTCACCCTGTGACGCCATGAGTAGAAACTCTAGCAGAGTTTTGGAAGAGTAGATGTAGGACAAACTGTACTTCTCGGCAATAAAAGCAATACATTTTCCCCACTGGAACTCAGCAAGGATGTAGGATTGACATTAAAGCAAATCAGGAATGGAGCACGCCAGAAGATGTGCACCTACCCATCTCTGAGCCGCCTGAGGCTGCCTCTTCGGAGGACATGGACACACCTCCAAGTGACTGTTGCTTCTTCTCTTGGCTGGTGACTCTTTCTAGGAAATGGCTTGTCTTTATATACACTGCTGGTGAGTCCCTGGACCTTTGACGTTAAGTGTCCATCCGTTATCGTCAAAAGAAGAGCTGGCGCTCAAACTAGGATGTCCTTGAGACAAAAGAGAGATTTCAGGAGTTCCTCCAAAGATCGGCAATCAGAGGAATTGGGGAGTGATGGGAATTGGCCGGAGTGAGGGGGTCGCACAAGGGAGCCTCACACAGAAGCTTGGGGAAAAGCGGATCACTGGAGAAGTTGTTATAAGCTGCCCACTGTCGCAATTTCTTTCCGTTTTAAAAGAAGCAGCTCTACTGGGACTGGACAGTGTGCATTGCTGGTGGTTTCTTAGGCTTTGTATATTTGGACAATTATTTAGGGATGTAGCAATTTAAGGACAACACAAAATGAGTTTATCAGAAAACCCATGTGAAGTGATAGTGCTGTGCCTTTTTTTTGGGTTCTTTTCAAGACTCTTAACCTTTCCTTTCTCTTCCCCCCTCCTTCCCTCAAAAGTAGAAAAATACCCTATTTTGTGTCCATGCTGACACCAAAGTCCCTTCAGAGCCCACGTTCCACCATGTGGAACACAGGTTGAACGTTTTCCTTCGTTCTGACTTGTTCCTCCATCTATCTGAAACGTTAAGAAGTATTACAGCAATATTTAGGATCAATAACTGTTGATTAGTTAACCACTTCAGCAGCTGCCTGCTCCACCTGGCATTTGGCCTAGGCCTTTGTTGAGCTGACATGCTCACCCCGAACCCATAGGAAGAAGGCAGAGAATCCCTCTCGCGTGTCACACAGAGGAGCTTTCTGTCTCTTTCTCCCTCTCCCTTTCTCACTCTTGCCAAATGCTGTTGACAGTGTTAAGAGAACGTGCTGATGTTCGTGAGCGTCCTGGCGAGAGTGGATAAAGAATTAAGCACAACACGCACTTGTTTAAGCACAAAGAACTATGGACTCGCAGAGTCGATCCAGACTAGCTGTTGGCGAGGTGTCCAGTCCCTGCATCTGGACTGGGCTGGACCACTTCAGGCTGTAGGTGTGACTGTGGAGTATTTTAGGGGAGTGGGGAAGAGGACCCCTGCTGCACCCACTGCCTGTTCTGAAGGTGTTTAAAAGTTTTAAAAAACAAGGAGCAACACACAGTGGCCCAACACATGGCTGTTGTAGGTGCATGTAAAGGGGCACCCTTTCACACTCCCCCATTACAGCACTTTGATCCCACTTTAACCGCCGTGGCTGTGGAATCCTCGGGCATGTAGCTTAAGAAGCCCCAGAACCCTTTAACGGAGAATTCTCAGTACCTCATGAAATTACGAATCCCGAGGTTTGATAGGAAGGAGCTGTGGCAGTTACAGTGGAGTGGAAGAGCCGTGATTGTGTAGCGCGGAAAGGCTCCCGGAGTTTGAAACGGTACAGCCTGGAGGCAGGTTGGGCGATGCTCGGATGATAAGCGGGCCCATTTTAATGGGCAAGCTTCCCTTGCACTTTCCTCACCCCTTGCCTTTTTCCATTTTAGTCTATGTGCTGCCTTCACGCCGTGCTAGGCTTAAACTGACTTCGTGTCTTGAGAAGTTCCTTCCTTGTTCTCAGACAGTTCTCCCCAACCTGCTGCCTTCCAGATGCATTGGACATTGCTTCCCGTGGGGAAGGGGGTTCTGTGAGTTGTAGTCCAACACAGCTGGAAGGTTTCATGTTGGGAAGGTTTAACTCTACACACACACACACACACACTGAATTTCTTTGCCAGGCGAGCCAAGAGTTTGAACCTATAATATGCCTCCTGGAACACTGCAGTGCTTTTTCCTACAAGGAGACCCTTTCCTGCTTTACCCTCTGCACTTCACTTGGGGTGGGGAGAAGAGGGGTCAGCCATGCTGATGCCATCTTGCCTTATTTCCTTGTCAACAGCAGCATTGGGAAGCTCCACGAGCCCTGCAGAGATGACCACCCTTCTGCAGGAGTGCGTAGAGTAGCTTAGCTTGTCAGGAATTCCTCTGGTAGCGTTGTGCATGGGGGGAGTGTACATCCGTAAATGAAGAGTGCCCCCCCAACATCCACAGACCCTGTTCAATCCCCCAGCAGGGTGTCCTCCTCAACCAGGACATCAGAGCTCCGTGGCTTCTATTAGCCTAGACTCTGGATGAGCAAAATGTGGCCCATGGGCCACAAGTGGCCCCCAGGTTTGTATTTATGGCCCACCCAGGGATTAGTATTTTTCCCCTATGATGCTCCCAAACAACCTGTTCAGCATGCAGGGGACATTTTTGACATTTTTTTTCAGCCTCCCCTGGTCATTTAGCTCTTTAGCCCATTTAGAGGGCTTTTTTTTCTAAAACAGGACGTGAATAGGAAGTTGCTTTTAAAAAGCTTCCTCCTGGACCTAAAATGGCCATGAGTTGCCCCCAAAAAACATGGTGAATAATGACTCCCCCACCTCTAGAGGACATCTGGGGGCAGAAAGATAGATTTTTTTTGTGGAGGGGGCTGGTAGGGTGTGTGGCCCTTACAAGATTTCTTGGGGGACTAATGCAACCCCTGGGCTTAGCACTTGGTGGGCAGGGTGCCTCGGGAAGGCCTCAGGATGCCTACCCAACATCCTTTCAAGTCTCTCAAACTGTGTTCCATAATATTAACTTGACCAGGCAAAGTGGGTGACATTAAACAGGGGAGATTGAAGAACTCCAGCTCAGGGGCCGCTGGTCCCCCTTGGTTCACTGCACAGCAGCCTTGTGAGTCCTGGGAGAAAAAAGGCATTTTTTCGTTTAAAGCCTATTTCGTGTGTTTCGCCAAGCCCAGGGAACCCTGAGAGCGGCCAAGGAAGAGTCCTGATGCTCTGTGTGCTTCGTGCCACTGCCCCAGCGGTCCCCCAGAGCCTGAAAGGAGGGCCACAGGGGCAAAAAAAGGAACGTGGGCAATTGCGTTGTACCTCAGCTCGTGGGGGTAGAAGTTCTGAATGTAAAAACTAGACAAGACACCCCCCCTTCCAACTTCACGCCTTGTGGTTCTGCACATTTGGTGTCATTTCTCTTGCAGTAATAGAGCAAACCGGGTTTTTCCTTCTAAGCCAGGCTCACCTTGGTATCCGTAGAACACGGCCTTTCCCTCTGTATTCTTGCTCCTTCACAATAGCTGCTTCTGTTGAGTCTGCTGCGTGTCTGTCGTTAGAGGATCCGTGTATACTACTGTATAACAACTACTAGCTTTATGAGTTTTAATACAGGTTCCTTTGAAGAGACTTTGGTAAGATGTACATGAGGGGTAAAACAACATAATTTTTTTTCCCCCATATGGAGACAAGTGCAATATGTGTGTGTGTGGTACGTTCTTTAATGTATTTTTTTAAAAAGAGCTAAAAGGGTTTTAGTCTTCGCTTTGGGAGAAATGCACTAGTTTTGTGAGCATCAATTTTGATGCATCCACCTGTACTATTTACTTGCAGTTGGTATGCTGGACTCTGTAAAAGCAATTACAGTGTATTGATGCAAAATAAAGAACATGGACCTTCCGTTTTTTAAAAATTTCTGGTGAGTTTGGAGTGGCCTCCTCTTTCGTTGCTCTCTGCCACACACGGACCCCTTTCCTCCAAGAAGACTGAACGCTGCTTGCTGTTTGGGAAGACATGTTGGGTTACGGAGCAAGAAGAAGCTTTCAAAATTCTGCAGCTTCATTCTGTCGTGTCGGTCGCAGAAATGTTTTTGCAGGCCTCGCTGGCGTTTGGCAGCTGAATATGGGCATAGTTTCTGGAGGTATGAAGGTGCTTCTGGAGCTATGAAGGGGTAGAACCAGGAGGAGCATTCCTGGAGAAAAAGCTCTCCTCTCTACTTTCCATGTGATGTTTCACATGGGGGTGTTAAGGTGAAGTACATTATTTCTTTCTCAGAAACCAGTTTGCAAGACTAGGCAGGTTCCCAGCCCTAAGCTATGTTGCTTCTCATTTTCTCTCTCCTTGGGGAAGCCCCTGGCCAGTTGTGTGCAAACGGGTCCCATAAAATCTACCAGGGGGACCTCTTGTCTTATGAGAAACGAGCCCTGTTCTTTCCAGGGTGGTTGTTCAAGGAAGGAGTAGCAGAAATAACTTTGCAAGATATCACTGGAGCAGTTCCCTCTTTCCCTGTACCTACCTCCTGCTAGGATATGAATAATTCAACTTGGTTGATAAGTGCAGGTTGCAAATTAATTCCACAGGTTCATTAGGGAGAGCTAATTTTATTCAAACTTGTTTTCCGTGCGGTACAGACCCTGGTTTTCTGGAGAAGTCATAAGCTAATCGGAAGACACTCCTAGTAAAATCTGAGACATTTGATAAGCAACAGCATCTTCGTGCAGTTCCCCAAGACCAAAGGTTTTTCTTCCCAGAAGAAACTCGTCTATGTAACAGAGCAGGCTGAATGTAGAAGGAAGCACGAAGTAGGAATAATCCTAGAGGAAGTCTCCTTTTAGCAGGCTTAAGGGGCTGCATGTCTTGAAGCCAAAGAAAAGTTCCTCCTGTATTCTTTAATACAGTCATCAACCATGATGGGAGGATGCAACCTGCACTGACGAACATCCCAGGTATGAACCTGTGTTTTCCCTGTCCCAATTTAACACAGGTATCTTCTGCTGCTGATAGCAGCTCATCCATTAATAGTGAGAAAGAGAGGAGTGCCTTGTTTTTTCAAATTCCTTTTTGTGAAATCACAGGTTAGGCTTCTATTAAGATAGTTTTATATGGGGTAGGATTGGGGTCCAGCGTGGCCCTTAAAACTCCCCAAATCTGGTCCCTAAAATTCAGCCTTCTCATTTTTCCACTAGGAAAAACTGACAGGGCAGCAGCTAGAGATGTAAACATGCTGTTTCGAAGGCCTCATCCGAAAGCAGCAGAAAGAACTGCCTGAACGGTCATCTAAGGATGACACAATGTCACTTCCAGTTGCCCAAAATGGCAGCTGTGATGCTCTGGTCTGAGCTGGCCAAAGACCAAGTGTCCTTCCCCCATTTTGCAAACAAATCTGTTCCTCTCCTTGGCCCTTTCTGTTTTAATATCTTGCCTGGCAAAGAATAGTGGCTAATTTGGTACGAGAGAAGACGTGGTTGCAGAAAACTTTTCCTCATTCTGTAAGTATTGAAGAGAAATGACTGTGGGCTCTCCTTTTGGCTGGAATCCACCTGATGCCTGGGGATGTTGTGACCGGGAGGGTGGAATTAAAACACAGGGTTAAAAATGGGAATGAAGGTTTGTCCCTCTGTTAGCATCCAAGACAAAGCTTCTGTCTGATTCCCTTCCCTTCCCTTCCCAGCCCCCGTGTGTGTTCCATGTTTAGACACACCGAAGTGCAGCGCCAGCCAGCATTTGGAAGCCAGTAAAAAGGATCGGGTGCCTCCATATCCCGGAGGCTTCTAGAGAGAATGGAAGCAGAGAATATGCTCCCAATGACGTCAGCCTGGTAAATAATACCATGCATTGAAATCGCCAGAGTATGCATTACCCTTTCAGCAGTGCCTGTGCAGTGACTCCTCCCGCAAAGAATGCTACACAGGCCAGATGCCCCGTTTTGTCTGTGCGTGTGTAGGCTATATATGCACACACCCATGCTGCAGAGCGTAGCAGGCACTCAAAGGAGCGAGGAGAAGCACAGGCAAAGCAGGAAACTTCCCCCTTTGTCAACGTGGAAAGTCTGAAGCCTAGAAAAGTGACGTCTGCCAAAGTTTGTGTTCTGTTTTGTCTCTTGATTTGCTTCGCAAGTGTGGAATTCAGTTAAGCATCGCAGACGCACGCGCTTTCTCTCCTCTTTTGTTTAGCTCTCCAATGAGAGCCTGGAAGCATCTCTTGTCACCCTGTTGAGCCCTCCAATAGTCTCTAAATAAGCTCCCCTGTTGTTCATTAACCTCATCCTGCAATCAGAATAAACTTGAGGAAGGCAACAGGAGCGCCTTAAGCACTAACTGACTCGTTTCGATCAATCAGATTTTTTTCAGATCACAGTCATGAAAAGCACAAATGCAGGACGTAGCAGAAAACCAAGGTAAACGAGCTCCCAGGTACAAAAGTGCTGGTATATATAAATGAGGAAATTCAGTGACCAGCTTCCAAAAGACAAGGTTCCCCCAGAAAAGAAGCACATGAGGTAGAGGGCAGGAACTGGAGAAACTAATAATCAAATGTTAAACCCATAAATGTGAGGGACCAGCTGTGTCTCCCTTCCAGCAGCAAAATGTTGAAATGCAACAAGGCAAAAGACACTGCACTATTTGGACATTTCCTGACTCATTTGGAGTTGAGGGTTTCTGCTTCTTAGGAGTCAAACCCATGCAGCCCAAAGGTCGGTGCCTGCTTTGGCAGGATCAGAGTGACCCTGGCAAGGGATTAGTCAAGTGTGGCCCCAAGGCGTTTTTCGGCAGGCTTCAACCCCTCTGGACTCCGCTGACCAGCCACTTTCTGAGCACAGGAGAGTGAACTGGTTTTCCTGGAAGACTCAAAGGGAGACCATTCACCTTGTACAGGCTGCAGCTCCTCCTCCACTGTCCATCCTTGTTTTTCAAAACCAGAAGCAGATTTCTGGAGACTTCAGTGTTTTTGTTTGGGGCAATTTTGCCAGCCCCAGATGCAGCCCAGTTTCCCAGCCTGAACCCCGGCTGTCCAAGAGGCCACGTGGGCAACTGATGATTCTGGTTGATGGGTGGCTATAAGGGAAAATCCTCCATCACCTAACAGAGGGTTTGAATTTCCGGCGTAAAGCTTCATGCAGGCAGGGAGAGCGAACAACTTTGCACAGCAGCACGCCCTTGGGCCGGCAAGGCCTGTCCTCAGACTCTTTGGAGGGGCCGGCCGAGCACAGTTCCCTTTGCCTTCCTGCCCTTTCCTGGGCTAATTCCTCTCCGCCTGTTCAACAAGTGGCAATCACCTAGGCAGGTGTGTTGGCATGGCAACAGCTCCAAGGAGACACGCGGCACGGTTAGCGCAATTCCTCCGTTGGCAGCGGTGGCGGCGCAGCCGCTGCTGCGTTACCTAGCCTGCAGTCACCTTGAGCAAGGGGCAATGCTGCCTCCTCCCTCCCTCTCCATTACGATTCCGGCAGCGGCAGCGTTGGTTAGTCTCTCTCTTTCTCAGCAACCCTCCACACTGGAGGGCATGAATGGACTTTCGGCTGGGCACCGTCCCTGGAGGGAACCCAAGACATTGGTTCACTTTGAACCTTTACTGAGTTCCTTGTGCCTAAGGTGGGCCCCTCTCCCAGCAATTCGCCTGCAAAAGTTTCTGACTTCATTTATTTAGCTGAATCAGCAAGCAGCTCAAGCATTTCTGTTCATTGGCCCAGTTGGACTTCACGATAACCCTGCAAGGTGGGCCGTCATAGTCCCCATAGTACAGTCGGCCCACCACATTTGTGGTTTTGACTTTCAAGGATTTGATTATTTGTGAGTTTCTCCAACTCCGGCACCCCCACCTCAAGTGCTTCTTTTCCAGGGAAGCTTCCCTCTCCATGGCTCCAATAAGGCCGTGCAGCCCTTTAAAAACCCAGATCTGGTCCCCCTTCTTCTCCTCCACCACCAGCCTCTGCCTGGCCAGCTAAGGACAGCTTGCACCCTGGTTTCTCAGCACTGCAAACCTTTTCCTGACACCCCCCCACACACCCAAGGAGATGGGCGAGAGAGAGAGGAAATATAGGGCCACCCTTCCCTCTCCTTTCCCTAACCTGGTTTGGACCCAAGGTGACTGTTCTCCCCACCGTGCCTCAGCCCCCTTTCCACAGACTCACACACACGCACAAGTGGATATTTGTGATTTTTCCATATTTTACGGGTCGTGCACCCCTAACCCTGGAGAACATGGAGGGCCAACTGTACAGAGACAGGAGGCCACGTATACCAAAAATAACGAACAGCTGCAGGCTTCAGCTTACAGTAAGGCAAATTTTGAACTGGGAAATTTGCAGACCTGGAGTGTAGCTATGGAGGGCATGAAATGAAATTTCCCATCAGTTCCATCAGCAACGCAGAGAGTGTGCCACTGAAAATTGTGCGCACCTAGAATGCCTCCATTTGTGGTGTTTACATCCCCAGGGTCACCCTAAGTCAGAAACAACTTGAAGGCACACACACAATAACAATTGACACCAGGGCTATCAGCTTCCACCTTGTCATTCTGTGGGTCAGATCTTGGCCTCAATGCTTTGTCTGTAAAATGGGAATAACCTGTGTTTTTTTGCAGCTCTGTTCCTACTGCAAATGCTGTCAATACCAGCACTGCCGCCAAGTCAATGGCTGCTGGCGGCTCCTGCCGGCTGAGAACTTTCCCAAGACCTGAATAGCTTTGAATCAGGTTATTCCTTTCTGAGCCCCGTCTTCCTTTCCTCTCCCTCTGCGGCTGGGTCAGAGATCCAAGCGCGTCCTGCCAGAGCAGCAGTGACATCAGCAGTTGCCAAGGAAACAAGGCTCTTCCTCCCCCCATTTCAAATTTGAGAAAAATGCACTCTCAAAGCAAACACAGACACGCATTATCTGCCTTTGTCAAGCTTCCTTTCTTAAAGGAGAACTGCCCAGGTGAACCGGTTGCTTGGATGATACCCACCGAGCGACTGACCAGACTCTCATGCTGCAGGAGTCCTTTCCCCCCTAGAGAGAGAGCCAAAAAGGTTATTTGCACTAGCTGGGTGGGCAATAATTGGGTGGCTGGTGGTCTTGACTCTCCCTCCTCCGTGGAGAAGGGACTGTGATACCACTGTGGACCCTAAAACGGGAGGGAGAGAGGGATGACACCCCGCAAAGACTAGGCTAGAGTGGTTGAAAGGATCAGCAAAGGCTCCACCAAGCCTCTTGAGGAGCTGAGCTTCCTCTGGAATTAGCAGTCAGAAGTCATCTGTTGACTTAAGGCAACCCCATGGATTTCATGGGATTTTCTTACCCAGGCTTACTCAGAGGGGGTTTTGCTAGTTCCTTCCTCTGAGATATAGCCTCCAGCATCTTAGGGATGGTTTTCCATCCCAATACTAACCAGGCTGGCCCAACTTATCTTCCAAGATCGGATAGGATCTGGTGCCACTAGAGTCTCTAGATCCTAATGAACAGGGTTCTATTGTTGTGTGACTGCAATTCGCTTCCAACTGAAGGTGACCCCATCATGGGGTGTTTGGGTGGCTGAGAGAGTGTGACTTGCCCAAGGTCACCCAGTGGGTTTCCATGGCCGTAGTCCAATGCTCAAACCACTAGACCATGCTGGTTCTGGTCTGCTCCAGTTGGGCCAAAGTTGGAATTAGGTCAGTGTGTGGAGGTGGGATTCTATGACATTGCTCTCTTTGGCTCATTGAATACTAGTCCTTTATTTTAACTTGTTTTATAACATAAATTAGTATTCACAATATAATTAAATAACTTTAAACGTGCCAGTTTACCACCTTGTCCAGGCTGTTGTGTCACAAAGCGCCTGGTTACTCGCCTATCCTGCAATAAACTGGCTGGCTGGTTGTCCTTTGCCCTGTGATGATTGGCCCATCCTGGCAAATTCAGGCAATATAAATCTTTATAAATTTTGTTCTTGCAGACAAGAACTAATCGGTTTCCCTTTTTTTTCCTCCTTGCATTAAGAAAGTTGTTGGAAACTGGGCCATTTCCTGCACAGAAAAATGCTGTTCTACGCATGCAGAAAAGAGCTTTTTTAAAGAACTAAGTCCTGAATTGTGAGAATTCTCATTCGTCCAGTGTCCTCCTCAAGGAAGAGGAAACCAGTTTTTTGTCACTCATTTTAAACTTTCCCAGCACTCTTTCCATCCCTGGTTAGTTCCCATGTGGTTGTGTGGTCATCATAGATGGATAAAGCAATTAAAAGGCTGCTAGCCGTGTTAGCAATGCAATCCCATCCAAGGATACAAAACCATTATACCAATGTAAGCCAGTTGCTGGGAAACATAAACAGGAGGAAATCAGGGTGCCCCCAGGCTGCAAACTTCTGGGCTACACAAGTCTCTAGGTTTGACCCAACACAGCTCTTCCATTGTCCTCATCTGTATCCAGGTATTGTTTTCTAGGCTTCAAGTGCTAAGCAGGCTGAGTGTGTCTGATGCAATTTCCACCATTTTCTGACTACCAGTTTATACTTCATGTGCTGAGCTTGGAAAAGTTTCTTTGTTTCGATGGTGGTGGTGGTGGTGGTGGTTATAGCCAGCAGTTTCTAGAATCCTTTCGCAAGCTCAGGATTCTCACGCAAATACAAAACTCTGTATATCAGAGAAGTGCACTTCCTTGCCTTCTTGTGCAAAGAATGGATGAGTGTGATTATTCTTCCCAGCCCAAAGGACTCTGGGAACTGTAGTTTGGGACAGTAGGTTCTCATGATGATCTTGCTCCTGAATTCCCCAGGATGGTTTGGGGCAACCAAAGATGACAAGAACTTTTTCCCAGGTTCTTCTTCAGTTTTCTGGTGTTGTATCAAGATGTGGCTCCTTGGAAAACAAAGCAAGGAATTCTAAGGATAGGGGAATTTTTTTCCCCCTTGCAGATCACAAAATATTGTGATTACCCTGCCCCATAATATTTTCTCACCTCACCCTGTTCCCTTTATTCTCCCCTACCTACCCGCCCACCCACCCACCCACCCATTGTACTTCAAAGCGCTCTTCCTCCCAATCCGACTTCCCTTTATCAGCTATTTATTTACCCTTGCTCCAGTTCAAAGTCCAAACCTTCCGCTCTTGGTTTGTTAACGTTTTTCTCAAAAGCAAGCACATTTTTGATCTCCTGCCAGCAAGGCTGGGCCAAGAGTTCATATTCTGTCCGTACCAAAAGGGATGGATTCAGACACCATTTTGCACATCAGTTACTCATGAGGTGCAGTGAAGGATGATGGGTGAGGGTGTCCTTGGCTTTCTCTGTACGTCGCGTGCATTACTGGGTCAATTGTGTGCTGTTTACTTTTTCAATGTTTAAAAAGAAGGATTGGATAAACAACACCTCTTTTTGATGGCTGGCAAATGGCATCTCCCCAAGACCTCTTGACATTTTAAGGCACAATAATCAAAAAGCAGTTAAGGGGGAGTGATATCGTTGTGAATGATTTTTGAATGCCTGCAGTACCCTCAATGGGTTTTTTGCTTTATACAGTCAAATTAGCAAAAGCAACTTTTTTTAAAAAAGGTCTCTGCTTCAACCATACTGAATGGGGACATTTACAAAACATAAGCAAAAGGGACTTTAGAGCTTGATAGCATGCTAGGTGGGGGATTCTGGATGCTGCCATCCAAAAGAAGGAACTTACCCAAGCCAATAAGGCTTCCTTTTGGTTTGGGGAAGAGGTCAAGCTGGGGCCTTCCCAGAAAAGGCACCGCTTGAGGCAGGATTTCAGAAGAAAGGGACGAAATTATGCATTCCCTGCCTGCAAGACCTTCCGGGAACTCTCAGTCAACAGCAAGATTTTTTCCCCCAAAACTGTGGGAAGGATTAAAAGGAAGAAGTGGCAGCTGGTTTGGTTTATTCCTTCTCTTGGCTGATCCGTCACCTTGTCATGCCCCGGGGGAGAAAAAGCCAACCGCTGCTGGATGGACGGGGTGGCTGGCCAGAATGACCTCCGTGCCAACAAAAACTGTGACTGCTGCAGGCAGGGGTTTTCTCCCCGGCCCTTTCTCTGGCAGACGTGGTGAGTGAGAGGGCAGGAGAGAAACCAGGGGCTAGCTGGGATGTTTGCTTCACTTCCCTCTCTGCCCTCTAATAAGAATTCAAAGGAAAACACAGTCCTTCTGAGTGCCGATGAAGGCGGTGGCTGGGCTGGAGCCAAAACCAACTCCAAATCAATGGGCTCCCTGGAGAAGTTTCGCTGCATTCCTCCCAGCTGCCCGGTCACAAGGCGAAATGCAATGACGCAACGGTTTCTGTTTACCCAGAGAAGCGGCCCCAGGAGCTGGCCCGGGCACAGTGTGGCGTGGCCACTGCTGCCGGGGCTGCCTGAGGTCACGTCTCCTTGATCTGGAAGCCAGGTTGTGAGCAGGAAAGGGAGGGGAGACAGGCCGGAAAGGGCAAGGGGGCCAGCCCCTTGAGGTGCTGGAAATGTATATCTCTGGGCAGGATTGTGCCTTTTCATTGTTTGCTGTTTGGGCTGTTTTCAAGGGCTTGTAGGTTTGCCAAGTCCAGATTAATTGTATGCCCAAATGCAGACTGCCCGCTTGCAAAGTCTTAACTTTCCTGCTGTTTTATTGGAACCTTGAGCCCCAACATGTTTGGAGACCTGCGCAAAAGACAGAGTTCTTGCTGCTTTAGGCTTTTCTCAGAGGTGCTGGGAAGTAAGGAGAGGAGTTGGTACAAATTCCCTGGGTCTGGCGGTCTGGAAGAGGCAGAATGGCCCCAAATCCCATGTTGTGTTTTGTTTTTTTAAAATCTGGTGAGAGTTAAGACACCAGCCACACTCATAACAGACCATTCCCTGAACATTTGATATGCAGCAAAGAAAGGGCTTTGGCTTGCCTATCAAATGCTGCGGGGAGGGGGGGTCCCACGGGGTGGAGCATCTCTCCCACCTCTGTGGGCTAAGGCAAACTTTTTCACTCCCAGTACAGCTACTTCCTAGCCAACAGAAAGACGGGTCAGCAGCAGCGGAGCAGCACCCCATGCATTGCCCTTGCTGGATGCACAGCAATAGGCATCTGTTGTGTGGCTGTCAGGAGGCCGATGCCACTGCTGAGACGAAGCTTAGGTTGGCTAAAAGGTGGGCTTGGGGCAGGTGAAGGGGGAGCAAAGCCATAATTCTGCCCGGGCTTTCCAGAGTGAAAACTGGTGAGTGTTCCTGTATCTTCAGTGGTTGTGCAGAAGTGGCAACCAGGTAACAAGCCACACCTGCTGAAATTCCCTCTTCTACCCAGTCATTAAAGGTTCAGGAGCCCACTCCAGTTTTCACACAGGTAACTCTAATTCCACCTGCAGGATCTTATGGTAAGTCATCCTGATGAAGGCTGTGCTAAATATTAAAGCAATAGGCCCCCTGTGCCGTATTCAGCTGGCAACTCTATCTATCAGTGTTGGTCAGCCTGACAAAGTATTGTCACACTTGCTCCCTACTTTCTTGACATTCCAGATCCATGCAGCTACAAAACTGCCTCATCCGCTCTGCAAAATTAAAACAACTTGAGATACAAAAGTGCTTCAACCCAAAAGAATCTAGTCTGAATCTGGCAAGCTCTGGACAGAGGTCCTACACTGGGGAGTGCATAATGGCATGTGCAGCGATCCATGGATTGTGCCACACAATCTTCTGTGGAACAGTGGAGATGTGCAAGGGAGTGTCCCAAAATGGAATGCCAGGAGTGGGAAATGGAAGGCGGCAACCATATGGCACCATCAACAAAAAATATCCCATTGCTCCTGTACAGGAACTTCTGCATGCGTAAGACACCAACAGGATTCTGGCCTTGCTATCAAACTGGCAACTCCAGCGATGGCCATAAGCCATTGGGGCCAGGTGGTCAAAGAGCATGGACTGGGGAAAGGAAGCCCTGGCTGACCCTGGACCTCTCAGCCGGCAACTGAGACTTTCTCCTAATATTGTCCTCCCTTCCTTTCCAAAGAGGCGCTTGTCTCTTTGCCAGCATCTCCCCTCCCATAGTAGGAGAGGACACAGGAAAAGCTTTCTTTAGTAGATCCATCAATATTTGCTCTTCCGAACAAGTGTTAGCAGATTGTTCCTTGCTGGCTTGAGCTTGTTTTGACGGGTGGTTCCTCTTGCTGGAGAGCTGCCCCCAAATCTCCAGCTTGGTTATGAAGCTCTTGCTGTTGATATTCATGGAGTGGCAGAGAATTAGCTCACAGGGGTTGTGGAGAAGGAAGAGTGCGCGCGAGTTTGTGTATGTAGGGGCTACGATTGTCAGCAAAGGTCATGTTGCTGCAATCGCAGGCTCTACCTGGAATTTCTCCTCTCTCCCAGCCGTCAGAGGAGAGCTACACCTTTTGGTAGATTCTTTCCCTGGAAGACAGAATTGCCTGGGGCAAAGCTATACAAACTGCTAATATCTTTGCCTCCCGGTAAATATTGCCGTTATTAACTGGGCATTTCTCTCTTGTTAAAGGAAATGGTGGGGCAATGATGGAGCTGTTGTTTCCGCATGTTTTGCTTACTCTGCAAAAACACTTTACTGTTTTTTGAGTCTTTATTCATGTAGGTAATGAAAGTTCAACACCACAGCCTCTGAGAACCTGATGGGTAGCATTCTTAGGCCAAGATCCTCTAGGGCTCGGAGGAGCATAACAGTTTTGCACACACAACCTTTTACTTCGGGATTCTGTGGCTTCAGCCTACCCCAACAAGTAATTAAAAGGGCCCTCTAATTACGTTTGTGGGATAATTAGAGGGACCACATTAGGGGCTAAAGCTAACCACTACTGCCAGTGTGGGAAGAAAAATGGAAACCTGGCCCTACAGTCACTGATCTGGAAGGAGGATTTTTGTGGCAGCACATCAGCTCTGTCCCCTCACAACATAGGGCCCAAACCAGGAGTCCAGAAGGCAGGATGAATTGGGAAGAACTGTGGCAATAGCCCAGCACCTACTCAGAGGCTAATGTGGGCCCAGGGCCCCTTGTATCTTTTCTGCCACCCTTGTGCATTTCAAGGGCTGTCTTTTCTTGCTGCCTCTGCAATAGCTTTTGGGTTTGTATTCTGAAAGCAGATGCTTTTAAGATGACATCTGGAGGCTGAATGCATGTGTGGTCAAACGCTTTGCCTTTGTTCAGGGATGAGGAAGGTGTGTCCCTTGTTACTGGCACTGCAATTCCCAGCCTTCTTCATCTCTGGGGATGCTGCCTGGGAGGTGCAGTCTTACACCATTGTCCAGAGGGCCACCCATTCACTAACCCTGCCAAAATTTTTGTCAGAGGACCTCGAGACAATTTTCATTCTTTCAGGAAGTGAAACAAGGCGAGTAAGGCAGATAAGGGTCATTTGGGAAGCTGCTGGTTGAGAAAGAGGATCTGGGCCTGTGCCTCTCAGGGCCAGGAGCATTATCTGGGACTGAATCTGATACAGCAAGATGCCTGGGCTCTGTTCATCATACACTATGCCTGAAATGTAAAATGTCAGCTTCGCACTGCAAGCAGACAACATGGACTGATATTAACAGTGATGGCAAGATAACAGGGCACAGAAGGCTACTAGAGCCCCACAAAAGCACCCCGCAGATCCGACCCTCCTCTTCTCCTTTCTGCCCATCATGCCAAGCTCTCCTCATCAGGAGCCGTGGCAAAAAATAACTGATATTCATAAGCAAATCTTGTCTTGAGGCAGCAGTTTCCTGATCTAATAATAGTCTCTGAGCTTGTTGATGGCATGATTCATGCTGCGTTGCATAAACCAGCCAGGAGGATCCCTCCGGTCTCTCGCCTGTGAGCTCGAGATGTCGTGACGTCCAAAACTCCAGGCGGCTGAAGCTGCCTGTTCTGTCCAGGGTGAAAGAGGCCCCCAGGCTCCTCTCTGCTGCGCTGAGCAGATGGATGGAGTGGGGAAGGAGAGGAGTACGTGGGCATTTACCCCAGAATGTGAAAACGTTTCTGAAGAGAGCTCGCATTGTTTCTTCAGTATCCACAGCCCCGGAATTGTGTGGCAAGCCTAGCATCGCGGAGGAGAACGGGGTTTTGCCACTTTTTCCATTATTAAAGTGCATCCCCTCCTTGGGATGGGAGGGTGGGGGTGAGGAAATAGTACCGCCCAGCAGGAACAAAAGGCCATCTCCCAACCTTGTTAAGTGACCGGCATGCCTGTGTTCCTTCTGTAAAAAATGTGGAGGATTAAAATGCCAATGGCTGAATTAAATTCACATGTGAGACCTCAGAGAGGCAGCCTCGATGGTTTCCCACTGGTGACTAAGCTCAATTCTGCAGGGAAAAGGCTGCCAAGTTCCGTCAGTGTGTCGTTACTGGCACAATCAAAGCCTCGCTTGTCGTTTGCACCTCACCCCCAGCTAAATCCTCAATTGCTCCAACCTTCCACAGCTTCATATCTCTGCCTTACTGTTGGGACTAATACGTTCAGCCTGCTTCCATTTCTGGAATAAAAAAATCTGCAGTGATTCTCATGGGCCTTGGTGACAAAGAGGTGACCACTCTGGTCTCATGGATGGAAACTGGCATGCCCGTGGCAAGCGCTGATGTCACAAAGCAATCGTATAGAAAAAGCCTATGGCAAGAGCAATTCAAGTGGCTACCGTGTAAGAAATGCCAATCTTCCCACTTGCTTCTGGGTGGTGAAGAGCCGGATCAGGGCCTCCTTCAGCCATGCACTAAATTTGGCTTTGGAGAAGCCACTATGGCCCAGTTTTTACCTTCTGTAAAACTTAAAAGCTTGCAACATATGGTTCAGCTTTCCCCTGTGTGCTCAGAGCCACTAGCCCTGCCGTTTGACACAGTTGGGACTGAGTGAGTCTTTGCAAGAGCCCCCTTTTGGGGGGGCAACCATCAGGGTTGAAAACCACACACAAAGGCTTCCAAATCCTGTATGGCTAAGTCCAACGCAGCAATTCTGTATGCGAACCGGTTAGGCTGAGGCATACACCACGACCACCCTAGTCTTATCAGCCTTTGACTCCCACTTGCACAGCTGTTCCATGCCTTGTGGAGAGGGGACAGGATCAGAGAAGCTCCATAGCCAGACAGAGAATTGTTACACCAGGGCAGAGATCCACCAGGTTCCTTTGGAATTCTCAGCATTGTTGTCGATCATTTTGCATCTGGATACAGGGACACAGCCAGCAATCCCAGGAGGCAGGGAATGGGCATGCAGGGGTGTGTGTACGTGGCTTCAGAGGCTGTGCAGTCAGTCCAGAAAGGCAAGTTTCAGAAGGAGGAAAGGAATACCACCCTCCAAGAGCACCCCAAAATATGACATGTGCAAACAGAGATCAAGAACAGGTTGGAGCTGGCTGCTCACTGCATGGGCAGCCCAGAATTCCAGCTTCCCGAAGGGCAAGAAAAATGTGCTATGGTGGTCCAAGGAAGAACATCATAACTCACTACCAGGATGCCAGCTGAAGATGGCTTGAAACTAGAATAAGCTGCCAGAGAAAGGGGCCAGAGAAGGGGAAGAAGGAGAGGAGCTCAGTAATTTCCAGTACAGCTAAACATCTGTCCCCCACTTCTCTCTCTCTCTCCCTGCTGCTAGATGAATTCGTGACTCCTGCAGAGAGAATTGGAGGATGAATCTACATAGACGCAATGGTCTGGGGAAGGTAAGAAAATCTGCCACCTCATGACTGAAAGACACTAGGGGAGACTATAGGGAGATTTTGATTAACTAAAACCAGTTCCTCTGTTTCAAAAACTAAAGGACAATAAGACACGTAGTGTTAGTGTCTCTTTCATCCATGCCAAGTTTCAGGTGCCTACATTGGACCAGATGACGTTGGGCAGCAAGTCCCAGTGTAGCCAACAATTATGAGGATAGTTTCGGTCTGACAACATCTAGGCAGCAACATGATCTTCCTCTTGCCACACTTCCAATGCTTTCTATTCACAAAATGTTATTTTCTAACTTAAATCAGCCCCACTCCTCTTTGCACACTTAAAGGACGATGAGCAATTCCTGTGTCCTCTCTTTCCATAAACGGCACAGAATAGTTTCCTTGGCTATCTGAAAAGCCTCCTCCAGCCTCCCATCCCGAAATAAAGCACCCATTGCTCACTCTCCCGTGTGACGTCAAACAGTTTTCATCTTGCTTTCTGAGTCCACAGACAATGCAGCTGGGAAGGGAGCGGGTGGCAGGGGTAAGGAGAAGGGGGAGTCAGGCAAGAGGAGAGACAATTTCCTTTCCCCCCTCAACCCAGACGTGTGTTTGTAAAGGCTGAAGCCTCGTTTTTAATCCACACGAAAAACAGCCAAATGGTACAGACTCCACGCAAGACGACTGTATTCCACAGAGGAGGGTGTGTGCCATGAAAAAAATAAAATCCTGAAAGCTCTCTTTCCTGCCTCTTTGAAAACCGAGAAATGCTACAAGGCCAGACATTTCCCGCAGAGCCTAGAATGTAGTGAAGAGCAAGAAAAGAAAATGCCTATTTAAAACAAAAACAACCACCTTGTGTTTTGGCAAGCACCGACAACAAAGACAAATGGGAATCTTGAAAATAAAAACCCCGTTCACAGGGAAGTCGCATTTCACTGAATTACAGAATTAACCATGTCACAGTTTTTGAAAGTGCAAGTCGGTCTCGTTTGCTCTCAAGCAAGGAGGTCCATCCTCCCTGTCAGCCCACCAGGCAGTTCCTCTCCCGCAGTCTTTCAGACACTGCTGCATTCCCTCTCCCAAAGTCCTCTCCAAGAAAAATAATTTAAACACACACACACAAACAAACCCACCAATCCCTCCTGGGCAGGCAGGATGAGCCGAGGAGGAGGAGGAGGAGGAGACTGCTGAGAGACCCACAGCGTTATCAAGTAGCCAGCCTGCAGCTGGGATGTGGTCTCCTTTTTCTCAAGCCAAGTCCCTTGCTCCTGCTGACTCTCCAGCAAGAAAGGCAGCAGGCTGTTAGCAAATCTTGCTTATATTGTTCCAGAAAGAGTTTCTGAATTTTTTTTTAACCCAATCCCCCCCCCCCAAAGAAAGATCATGCCTTCTTAATAGCTCTGCAAAACACCCAGTCTGCCAACAGTAGGAAACCTTCAGAGTTGTTGGTTGTTTTTCTGCTCCTGACACCCTCAGGCCACACATAACAAAAAAGAGGGTGGGCGCATAGGAATAAGAAACCTGAAGCAGAAGCCAGTCTCTCTGGCTGGTTCTCTTGGGGTCCCGGGAGGCTCTAGCCACCAGCCTTTTTCCTGGCTTGCTTCAAACGCCGGGGCTTTAGGATGGTGTAGTTCATGTAGGTCGTGTGCTGGTCGGAGAGGAAGGGGATGTAGAATGCCCGGAAGAGCTTCGAAGACCTGGCAAGCCGAGAAAGGTTTCACAAAAAATAAAACAGGTGTGACATAAAAGTGTAGATTTAACAACAAACGTTGGCACTCAGAACAGGCACTCCCACAGGCATCAGAAGGCTTTGGGGGACTTCTCAGGTATGCAGAAAGAAAGACTGAGTTACACTGTAAAAGGGAAGCGAGACCTCTTCCTCACCAGGAGGTGACTAGGGCTGAACACGTGCATTGCCCTCAAGGACTAATGGGCACCAAAGGTCTCCCAACCATCACATCCAGGAAAAAGGGGGTGGAAGCAGACCTGTCCCCTCCCGGCCTGGCACAGTCCTTGGATGCCTCCACAGGGAGCCCTAATCTTTCTTCCCCTTCCGCCTCTAAACCCGGAGGGCTCCACCGATGCAGAATTAAATGGACCCAGACAAAGCCTCTGCCTGAGTAGCATAATTAGGTGATGGCTCTGAGTGCTCTCTAATTCAATTAGCAGCACCATTTATCAGAGCCAATGGAGAGTTGCTGCGGCACTCGCTGACGTCAATGGGGGATGCGCTGCATCCCAGAAGCCTCTGGTTCAGCCAGCATAAATGCAACCACCGCTGGGGTCATCCAGTTTTCCTTGAGCAGCTCTTGTGGGAAGACTAAAGCGTACATGGAGGTCAGGCTGTGCATGCTCAGAGGGCTTGCTGGCTCTCTAGCCCCGTTCCCGGGACTCTTTCCCCTCTCCTAGCCTGCCTGTTTCACCAGAAAGGGGTGGGGGAACCAACTCCAAAATGAAGTTTCAAAATCCAGTTCTCATAAACGACACTGCTAGCCCTACCATATGTGCGGATATGCCTACAGTGACATAATTACTTCCAAGCACAAAATTATGTGTCTTTGAGGTGTGGAAGGCAGCTGCACAATGGGTGAGGAAATCCACTACGAACATCAGCGGCTGCCTGGCAGTTTTAGGATTTATGTGGTGGTGCCTTTAGGGCACACCAGGGGCAGAGGAGAAGGAATCTAACAACCAAACATTCAAAGGCTGGGTGCATGGCAGCACTGCAGCTGAGGTCAGCCTGGCCAAGAAAGAGGGGCAGCTGGGCTGAGGTTTGGGACTGTAAGCAGGCAGCCATGTCCTCCGTCCTTAAATTCCAGTTGCTGGAAATAGCCAATAGCCATTCAGAGCCCCATTCTCTCCCCACCATTGCTCTATATGGATCAAAGGAACAGCTGCTAGAGAAGCTGACACATTTCAGCCTGCCCCACAGCTTCCCTCCCTGCTCCTCTCCACACCACCAAGTTGCAATCAGCTGCCTTTGCTATGGGCATGTCAAGGCACGGCCTCCCCATGGCAATAGATTCCTATAAAAAGAAAGGGAGGCGGTGTGTGCGTGTGTGTGTTTGTGTGTGTGTTCCAATTCATGTTTACTTGTGGTAATACTTAGGCACTGGGTTTACGGGCCCCAGAACCTCTCTTCAACCCTTCCTCATTCCAGGGACCTATGATGTCTGGAGTTCATCTGAGCATGTGCAGAGTGGAAGCCATGACCTTAAGCTCAGATGCCTTCCTTTTTGAAATCTGGAAGATTTTCATTGCATTTTGGGGAGATTTCTACACAATTATCAGGAGCCGTGGAAAGATCTGCCAAGCCTGTGATCCAAATAACACGGAACAGGCTGCCTCCTTTGCCTGAGTAGAATTATACAGGTTTACAAAAGCTGTATAGAAACAATAGATTCTTCAAAACCTGCTTGATTCCCTGGCTCAAGAGACCTTGGATGCAGGCGGCAGCTGCCCTTCACGACTGCCTGTATTCTCAGCTGCACCTCCCTGGGACTGACAATCCAGCTGTAACCCAGAGACACATCTCCCCACCACCACTGCCACCATCACCCTCTTTGGGGAAATTCTCGCAGCACTGCTTCCCATTCACCCACACAAAGAGCTATTACATATACATTTGAAAATGGTAACAATTCTCAATCACGCTCTCTCTCTCTTTAAAAGTCTTTTTCAAAAGGGAGTCGCGCGGGGGAAGCCAGACGGGTGGCAAACACTTTTGATGAGCCAGACACGCCGCACTGCTGCCAACGTTAGGAAGTGGATCACACGGAGCCCTAAAAAACACCCTCCTCCTCCTCCTCCTCCCCATCCCCCAGGAAAACAGCTCAGAATGCTGGCAGATCTTTCCAGAAAGAGGGAGCCTGGGATGGCTACAGGTAGAGCTAAACAGCAAGGGGTCCAGGTAGGGCGTTGGAGGGGAAAGAGGACGAATGCAAAGGAAACACAGATTTGGATGGGAGGGGACCTGAGTAACTTCTGTGACCCAGGAATCGTCACATACCAAGTGGCACACTTTGGGGGACAGGAGAAAAGGACAAGAGCTGTTACTGGTTCTCAACAGCCCTTTCTCCTAGAGGATGCTGTGTGTGTGTGTGTGTGTGCGTGTGCGCGTGTGCGCGTGCGCATGCACGCAATCAGTCCAAGTTTGAGAGCAACTCAAATCCTCTGCAAAGCCATCCCAAAAGAAAGTTACTGGAAATGGTTTCCTGTAATTTCCATTCCATTCCTGCTATCATCACACCAAGTGAGAGGCACAGCAGATGCAAGATATTCACACAATAAAAGTGCAGGTATGGACAACTGTTTTTCAGAGCAGTGATTTCCAGATCACAATGGTCTGGCCTCCCTCAACACCATCACCCCCCCCCAACAACCAAGTCTGGCATCCTCTTAGCAACATGTGTACATTAAGTATGGCTCATACATGACAATACCCCTCTTTAGATTGGGGACAGGGGGTTATTCTCTTGCTCTTGCACTCCATCCCAACTGCCTGCAGATGGATGTTAAGTCCCAGGAGGGATCGCTGCTTCTTACTGTGGGGAAGTGGAAATGTGGGAAGATAGCTCCGACTGTGAAAATAAGGCTGCTGTGGGCTCCCAGGGAAAGGAAAATGAGTGTGCACACAACCCATAAGCACGCCCTCATTCCCTCCTCCAACAATGTTGAGTTGAATTGCTACTTAATGGCCGAAACTGCCTCACTCTTCCTCCTCTCATTGGTAGCAGCAAAGAAGAACAAGCCCCTTGTGGGGTTTGATAGCTCCTGGGGTGGGGAGAAGACATGGGACTGCGTGGGTGGAGCTGCACTCCAGTGTGGGATCTCAACCTAAGTCTCCCATGGGAGTTTTGCAAGGATCCTCCACCCAGAGTAACCATCTGCCCCTCATAACTCTCCTCCCCCTTAGAACGCCTTCATCTCTTACCTTGAACTGTCCAGGAAGGGCTTATAGGCAATAGTGATCCATTCCTCCTTGTTAGCTGCATACCTTGGCTCCCTGGGTGCTTCAGTTGGGGTGTCTAAATCCACCAGGTAATGACATTTGGAGATGTCAAACTGCAAGGAAAGAGGATGTTTGGGATAGGTTACTTCCACCTCTAGGGATGCTCGGCACAACATCTAGGCTTACTCTTTCAAGTACAAAATTGCTTTGCTGCTCCCATATCACAGCAACAACGGGGATGTCTTTCTGCAGACGAAAAGGGAGACAGCCATGCCTTGTAAATGTGCAAAAGAGACACCAGAGATAACTACGGTGATACGGAAGAATGATCCGTTGAAGATTCCCTTGGAAATTCTCTTGAATGTTCAGGTCTCGAGGACTGAGATTGTTAGCTCTGCTCAGTTAATGCAAATCTTCTTGTTATCCTTGTGTGCCTTCAAGTTGTTTTGAACTTCTGGCCACTCTATCATGGGGTTTTCTTGGCATGACTTGTTCAGAGGGGCTTTGCAATTGCCTTTCTCTGAGGTTGAGAAAGTGTGACTTGCCCAAGGCCACCCAGTGGGGACTTGAACTCTGATCTCCCAGAGTCCTAGCCCACTCAAATCATGACATCACACGAGCTCTCTTCACTTTTAGCAGCCTTATTCCTAAAGCTTCCTTTGTTCTTCCGCCTTTGCGTCCTGTCACTTGGTGGCTGAAGCAAAAGTTTTCTAGAAACATTGACCTACAGCAGAACTAGTTTATAGAGCAGAGGAACTTTCCCTATTACCCGAAATGATCATATTTCCCTGGCTATTGCTCAAAAGCAGGGGTGGGCAATGCAGAGGGGGTAGAAGACACTTCCCTCCCCAAGGCTCTCTGGAGTGGAAGTGATGCACTGCCACATCCGGCTGCCACTTTGGCCACTTTTCAGCCTTTCCTTGCTTTGGTTGGGAGGCTTTAGATGGAGGAGGCTGCAACTAAGTTGGGTTGTTTGGGACTGGTTTGGAGTTAAAAAAAACCACACACACAAAAATTGGGCTAAAAAAATAAAAATTGGTGGGATTTGGGGGCTTTGGGGGGGTTTCTGGGGCTGCACTTTGGGGTCCTAAGGACTACATGCATCCCATGTGCTGCACTATACCTACCCCTCTTTCTCTAAAGAGCCACGAAGAGAAATGTGGCAACATGCCACCAGTGCATTAAAAAAAAAAGACAGTGCTACTTACATATCTGGAGGGTTCTTCCTGGTTTTGGTCATTCATGTCCATTGGAATGATGCGTGTAGCCATTGGTCCCTTGGCGAATGGTTTCGGCAACTGGCCCCTGAATTCTGACGGAATGAACTGAAGCTGCCAGCTGCAGGAGAAAGAGGGACCAATGGAAAATCACAATTGTCTCCCCTCGCTAATCCACATTTTCACTTTCCGCAGTTTCAGTTAGCTGGGGTCAACTGCGGCCCAAAAACATTAAATGGAAGATTCCAGAAATAATTCATAAGTTTTAAACAGCGTGTCATTCTGAGTAGCGTGATGAAATCTCCCATGGGATGTGAATCATCCTTTTGCCTGGCGTATCCACACTATATAAGCTACCTGCCTGTTAGTCACTTAGTAGCTGTCTCAGTTATCAGATTGACTGTGATGGCATCACAGTGCTTATGCTCAAGAAACTTTTGTTTTACTTAATAATGGCTCTAAAATAAAAAACTTTACCATAGGTGTGTATGTGTAAGAAAAAAAGTTATATATATAGGGCTCAGTATATCTACAGTTTCAAGCATCCACTGAGAGGGTCATAGAATGTATCCCCCATGGATAAAGGGGAGAACTACTGTATAGTGAAACCTCAGACTCTTTGCAGGGCTCTTTTCCTTTGCTACAAAAAGACACAGTGGCATGATGAGGACTGGGAACGTGGCTAGGTCTGGTGTCACTAGTGATGAGTGCCGCAATTCACACTCACAGCGATTTGCAAAACACACAGCTGGGACTGTGCACGTTGTCCCCTAGACTAGTTTTCGGGGACAAGCTGGGTTTGCATTTTCACAATCCAGCGAGCAGCCATTGACTGCTCTTCACATTCTCAGTCCTTCTCCCCCATCTTAGAGGACAGCACAACAGGAATGCGGTAGCCATGGAAGGTCAAAGAGGGAGAAGGACGGCACCGCTCTTGAAACACAAAGACCCTTTGTCTGGAAGCGTGGAAGCAAACTGCGTACGGTTGGCCTTTTGAAAAATCACCTTTCCCCCGTAAGCACCACCAAAGGTTTGCCGGTCAAGTGTCGTTCTGAGGACATCTGCTATTGTAAGACTGGATCTGCTCTGACAGAAGGAGCTCTGACAGGCAGCGGATTCAGGCAGCTGCTCTGAGCCCTTCAGAGAATCCAAGAATGCAGAACTTGGCTGCCGTCTGGGCCCTAATCATCTGCAAGTCAAGAACTAATCCTGGCTCTTGTAACGCCGCTGCAGTTTTTGACATAGGCTTGGGCAAATATTGTTTCTCCTAATAGCTGCTCCCTTGTGACAGAGCTGGGATTTAATGCCTCATCCCCTCTCCTTTTCCTTCTCTTTTTAAGACACCCATCTGATGCTTTATGATCTAGGAGCCCTTAGGTTATTAAAGCCTTGAATTTACAGCCACCGTAATGTCTCTCTATGGGGAGAACTGCCTTGGCGTGAAGCTGCAAAGGCACTGAAAAGCCCAGCCTGATGGGAGCATCATGCTGCCTTCAGGACCCCAGTGCCATAGCAGGCAAACCTTACCCTTCCCCCGCAAAAACAAAACAAAACACATCACAAACTTTTACAATCCTTAGCTCCAATTCCCATGCTGAGAAAAGTTGGATTTGGCAACTGGCATTAATGGAGCAAGCCCAAATCACTCTCTCCAACGCCATAAATGATTCTGTTTTGTAAAATACAAAACCTTGGTTCATTTTCAGGGAGGTGCAGGGTGGTCTGAGGGGCATGGAAATCCCTTTGCCGCCACCTCCCCTCCCCGCCAAACAACTTCAGTCCCCAGCCTCCTCTCCTCCTTTCTGCAGCTTCAGCAGGCCTGCCCTCCCTCCTTCTAAAGGTTTTCACAGCCACAAGGCCTAGAAAACTTACTAATTAAGGCTGGAAGTGGGCCTCCTCAGGCAGTTGAGTTCTGCAACCAACTTCTCATTCCCCTTTTTGTTTGTTCATTTTTGTTCTCGGCTCCTGCAGTACTGTGACAGCACTGGTGCTGAGTGTTCTTCCTCAGGGAGCTCTGAGTAGCTGGGTCAAACTTAGCCAGCCACCCCATTGCCCTGTGGTAGCCCTCCAAATATTATCGGGATATAACTCTCATGAGAATGATAGAATGGAAAGAGCCCACCAGGGCCATCCCATCCAAGCCCATTCTGCCATACAGGAAGACACAGTCAAAGTGATCCCAACAAAATAGCCACCCAGTCTTTGTTTAAAAAGCTCCAAAGAAGGAGACACCACCTTGCTCCAAGGCAGCAGCGTATTCCACTACTGAACAGCTCTTACTGTCAGAAAGCTCTTCCTAATGTTTAGGAGGAATCTCTTTTTCAGTAATTGCATAGCCCATTGCCAGTGCCACTGCTGGCCTGATGGGAACTGTAGTCCAACTCCTCCATGAGGGCTTGATGCCCCCCTTCCTACTTGCTGACCTCACTGCCTTCCTTTGATCCTTGCAGTGGCCAAGAGAGGCTAGCTCTAGTCCTCAGCTCTGCACACACAGGGAGAGGGGAGCACACAACAGTTGTGATCTGAAGGCAGCTGGCATTGGTTGCAAGTTGCTGGCACAGAGCAAACGGGTAGCTGGCCTCTCCCAGGCTGTGAGTTTTTCAAAGGACAGTCCAGCCCCTGCCCAAAAATTAAATCCACTCTATTTCCAGACTAATTCACAATGACAGGAATTGGCAGAGACCTGAGTGGTTTCTAAACCAAAAAGTGAGAGTTGTTACCAGCACTCACACTCCGCTGTGCCAGAAGAGGCATATTTGGTTCAGGAACAATTCCCAGAACCACACAGAAGAAAGCCTGTCAGTCTCTGGACCAGAAAGGAAACTTACTTATCGGGCAGGAGGAAGCTGCTGGGAAACCGATGCCACTCCTTCCCTGTGCAGACGTGGACTGGCCTTCCCTCTGGTACTGTGTGGATGGTAGGATCAGTGGCAATTCTGTGAAATTCTGGGTAGAGGTCAAGAGGCCCATGGTAACCTAAGAGGAAGAAACACTGCATATTAAAAAAAATTAATAATAAAAGGAGAAGACCTGGCAGGACCTTTGTCAGGGAGCAATGCTTTGCTGTTACATGCCTTCAAGCTGACTCTGACATACTGTGACCCTTTCCTACAGTATTCTTAGCCATTTTTTTCCCCTTTAGTTGCTGCAGAAATAAGGAGGGAATACCAACCTCCACAATGACCAACAGTAGACATATGCAAGCATTAGGTTCACTTTCACCTCTGTGTGCTCCTAAGAGGAGGCCAGCCATTGTCTGCCACACATCTGTGAATTAGCCTGTGACGAATAAATAGGAGGGCGCCGTCTCCAAAAACCAACCTCGGAATAATGCCACAGAACGGGACATGGAGAGCAGCCCAAAGACAAAGACAGTTCCCAGTGCCAGCCAGTTCGATGAGACGGTGTAGTGCTCCAGACGGTAGCGTTGGAATATAAAATGGTAGCATTTCTGAAAGGGAAGGCAATGCAGGGAGAAGCAAAACATCAGTATCATTTAAACTAAAATGGGGAGAGTGGACTCTGATGACTAAAGGAAACATCGACCAGCTACAAACTTCTTTTCCCCAGTTAGTCTCGAAGGAGCTACGAGATTTCCTTTGTATGCTGATACAGGCCAAGACAGCTATGTTTTCAAATACTTCTGCTTAGCAAATTGCAATTTTCTCAGGACATCCTACCTCAAGAAATTAACCTGAATTGGATGCTTGACACAGATGAAGAAGAAACTCATTTTTCTGCATGTCTACTAAGTTTCCTGTCTTCATGCTTTCAAGGCCTCATACCCAGAACTGGTAACTGAGAGCCACAAGAAGGAAAAAACATGCCCTCCCAGAGTCGACAAGATATTTCCCATAGGATGCTTAGTTGTCGGGCCTTCAAGAAATGCCACGTTTCTCTTCCCTTGCACCTGTACTCTACCATCACCTCTGCTCCCAAAACACACCTGAAGGGCAGAGAGTCCCACAGCCCCACAGAGACAAATCAGAGGGTAGATGGGGTAGAGAAACCTCTCCTCCTTGTGAGGTTGACTGAAGAAAATCAGGATCCAGATGTACATGGGAGAAAGCGTCAGCCAGTAAGGGCGGCCCAGATTCTGAACTGGAAGAAAACAAAGGAAGGTTGTCTGAGGGAGGGATCCTGGAGGAGATGGGAGCAGGGCCATTGGCCCCATTGCTCAGCACCACAAACTCTCCCCTTATGCCCCCCACACCCAAGAAAGTAGATGGGAGAGAGACAGAAAGTATAGGGCCACTGTGGAGGCCCACCCCCTTCCCGTCTCCTTTCCCCAACCTGGTTTGGACCCTGGGTGTCCGTTCTCCCCACCACGCCTTTGCCCCCTTCTCACAGACACACACACATCTTGATATTTGTGATTTTTCCACTTTTGTGCCCCGGACTCTAATGAACATGGAGGGCTGATTGTAGTTTTAAGTTGTTAAATTGCCTAACGTGGCTATGTACTGTTTAAATTATTTCTTACTGAATTCAGTTGTCTTAAACTGATTTTATGGTACATCACTCCAAGATCTTGTGACACAAAGCAGGAGAGAAATAAAGAAATGTTCCACTGAGGCAGCACATCTCTGAAAAGCACAGATTAGGAAACAAACAGCCATGGGTGCGGACTGCTGCCTTAGGGTTTGCTGTTACTTTTGGGTTTCCCAAAAGCAAGTAGCCAGTTACTGCTGCTGGAAAGAAGACACCAGAATGGCAGCTCTTGACCATTTTCCTGCCTGGTGTAATACAATACTATGTAAAACTCAAGAGTCAAGCTCCAAGTTCCATGTCAGCAGGGGAACTTTGGACTACAACACCCAGAATTCTTTAGCCAACATGGCTTTAGCCGTAGGAAAAATGAATGCTCTCTCTATTGCCATCAAAGAGGAACGAGCTAAAGGTTTTGAGGTAGAAGCAGCTGGCTTAGAGGGGGGCAATCCCATCCCCCAGTCCTCCAAATATCTCCATCACTTCATTACAATAGTAACAGAGTGTGGCTAGAACTCTCAAAGCTCATGCTGTCTTCTCTCTCTTTAAACCATTCTTCATCTTTCTTCAAATGAAGCAGGAAGTCATTCATTTGAAAATAACAGCAATTACTCCAATTTGCAAGAGCTGCGGAGACAGCTTAATATATGTCAATTTTTTTTAAAAAAAAATCTGAATGGCCCCCAATAGAAAAAGCTCAGGATGTTAAACAAATCCAGATCGGTGCAGCCTTTCACAAGGCAGTGTGAGAAGAAGGCATGTTGATAGAAGGGACACACACACACACCAGCCCTGTTGCTTAGGGACACAATCTGCTCAGCAGAGAGGCATGAAACAGGTAGTTACGGAAACCTCTGCTGCTCCGGGGCTTGGCTGGCAAAAAGCTTGCCGCCGATCCCTCTGCAGAATGTGGGCTACTAGTGCGCTCTTGTGGGTGGCCCTGGAAGTACACACTCTCATTTCTTAGACTGGAGTGCGCATGAAGTAAAACAGGGACCACCGGCTAATTTCTGATGAGGCTCCTACAAACCACCAACAGCAGGATTTACTTATTTTTCACTAAGAAGGCTGGAGAAATTTGAGCTTTGGTCCAGTCCATCACAGAGCTTTGGAAAATAACTCTTCTGCACTATAACTATCATGCCTATCCCACAACCAGCTGAAGCAGCTGCTATTTTACATGAAACTGCCTAGAACTTCCAATGATTTTCCAACTGTCATAAGGGCTAGAAACCTACTCAACTTTGGATTGTTTTTGCTCCTTAAGCTGAGAATCTCAGCATATCAAACTCTGTACCAGATTTCTGGTTGATATAGCAATTCTGTTTTGAACACACATAGAACACTACAGCTATTCGGCAAGGTGTTGCTAGCACCAGTCAAGACAGCAATGCTCACAATAAGCTCTCCCTCACCAACCGCATTCAAAGGCTCCAAAAACAGTCACAGAGCTCACCGTGAAATTTCTGCAGCAAACTTTCCATGAGGGAGGTTAACGGCAAGGCCAGAAGCGCCAAAACAAAAGCCACATTGAAGTTTAAGAAGCCATTGATAAAGTAGAAGGACCAGGGCTCTGTACCTACAGGAGGAAAGCAGGGAGAGGAAGAAGCCATTCGTGGGTAATGGTGGTCACAGTCCTGTTGGTAACTTAGGCTGGGAGAGAGTATGGGAGCAACACCAGCTCTTTACTGAGAATATCCTCAGAGAGCAGGCCAATGATGAGAAAAGACAGGCTGGGGTTGGACAGAGACAAGAGCATGGAGACAGGATATGTGGGCAGAAAAGAATAGATGACAGCAGCATATTCCAAATTCTCGGAGATGCCAGTGTCAAATGTTTGATAACATGGAGCAAATTTACTTTACTCTATGGTGTCCTCTTTAAATTCCAGCCTGGATCTACTACAATAGAAGGAACTTATTCAGAAAAGCTCTTTCAAGCCCTACTGTGTTTCTTTTTGCAAATGTTCTTGGTGGCCATGTTTAGTAGCAGGGTGCTCCTTCAGAAACAAAGCCAAGTTCCATTCTTAAAAGAATCCAGAGACACACATGGAACTTAAATCTAAATCTAGAACAAGCAAAATACACCCAAACACATCTGCCTCTTTAAGCATGTGTTTGGGTGTCAGCAGTGCCTAAATGCAAAGAGCATCCTGCTCATTCAGCACGCTGCAGGCCAGAGAGGGTTACAGCAGCTCTTTGATTAACATGAGTATCTTATGTAAGTGTCATTTTGCATAAGACCCTTCAGACTTCACTGGTCCCCGGAGGACAGTGCAGCCAGCTCATGCTCACGCATGAGATGGGAAAGGTCAGTCCCAATATACCGAGAGAGGAAAGAGGCTCCAAGGTCTTAAAAGCTACATTCTTGAATCGTCAGCAGAGAGGGAGGACGTGCAGAAGGGCAGAGAGCAAGCTACTGTTGCAGAGGCACAAGGAGCCAAAAGCTGCACAGAAGCACCTCTCACTCAGCCTCAGAAAGGCTTCCAGCTAAACCTTGGAGGTGTTGCAAGTGACCAAGATGCAACTCTGCGTCTGTATGGGTAGGAATGGACACAGCGGAAGACCTCCCCATGTAGCTAGACTGTTTTTGTCCGCTCACCCTATGCTGACCTTCTTTCTGACCCAGGCTGATAGACATCCTTAGGGTCCCTGATGTCATGTTTCCCACTTTCTTCTCAAGCTTCTCTTGATGCTCTGAGGAAGAGAAGACATCTCTGCTTCCTTCCTAGAACGGAGAGGGGCCGACACAGCTCCTTATGTCTTTAGCCCAGCCAGTCAGTTAGAACTACCTTTCTGTCTGATTTCATTTCTCGTCATAATAAGATTACATTTCTCACATGAACAAGAGAGCAGACTCCATGTGATTATATTCCAGGGGGGAGAAAAAGCTCTTTAACTTGTCTGGTATTCAAAATGGACTGAATTTACACACATGCAGCTGTGAAAGCAGACCTTAATAAAACGGTAGGAGGAAGCTGTGAGTCCAGACATGGAGCTGGAGGGATGATGCAAGGTCACAGTACAAGATCTGAGCAATATGCTCTGACATTCCTTGAAACATGGCACAGGGTTCTAGGGGCCATTCTTGAGACCAGATGGCACAGCTCCTTGGGGGAGTTCAACCAACTGGAAGCAGCCCTAAGCACAGCTCTACCCCTTCCCCAAGGAAGAGGAGAAGATGAGTGAGAACAACAGTCAGACTGGGGCAGCATCCCTAGTGTAGACTTCCTTCCCTCCAGAGGTGACACTGCACAATTGTTAAGTGAAGAGTGAAGACATTTTTATTCCATTTGGCTTCTTTTTTTTTTTAAGTGCATTTGATTCTGCTTCCTTTTATTCACTTTGGTGCATTCTCAGAACTTGTTTGATTTCTTTTACATTTTGTCCACCACCCTGGGGATCCATATTTTCACGAGTAAAGAAACAGACAGGCAGAGCACACACTGATTTTTACAGCTCAGCTTGTGTGGTCAGCCTGTTCCTCATTTCTTCACTCCCCAGAGCATTTCTCCCATACCCTGGACTCACCATAAAGATCTGGTCCATGTGGTGTGAAGACATTATACAAGACTATGTTGAGAGGAGCAATCACCAGCTTTCCGTAGTGGTAACTGTCAACAGCCACCAGAGGAACCTTGGAGAAGAAGCACACTGCCCTTTATAAGTTGATCTTACACTGAGAATTTTCAGGTTTTAGCACTTGAGCCTCGCGCATTAAACCAAGCAAGAGAACGGCCTGGACCAGAACTCCCACAGATTACAGTGGGATTAGGACAGCCACGAGTCTAAATGGCGTCTTCACATCCTGTACATGGAGACACACAAACACACCCTGAAACATGGGCAGCTTCCCTTCTCCCACTTTGTGATGCCATCCCAACGTGCGGGCTCCTCTTGCTGCAACTGGTGGGGGCACAGGAAGATATACTGCAATGATTTCACAACACAAGAAGCGATCCCAAGTTATTAGGCAAAGGGTGCAACACAGGGATGCCGTTCTCAACAACAGTCCCCATTGCTTCTGCCATTCCTTGGGAGCAGGGGTGTATCCACACTGCACCATTAAATCAGCTGGACACCACCGTAACTGTCATGGCTGTATCAAAGAGAATCCTGGGATCTGTAGTTTTTGGTGATACCGCAAATTCTCTGCTAGAGAATCTCTAGTACTGCGGTTCAGGGGAGTGGATGAGGGTTCTCTAGCAGAGAATTCTAAGTGCTTCACAAAACTATACATCCCAGGAGTTCGTAGGATGGAGGCACAGCAGTTAAAGATGACTTAAGGCATATTGTGTAGATACAGCCCTGAAGGCACAGATTTGGCTGATTTGTTCAAACCATGTCAAATTCACTTTATTTCACACACATTCTTGTCTATGCATGTTGCTTTTTTCTTTTTCTTTTTGGCCCTTACCTCTTTAACTATAGCCTTGCTGCCAATAAAGCTCAGACTGTGTTCTCCCACAACTCTGCGTAATGTTGCTCACCAACCCCCCTCAGTAACTGTATGCATCATCCATTTATCTCCATCACCTACTTTTCCCACTTTTTCAGGCTGTCAAACAGTTTTTTCACCACCATTCAACAAAACTTCATATTATCTTAATCCTGTTCTTTTCTCACTGAACAAAGGAAGAAGACTGTAGCACTATCTCTGCACTGTTTACGTTCCCACTTCCATCCTAGGCTACCTCTCTTCACCACAGAGAAAATTACTTCCTGTCTTGAAAACACTGCAAAGAACAGTGGGCATAGCTTGGCGAAGTGGTCAGGCTGTCTGGGGAATTCTGCGAGTTTTAGTCTCCCAGAAGTAATTTTCCCAAACTTGGCCTGTGAGATCTCCTCCAAGGACTTCAGTGAGCAGACTACGACTTGTGAAGGAAGAGTTTGGGTGAGTAGAGAGTGAAGAGCTCAAACAGGTATTCTCACCTAACTGCACGTTACGAAAGAATTTGGCACTTGTGCCTTGACATACAAAACTTCCTTGTCAGTTACATCCAGCCTGGGAGACTCACCAGAAACACTACCAGTGACACAAGAGACCATCTTAGGAAGCTCTTCCATCTTCTTTTGAGCACCAGGAAGTCAAAGGCAATTGGAAGCCTAACAAAAGGGGGACAAAGATGGTGTGTAAGGGTAAAAGACCTTGGAACAATCTTTTCTCCTCATCAGCTGAACAACAACTGGTTAAAACTCTGCTTGGATGTTTCAGAAAATTGACTAATTGCCCTTGGAAAATATTCTCCAACTCTAGCCCCACACAACTGATTGGAGACTACTGTTCCACCTCTGCTTTGAAGACAGCTTATTTCTAAATTAGTCAAGGCTATACAATTAGAAAATTCACTTTCTTTTTACAATGGCAGAGAGAAGAAGCGAAAGTTATAAATTGTAGGAATGGAGAAGTAGCACAAGAATGTGGAGAAGCAGAGGGAATAGAGAGTGGGGTGTGTTCTGAAAGATTTGACCAGACAAAGAAAAATCTTTGCAAATGCAGCACAAAAAAAATTAAGTGAGAACATGTGAATTGTGGGGAAGTGAAAGGAAATACATTAGATCAATACAGTTTCGTGTGACAGAAAATATACTTTCCCTCTATTAGAAAAGTGATAGGACAACAACTTCCTACTTTCATGGGAAATACAATTTTCATATGAAGCCCTGTTTAGTACCATCACAGCAGGGTCTTGAGATATACCATGCAAAATTCTCTGCTCAGAATTCTGCAAATCAAATGAAAGTAATGACATAAAGGCAAGATCTCCTAACTTGGAAAAAGTCTAGGCTCAGTATCAGTTGAATACATTCGGTTCACTCTAAACTCTGCAAGCTCCCACTGATCTCAAATTCTTTCCTACAATGCATTCTTGGAACTCTCCTTGGCAAGCCAGAAAATGTCTTAATTAATAAGGAGAATCCAAATCTGATTAACTTCATGCAAATGCAAAATTCACAGTTCTCCAAGAAGTAACAAATGCACAGTTAGCACCCCAGGAATAGCAGATTTTTTTAAAAAAAATGCAGCTGTGCATGTACAGCACAGCTGAGTGCAATGGTGAATCAATCATGTTCAGAGGAGCTTGAGCACCACTCTGGTGGGGCTAGTGCCCATCCAAAGCTACCACGGCTCAGAATGCTTCAGCTCCTCTCTTTTGCTTACCCAAGTGCAGCACTGAAAGGCCAGCCCACGATGGCTCCAGCAGCCACTCCCAGAACTGCCAGAGAGACTTTGTCCATGTACCACCCAGTCATAGCGACTACTGTGCTGTACATGCAGAAGCTGCTGGGAAGGAAGGCTGAAAAGCAAAAGCAACAAAGAGGAGTTAGGATCGGAATAAGGAAAAGTCAAAAGCATTCCGCATGGTCTCACAGGTCTCCTTAGCAGGAGATTCTCCCCAAGCCCTAAAGACATGTAAAACAGGAAAAGGCCTCCAGCTCAGTGATAAAGAGTCCCCAGTGTGCATGCAGGAAGTTCCAAGTTCAGTCATTGGCATTTCCACTTTTAACTCCCAGAATGTCCCAATCAGCTCAACCATTAGAACGGGTATTTCCTAAGCATCCCCTTGTAAACTGGATGGAGTCTGCCTCCTTCTTCCACCACTGGAAATATTTTGCAACTGATCTTCAATTTTTATCCTAAACCTCAGAAGCCAAAATATAATTTAACTACATCTGAAGGAACCAGGCTAAAGCCAAAATATAATTCAACTACATCTGAAGGAACCTGGCTGATTTCTTCCCCTCCCCAGAAAAAAGTTGTGGTACACCCAGCAGAAAAGCTGAGTGGCTTTCATGTTGTATTCTGTTTCAGCTACATACCAGAAACACTTTAATGCATTGCCATTTCTTGCCACAGAATCTGGATGCCCAGAAGTCTGCACAGACTTCTCAGTGCAAAATCCAACATCCTTTACAGAATCGTGAATATTTCAGGCCTTTCTGTTAACATTTCCAAGTCATACTAGGGCAAAGAAGAGCTTAAGAAGTACATGCTGTATTAGCTGAATCTGCAAAACCAAATTGGAGGTGGTGGGAAAAGGATAAGAAAGATTAACCGAGGCAGTGGTTACGACTACTGTCTTCCTACAACCTTCTACCCTTTCCCACTGGTTGGTCCACCTTCTCCACTAAACCTGTCCCTAATGAGTCAATGCAAATTCTGAAAACCTCTCTACTCATCATATTGCAAGGCAAAATTAGTCGCTATACAATTTAATTCTCAACTTACCAGCAGCTGAGCAGAACATCCCAGTACTGAGCACCAAGAAAGCCAACATGAGACGGCTCACATGCAGCCCAAATTTCTTGCACACTGCCCTGAGGAAGCAGAGGGGGAGAATCAGAACTGTCCAGTTCACAAAGGAACCAACGTCCTTCACAATGTTGACACACAACAGTGGACCAGATGGGACAATGACTCAACACAAGAGGTGTGGGAATCATGCAGCCTTCCTGATGTTGTTGGACTGCAGCTCCCAGCAGTCCTAACTTGGATAGCCAATTGTGAGGAATGCTGGGAATTGTGGTCCAGTTCCCTAGAGGACTGCCTGCTACCTATCCTTAGAATAAACTGTTCAAGACTAAGCAGATCAATGCTCAGGACAAGGCACCTTCCTATGAAGGTGACTCAGGTAACCTCCACACTATTGCCACGACAAGAAATAAAAAAAATACTCTCTAGCTAATTTTATACTACAGTTCCCCTCACTTGCACACCTGTGTGTTTGGCAGTACATTACAATGCATTTTATCCCAGATTCTAATCAATCTTCTAACCTTCCCCACCTAGTTCATATCACTTCTGTTCTGTTTCCTTAAACCTTTGCTTTTTCTCTGCTTCTGAGGGTCTCCCAGTATTCCGGAGTATGGATCGTCTGCTGATTAAAACCAACCACTAAGTGATAAGATAAACCTGAGAGGGGGCTGGCTTGCCCAACAGTTTATTTTTTAACCCTGTCTTATCCACTACATAAGACAACCAGCTCTTAGGACTTCTTGGCAAATTAGGTCCGCAAGGAGATTTATGATATAAAACATGCAAAGTGTAAAAACACATCAAGAACTTGGAGATAAGCCCTTGCCACGGTAGCTTCCCATAATACAATTCATATGGATGAACTGAGAAATACCCTTGTGATAACACCTGGGGCAGAAACCATTATCGTTCACAACAGTACAAGAAGCAACAATACTCACTTATACAAGTAAAGCTCACAAACACAACTCAGGAAGGCCAAAAGACAGCGCAAGAAATAGAAGATAAGAACCTAGGAGAAAGAGTTACAGTTACAACGCTTTCAGAAACAAACAGTATCACATGCAATCTTCCTTGGCCTCTCAAAAGATGTAATAACACTAACTGGAGGAAGCAAAGATTGCATTTAGCTCCAAGAAATTCTGACCAGGCCCTAAGCCTAAGCGCTGTCCTATACAATTGTGTAAAAGGGGTTAAATTCATGCCACTGACATCACAACTCTGCAGGTAGATTGTTGTTCCATATAAAGGACTAGCCAGACGCATTCACTGTGAAGTCTAGCTTGCAGTCTCCAGTTGGAATTATCTTTTTCATAATTAAAAATGAGATATTATTTTCTGTTGTTTTGTGTCGTATTAGCTGAAATATGCACACACCAGCACTTACCTTGTTTGTTTGCAGAACTCTGGCGTGGAACAAGGCTGGTAAGGCATGGAGCCACAGATAAGCGTAGGAGCGGATGGCGTAGGCAGGAGAATATTCCCATGTCTGGAAGCCTTTCCCATAAACGAGGTAATGCATCTATCAGATCCGGCACAGACGTAAATCAGAAAATGTCCTGATTCCTCATTTTGCTTTTCACTTTCTTTCGCCAAATGGTAATTTTCACTGGCCAAACAATTTATTTTCCTAACTTATGTTATTTTTGTTTGCCAGTTGAAACTAGTGGGCCTCCTGTGGGTCTCTGATTTTACTACTATGTGTCTTCAAGTTGCCAGTCAACTCCCATGAATAGCATGGAGTTTTCTTAGGCAAATCAGAGGCGGTTTGCTGTTGCCTTCCTCTGAGGGTAGCCTCCAGCAACTGGTATTCCCTGGTGGTCTCCCATCCAAGTACTAACCAAGCCTGACCTTGATTATCTTCTAAGATCAGACAGAATCCGGTACCTTCAACGTATTCAGGCATTCTCTGATTTTAACTATGCTTAAATGAAAGGAACAGGAGAGGGCAAAAAAGGCTGTTACTTGTACAAAACTGTACCTATACTTCTTTCAACTTCAGGGTAAAAGGACAGAAGAAGCACTCAGGGAAATGAGTAACAACTACTACATATAACGCAAAAGGATGGCCAACTGCAGACTCTGAAAAATGTGACCTGAAGCATACCCCCATGCCCACACATGGATAAGGATACGGAAAACAAGGCAAAGTTTTATCAGGAAAACAGCTAGCGTGCAGTATAGCTGGAGCCTCATAACTTTTAAATCCAGCAGTGATTACGAACGTGGTTTAAAGATATCTCACAAAGACACTTCTCCACAGGCGATGAAGCCACTCACCGGTTCCCAGTAATTAAACGTCTCGTCACAGTCAGAGATATTACTCAGCAGGGCGGCACAGAACCTGGCTGAGATTAAACACTTGAAAGCTGTAGATCCTTCAGGAGCCCAGACATGGCCAGCTTTGCCCCCAGTTGGCCTAGATGACAACCAAAAGGCACAAGAGTCAGCCCTATTAGCGGGGGATATAAGGCAAGGAGATTAGACAAAAATGGCACGGTGATTGAGGCTGACAGCAGGAAAGGACACCCAGCAAGTTAGTGTAGATTTTAAAACAGAGTGCATTTCAACATCCAGAAAGACTGAACAGAGAACAGGTAAACATTTTCACGAAGAATCAGTCTTGGGGACAACTGCTGACCCAAACTACCACGCTTGGAATTTTATCCCGTTTGCAAATTGCTCAGTGAATACAGTTACGGGTTTATTTTTTAAAATCCATCCAAATATTAACTAACTGGCCTGTAGAGACGAAGACTCCACCCGACAGGACAGCTTACCGAAGATGCTTTCCTAAATACGTCCTGCATAGCTGCTTCCAAAGAGGTAGCCATCTTAATCCGTTGCAGTTAAGCAACAGAAAATCTTGTAGCACTTTAAGGGCTATGATTTCTGATAGAGTGAAGTCTGGGGGGTTACAAATGCACTTTGTTAAATGCATGGATGACGCTCTTAGAGGCTGAGGGATATACGTGTAGGTGGCTGGGGAAAGGATCGGAATAAAATTCAGTGCAGAACAATACAGCAAAACCTGTATTATTACAACTGGCCATTAACAGCCTGTCTGTTGCTTGTCGCGTGCCAAGATGAACTTACTTTTCCGCCCCTTCTGTCTTCACTAGAACAGACTCAGCTAGCATCTACCCATCATCCAGGACTGATTTAACTGGTCTGGCGTCAGGGCTGCCAGAATGCAAACGGGAGAGGGCTGCTCTGCCCTGAAGGGCTTTGTAAAGAGGGAGCCACAGGCGGCGGTCCTCGCTGCCTCCCTGCCTGACAGGCAACGCTCCCTTTGCTTCTGTGCAAGCGCTGAAGGCAGAGGAGCCCCCTCCAGCCTCCAGTCCGGCAGCCCCACCTGCAGGATGCTGGCTGAAGACCGAAGGGGGACAGAGGCCCCGGGAAGACGGCCATCTCCGCACGAGGCGCTTCTAGGCCATTTCCGCACCAGCCCGTTCTAGCGCGATGATCCCACTTGCAACATCCTCTGGAATCCTGGGCCGGCCGGCCCCTCCCGAAGCTACAAACCCCAGGATTCCAGAGGATGTTGAACGCGGAATCATCCCGCTAGAACAGGCTAGTGCGGAAACGGCCCTCGTGCTATTACCCCTCCCTCACACTGGCCGACCTCCCCTTCATTCCCTCCCGCCGCTGGAGGAGGCCGCCCACCGCGGGCACGCAGACAGCCACCGCGCCCCCTCCCCACCGCCCCGGCCCCTTACTCGGCTCTGGTCTCCTCGGGAGCCGGCGCGGGCGCCTCCTCGCGCGGCCGGGCCACAGCCGCCTCTCCTCCGCCCCACCGAGGCCGCTGCCGGGCCCCCTTGGCCGCCATGCTGGGGAAGGGCAGAAGCCGGGCCTCACCGGCCGCCGGCAAACTCCTCCCTTCGCTGCCAGCAGGCGGACGCCTCAGAGTGAAGGCGGGGCCGCCATGATGGGAAAGGGCACCGAGCCCCGCGCAAGCGCAACATCTCCCCCGCCCCCTTGCTGGAGAAACGTGCTTTTTTCGGAGAGCGCGTGTGAGCCGGGCCGCTGGGAGCCGCCGTCCTTTTCCGGCTCAGTGCGTGGCGCTGAGGTAGGAAGGGCCGGGACTGTACCACTTCAGTTCGCAGGGGCTGGTGGCATGTGTCGTTTCTGAAAGCGTCATCTAGGTAGAGGAAAAAAACACAAAAACTTTGCATGTAATAAGCTAGCATCTAATGGAGAAAGGTGCAGCAGCACCTTCTTCCTGATGTGCTGCATTGCTACATGCAAGGATTTATAGGCAAACGTGAAGGAGCATTAAAAAATTAAGAGTAGTGGAGTCCAGACGCCCCTCTTACTTCGGATAATGTGCACATTAGCTCTATCCCTCATTTTGCATGACAAGTAAAGCCTGGAAAAGTTACTTTATGGGGCTTGTGACTCCCAGACTGTCCACCCCAAGGGGTTCTGGGAGTTGTAGTCCAGACAGTAACGTTGCTGAGCTGTAGCCTTGTGTACATAGAGCAAGGGAAGATGCCACTTGAGATCATCCAGCACATTTACTGCTGCTGTGTTTATTTGGACATAAGTCATATTGATTTCATTGGCAATTGATTCCAGGCTCGTGAAAGAAGGTTGTGATTGAGTGCCTTTACTTGCAAGGAAGGGGTAGGACTTGCTTCTTATTAAACATGCATAGGATTGTACTCTTTTAAGTTAAAACATTACTGGCCATGTGTTCTTGTCTGTGGAAGTCTACCATCTCTCCTCACTCAGCATTAAGTAAAATATAGAATTGCACAACCAAAGGCGGTAGGACTTACTGCCAAGTAAATGTACTCAGAATTATTGATGGAATGTACAGTGCACTGTTTTTTTCTCTGCATGAATTTTCCCCAAAGAGACACCCACCTGCTACTTAGCTTGTATCAAAAGATAAAACTGAGGCCTGAAAACAATGAAATAAAGAAAATAAGGTCTGTAATCCTGGAAACAGATACTTAAATAACAATAATGTTTAATTATTTGTTTATATCTCACTTTTCTCCTGAATGGGATTCAAAGTAGCTTACAGCATAAATTAAAATGGAGTGGTTAAAAGTAATGGCAAGTCCCATTACTTGGAATAGAGATCCAGAGGTTTTTAAGCAGAGGCTGGATGGCCATCTGTCGGGAGAGCTTTGAGGGTGTTCCTGTATAGCAGGGGGTTGGACTGGATGGCCCGTGTGGTCTCTTCCAACTCTACATTTCTATGGTTCTATGATTAGGGAGTTTTGCATGACTTAAACTTGGCCATTTCCGCACTGGACTGTTATACATTATTATTCCACTTTCATCATCCTACAGAATCCTGGGGTTTGCAGTTTAAGGAGGGGCCACCTGGTCCCTCCCTAAACTGCAAACCCCAGGCTTCCTTAGGATGATGAAAGTGGAATAATAACGCTGTAACAGTCTAGTGCGGAAATGGCCTTTGTCTTAAGATCCTCACCTGTAAAGAGATTTCATTAAGTGTCAACATCAGAATAATCTGTGCCATGTTATTTATGATTTCTGTGTATAGTTGTGAAAGCTGGCCAGTGAAGAAGACTGACAATAGAATCAACTCATCCAAAATGTGATGAAGGAGAGTTCTACAGATCCCAGGGATTGTCAGAAAGACAAATGGGTCTGAAAGCAAATCAAGTCTGAGCTCTGCCCAGAAGCCAACATGAATGACTAAATAGATGCGGTCATGATTCAGACACATCATGAGATGACATGAGTTACTGGAAGAGAAGATAATGTCAGTTAAGTGGAAGGCACTAGGAAAAGACCTCGTGACAGACAGATTGATTCAGCCAAGAAAGCCACAGCCCTGGCTGGGTCTGCAAGACCTGATGGCCAAAGCTCTTGGAGATCTCTTCTTCATAAGGTCACCAGAAGTCATGGTCACTTCATGGCAGATAACACCATGATACGGGGTTGGACTCAATGGCCCTTGTGGTCTTTTCTAGTTCTTAGGATTCTGTGGACAACTAAGTTTCTCTAGATGCTGAATACTCACCCATCATCAAAAGATCTGCCCACCACCACCACAGACTAATTTCCCACAGTCTGCCTGTTGCAAAACAGGGAAGAAGGCAAAATAGAATGGTATGTCCTTGTGTATTTTCTGAGTTGTTTGGCATTGTGAAAAGTTCCCAGGTTCAGGGATGAGGAACATGTGGGGTTTCAGAAGTTGTCGGACCGCAATTCCCATCAGCCCCTGGGCAGCACAGCCAGCGGTAAAGAGAGATTAAAGTTGCAGTCTAACAACATCTGGAGAGCCATGTGTTTCCCATTATTGTTCTAAAGAATTAACAGCCACGCAATGGAAACATATGCAGCATGTTTTATTCAGAAGCAGGCCCCACAAAACATTTTTATTTTTACTGTCACAAAATAAATTGCAGCACACATTCGTGGATCTCTGTTTGGAAGAAAAAGTCATACGTTTCATAGATAATCCTGGACACGTTTACTTAGCAGTAAGTCCTACTGTCTTTGGTTACGCAATTCTATGCTTTACTTATAGGAATTATTTAGTATATATGGTTGGCCGTTCACAGATAGGGGCACAGGGCCCCCAGAAATGGGGAAAAATCACAAATATCAAAGTATGTATGTGTGTGTAGGAAGAGGGCTGAGGCATGATGAGGAGAATAGGCACCCAGTGTTAAAACCAGGTCAGGGAAAGGAGAGAAAAAGGGGCTGGATTGGGCCTATACTTTCTCTCTACAGCAACAAATAACACAACTCCAGATATATTTGCCCCAGCTGGAGGAACTGGTGGTAGTTGTATTTATTTACTTTTACATTCAAAGTGACTTACAGCAGTTAAACCTAACATAATTAAAAATTTGCAGCGTACAAAAGTTAGAAAGCAATTAAACCATCATAAAATTAAAACTGGTTTAAAATATAAACCATTTAAAAAACAACAACAACAACAAATGAAAGTCCAGAACATTATACAAGGCCTGTTTCCCCTAAAAAAAAATAAAATCAGTTCTCAAAGGCCTGTCTGAGTAATAACCCATTTTACCTGCTTGGGCAAAGACAGTATGAAGGGTGCCAGTCTAGCTCTCTCAGGAAGGAGTTCCAAAGCTTTGGAATAGCCACCAAGAAGGCCTTTTTTCTGCACTCTCACCAAATTTGCCTGTGAAGAGGGTGGGACACCTGTCTCTTTTCCCCCCGTCTCTTTTCTCACTATAATATCCAGACAAGTTTCAACAGTCTAAATGAAATCTTTGGCCACCCCCATCTCTGGAGAAGGAGGACAAAGGGCTACCTCAGAGTCACGTGCAGACAGCGCTGTATTTCTGTCCTCAGCTTCATCTGCATTTCTGCCACCTGCTTCCTTGTGAGCGCTTTGTCACAAGACTGGTAAGTGATTCTGTAGCAGAGGCTGGTTTGGCCTGTCTCTGGGTGCAGGAAGCTTTCAAGCAGTTGGATGGACACCACCGTTTCACAAGATACACGTCTGGCAATTTCATGCAGCTGTATTTCACTGAATCCTCCTGGTTCGGAGACCCAGAAGCTGATGTCATGCACATAGGAAGGTGGAAAAAGCGAAAAGTTCTTGAAGGGCCCTAAATGTCCTCCTGCAAACTGTGTGAGGAAGCGCTCGTCAGAGGTCCAGAGCATGCGCCAGTCAGAGATTCTACATACTTGCATGGCCAGAAGATCAAGATTTAATGAGGCATAAACTATTTCTTGATCAGTGTTTGTCCGCTGCCATGGAACTGTACTTATTGTCCCTACGCAAAGTTTCTTTGGGACCTGATCTGGGGCCGTTGCAATAAAATATTTTGAATTATGAAAGTGGGGTTCAGGAGTCAGAAAGGCATTGGGGAACAGTGTTTCCGGCTCATCTGTTGTACTGTCTAATGTGAAATCTGAAGGCTGGAGCAGGGAACTTAAAGTCCTCATAAGGTTTTCTGCAAGGAGCTGGGAACACTCATTTTCTGAGTCCTTATTCACTAAGCAAGTAAAAACAGTCTCGTGAAAAATGGGCAGCAAATGGGCAGAGATCTTGCATTTCCTAAAGGCCAATCCACTCAAAACCAGGAAGGTCCCAAGAGGAAACTCTGTTTCTTGGACAACTGTGTGAAGAGAAAGTAGCACGGAAGGTCTGAGACAGTATTTCCCCAAGACCCAGTTCCGTTCCTGGCTAACTAAATTGCTCCCTTGATCGGTACACTCCCATCCGGGAAAACCAGAAGAAACAGCAAAGGCTTCTGTTTTCCTTGCCATTCTGTCATATGTAGGCTCAGGTTCTGGGTTTCTGTTTACAGCAGGAACCATCCAAAAGGCATCTGGAGAGGAAAGGCAGTTGGAACTGTCTTGGAATACCAAGGAAAGGGAAGAGTCCACTTTCTGAACTAGGAACGACTTGCCAAGGTCATCAATTAGCTTTTCATTTATTGTCCTTACCGGATGTTCTGAATTCCTATCTAGAAAACCCCTATTTAAAATAGCAAGAGGACAAAAGAGAAGAATATTAGATAAATCGCTTAATCCAATTGTGTATCTTGAAGAAGAGCAAATTATTCACACAGCACCAAATCTGTAAAATGTGCCATGCTACTTAGCCCATTCATCATTGTTCCCATTTCATAGACAGAAAGACTTTCTGGCTGGAAACCTCTCTTCCTGATTCAAGCCACATGGAATTTATCTCCTCACAGGGGAAAAGAGCTCCTTTCCAGAAATAGCAGATGGTGACAAGAACAGTAACTTGACCAAAGTTGTGAAAAGATTACATAAGACAGGAGCTGAATGCAGCTGTTCTTGGAATGGGAATGCATCAAACCACAGGATAAATGTATACAGTATAAGTTTTTGATTAAGAGTAGACTGCAATCCCAAATGTACACACATAGGTACATGGATGTATATGCATCTGAAGTCAGAGAAATTTACTCTCAAGAAAACAGCGTGGATTAGGTTGCAATTCCAAATATACCTCGAGGCTAAGGCCTTCGAATTTTCTATTCAAGAGCACAGTCAACAGTTGACTGCCTGTATTGTGCATGGACAAATTAACAGGTTTTGGAAACTTGGGTGCGTACCTGTTTATTTTATCTGAAAATATCTCTGGAACACAGAAGGAAACAGTCTTGCCCTGCAGTTCTGTGGGACAGATCACAGGCCCAAGGTGCTGAAAATGGCAACTCCTTGTGAAAATGTGGTTCAAAGCGCCTTCTGTGCAGAAAGATTTATCCTGACTTCTACAAATGAACAGGACAAGACTGGCATGAGGCAAGTAAGCAGATGCTTTCCATTAGAACAATGAAGAATGGGAATCCATAGATATCACTGAATTAGTGTTTCAAAATCATTTTAGAGAAACTGACATACCTAATTAGACAGGTGAAAGAACAAAGAGATGATGATTCTGTTTACCAGCCACAGGATGCCACAAAGAACAAAATCAGAGGAGTGCACCCATAATGCATAATAATTTCTGGACAGAATCAATAGTAACATATAAAAGCTAATATCCACCTTTTTTTTTTTAGGTCACAGCCTACCTGTAGCCTGTACAGGTATATCCATGAGAATCCCTGATGTGAAATGGATGAATGTCACTGAGAATGAATCCTGCCTCTGCTGCCATAGCCACTACTTGCCAGCTGTTGTGCCACTCCCTAATCGGATGGTCGGCAGGGGTCCCTCCCTGTCCTCTGCAAAGTGCCACATGGACCTCTCCTCTCTCCGCCAGGACCTCTGCACAACTGAGGAAGAACAGACACATGGCCTTCTCTTGTGACTGATGCAGCAAATCACTGATTTCTTTAGCTGCATCTGAGAAATCTCTAAACAAGGTTGTTTCTAATGACTGATAGTAAGGGGAGGAAAGGAAATTCACGGTGATGAGAAAAAGAGTAGATTATATCAGTGTTTCTCAGGGCGTGTGACGTGGAGGACCAACAGTTATTTTTTGATATCTGAGATATGACTACTTTACTAATTTCCAAGCTATTACAGTTGGCCCTCCACATTTGCTAGAGCCAGGGGCACAGGACCCCCACAAAACGGAAAAACCGCAAATATCAAAAGGTATGTTGTGTGCGAAAGGGGCCACACGATGAGGAGAGCGGGCACTCAGGGTCCAAACCTGGTCAGGGAAAGGGGGTGGGTCAGCATGATGACCCTATTTTTCTTCTCTCTGACCCATCTCCTTCCTTGGGGGTGTGCGGGGTATTGGGAGAGGGTTTGTGGTGCTGAAAAATTGGGCTGCAATCCACCCGTTGCTTGCCAGGCAGTGGCTGGTGGAGGAGGAGGAGGACCAGAGGAGAGTTTTTAAAGGACCGCTTGGCCTGATCAAATCTACCAAGAGGGAAGGTTCCCCCGGAAAAGAAGCACCTGAGGTGGAGGGGCAGGGGTTGGAAAAACTTGAAAATAATCAAATCCGTGAAAGTCAAATCCACAAATGTGGAGGGCCAACTGTAATAGCTTAGAAATTATTAAAGTAGTGCTATCTCACATGCTGTAACAGAAAAAGCGCATGCAGCCATTTTGTCCTCACCTGCAGAAAAATCTGGCAAGAAGCTCCCTGTTCCTTTTCACTCCTGCTTTTCTTCCGCAGTGAGGGAAGTTGAAATAAACGCAATCAAAATTCCTCTCAGCTGGCAAAAAGTGCTCCTGTAGTTTTGTGCAGTCAACACAAAAGTGAACTTCTGCCCCTGGTATATAAAGGAAAAATAAACAGATGACAGGAATCAAAAAGTTATACGGCCGCCGATTTTGTTTTCATTCTTACCTTTGCTCCTCAGGTACTGTATGTTGGATTTAGCAAGAGCTTGTTTGGAAACATGATCTTCACTGTCATAGCAGGTAGCAATGATGTGAATCTCAGAATCCTTTGCTTCACACAAACCAGCTGAGAAGGAAAAATTTCCTTCTCCCACCAGAAGGACACGTGTCTGACAACGGAGAGGACTCATGGTGATGAAACCTTTGATGGAATGAGAGGAAGAGGTCAGGCTGGCTGCAAGAGACATCATCCTTAGTTACAAAAGATTTGCAAAATGTCATTGCTTTTCACCATATCACATAGCTTCCTGAATTCCTCAGCCAGCCTTGTGAGGCTGTAGGCCAAAAAGATAACTTTTCCAAGCTCTCTGATGTCATGAGAGCATGTCAGGATGATTGCCAGATCAAGTATCATTCTCAGGACAAGGTCAAAAATTCAAGAAACTCGCAAGCAAACTCAGCTTTTTATCTACACCCACAGACATGCTTTCAAGAAGTATTTTGGGCAGCGGCAGGAAGGATGGTGGTGGAAGAACTGGAGATGAAGTCACTTAGAGTTGTGGTTCTTTGCCTGTTTTGTGAACTGTTATAGCCGGTAGGGACAATGTGGGGCCCTCGAGATGCAAGACTGCAGCTTCCACATCCCTTACTATTGTCTATAGTGGCTAATATACTATTAAAGTATATTTTATACACACACACACACACATATATATATACACACACACGTGTGTATATTATAGCGCTATATGCACACACACTATATATATACTATATACACACACACATGCAATAAAATATTACGCAGGCCATATTACAGTATCTAACTTTCAGCAGGTGCTGCTTGTTACCCGGCTGTATGACAAGCCACACCTCCCACCCAGCCACTGCACTGGAGGCACCGGGGCCCTGACGCCCACGCCCACCGCTTGAAGAACACACTGAAAGCGGCGCCGCCCCTGTAAGCGCTGGAGAGGCCCCCGTGACCCTGAATGGCTGCGTAGAGGCGGGCATTTCAGTCGGTTCTGCTTGCCCGGCCACCCCTGCCGGAAGCCCCTCTCGGACACCCTCCGGGGCTCAGCCCGGCAGCCCCGAAGGAAGCCACGAGTCAACGCGCGCCAGTGAGGGGCCCGTGGGCGGGACTGGGGGCGTGGCCTCTGCTCAGCCACGCCCCCGGCCGTAAGACCCGCCCCTTGCCGGCACCGTTGAAGGCCGGCGGCTTTCCCTCCTCCCCTTCACGTCCTCGGCGGGGGTGTCTTCCCCGCTCTCCCCGAGATCCCCCTGAGAGCCGGCTCGCGGGCCCGCTTCTCCCTCGTCGTTAACGCACCTCTCGGCGCGCGCCAGCCCAGGAGGCGGCGGAGCGGCGCTTCGCGCGTCACTTCCGCCCACGGGGTCCCCTCACTTCCGCCGCGCTTCCGGGTGCGGTCGCCGTGGGAACGGCTTCGCCGCTTGCCCTCTTCGTCGCCGGGGCGCGGGCAGGGCAGGGCAGGGCAGGGCAGGGCAGGGCAGGGCAGGGCGGGCGGGCGGGCGGTTCCTCCCCGGCGGGGACGGAGGGTCTCGGGCACGCGAGCAGGCGGAAGGGGCGCTGCGGCCAGGACAGTGCGTTTGGAATCTCCAGCCTGGAACAGTTACTTTTTTGGGCTCCTGCATTCCCCCAGTAGAGGATACTGGGAGAGACAATCCAGGAAAGTAACTTTTTCAGCCTCGGTTGATAAGATCGTGAAAGCAGTCTTTATGATTCGGTTGCTTGGCCATTCGGGGGCGGGGGGGGGGATTGTGAGAGTCCTTGTCCACAATAGTAACTTTCGCAAAATTTATTATTGTTATTTGGAGGAGCCTTAATCATCATTACTTTGTTGTTTGTTAAACCACGAGAGGAAATAATCCTAGTTAATAGTAAGGATTAATTAGTAATAATGGGTAATAGGGGGCTAGGGGGCCGGGGGAAGTGGAGCCTCCATGTTCAGACGCAACCTAGATTCCTTTTTGTTGCAGATTTATTTATTTGTCTGTTTGGGCAGTACCTCTGTGGCTGACGCAGTAAGTGTGAAAACAGCACCCAAAGGCCTGGATCCTGTTGGTCGTTGTATTAAATTATAGTCTCTCGACCAATAAAGCAGTTCAGGGGAATTGCAAGGGATGGTTTTCGGTTAATCCAGATATCAGCCTTCTTGCCAACACAGATGAGGCGGTTGCTTCAATCAGTTTGTAATATTTCTTCCTCAGTCTTGTGAAGCGTGTTTATCCAGAAGAAAAGACAACTGGATTAGATACGGTTTACTCGCTAGCAAGTCTTCCCAGGCTCGCAGCCATAACCCTTACAGCGCGTGTTTTGGCAAAATGCAGCTGTAGCAATTTTGGATAAAAGAGGACTGTATAGATGCCCTGAGGTCAGTGACATCAGAGCTGGCTGATGACCAGGGAGCGGCATCACAAACTGAAGTAATCAGGTTTTTCTGCTTGCCTGCTCCAGTTCCTCCTGCCACCTCCCTTGGTCAGGGTGGTCAGAATCCTAGGCACATTTAACATCATTGACAGCCCTCAAGTCTTCTCCATAAGGCTCTCCGTTTATTTGAGATCTTGAGGGGTAAAGTCCAATAAAGAACAGAGCAAAGCAGAGAGGGGGCCCTGGATATGGATGAGTCCAGTAGTTCTTATACTACAACTTCAGAGTCAGAGGTATTCTCCAGCCGAATTCAAGTTCTAGTGGGCTCTTGGGGAGGAAGGTTTGTTAGGTTAGTTAGTGACTTTGAGGAACTTGTTCAAAAGGCTGTATTAGATACATTAAAAGAATGCCAAACAGCAGTATTGTCAATGGAGAAAGATGCTTTTGTGAACAGTTGCTAGATCTGTGTTTTCCTCTGGGCTACACTACAGGTATGATGTGTTTGTACAGCTATGCAGGTTTATTCAGAGATAAGGTGAACTGATTTCAAGTGAATTTTTCCTCTGAAGGGCACCTTGCATTGCAGTTTTACAGTGCACTCTTGTGTATGTTGACTCATAAGTAAGTCTCACTATAGTCTGTTTGCCCACCTAGTGAATGTGTTTAGGATTGAAGCTGTCCCCTTATTTATTTGGCATTCACTCTCCCTAGGAGATGCTGGAAATCTGAGAGGAGGGAGGTAGGGATCTGGTACTGGAATTCTCAGAGAACATCTGATGCCGTTCCTAGGATTCTTTGAGAGAAAGCATGGCAGTTAAAGCGGTATAGAAAAGACCATAGCTTGCACTCTGTGATCAAACTAGTTGCCTGATGTTCTGTCTCCCTAGGCCATGTCCCTCTCTTGCTTCTTTAACCCTCATCATGGCTGTTTATTGCGTGCCAATGGCCATGGAGAAGTGTGGACAGATTGGAACAGCACGTCCAAGTTTCTTCAGTATGGGTGGAGGTGCACCACCAATGAGGACTCATATGCCAATAAAACTCTCTTGGGGAACTGGAATGAGGAACGTTATGATATTCGGAAAGTGCTGCAGCCTAAACCTCTCCTTTCCCAGGTGAGTCCTTGCCTAGCCCTCCACTACCTTGTGATCTGCTTGAGTCCTCTATCTAGCACGGGGGTGGGAATCTTGCAGCCCTCCAGATGTTGTTCAAATGTTTTTGACTTTCAGAAGTCCTGACTACCATGGTCAGTGGTAAGGAATTGGGGAGGAAAGCCAAATATCCCCATCCCTGGTCTACACTTCATCTCTTATTAGCAGTATTTGCCTCCCTGAAAAGATCTCGCTGCCAGTTTTCAAAGTCGTGGGGTGGAAATTTTTCTGGAAAATTTTCAGATACTATATTTTGCTTTTGAAGATTTTGCATGCCATACACAGACAGAGACACACATTTATCCATAGATGTCTGGGCTATTGTACTACAGCTAATCATATTAGTGGGTTTAATATACGGTGTGAACTTCTAGTTATTCTTCTAAGTTAAATAAATAGAAAAAAAGGAGACAAGCACTGACAAACCCTAGTGCTCAGAGAACTAGACTAACTAATAAACACTGCTAAACATGTTCCTGTTTCGCAAAATCTCTTCCTTCTCAATCCGTCGCAAGTACAGGTAGTCAAGAGAAAATGTGATAACTTACGTGTTAAAACAGCTTCACTGATGGTCCATTTCCCAGCAGAATTCAAGGTGCTGGTTATGTCTGATTTGATGAAGACGATTTTGTAAGTAAAGCTGAATTCAGTTTGTGCTTTCTCTCTTTTCAGTATGCTCACTACTTCACATCCACCTACTCCTCTGACTATTCCAAGGAAATGCCTCACAGTACAAGACGTAAGTGCACAAGATGGAAACCTGGAGACAAAATTTGGAGGTGGCAAGGGGACCTTGAGGGCTTATAGTCCCTGTCTTGGTGCTGAATCCTATTTGCCTAAAGATTTCTATCAGTATGATCAAAATAAGAAGGCAGACAGTGAGGGTGTATATTCTATCTTGAGGAGCCAAAAGTCATGTTAAAATGGCCATAAGGAAATAAATATTTGTCATGAAGAGTTAGCAGTATGAAGATGTACCACCACAAAGGATAGTAAAAATAGTAAAGCGTACCCTGTTGTGCAAGCAATTTGAAAGTTTAAATTGGGTGGGCTGATTTTCACACACACACCCACCATGCCCCAGACATGCCAAAAGGGATGCAGCATCACTACCAGCTGCCTTTTAAAAACCTTTTCTGCCATTTTTTTTAAGAAGGGGGGAACATTGGGGACCTGTGCAGGAGGTGATTGTAATTAAAGCATGTGCTTCTGCTGTGAGGCTGTCTGGGGATATTTGGGGGTAAAAAAATATCACTGAAAAATTGGCAGAAATGGTTGGTTTGGGAATCTGTGGTCCTATATGGCCTTGAAGCCATATAAGTGGGATGCAGGAGTGCATGTGGGCTCCTGGAAAATTTCCCCCACCCCTGTTGTAAATGAACAGGTGAACCACCACCCCTCCGAAGATTTCATCTTACAATTTAACCTTGCCATCTGCTTCCATTGAGGAGGGGGCTGTGAGTGTGTGAGAGTTCAGGGTTTAAGAAGCAAGAAACCCTTGATACTCTTACAAATCCCATTTTGCACGAGGTGAGATCCCAAATGCAGTTCTGTCAGGACACAAACAGGAAAGGTGAACAACTCCCCCTGCCCGTAACATCATCTGTGCACTTACATTTGAACAGGAAAGCTGCATTAGTTTTGGTAACATGTCATCTGTAGTATTTGGCTATGGTTTCACTAGGCAGGCACCTTCCTTTGAGCTCCTGAGTCTTATCCTCTCTCTCTGTCTCTCCTTCTCTCTGTTTTAAGGAGTTACACGAGAACCTCACTGGTTCCCTGGACACCAGCCAGAGCTGGAGCCTCCTCCTATCAAGCCAACAGCTCGATCGTGTTACATGATAGATTATGAGCCTCCACATCGCAGAGGAACCCACTCCTTGGTTGAGAAGATGCCCAAGGATGCAGAAGGAATGCCGCGGAAACAATAAGATTAGAGGAGGCTCTAGTCTGTCTCGGGACAACCTGGGTGGCTGGATTACAAGATCAGGTTGCCCTTTCTCTTCCCTGCCCCAACACTTAACAGTTAAGCTGCCAGGCAGTGACCCAGAAACTGTGTATGTAAATAAAAAAAAGTGCACCAAAGCGAGGAGGGCATTCTTCCTGATTCTTGTGGTTTAGTATCTCCCGGTATATTTCTTAATTCTGCTTGTTTCCCTGTTCCTGGTACATTCTGAGAAGGGCTGGCCGCTGAGAAGGGCTGGCCGTTAAAGCTGTTTAGCTGGCCAGGTAAGGATGGAGGAACTAGTAATGTGTTTAGCTAAAACATCAATTGACTGGGGTCACTTAGTGGTAATAAAACTTGGCCCCTGTTCAGAGTTTCTTTCTTTTTTTTATTCTTGTCATCAGTTTTCACACCCCAGGACTGAACCCTGTTTCCTATTAAGTTTGGCCCAAGAGCCCCCTCAAGAAGAATGGAAATTAAAAGTGATGGACATCATGGAAATGGAAAAACTATCCAACAGTTTAAAAGATAATTCAACTCAACAATTCGAAAGACAGTGGCAAGGTATTATTAGATGGGTGAGAGAGAAATGAGTAGAGAGGTAAAGAATACAATGAAGGAATTTTAGGGTAACAGCTAAGGTAAGGTGGGAATTCAGGGAGAGGGAGGAAAATATTATTAATTGAAGGAGAGACAACAACAAAAAAAGATTTCACATGAAGGAGGTTTAGTTTAAGAAAGAGAATAAAGAGTTTGGAATGGAGAAAACGTGGAAGAAGGAGTGGAAAGGGTAGGGAGAGGGAAGGGGGAGGATTGGGAGGGGAAAGATGGTTTTTATTAAGATAAGGGAGGAGGGTGGGAAAGGGAGGGAAGGGAAGGCAGGGAGGGAGAGGAAAGAGGGATTGCAACATATAAATTAATATGTACATTTGATAACAAAGCGGGAAAGGAATTAATAGAGAGTTAATGTAAGATTGTTGTATAATATGGAAATAAGGTTAAGCACTTGTATTGTGTATAAACTCCCTCAATTTATAAAAATAAAAATAAAAAAAAAGTTTGGCCCCCCCAAAAAAACGGCTGAAGAAGTGACAGGATGCTTTACTCATTGTTTTTATTTGTTAGTAAACAAGCCCATTTGCTTCTCATAGCACAAATAAATACGAACAGCTAGTGAGCAGCGCCATCTTGTTGCATGTTTTATTCCTTAGGTATAAAAGGGGCCAGTTCCAAAGAGCTGTCTACTTCTTTGGCCCAGCCGGTAGAGCCGCCTTCTCCTCTCGTGTGATGGGGATGGTCCGCTCGGGAAACTCCATTGGTTTCCTTGGTCCGTTCACTGTGAGGACACCATCCGAAGAGAGGGAGGAGGTGATGGAGAGGGGATCCACGTCAGCCGGAATCTTGTACTTTCTGCTGAACTCTCTGGCGATGAAACCGTGTTCGTCCTTTTTGAAGGGGAGAACAGGGTGGAGTAGTGGGAAAACATTGCTTGATCAAACCATGCCAATTCCAGCTGGCAGTTCTAGCTGGGAATTCCAGTTAGAGTACACTTATTAAATCAGGGGTGGGCAACTACAGGGGTGCATTTTCACCCCTACACTTCCTCCATGGGCTGTACGATCATTCCCAGCCCAACTGGAAGAGATGTCATTTTCATTATTGCCTGATTTGGGAGGGGGCCGAAGGGAGTTTGCAACATTGGCAGGGCCTTTTTGAGGGTGCAGGAAGGCTAAATTGACGTGTTTGGTGACAGTTCTGAGCTATTTTTGTTCATTTTGGTAAAATTAAATTACCCCAATTTTGGGGAATGTTTTAGAGGCTTTAGGGGTTGCAAAGTCCCCATGGTCCCCATATAGTCCATAGGCTGCACTTTGCCCATCCTTGCATTAAACCAATGGAGTTTACATAGTGTTAACTCCCCATTCAACACTCCAGTGGGTATATTTCACTCGGGAATACTAGTAAGATTCAGGCCACTTTTTCCATTCGGAAGGTCCCCCTCACTGTCCTCAGGCTCTTCAGTTTAAGGATCTCAGGTGGATGGGTCAGGAGAGACCTTTGGCTGAAATCTTAGGACCTTTCCACACGACACTCTTATAGCGCGATTATTCCACTTTCAACCTCCTAGGGAAATCTGGGGTTTGCAGCTTCAGGACGGACCGGCCGTGGAATAATCGCGCTATTAGAGTGTCATGCAGAAAGGGCTTTAGACAGCCAGTGCCAGAGGGAATTGGCCACACTGAGCTAGCTGGACCAATGATTCCTTCATAGGCTTTTGGCCTTCTCCAGGTTAACCCTCATGTACCAGAACTTTTTTAAAAAGTGAAAAAGATGGGGGTCAGAAAGTAATTATTTTCTGACATACTGCCTCCACCCCCAATGAGAATTCCAACATTAGGGTTGCAGTAAGGGTTTAACACCCAAGACTCGTATTTCCTGATCGCAATGAGAATTTCAATCCTCGCCACATACAACGGGGCGAGCCCTGTCTCATCATTTGCAGGCATGGGATGTTCTTTGTCTTGATGCACTGCATTGAACAGGATTTTTAAAAGTATCCTGTTGCCCCAAAAGCAAGAGGTTTTGGGGGGACATTTTTGTTTCAGTTGTGTTTTTTAGTATTTAAAAAAAAACCATCTCCATTAAGTGGCAAGTGGCTGAAATTTGGGGACATTACTGACCATTATGGAAATGGCTACAGTATAGGTCTAGTTCTATGTGGATAGTACAGTGAAACAGGATTACTGAGAAACTAAAATATTCCAGTGTGTAAGGGTTGAACTGAAGGTATAAGGTAATAAATAGTCCTTCCTGCCATCAATGCTGCTTCCATGTGACAAGTAATAGGGTAATAACATTTAGAATGGGTCATTTCAGCTCTTCCTCCCACATTGCGGCCCCCCATCACTCTGCCAACCTTGTTCAGACCAAGACCAGACCAACCTGACGCTCTTCATGTTTCCCATGAACTTCAATCATGTCTCCCAAAATCTTAACTTTAAGCTCCTCGGGAGAGAAGTGCTTCACATCCAGGTTCACAGAAAACTTGTCTTTATCCAGTCGCATCTGAGGGCAAAGAATCTTGTTTTAGATGGCCATAATAACATTTACTGGCTGGAATCCTGTTGGTTAGATCCAGCTAGAGGAGACCTATTAAATCAATTATTGAATGGTGAGTCAACATGTAGGTAAATCCAGTGGCTTCAGTAAGTCCAGGAGGTATAAAATTCTTCTCACATATGGCTCAGTGGTTCTCCATCCTTGCCGCTTTTCAATTCCCAGAAATCCCAGCCAGCATGGCCAAAAGTCAGGGATTCGTGGAGCTTGAAGTCCAAAATATCTGGAGGGCAGAAAGCTGAGAACCACTGACTTAGATGGCCTTAAAGGAGGAAGTGAACCTTAAGTCACCAGGGGTCTATAGAACTTGCATGTTCAGGGATAATGTGCTATCGATTAAGGTCGAACTTCTGGGCTTCCAAGAGATTTCTGGTTAGCCAAAATGGGAAGCAGAAAGTTGGACTAAACACTTCTTTGGCTTGATCCATTTACACTAGGGCGTTCATAATGTGAAGATGAATGGAAATGGCTTCGGCTCATGATGGGTCTCTCACAGTAACACAAGAATTCAAGGAAAACTGCCAGCTGGCGTGGAGACTTCCCGTTATGGAAAACAAGAGTTACCAAAGTCATTGCCAGAGCCACTTTTGTGAGTAAACACTCTAGAGCAGTGATGAGCAAAGTGGGGACCTCCACATATTGAACCTTCACCCCTAGCATTCCTCTCCATTGGCTGTGCTGGTTAAGGTTGCTGGGAGTTGCAGTCCAACATCACTGGGAAATCTATACAGTTCTCACCCTGCTTTAAGTCCTGATACAACTTGATATGGATTCTCTCTCTCCTTCTCCCTCCCTCTCTCTCTCTCTCTAGGTTTTCCCATTGGGACCTCTCATTCTGCAGACATTTATCCCCTTCCCAAGCTTAGAATCACTTTCTGTGTTCCCCACTGACAGATTTTTCCTTTGTGTCTCCTTGCCTCTGGAAAAACCCAGCCGTGTGAAATCCAGTTAACTATTTTTGTGTTCCTTCAAACAGATCTGTTCACCTTATGTATCCAGAGTGACCTTTCTGCTACATCTCAATTTTAAACATTTTTTATTGTTAGATTATAAATCATGACCTGTCTTCTTGTTTTTTTAAAAAAATCTTTGTACAGAATCTGCCAATGTTAAGATGCAACGATATTGATAAAAAAAACACTAAAATGCATGATGTATAAGAGTTACAACTGAAAATAAAAAGGCAATCTGCTCTGAAGGAGTTTTATACATGGAGTGAATAATAACTGCTATAAGGCAATAACAATATTAGTTTTCGATCATGAAACAGAGAAATAGCCAAGCAAACCGTTCCCCAAGTTCTAATCATTCACAGATGCTAACCTACATTTGTTAATTGCCATCTTCCTTTTTGGGAGAGGAGGTGGATGGAATTCTCATCAGACTATGGAAACGGCCACCTAAACCCAGTCCTTTTTCAGAGGCCATAAGCCGTGAAGAAGTTCATGAATTCCGGGAAAATGCAAACTCTTCTGCAATTTCCATTCGTTTCAGCAGAGTATGCACAGAAGAACTTTTCAGCAGGGAGATCTGTGCAAGCATTTTAACATGATTTCTTTTTTTCCAGGGTTGAGTATTCACAAGCAAAATTTTCAAGTGAATTGAAACAATATGTTTTCCCCCTGTATGTATATATGTGTGTGTATGCATATATGTATGTGTGTGTATACATATACCTATACAAATATATATATACATATATACATGTGTGTGTATGTATATGTGTGTGTGTATGAAAATGCAACCCATCAGTAGAACCCATGTTCTGACTCTAATCTAAAAGATGTTCTTAAGGTCACAAAATCATAGGTCACAGAATTATGCAATTGGACGGTATCCCCAAGGGTCATCTAGCCCACCTCTGTACCAATGCAGGGATCCATAGAAAAATCATATCTGACAGGTGGCCTTCCAACCTCTGTTTAAAAACCTCCGCCAAAGGAAAGTTCACCACCTTCCCAAGCAGCTTGTTCATTTGAGACAACAGATTGGTTGTTGATTTTTCTCCTCTTATGTTTGTCATGGAGTCTTGTGTCCCTCTTTTGATAGGTAATTATCCCAGATTTGTACCTTGAACTTTTATAAAAACACAGCAAAGCAACTGACTGACAAAGGGCAGGGGCAGCCAAGGCAGGAGGCGCATACCTCCCATCCCATCGAGGATGACTTGAGAATTAGGGCAAGTTTAAAGAGGTCTCTTACCTCTGCGAATCTGTTTTCTAGCCAGCCAGGGTTCCTCAGGACGAAAGGCTTTGAAAAGAAAGAACTAAGAGCCGAGGAGACAGGAAGCAGTTCGGATTCAGGAATGTGTTCCCCGAAAGTCTGGTTGAAGATGCGACTGGGCAAGAAGGAGGATAGGAGGGGTTTACGGAAGAAAGGATGGTGAACGGGGATATCCATCTGTGTTGGTCCCAAAGGAGACGGTGGGCAGGAGCACACTACAGCAGGCCAAGAGAGCGAGGGCTTTATATGCTCCCCTGGTGCCAGGCTGTGCCCAGGGCTGAATTCTCTAGAACAGTGATGTCAGGCGTTTCCATTATCCCTGTTCCCTGTCTGCACCGTTCAGCACTGGCTGGCAGATTAGCTGGAGATTTGAACACTCCACTCAGCATCCACGTTGCTGAGGGGGGTAAAATAGAATGCAGCTAAATTCTCGTGCATCAGCATGAAATTGGCTTATTCCCCCACCTTTTTTTTTTGTCTTAAAAAAACCCAAAAACCACCGAGTCAGGCGGATCTGGCATTCTTTGCCACTTCAAATGCCAGAGCAAATCATACAGTGGCTCTCTGTGTCTCAGAAATAGGGACATTGCTCAGAACCCAGTTTGTAAACATGACCCAGTGGTTCCCTTCTTCCTCCATACTTTGTTTGTGTGGTGGGAGTCTCAAAGTGACCCGAAGACCCCTTCTTCCCTTCCTTGTAAAATTCAGCTCCATGGTTGCCAGAGGAGATTGATCCAGGGCAGAAGTAGTAAAGAACTTTTTGCAAATGGTGCTGTTACAGCTCCTTATAGAAAAAGCAAACAAGCATTTGATGAAGACTTGTTTCTTTTTCTTTTTAAAATAATCTTTATTACTTTTTAAATTACATTAAAAAGAAATAACAACGATGCAACAGATAAGACAATGACACCAAGTAACAGGACAAGGCAATACAAACAGACAGTAACACTAAAATGCCAATATTAAAAAAAACACACTTCCTAGCTCTCTTAAACAAGGAAGGCTTGTATCAAAAATAACAAGCAAGAGATTATCAAGTAACATTGTTGGGACAATGGGTAACAGTTTCTCCTTAATTTTAAAAGTTACCCTAAAGGGCATTTTTAGAGACATTTTGGTAGAGGTATTTAATTGTTTTAACCCCCTTGCTTCCCTCTTCAACAAATAAATAACAGAAAGAGCAACATGCAGGGGAATATGTATTGTAGCACACAACTTTCTCAACATGGCAACAAGCAACAGCAAGAAATTGCCTCCCAAACCTGCACAAGTAATACGGATTACTTTTTGAAAGTAACTTTCCAACCTCTGAGTTGAGAGCAGAGGAAAGGAAAGGCGATGGGGTGCTGTCATAGTGTTGGAAGGGACTTTATTCTCCTGCCATGTGAACTGGGCTTATGAAAGTCACCATTACAGGATGCACTGAGGTTCACTAATATAAGTGCTCTATTTTTTTAAGCTTGGAAAAAGTAACTTTAGGGAGCTACAACTCTCAAAAAACCTCCCCGCTTTCTCTATAGCCTGTTCTCTCCCATTGGTGTTCGTGCCCTATTTGGATGTGGACTTGTGCTTCCTTCCTTCCATCCCGCAGGCTTTTGATACGGATGCTAAGAATAAAGAGGTGACTCATCGAACCGACTGGGTTAAATTTGAACCGTGGGAGCATGCAGCTCGTGGAAAGGGTTCGTTGCCAGCCTTTGCGCCACCTCCAGCCGAGCATGATATGAATGTGGCCAGACCTGTCTCGTTCTCTCTGTTCCTCTTTCTCCACCCTCGCTCTCATTGTCTCTCCAACGCTGTAAGCACTGCAGTGCCTGGGAACGCCGACCTTGGAGTTTCCTCTTTGCAGATCTGTCGTCGTCTTCCTTGTTCACCGCCGCTGGGCCGCTGAGCACCCCGAGACGCCTTGAGAAAACTCACAAATTTGCAGTTCAATTCCCAAAAGTTACTTTTCCCAAGCTCTGGCTTTGGTGACTCTTCAGCCTGATCCACCAGGAAAGCAATAGGATGGGTTGGGATAGCTGTTAGCGAAGCTGCCAGGAACAAGAGCACTCTAGCAAACCCTGTGAGGAGGAAGCAGAGGGTCTTCCTCATTGAGACAACACACCTATGAAATGTTCTCCCTTTGGAGGCCTGTTTGGAGCTGACGTTGCTTTCATTTAAACCTGGCCTTTATTAGAGCCCTTGGCGCTTAATGATTCCATCCAAATCTACATTGGCCATTTTGTACTACACTGTCATGGTGCTATTATTCCACTTTCAACATCCTATGGAATCCTGGGGTTTGCAGTTTAGGGAGGGGCCTTTGAGGATGGCCTTTGAGGACCCTCCCTAAACTGCAAACCCCAGGAATTCCATAGGATGCTGAAAGTGGAATAATAGCACCAGAACAGTCTAGTGCAGAAATGGCCATTCATACATGCTTTCCAACTCTTCTCACTTTTTCAGGTAGTCAGTTGTTTAATGAATTTTTAGAACATTGGCTTTATTTTTGTTGTTTTAATTTTTAAATTGGTTTAGCCAGTGTTATTATAAGCTGCCTGGAAATCTTGTGATATTGAGGCTATATATGCATTTTTAAAAATATTTTTAAAAAAAGATATACGGTGAGTGACAGGCATCATTTCCATGCCTTGTTTCATGAACATTCCAGGGGTGCCTGGCTGGTTCTTGGGGAAACCAGTGGTGATGGACCAGAATGCTGAAGTGGTCCTTTTTTCCCTACAGCTCCCTGAATCCCCCACAATTGCAGGGAGTTATGTAGAAAGTAGTCCAGAAAAAGTAAATCTTGCCAAGTGTTAATGAGTTCTACTTTCTATCAGGGATACTGAGGGCTTTTTGTGTTTTGAAAACTCCCGTCTTGTGAAAACCAGGACTGGTTGCTCCTTTGTGGCACAAACTCCACTGCCTGACAGTCTGTTTATGACTACAGTTCAAAGTGCTGGTTATGACCTACTAAGCCCAATAAAGCCCAGGGCTTTATAGGAGGACTTTGTCTCTCTCTAGGAGCCTGCCCATGTGTTGAGATCCCTTCTCTCTGAGATTTAGGATGGAGACTAGGGCCATTTCCGCATGAACCTGTTCTAGCGCTGTGATTCCACTTTCAACATCCTATGGAATCCTGGGGTTTGCAGTTTCGGGAGGGGCCGGCCTCCCGAACACGCTCTAGAACATGCTCATGCGGAAATGGCCCTTGGGTTGGAATCCCCACCAGGCCATGGAAACTCCCTGGGCGACCTTGGGAGTCACACTCTCTCAGCCTCAGAAGAAGGCAATGGCAAACGCCCTCTGAACAAATCTTGTCATGAAAACCCTGGGATAGGTTCGCCTTGAGGTTGCCATAAATGGGAAATGACTTGAAGGCCTTCTTTCTGTCCAACCGCCCTCAGAGGCGTATCTGGTGGGAACGCAGGGCCTTCTTGGTGGTTGCTCCCAGGCTCTGAAACCCCCTTCCTGGAGTGGTTAGACCGGCATTCTGGCCTTTCACGGGCAGCTGAAGACTGTTTGTTTTGGCAGGCTGACTCCGCACGAGGAACACGACTTTCACGTGCCGCGTCAGTTATATTTGTTGTTCTAAATAATGGTTATGCTTTTAATTCTATTATTAGTTTAGGGATCTTTTTAACTTTGGTGTGAGATACCTTTCTTTATCTGTTTTAATTTTGGTAAGCCACCTTGAGCCCCAGACTGGGGAAAAAGTGGGGCACAGATAAATATAATAGTAATAATGATAATTGTTCCTGAAGCAGGACAGAGAGGGAAGGGAGGGAAGGGGAAGGAGAGCTGGCAGCGCTCTGCCCGATTAGCCAGAGACAGAGGGACCTGGGCCGCTGCAGCTGGCACGGTCGAGCGGGAAGGCCTCCTTCTCCAGTTTCCCCTCGTGGAAATAACAAGGGAGCCCAGACGTCGCCGGTGCACCTGCTGCCGCCTCCCAAGATGCACAAAACAGCTCTGGTTTCACAGGAGAGCTGGTTTAGACCTAATTAAGAAGGGCTGCCCTAGAGGGATGCTCCGTGACTCGTTTCCCCCAGAGCAAAGAGCGAGGGGCCCAAGAAACTCCTTCTCCAGCTCATCCTTTCCACAAGCCTGCAAGCAGGACACCGATATGCCCGTTTTATAGAATGGATCTTCATGATTTAGAACTTGAAATCAAGCTGTCCTAGGACTCCTCTCTTTGTAGTTCACATTGACTCAAGGGGACCTCATTCAAGAGAAGAGTTCTAAGTGTGAACAATTTTTTTAGAAGTCTCATTTTCTGTAATGGTAGAAATGTGGAGACTGGAGGAAAATTTCATTGGCAGGGGCAGAACTCTTATTTGGGGGCAATGCCCTCGTTCCCTCCCACCCACCCCCAGCTACAGCCCCGGCTCACTGAGGCCATTTCCTGGGGTTTGCATGGAATCCTGGGCCGGCCCCTCCCTAAACTGCAAGCCCCAGGATTCCACAGGATGTTGAAAGCGGAATCATAGCGCTATAACAGGCTAGTGCGGAAATGGCCAGAGAATGGGCCGAGTTCTCTCAGTAAAACTTGAGGCTGAGTGTGAGAGACAATTCCACAGATGTTATCAGACCTATAGTGGTTATATGTTTACATAAGATACAAATGATAGCATCCTCAAGGGTTGGTTTGCTGTTTTTTTTGTGTCAGTTTAGTGCCACACCCAATAAAGCTGATGCCAAGAAAACTTGGTTCTACAGGTAAGATTTAAATGGCCTTTCCTTTTAATGCCACGTAGACACAGTCAAGACCCACTTATCTGGGCTTAAGGTTTCCAGAGAGACTCCCAACACCCGTGTGAGTTTAGAAATCAATGCATAGTGTCAACCTTTTCGTCTGGGTGGCAATAATAGCCATTTACCAACTGGTTATAAATCACTGTGGCAGAGAAATCCTCTCTATGGCTACTCAAAAGTATGTCCCACTGAGTTTTAGGAAATAATACATTATGTTTCTACAACCTCTGAACTTGTATCCTCTTTGCAGAAAGACAATAAGGGATCATAGAGGCGAGGCAACTAAATTTTAGTGGAATGAGTTTTCTTACTTCATTTTGTCTGTAAAAAAGGGGGTGGACTTCAAGGGCCCACAAGCCTCTACCATTGGCCATACTGGGTAGGGCTGTGGGGAGTTTTGGGGCCAAAACATCTGGCGGGCCAGTAGTTCTCCAACCCAATAGTAAAAAAATGCTAAGGCACAGGTACATTTCCATATGGAGAGAGACCTACAGACTCATAGAATTATAGAGCTGGAAGTCACCACAAGGCCCATTGAGTCCAATCCCATTCTGCCATGCAGGAATACACCATCAAAGCATCCCCAACAGATGGCCACCCAGTCTTTGTTTAAAAACCCCCAAAGAAAGAGACTCCACCATACTCCACTGAGGCAGTGTATTCCATTGTCAAAATGCTGCTACCATCAGGAAGTTCTTCCTAAGCTTTAGATGGAATCGCTTTTCTTGAAGTTTGAAGCCGTTGCTCCATGTCCTAGTCTCTGGAGCAGCAGAAAACAGGCTTGCTCCATCCTCCATATGACATCCCTTCAAATATTTAAACATAGCTATCATGTTGTCTCTTAACCCTCTCTTCTCCAGGCTAAACACAACCAGTTCCAACTCTAAAGTTGGGGAGTAGCCGCCCACAACGCCTCTCTGGGCACCCTTGATGTGAGGACGCATAACACCCCATAAAATGCACTTGCCGTGTTTTTACAGGAGTCCAATGGGGCTGGAAGGCAGGCCGCAGCCTGCAGTCTGGTTTTCAATTCATGCTTTTGTACTGATTATCCAGTTGCCCTGACAGTCACTGCTGGCCCGAAGCAGAGTTGCATATTTCTGACATTTCTAACAGCTGCAACCGCAGTCACCAGAGACAGACTCGCGCTGCCTTTAAAGAGTGAAAAGATGCCTATCGGGTGGAATGTAGGCAAGGAGCTTTTGGGTTGTCATCACCGCAGGCTTGGCGTTCCACTGCCTGCCTATTTTGGTCCATATTTTATCACGTTCTCCTCCTCCCGGTGGAATTCACCCTGATGAAAACATTGCAATCTAGCCGCAGCCTTTGACCGGAGACGCCGAAACAGGTAGTTCGAGGGGTCCTTCCTCCTTGCGAAGACCATGTCTGAGCGTACTGTCCCTCACGCCTACCCCATGAGTACAGAATATGAGTTTGCCAACCCCAGCAAGATTTACGACCAGAATTTTGGAGAAGGTAAGATAAAAAAGGGCCATGTCTGGCCACGTTTCCCTTTTATTTTTCGTGGTCAGAGTGGAGATACAAACCTTCTCGTAGCTCCGATGGTGAGCTGATACTTCCCACTCGGCACTTCTGAGACATTTCTGGAAGAGGTGATATTGATCCATAAAGGAACAAATTTCTACTCTTCACAGATAAATACAGAATTATAAAGAGGTTCTGATCAGCTCACATGGAATTTGTGGCAGAAGACATCTTTGTAACCATGCTTTTGACACCTCGATTTTGTAAATAAAAGCATTGTGGGCACTGGGATGTGGCAGTGACAAATTTTGTGAGCTTGGAGAGCTGAAAGCAATGTTGTTTTCCAAACTGACCCAGCCCTCCAGTCTACACATCCTGTCTCAGAGGTTTTTTAATGGTGTCACTCGGTGTCTTTCCTGTCCGCTAGACATAGCGTACCTCTTATATGTTGTGTGTATGTTTGTTACGTTGCCTAAGTGTAAGATAATTTTTTTTATAAACCCAGTAATTTCACATTTAAGAATTTTTCAGTGGATACCACCCATGCTTCGCAATTTAGTAATGTTTAATTTAAGTCCTAAAACAGAGCCTGTGGATCATTTGGCCGTCTAGATGTTTCAGATTTCAAATCCTAGAGGCCCCAGCCAACTTGTTTGATGGCAAGGAACTATGGGGAGATCGTAGCCCCAAAAATCTAGACGGACAGTTTCCCCATTCCTGAAAATTCTAGAAATTCTGCTCCCGCCATCTGTTCTTCAGATTCCTTCCCTGAAAATGTGAGTTGAGGCATGGGTACTTGCTCTTCATTTTTCACAGCAAAGGTTGCCTACATCATACAGATTTTAATGGATTGTAATCCCAAAGCTTTCCTCGCCATTGACTAGGCTGGTTAACGGGGCTGATGGGAGTTGCAGTCTAACATCTGGAGGGCATCATAATGACCACATCTGCACTTCATAGTATTAAAAGCCGAGATCTTGTCTCTCCTTTTGGTTAAAGATATATCTGGCAGGGGGGATATCTGTACCTGCAGGGATCTACAATACAAAGTGGCCATGCCAGCTGGAGGATTCTGGGTGTTGTAACTCAAAACGTAGCCATTCCAAGGTCTAATGATCTAAAAGTTCAAAATATACCCCTGTGATCATAGGGTGCGAAACAGTTGGCTATGTGTGATGCATTCGGATTCATGTCTTTGTTTTTAAACACATATATGCTACAGGCAAGATACAGCCAATTCCCATTCAGTGATAAAATGTCTCTACTGACTCTCGGAGAAGAAGTTAAACATCCTTAAAAGACAAAGGGGGAGCAGAAGATAATGGATCTGTGAAAATCATACAGCACAGCACAAAACTGGATCTGTCTTTGGAAATTAAAGAAAGCTGGTGTGCAGAGGAGTGGTGTTCCTGGCATGAGAGAGGAGAATACCTTGTGATGATGGGACTGCCCATTGCTTTCTTTAATTCTTGCAAAGAGAGGAGCTTGGGGCAAGTCTGATTGAAGCCAATCAGTGACAGCTCGTGGAATGCTATAAGGAGGCAGACTTATGAGAAGAGAATGTAAAACTAGAGGCTTATCAGTTGAATGATGAACTAGTCAGGAACAGAGAAATGATAAGGGCTAGGAGTAGATAGGGACAGTAAGTGAAAGGGGAAATTTTGGTTTGATGGGAGCCAAGAGTGTGGAAAGAGTTCATGGAGCAGTGTCATTTGTTTTAGCTAATGTTATATTGGTATTGAACTAGTGTCAGGCTAGATCTTTGCCTTTTTTGTTATACAATACATCTTTTACAATGATCATTTTATACATCTCTATTTGGACATTTTCATTTGCAAGAGGATAAAGAGAGTTGGCCACACATTTAAACCCAAGAACCGGCACATCTGCTTGTCTGCTAAAAGTGCCACCTCCAGAAGGAAGGGGGCTTAAGGGTGAAAGGACAAAGTTAATGAGAGGAGCCTAAGCCAATCTGGACAAGGGATTCTGTCACACTTCTCTTTTGCAAGAAGCCAAAAATGACAGTGACCAAGACTCCTGAAAGCTGCTAGTAAGCAAGAATGAGATCTCCTAGACACCCACCCACCCGTTTCCATCACTGCCTCAGCTACTGATCCAGGAGAGTTTGTAGAACGTGGTTGGCAGAGAGCAGCTTCAGGAAAATGCTGCTAATCAGAGACTTTTTTTTAAAAAAAAAATAGGAGCCCAGTTAAGCAATGAAAAGCTGAGCTGGTGGGTTGTACACAAAGCCCAGCTGGAAAAAGAATGCCAAGGGCAGCAGTAAACAATTCAGCACCCTTCAAGCACCTTCTGTACCCAGTGAAAAGAGGAGAGACCCCTCCCCGCTTCCCTAAAGAGAAGCCGCTGGGCTGATGGCGTGGCATGAAAAGGGCTTTTGTTCTCTGTGCCAGCCTGCAGTCAAGCAATCCGCTGGCGACGGGCCACCGTGAGCTTTTTCTTTGCTCACTGGAACCAACAAAGCAGGCAGTCTGGAGTTAAGGGGTGCCTGTGCCGTTGGTAGATGGGCAGTGCTCTTCAGAATGGCAGCCACAACAGTGGCAGCTGGGGGGAAGGCAAGCCAGAAGAGGGAGGCTCCGGGTTTAGGAGAAGAGGGGTGGCCAGAGAGTGAGGAAGAGAGGGATCCCCCAGACCCACCATCTGGGGGACTCCCAAGTCTGTGAAGACTAGGAGCCTTCAGAGAGCTTGGGAAAAATACATTTTGGAGTATAGCTCTCGGCCATACCAGACCATGTCCTGCAGGCAATGATAACAGAGACTGAACCTGGCCACGGTGGAGCTAAATTAACAGCCAGAATGTTAAGATATAGGAAGTATACAACGCCCCTGTTGCAACAGCCCCACTGGGTGCTAATCTGTTTCTGGGCACAATTTAAGATGTGGGTTATGACCCATCTAGCATGGGTCCAGGTTCTCTGAAGGACCATACCCTGCCTTATGAACCTCTTGTGTTTTGAGATCTTCTTGAGAGTCCCTTTTCTCTGTCCTGCCAGCCTCACCCTCAGGAATATTTGGTGGGAACATCTGCATTTTTCCCCCACTCAAAATCTCACTTTTTTCACTCACAAAATGGATGAAAGATCGCAGTAATGGGGCAGGTAAAACAGACGAATCTGATTCCCAGCAGATTTGTAGTTTTCCTCCAGCCAGCGTGGTCTGCTAACTGGAAGATTCTGGGAGTTGAAATCCAAGAAAGTAACTTTTTCAAGCTTTGTGCCCTGAGCCTCCTCTGTTTGATACAAGAAGATGCAGGTGAAAGTTGGAATTTCATAACTGTGTGGAACAGAGATAATCAAAGAAATAAAGCATGGATAATTGACTTTTTGTTTTTCTACCGAACATAAGACATCTTGAAATTCTGGTTTCTGAGTCCTTGGATCCCGGCACTTCTTCTCCAGTGTATGCCTATTTTTTTACTTTATTTGTAAAATGTTTGACATTTCTTATTTGAATGGCATATTCTGTGCAACCGTGATTAATACTTACTGCCCCCTGCTCAATGACTTCATCACAGAGACTTTCACACTATACTGTCACAGCCCTATGATTCCACTTTAATTGCTGCGGCTGCCTCTTGAATGTCGTAATTCATTTGGAGGAGGTTGAAACCACACGGGTAATTAGCAGTCCAGAGGTCAAGAGGCTGAGAAATCTATCGGTAGCCAGGGAAACCACGACAGATAGAGAGGGACGTGCAGGAGTGCAGTCTTGATCCAGTGGCAAGCTTCCAGAAAAGAAGGAGGAATCTCCAGGGTAGCCTGGCCTTTCACAAGGAGTGACCGACTTTGCTCCCAGCATCTGAAGAGCATTTCCTGCCTGCATTATTTACAGAAGGTGATTGATCGTTCAGTGACAGCAGCTGAGCTACAGGTATGCCGTGCACCTCCCCAAACATGCTTGCACTGCTCTGATCTCAGAGGGAGACACGACACTATGAAGTCTTGGGATCTGCAGTTTGAGGAGATGCCAGGCCTCTCTGAGAATTCTAAGGTCATTTCTGCGCTACTCTGTTATAGTGCCATTATTCCACTTTCAACATATCCTGTGGAATTCTGGGGTTTGTAGTTTCCTGAGGCCAAAGAGCTCTCTGGCTGAGGATTCTAAAGGCCCCTCTCTAAAGTGCAAACCCCAAGATTCCATAGGAGGTTGAATAATCGCACTATAATAGTGTAGTGCAGAAATGGCCCAAATTTCCTTCCTTAAACTGCAGTAAACCAACATTGTAGCATAGACTGCAATAAGCCAGCATGTGTACTGTAGTCCTTTGTAAACCACGGTGCTGAATATGCAGATGATGGTACTTTCCTTTCTCATAGGAGTTTCCCATGGTGAAATCCTGGCCCCCACCTTGTACCACGGCTACTACATCAGACCTCGGATTAACAAGCAGCTGGACCGAGGGATCTCGGAAGTCACCCTCAACGAGCACAAATTCCAGGTGTTCCTTGACGTCTGCCATTTCACACCAGACGAGATCGCCGTCCGCACCGTGGACAACCTCCTGGAGGTGACGGCTCAGCACCCCCAGAAAGCCGACCGCCACGGCTTCATCTCCCGCGAGTTCACTCGGACCTACATCCTCCCCTTGGACGTCGACCCGCTCTTGGTGAAAGCCACACTGACCCACGATGGCATCTTGTGCATCGAGGCTCTGCGGACGGGGAAGGAAGTGACAGCCAAGGTCAACGAGGTGAAAATCACATGCCAAGAACCACCGTCTCTGGAGAAGGGAGGCAGCTCGGAGGAGAAGACTCAGGACTGAAGCAGGCTTCACCAAAGCCAGGGTGATGGATCTTCAGATAGACTTCTGTATGACCACCAAGGGAAGGCTCACTGAGCCAGGAGAATAGCTGGGGCTGGGGGGACAAAATGAAAGCACTGCCCTCTTAATAAGAATTTAGCTCCCTCAGAAGAAATGTTCCTTCATTCCCCAAATTTCTAGCACTGTGGAAAGGGAGACGCTGAAAATTATTCATGCCTCAAGCTCTTCCATTGGCTGTGCTCACATTCCCTTGCTCATTTTGCCCTCCCTTTTTCCTGGCGTGCCTAAACTTTATTTCTAAATGCTCAAGGGAAGTTTTAAGTTACTGGAATGCTAGAAATTTGGGGACTTACAATTTAGTGCCATTAATTATGACTCCATAAACAATAATGAGTGCCATTAATTATGAATCCCAGCAAGCAACACTAGGTCTAAACAGACACATGTACTCCTCTCTTCTTGAAGCCTCTGGTTTCCATCTTGGAAGACACTGTATCCCACCAGATTTTTATGTTTCTTCCTCTCTTTCCTCCTTTTCGGTATCATTTGGTCCAGGGGTGGGTATCATGTGGCTCTCCAGATGCTAGTGGACTGCAACTCCCAGCAGCCGATCTGCAGAACCCCATGATTCCTATTTGAGTCTATTATGATGAAGAATTCTGTAGAACCTGAAAGCTTGCACCCCCTTGCTCACACCTTTAGTAGTTCCAATAAAAGTATTTCCTAACTCTCATTTTGGGTGCTACAAATACATGTTGGTTTTATTCCAGTTCCAGTATCCAGGTGTCCTGCAAGGAATCCCTCAAATGGTATGGTTTGATTGAATATATCCTTTTGGTCATCCCTAGCTTTTGGTCTTAGAATTATAATTCCTAAGACTTCCATGGAAGAAGAGAAGGCTGTTAAATCAATTCACCTAAGGACTGCAGTTGAGCCCTGGATCCACTCTAACATCTCTGCTGCCGACCTCGAGTGTTGAGAATTGTGCCCTCTTATCAATTAACTTCTCTTGCTCTCTTCCTGTGTGCACGATAACATACAGGCTGGGCGGGTGGGTGGTTCCTCCTGATATGTGATTGTGCTTCATGAGCAACCACCCACCCATACTCTTCTCAGTTCTGCTCTCAGTACAGTTCTCAGGATTCCATAGGATGTTGAAAGTGGAATAATGGTACTGTAACAGCCTAGTGCGGAAATGGCCTATGATTCTATGTCTTACCGTTGCGGTGGACATGAGGTGAAGAAAGGGACAAAGAGTTGTAATAACCCCGGAGTTTTGCAAGACTTCGCATCACTGCAGTCTGGAACAGGGCAAAAGCGTCCTTCGGCTTGGATGTGCTGGATTACTCACCGATATGTTTGCCCCTTTTAGCACCGCGAAAATGATGCAGCCGGAAAACCACAACTGAAAGTCAGCCTCATCCACTGAAACCACATCATTTTGAAGGCTCATTAAAAATGGAAGCAAAACTCAGGGTACACGAACCACATGTCTGCTATCCTGGGTGCTGACTGTAACTCACATTGGAAACATTACTTTTCATCTTTGAGCAAGCTCATCACCTCTATTGACGTTAGACTCCGCAACAGACCTCTGAGAAAGGCCATTTTTACGAAGGGCGGCAAACTGGCCTGGCAAACTTCTGAGTTTACTGGCAGAGGGGCATTGGAAGTCTTTTTTGAAACAGCCAGGAGTTCGGCAGGGATGGGCATAATGAGGGCACTGCCCCTTCTAAAGAAGGCCATTTCCGCACCAGACTGTTATAGTGCTATCATTCCACAAGGCCCCCTCCCTAAACTGCAAACTCCAGGATTCCCTAGGATGTTGACAGTGGACTAATAGCACTACAACAGTCTAGTGTGGAAGTGGCCTAAGACTTCTGTCCTTCCACATGAAATTTTGATTCACTCCCTGAATTTCGAGCATTTCAGTAACTTAAAACTTTCAGCTGAGCATTTAGAAGTACAGTTTAAACATCCAAAGGAAAATGGCAGCAAAAGAGTGTAAATAGAAAAGCAGTACATTTTTCAGCATCTCAGTCTCTGCTTTGCTACAGATTTGAAGACTGAAGGGAGTTTTAATGGTGGGGGAGGACAGGATTCTTATTTGGAGACAATGCCCCCAACCCTTGGAAACAAAGGAAATCTGAATGCCAGCCTGATATGTTGAAGTTATTCAATGCACTAGTTTGTTGTTACTATTTATAAACCATAAACGGCTCCATAAATACAAGCTGCTGGGTGGAATGACGTTTAAAAAAAGAAAGGCCCATCCCACAGAAGGTTGCAATCCACATTGGATACAGAAGAGACAACAGAGGAGTGCTGAAGAGAGAAGAGGAAAAAATAGTAGAGGAAAATGATGTGACGAGGAAAGATTTTCAAGTATTCTCCAAAGCAAGGGGCGAGGAACCTTTTTTGCAACCTGAGGACTAAATGCAATTTCAGGGAAATTGAGGGGTGAGGGTGTAGAGAGAAGCAAAATGGAATAGGACCCAGATACCTTCCGGACAAGGATGGAGAATGCCAAGGTCGGATGCCAAATCTAGCTCCCTGTGGCCCCAGTTCAGTCCTCCAAATTTCCCCAGCAAGCCACACCTACCTTTTCACGACCCCATCATTTGGTGGGTGTCTCCTAGGCAGAGAAAGTGTGACTTGCCCAAGGTCATCCAGAAGGTTTCCATAGCCAAGCAGGGGATTCAGATCCTGGTCTCTTAGCGTCCTAGTTCAATACCCAAATCATTCCACCAAGCTCAATCTCTCTAGGAGTTAGTGCTATAGAGCTTAAATATATAAAGGAATAAATGCTAAATGAAACACTGTACAGAGTACCATCAACTGCAGTGTAAAAACATCCATGTATGAACCCGTTTTTGAGAAAACCCACCTGATTCTATGCTTTACTTATTTATTTTAAATTAAAATATTTCAATCCCACCCTCTATCAAAAAGATCTCAGGGCAGACTATAAGTAAAATTAAAACAAACAGGTTAAAATGGTTTAAAACAATAAAAACAAAGTAAAAAACATATGAAACATAATAAAAGAGATTTAAATGATTGCAAAGTTTTAAAACTAGGTGCATCAGCATTTGAGGTGACTCAGTGACACCCCAAAACCTTGACGAACATGTTACTCGGCACCTGAATGAAATCCGCGTTGGTGCCAATCAGGCCTTCCAAAGGGAAGGCATTCCACAAGTGGGGTGCCAGGGAAAGGAGGCCCCGCTCCCACATCCCAATGACCTCAATGGTGGTACACAGCAGGTCAACACCCCCCAATAGTCCTTGTTCCTCAAGCAGGCACATGGAGGGAGAGGTGTCCCCTTGAGTATCTGGGCCCCAGGGCTTTAAATGTCATCATAAACACCTTGAGTTTCAATGCAATTATTCCTCTAACCCTGAAAATTTTAATAACAATGGAAATGCTCAGAGGGTCAAGAACAGACTGAAGCAGCAGCAGCAGCAGCAGCAGCAGCAGCAGCAAGGCAGATCTTTTTTTTTCTTCCATGATGGTCCCAAGCGCAGAGCAATTGCACCCAAGGCGCCCTTGAGCATCTGGACCTGCTCATTAGTTCCCGGATTTTGCTTCTGGGCCCGTGTGCCCAGCTGGGAAAAGTCCTCAGACTTTTGTCAGCTAAGCACAAAAAACCCACACTGCTGCAATTGTTAAGCCTTGGGGGCTGAAACCCAGACTCTCTTTTATGCTTGTAGACACGTTATGAAAAGAGAATGCAGACTGGCAGCCAAGAATTGGCCGGCTGGGACAGTTGTTTTGGGTGCCATTCTTTTTCCGTAGTCAAGCTCAAGAGAAAGAGAAAGGGAGAGAGAGATGCAAAGCCGGCACAGGCCCAGCGAGGGGCCAAAAAGGAACAGCCCTGGGAAAATAGATTTTGTTTTATGGCATCTCCTCCCACGTGCACGCGCATAGGAGAAAGAAAGCATGAGATATTTCTGAAGTCCAATTCAAATCAGGTGCCCTCTCTGCATAAGGAAAAGCTTGAGTCCTCCTGATAGACTGATCAGGGCCCTTGAAGGGTTTCCTCTTGCCTTACAAAAGGATAATCGGAGGATTTGGGCAGTTTCTTAACAGGTGCTGTAATAGCTACTTACTTATACGCACACACACAAACAGGAAGCAACCCATAATTCTTTGGACAGCACAGGACAGCTTTGAGGCTTGGGTCTCCCTCAAAGCTTAGGAAAAGTTTCCTTTTCTAAGTTGATGACTTCCAGAATGTATTCGCCTTCATACCTCCTTCCCCCAAAGTTTTGGGAAAAGCAACTTTTGGGAGGATTTGAAGACTTCCAGAAGGGACTCTCCTTCACGTCTCCTTCAGAACTTGGGGAAAAGTTCCTTTTTAGAGCTAATGACTTCTAGGACATAACTCACCTTCGTATTTCCTTCAGAGATTCAGCAAATTTCCTTCTTTTGGATGGATGATTCTCAGATTCCCAGCATAGCTGGTTGGGGGTTTCTGAGAACCATCAGTCCAAAATAAGAGAGAACTTTTTCAAAGCCCTGTTCTCTCCCAATTTAAAAAACAAACAAACTGGTAACAATCCCTTTACATTTGGGACTAAAACCCAGAATGGCTTCATTGTCACATTGTCACATTGATGTAGTATGCCACACTCTCCTGGGACTCCACAAAAGTTTGGTTGGTTTGGCTGGGAGTTGTAGTCTGGTTTGGCTGGGAGTTGTAGTACAACATGCCTTCAGGGTTCAAGTAGGATGGGATAAGAGGTGGCTGCAAATGGCAGACAGCTGGTCCTCTCCACTAGGCCAGTTTTCGCCTAGAACAGTGGTTCTCAACCTGTGGGTCCCCAGATGTTCTAGACTTCAGCTCCCAGAAGCCCTGAGCATTGATCATAATGGCTGGGGCTTCTGGGAACTGAAGTCCACACACATCTGGGGACCCACAGGTTGAGAACCATTGGCCTAGAAGACCTCTTCATCTTTGAAAAGATTTTGGGTAAGGGAACACGTTTATCCACCCATATGGATATCATTTCTGCTCTGCGGGTTTGCCAGCGTCGTTGCCCGTCTCAGCTCGTGCCAGGGCAAAGGGGAAAACCAGATGTCTCAGCTTTCACCTTCCTTTCATCTCTGGAGGTTTTTAAACAGAGGCTGTATGGCCATCTGTGTGGAATGCTGGGAGTGGGTCTTCCTGCATTGCAGAATGGGGTTGGACTAGATGGCCTTTGGGGTCTCTTCTAGCTCTAGGATTCTATGATTCCTCCTATGCAGATCTTCTGAACTTCAGACTCCCCCTAACATCCCAAACCAGGGTTAGGCAATAGACTCCCTGGAACACTAAATCATAACTGAAAACATGAGCTTTCGAGTTCTGTGGAAGTCTTCCTCACGCTGGGCGTGGGAGAGGGGAACAGAACTGTCCTCAAATCATCCTGACTGGATCTTGAAACCACCGGATGCTTTTTTTTTCTTTTTTAAAAGAGGATTTTTCTGCTTCTCTTGTCTGTGGCCCAGCCCTGATAAAGAATCCTGTAGGATTCAACACCTTGCATTTTTGTTAAAAAAATATAATAGTCCACAAAAGGTGCTCTCTCTGTCTGTTCTTGGCCTTTGTTCACAGACCACACAGGTGGTATTTTTTCTTTGTGTTCTTATGCACTGTGACAAAAGTCATTTCCGCACTAGATTTTTATAGCGCTATGATTCCACTTGAAACACCCTATGGAATCCTGGGGTTTGCAGTTTCGGGAGGGGCCAGCCGGCCCCTCCCAAAACTGCAAACCCCAGGATTCCATAGGGTGTTTCAAGTGGAATCATAGCGCTATAAAAAATCTAGTGCAGAAGTGGCCAAAGCCAGGACAGAAGCTGGGAAGGTTACTTTTTTCAACTACAGCTTTCAGAACTTCCTGATGTATCACCAGTACATAAATTAATCTGCCCTTCTGAAACTAAAACATAGCTTGCAAAAGTTATTTCTTCTTTGGTGGGGTTGCATCTCTCAGAACCCCCCAGCAAACAGGTCTCTGGTCCTGCTGCCTGGGGAATTCTGAGAGCTGTAGTCCTTCAAACAGTTCCAATATAATTACATTTCCAATATAATTTTTAACTTCGGAGGAGGGGAAGTTACCTTTTCCAGGGAGATGTAGAACTTACCTACCCCAAAACCTTAGCGAGTTATGTCTTTTGGCACCACTACTCCCAGAATCCACTTGTCAGCGTGGCAACTGGGTCCTGGGAATTGTAGTCCCTCCAGACTTGGGAAAGTTACGTTTAGGGGAGACCATGGGAAACTTGAGGAAGGAATCGTTTTTTGGGGGGGGGGGAATCTTCAAAAGGAGTGCGAATGTTACCTTCGGAGACTACAGCTGCGATAATCTCCAGACGCTGCCCTGGAGGCTGGGAATCACAGGGCCTCCTCACAGAAGGAAAAATAAAAAAAGAATTGGGAAAGTTATGTTTTCGGCCGTGCAGCTTCCAGCCCCCCTCCCCAACCAACATGGCGGTTGGATTCTGGGAGCTGCGGTCCCCCAACTTGGGGAAGTAACGTTTTAAGGACAACTTTTCTCAAAGTTACCTTTTGTGGGGGGGGGAGCAAGGTGTCCTTCCCCTCTCTCCCCCCCCAACTTGAGAACATTACCTTTTGACTGGTACCCCCAGCCTGTCTGGAAGGTGCTGGAGATGGCAGTCCCCCGCCAAACCTTGAGAAAAGTTACCTTGTGGCAGGAGGGGCAGTGGCGGGGGGCGGGGTTGTGCATGTATCGATTGATTGATTGATTGGTCTGTCTGTCTGTCTGTCCGCCCGCCCGCCGGGGAGCTGTCCCTGCCGGCGCCGGCGCCTGCGGTTCCGGGCGTGCCGGCTCCCGGGAGCGGCGGTTCTCCTTTCCGCGGGGGGCTTGCGAGCGGCGCCCCGGCCAGCAGGGGGCGCGCCGGGCCAGCCGGAGCCCCTCGCCTCGCTCCCGCGCCGGGAAGGGGGCGCGCCCGGAGCCGCCTCCGGGCCACGCCCTCCCGGCCGGGGCTGCTGCGGGGCCGAGCTCGGGAGGCGACCAGGAAATGCCGCCGGGCTCCCTCCCTCCCTCCCTCCCTGCCGGCCGGCCGGCCTGCCTGCCTGCCTGCCTGCCTGCGTGGCCCCGCGCCCGCCGCGGAGCGAGCCCGGGAGGCGGCGATGGGCAACCGCTGCGGCGCCTGCAGGTGAGTCGCCCGGCGCCCGGGCTCGGGGCTGCGGGGCGCCGGGCTGCCTTCTCCTCCCCGCAGCCCGAGCCCCGGCTCAGCCCGCCGGCGGCTTCGGAGGCCGGGCCGGGGGAGCCTCTTGGGGCCGCCGAGCGAGGGAGGTGCCCCATCCCGACGTTTTTGGGGAGCGGGGAGCGCGCCTTCCGGGGAAGGCTGAACGCAAAGGCAGCGCGGGCGTCGGCTTTCTTGCTCTGCAGCGCGGCTTGGGGGAAGTTTGCTGGATTGCCGCTCCCAGTATCCACCCGCCAACATGGATCTAGCCCTCACCCCCCCCCGGGACTCCCCGGGACTCCGCTTTTTGCCGGCAGTGAACAAACCCATTCGAGCTTTGGATTTTTGGGATGATGACGCCCAGAAGGGCTGGCTGGGGGATTCTGGGCGTTGTCGTCCCAAAAAAGAACTGCTCGGAGAGATATTCCAAAGGGAGTGCATCGCTCAGGGAATCGGGTGGCCCTCCAGATGTTGCCAGACTGCAGCTCCTATCATCCCCAGCCAGCAGAGCCAGTGGTGAAGCCTGCTGGGAGCTGTAACCCAACGACAGCTGGACAACACAGTGACGCTCATCCCTGCTGTAGGCATTCCCAGTTAGGGCAGACCCATTGAATCAGTGGGATCTCAGTGGAATGTCAATAGTGGATCCCCAGTGGTATTCTGTAGCAGGGATTAAACATCAGGTTGAGCTCAAGAAACCCCTAGAGTCTGGGGAAATTATTTTGGAGAACTCCGGGAAACTTCTGAGAGCCAAAGTCCGCGGGGGGGGAGGAACTTTTCCAGGCTTTGAAACCCACACAGAGAAGGTCCTCTCGGAATTGCTTTTGCTCCCCTCCCTCGATTTGCCCCAAAATTGAGGAAAAATATATTCGAGAGGCAAGCTTCACGGGAATCAAGTACACCCAGGGCTTAGTTCCACCCCAAAACTGTTTATGTGCCACTCTGGAGGAGCAGAAATATTGATAATGTTTATTTATTCAACATGGCAATCAAAATTATTTATAGACAACTTTTTTTTTCTGAGTTAGCCCAAATGGCCAAGTTAAGGTAGGTGTTAAAGGATAAGTCAGTTGACGATTTCTTGGGAGATTGGAAACTGTTTTGAGCAATAAGAAATCAATGCAGTTGTAGAACGATGCAATAATTTGTGGTCTTAGTTACTAAGAACGCTTAGGTGAGCCTGTAATGGCAAAAGAATGTATTTTTTTCTTTGTCATTACAGTCATTGCTTTGGGGAGGGCAAAGCCCTTTTGTGTCTTAGTAAGTAAGTTTAGTTATTAAATGAGTGTTCTAGTTAGCTAAGTGTTTAGTCTTTTAGTATTGTGCCTTAGTTTATGTTACCAATGTCAGTTTGTGCTCAGGTTTCTTTGTGTTAAAATCAATAAATATATACATTTAAAAATTATTTATAGACAGCTTTTGACCATAAATTTTAATAGGGCAGTTTACAAGATAAAAACCAATAAAACCTACCACAAAGAATCCAGAAGTTTAATAATCCAGTTCTAAATTTCCTGCATGAGCTGGTGTGTTTTTAATAATCAGTGGAATATCTGCTCTGAAGATGTCTTTCCAGTCTTTAAGACAAGGCAGACTCTGAGCTTGCACAGAGTGCTCAACTCTCCCGATAATAGTAGTGCAGGCACTGGAAATATAATTCTCACTAATCTCCCATCAGCTGGTTGGGGTTGATGGGAGTTGCAGTCCAACATGTCTGGAGAGTGCCAGAGTAGAGAAGGCCTCATTAGGTAAACACAGGAAATCAGAGATATAGGTCCTTTCCGCACTACACTGTTTATAGTGCTATTATTCCACTTTCAACCTCCTGTGGAATTCTGGGATTTGTAGTTTATTGAGGCCAAAGAGCTCTCTGGCTGGGAACTCTAAATGTCCCTCCCGAAACTGCAAACCACAGGATTCCATAGGAGGCTGAAAGTGGAATAATAGCACTATAACAGCCTCGTGTGGAAATGGCTCAAGAGACAGTCAAAAGCGTACGGATGGGGCAGGTTGTGAAAAGTGGCAGCACAGAGGCAGCGAAACTGCTCTCCTTTCCCCTTTCCCCCAATTTGCACTCCTTACTGAGCGTAGAAACCCACTGGCTGACCTTGGACAAGTCACACTTTCTCAGCCTCAAAGGAGGGCAAAGGCAAACTCTCTCCGAACAAATCTTGCCAAGAAGAGCCTGTGATAGGGTCACCTTGGGGTTGCCGTAAGTCAGAAATAAACAGGGCCCCCATTTTGTCGTTAACTGCTGGCAAGTGGATTTCAACTTCAGCCCTGTAAACGGGAGGCTTCCGAGTCACCTTATCCTCAACAGCCCTGCTGAGGCCTTGCAGATTTGGGGGTCTGTCTTCCTTGGTTGAGTCTGTCATCCATCTGTAATGAAGTCTTGCTCTTTTCCTACTGCCTTCTCCCTTGCCAAATGTTACCGTCTTTTCTAGTGAGTCCACGCCTTCTCATGATATGACCAAAGTATGATAGCCTCAGTATCGTCATCTTGGGTTCTAGGGAGAGTTCGGGTCTGATTTTCTGTAGACCCATTCTTTTGTCCTTTTGGCTGTCCAGGGTATCCACAGAACTCTTCTCCAGCACCACATTTCAAAATGAGTTTATTTTCTTCCTTTCAGATTTCTTCACTGTCCAGCTTTGACGACCATACATAGAAACGGGAAATGCAGCGGCTTGGACAATACTGACTTTAGTATTCAGTGATACTAAGACCATTTCCGCATGAGACTGTTACAGCGCAATGTTTCCACAGACGGCTCCTCCCGAAACCGCAAACCCCAGGATTCCATAGGAGGTTGAAAGTGGGATCATAGCACTGTAATAGTCTTGTGCGCAGAGGGCCTATATCTTGATAGTAGCTCTTTACACTTCAGGATCTTGTCCAGTTCCTTTATAGCTTTCCTTCCAAGTCCTAGCCTTCTTGTGATTTCTTGACTCCAGTCTCCTTTCTGATTAACGACTGAGCCAAGTTTAGGGAAAAATATGGGCTCTCACACTTAAACATTATTTTTTTTTAAAAAAAATCCTATTTTTGAAAACCAGAAGATTTCTGGTCCCCTTCTGTTTTCATTTCTTGGCAGCTCCTGTGGCCTCCAGATGGTCCCAGGAGCAGAACGATGCTCCCTCTGGACCACAGCTGTTGCCCCCATCTGCCTTATAACAAAGTCCTGGTTTTCTTTTCTTTCCTGTGATGATGATGATGGGTCGTGCTTGAGCAGAGAAATAGCATCATCTAGTGGAGAAGCGACAGGAAGTTCACATCCCAGTCAGTTGGTAAAATTGTTTAGCTTCGGAGAAGTGAGAAGTTTCAGGGTTTGGATAAATTGCATTTTTGTAGTCCCAAAGAAGAGGAATGTTTCTTAGTTAACTCCTAAAAAAAATGCTATTCCTTTCCCCACTGTTTCACCTTGGCACCCTCACCAGGGAAGATGTGGAATGATACCTGGGATTCTCTGGGATAATTATTTAATTAGCAAACGAGCACCGGTCAAAGAACAGCAGGAGCCTCTGTTCAGGATCAGAAAGACTAAAGGTTGAGAACTGTTGAGGACAATAGGTTGCACAGGCAGTGGGGTGGCAAGCATGGAAACAAGCCAGCAAGACTCCTAAAAGGAAGGAAGGAAGGAAGGAAGGAAGGAAGGGTTGGGGGTTGGTGACTCCCATGCCAGTGGGGCTGTAATTCTGCTTTGGGTTTTATTCTGAATTTTAAAGGGGATACCCAAGGTTCTGACCCTATTTTTTCTTCCCCGACCCCCAGCACCTATGGAGTTGTAGTCCAGAGAGAGAGGTGGGTGGAGAGAGACTTCTCCACACACTTGTATGAAATTGGGAGACACTGGCCTACACATTCGGTGCCCGACCAGAGGAGAGAGTTTGCAAATCTGTTGCTTAGTTGTATTCCCCCAGCCTTGCTTTCATCAAAGCCCTATTGTGCTAATTTATTTTGAATTGGAAACACAGCAGGAGGGCCACCCTGGAGGAGAAAGGGAAGCTTTTAGAGTCAGGGAGAATGTTGACAAGAAATGGCAGACTCAGCATATTCTCTCCTCTCTGGGTGTATGGCCTGTCAAGTCACCTGTTGACATATGGCGGCCCCATAAATTTCAAAGGGTTTTCTTAGAATACTCAGAGGTGGTTTGGCCAGTTCCTTCCTCTGGAATATTGCCTACAGCACCAGGTATTTGTTGGCAGTCTCCCACCCAAGTACTAACCAGGGCTGACCCTCCTTAGCTTCCAAGATGAGACTGGATCTGATGTCTTTAAGATATTCTTTATAGGACTGTCATGAATAAACCAGGTTGGCAGGACACATAAATTCACTTTAACACGCTCCCTCCCTCTTCTGCCTTCTTTATTATTATTAATGCTAATCTGTACCTTGATGTGGAATATTAGAGCTTTCAGGTTGCATTAGCATCCATTTTCATTAAAGCTGTAATGTTCAATCAATTGATTGGTTGATTAATCAATAAAAAACCTTTTAGTGGACTAAACAGTACCTTGATGAATTGTTTAGCAGGTACTACAATAACATTGGGATGGATTCAAATTAACTGTTACTTCCGCTTAGATTTCAATGGGACTTAAGTCAACTTGTCCCAGGTTAATATTTTGTTGGGATCCAAATTCACCCAGAGTTCACTCTGATTCCTTTATTCTGAGAAGTAAGAGTTCTGCTTAGTTTCATTGGACTTATTTTTATAGATTTATCAAACTATTTATCAATTGTCTTTGGTCCCCAAAGAGATTCTAGGATAATATACAAAGTCTGCTTCAACACAGAAACCAATCTTGTACGTAAAACAGAGGAACTGAAAATCAGAATGAAACCACCTTCAAAAAGAGGGTCGAGGAGCCGAGTTAATACCATTTTTAAAAACTTTCAAAAGTCAAATGAAGGCAAAAGCCCAATCACGTTGGGCTTTTTTAAAATAATAAACTTTGGTCCACCTATAAGCACGTGGAACATATATTTTCTGCTGTTTTGAACAGTCAACCCTTCCTCTCTCCTCTGTCTTCATATGGTATAGTCCAGCCAAAGGGTGACCGCTTGGGTTTTTTTGTTGCATGCACAGACTGGCTATTAAAAAGAACTTTGCATGGTGGCTTCATGCAGTGAAACCAGCAACCAGCTGTAGTTAAGATCAGCAGTGTTCCAACTGTGGAAGCAGTGATCACACCAGAGGGGGGAAAATTTGAATAAACAGTGAGTGTACCTTGCATGCAACTTGGGGTACAACTCTGTCTCGAAGAGTAAACTCTACTGAGAACATTTTGTCTTTCAGTATGGAAAGGGAGCAGCCAGGCCCTGAGCTGCGCTTGTCCGTTCTAATTCGAGCGAATCCACCTGAGGCTGGGAGACACCAGCCCTGATTAGCCCGCAGACGGACTCAGAATAGCCATTGCCGGCAGACGGTCGTTGGGGGAAGATCACCCTCTCGCGCTCTCCCTCTGCACTGCCAGCCAATACAAGGGGAAGGCAGTTCAGGGAAAACTGATCCGGGGCCTTTTATTCTTTAGGAAAGTAAGCTGGGGTGGGATGCGAATACCAGTGATGATATTTAAAGCCGAGCTATTTTAATTGCACGGCACAGGATTGCTGGAGAACAACACACGAGGGTTGGTGCAGAGAGAGGGGCAAAGCAAGCTGTTGGGGGAATCCTTTGCGGTCCTCCCCCCATTATTATGGGGGTGTCCTATGTGGAATACATCCTGTCTTTTCTCTCAGGACCAGACGCAGGAGTGCCCTTGTTGGACGGTGTTTTTGGGTTCTTCCAGTTCCCTTGGCTTTGGGGAAGAGGGGAGGGGAGCATGTTACAAATGTTGAGTGTTTGTTTCTGTTGAAGGTCAGGGAGTTGCCAAGCGTGGCTCCCAGCCCAGCGGCAGCGGTTGGCATTTCCAACCCCTTTCCACGGAAAAAGGAGTTTAGGGATGGGCATCGTCTTCCGCCCTGGTCTAGCCCTTGCCCTCCCATTCTGCCCCGCAGTGTTTTTCCATATGCCAGTGCAGGGAGGAGTGATATATTTTACGCCGGAAAATTCTTTTTGCTATGTGGAATTCACTATTCTTGTCACTAGATTAACCTTCGTGCACTAAAATTAAAAAGAAAGTTTATGGGTGTATCTACACTGCACAATTAAAGCAGTTTGATACCACTTTAACTGCTATGGCTCCATCCTGTGGAATCCTGGGAGCTGTGTTTTGTTTGAGGGGCGTAAAATTCTCCACTGGAGAATTCAAATGCCTACCTACAGAGAATTTTGAAGTATCTTCCTCACTAAACTACAAATCCCAGGATTCCTTAGGAAAGAGCCAAGGCAGTTGAAGTGATATCAAGGTGTGATAATAGTACAGTGTATATACCCCTCAAATTCGGTGAGTGTTGCAATACTTTCTGACCTGCTGAGAATTAGAAGTAAAGATTAGGTTCAGGAATGGAACCTTTTGGATTTATTAACTTCAGTGAGAATTTCAACATCCTCCGAATGGAAGAAATTTTGATCTTCTGTCCCACAAGTGAGGCCAACCTATGGACAGACAAAACGTATTATTTCTGTTTTGCATTAATATGATTCACGGGGGGGGGGGAGCCAGTGTAGGTGTTTATTTTATTTTATTTTGAGCCAGTCTGTTACATTTGCTGAAGGAAAAAATCTCATAGGCTCACCTGGCAAAAAGCTGCAAGTTTTTTGATGGGTCCTTTGCTTTGCTCTTGGCTGAGTTCTTGTTTGTTGAAATCTAACAAGCAACTTTATATGTGGGAAGTGGATGAAACTTGGGGAAATTGTTTACAACCTGCACAGGCTACAGTGTGGCAGAAGGCAGATTCGGTAGGTAGACAGTACTTCTGTTTGGATTTTGCAAGAAAATATGACTCTGGGGCTGAACTCCTTTTGATGATTTATGCTGACATAACAAGGGGTTGCCCTGGTGTGAGTATTTTCTCATATGTTGTGCAAGGAGGCATCTAGTGACGCCATGCACAGTGCTTTCTCCCTGGTTGCAAAATGGAAACTGGATAGTGCTTGGAATACGGCTCTGCCCCTCCAACCCAAACAATCACTGATTCGCTGCATGGATGCCTCTCAACACCATCCAGAGAAAAGAAAGCAACTGTCTCCTTCCAGAATTATGTGTATTTCCAGGCCTCTTCAAGGATTCTTTTGGTGCAGGAGACAGTACAGAGCAGAGAAGCATTCCAGTCTTTTCACTGATGGAGTATAGCACTCCTCACAGCCAATGCTAGAATTGGGCCCCTAGTCAAATTCTATCCAAGGTTTCCCTCTGCCAAAAATCAAATTCCCCATCTCTGGATATACAAGGCACTTTTGGGCTGAGATGAACCACCACCAAGGGCAGGCCCATGGAAGACGGGCTTCCAAGGGTTGTACAGCCAGCCCTCCACATTTGTGGGTTTCACTTCTGCAGATTTGATTATTCACAGAGTATTTGCTGTCACCTCTGCTGCCTCCTTAGGCCATTTTTAATAGGGACTGTATGCCTCATGAGAGTGAGAAATTGCAAAAGAGGCTAGTAAGTCCCTATTAAAAATGGTGTGGGGCAGCAGTGGAGGTGGCAGCCCCACCGGCCCCCCACTTCTGCCTTGTGAAGGAACCCTGGTGCCTCAAAGGAATCCACGGTGGGTTGAACATGCTGATCATACTTTTTGGTGTATTAAATATGGTTTGGGAGGACCTAGAGTTATTCATGTTTTTTTTTTTACTTTCACAGGGGTCCTGTGCCCCTACCCCCAGCGAATGCAGAGGGATGACTGTATAGTGCAGAAGCAAAGAAACCAAAATGCATAAGAGTGACTCATTTGTCTCCTAATAGCTAGAAGAATGGTGCAAGCAGGTTGGCAACAGAGAAAAATTCACTCCCCCAGTTGGCAACCTTCATACCTTTTTCTAGCCTGAAGTGAATGCAGAAAGTATCCAGCTAGGGCTCTAATACACTAATGTCAGGTTTTGGACATGATGCTAGCAAGAACTCTTAAGACTCATTTGCCTGTTGGCAGATGCACAGCCTTTGCTCTCCTGGTGTAGGCAAGGATCACGTTCTATCAGCGTCAAATGGACCCTGGGCCTGGGAGCCTAAAATGTCCCATCCTGATGCATGAGGGTCAAGTTGACTCAATGCAGAAGAGGTCCGGGCACCTCAAGGTCTACTCCAGGACTCTCCTTCTTTGGAGGTTTTTAAGCGGAGGCTGGATGGCCACTTGTCGGGAGTGCTTTGAGGGTTTTCCTGCATGGCAGGGGTTGGACTGGATGGCCCTTGTGGTCTCTTCCAACTCTACATTTCTATGATTCTATGACTTTGATGAAGCACACTTGGCTTTCCTCAGACTCCAAAACTATTAACATGCAAACAAACAAACAAACTCACGCGCCCCTTGCTCTGTCTCTGGAGCTCCATTTTTGGACTGCAACCCCACCCAGATATCAGAATGTTCTATTTTGAGTGTTGGCACCCTATCAGGAAAAAATCAAAGATTAAAACTGTTGGCAGGAAATGTGATTGCCAATTCTTTCTCGAACCACTGCTGCTTCTTTTTACAGCTGCCAAAAAGTCTACCCAAGTACATCTTTGCTCTTCCCAGACTGGGTCCTCTTTTCATAAGCGGCTTCCTTAGCATAGTTTGTTCCGAAGGTGGCTACTGGCTGTCAGTCCTGCTGAATTTCTTTATGGATTTTTGTTGGTTTATTTGTTTCTTTTCAAAAAGTTGTTTAGGCTGCATTTACTATCTTTACTGGAGTTTTCTGTCCCAGAAACCCCCCAAAGCAGCTTATAGTATCAAAAGAAGAATTACAATATGAACAATACATGACTGTTGTGAAAGAAAAAGAATTAAGAACCCACTGGCAGCAAAAATTCAGATATCAGAGAGCAGGCATGAAACCAAGCCTGGCATAATGAGGGGAAATTCTCTGACCAAAGGCTTGATAAATTCTTCAACACAGCTTGTGGTCCCTTTCAATGGAGCAGTAAATTCACCCTGGATTTTAGTTGGATGTTTAAGGGAGCTGTCTGGGGTGCTGAACATGTTTTGGGGATAGGAATCGGCAACTTGACTAACTTCTTTAAAGTCTGGACTAAAACTCAGAGCGGATTCACTGACAAGGCAGAATCATTGAAAAGGAGGTATTTGTATTACATGCCACTTTAACTGCGAAGGCTGCAATTTATAAAATCCTGGGATTTGTCATTTGGGGAGATACTTGGAATGCTTTGTTTGGGAGCTGTAGTGTTAACACACCTAAACTACAAAACTAGAGCTTCCAGCAGAGGATTCTACGTACCATACCAAGCTTCCAGTCTCAGGATTCCACTGGATGGAAGAGGGATATCCAAATGCTAAAGCTGTGTAGTGCAAATTTGGGGCCCATTCACACTATATAATTATAACATGATGATTCCACTGTAACCGCTGTGGCTGCATCTAATGGAATCCTGGGATTTGTAGTATGGTGCAGTACAAGAGCTCTCTGGCTGAGAATTCTAAATGGCTTTCCCTATTTTGCAGATTCCAGGATTCCATAGGATGTGCTGGTGGCAGTTAAAATGGAATCATCACACTGTAATTGTGTAGTACGGAGTGGGCAACTGTGGAAGGAAAGAGGCCTGAACATCATCAAAGGCCGTACCCCCCCCATGGCATTTCTTGCAAAAATAGAAATTGCCTTCAATGCATCTCACTGCGGGGGAACACTTTTGTCATTTTAAAACTCCCTTTCCCTGGCCATTCTAGGCCCAGGAGAGGTCTTTTTTCACACTAGGAAATGTGCGGAAGTCACTTCTGGATTACTTCCTGTTTCCAAAAATTCCTCTTTTGGTTCTTAATTGCCCCCACAAAAATGGCAGAATGAGAGAGAGAAATATGCTTTCAGGAGCCAAGACCAATAGGCAGGCAATCCAGCTGGGCTGCTCTTGCAAAATACCTTCCACTGAAAAACGGAGGGCAAAGCTGGTAGAGAAATGAACAGCTTGAAGCCGTTCAGGCTGAAATAAATGCCAACGGCTGTGGAACTTTCTGCTTGTGTTTACTGCCTCAGCCTTTATCATTGGGGTGGGCAAAGGGTGGCCCCTGCCCCTTTATATGGCCTCTGGTTCGTGAGTTTTATTTTTATTGTTTGTTTATGTATTTAACTTGGGGAAGTTTTGGATTACACCTCCCCAAATCTCCCAGTTAAGCATGGCTGATGGCTGGAAGATTTGGGAAGGTGTACTAAAAAAATGAATATCTCCACATTAATATATGTTGGTGGAATCCAACAGTGTAAAACACTTCTGGATTGAGCATACTCCATGCTGCGATTTTTTGTTGCAGGTCTGACTTGCATATAATAACAGTAAAATCTTTTCCCCAAGTGTGGATCCCTATGCAGGCAAAAACCACACCACAGGAGCACAGGAGGGAAGTAACTGCCAGAGTTGTGACACACCAAGGTTTCAGAACAAGGACAAAAAACTCTTTCAGAAAAACCTTTAAGCAGGGGAGGAAAACACCACAAAGATGAGGACAGATTGTACTCAGTGGGCAAGGGCGGCTGACCAACTTTTGGAAAACTGGGTGGGAGAGGAAATGCGATGGAACGGCAAACAGGAGTACTCAAGCATCATAATATTTCATTGCAGGTCGTGCTTGTAAGTATTAGTATTTGTAAAGCAGTAGCCAGAGTGCCACTAAGAGGCAACGTGGTGTAGTGATTTTAGCCTTGGGCTATGACTCTGGGAGACCCGTGTTCGAATCCTTCCTCAGGTGTGGAAATCCACCGGGTGACTTTGGGCAAATCACACTCTCTCAGCCTCAGGGGAAGGCAAAAGCGAGCCTCCTTTGAACAAATTGTGTCAAGAAAAGCCCATAATAGGTTCACCTTATGGTTGCCATAAATCAGAAGGCATATAACAACAAAGTCAGAGTGCCATCAAAAGATTCAGATCTTCTGAATTTCTTGCACCCCCCCGTCTTTTTTATTTTTTAGGAGCTGTCCTGCACCCTTTAAGAGAAAAAAAGAAAAACCAGGTAAGTAATCCATGCTGATCCCAAAGCCATTTTTTGCAGTATGTAGTTGTAAGTGGGAAACTTTATTTAGAGCATCCTTGAATGCAGAGTTTGGATATGTTATTTTCTGGACTGCAGTTTTCAGAATTTCTCACCCAGAATGGCCATTTGTAGTCTGTCTGAGTGTGTTTGTCTGAGTGCTGTAGTCCCCCTCCAAAATTGCTGCAGTCTGAAAAAGCAAAAAGATCAAAGCGCTGTAGGCCAAAAAATGGAGAAACACAGAAGTGTTGCAGTCCAAAAAAGCAGAAACACAGATGTATTGCAGTCCTATAAAGCTAGTTTTCTGAGTTCTGCATTGGATTGTGCCTTTTATAGTGGCAACTCAGAGTTCCATCTCAGAGGCAGTGCTCCTGATCTGTAATGATGGCTAAAAAATAATTAGAATTAGGATCACCCTATTCTCAACCAATGAGGTCTAGAAACTTGCTTAAAACGAACCATAGTTATACATTCTTAGGATTCTGCGGGAAATGCCATGTTCCCCTTTTAGTCTTGAGCTGCAGGACTCCAAATTGCCTAAAGTGCCTATAAAAGTTCCATTTTTGGACTAGAGCTTCCAGAACCCCCTATCCAGCATAACTCAAAAAAGCAAGTATGAACAGTGTGTGAACAGTTGTCAGTGTCTTACTCATCAGCACCAGAGATTTAGAGAGTGCAAGGCAAATTTCATTTGTGGGGAGGAGAATTCTTATTCAAGGAAAATGCCCTTATTTTGCCACCCTACCCCATAGCTACACCCTTGCCAGAAAAAAAAGGTGTCGCTTCTGTTAAGTCGGGTTGCCAGCATCAAAACCAGAAAGGGCTCCTATACCTTTAATGGGTGTTTCAAAGAGGGAAATGACCATTAAAGGTACAGGAGGCCTGTTTGGTGTTCACACTGGCAACCCCATGATAGAGTATATGTAGCGATGGGAATGTTATATCTGCAATGGGCTTGCATCCTTAACCAGACTGTCTGCTTAGAGATGAAAGCATCCTTTAAAATAAAATAAAAATATAGTGCCAGGCGCTATAAACTAAAAAGCCACCTGGCTACCCAGTGTGGACGTACACGCTGCAAAACACATTCCTTGACAAAACAGGAAAGTTTGCAGATAAATAAACAGAATGTTCCAAAGGGTTTCTTGGATGGCGTGAAAGGAAAATTCTGTCCTCCTGTTTTCCTTCTGCTGGATGTTTCCACGGACAGTGTGGGCCATTGTATGCCACCCGCGTGCCTTGTGGGAAGCTTTCGGATCTGGGCATTCTCAAGGGAGGGCGGGAAGGAGTCACGCGCTCACTGTGGCTCCACTGCGTTAAACATTCACAGAAGGTCGCTACAAGAGGTGTGCGTGCTCTCCGCACAAGATTGCTCCAGCCTCGGATGAGCAAGTCTTAACTGAAGGCCTGTATTCACACCAGTTAAAATGAGACCCAGTCGAGGACTGCCGCTTGGAAGCCCACAATCTTAGAATGTCCATAGTCTAACAACTTGATTTTGCAGTTTCCTGTAATTGTGGAAATTATATTTTTTCATTTTAATAATTGTATTAATTTTCCAAAAAAAGAAATAATAAATAAAAACAAATATGTACATCTTTTAGTAATACAACATATAAATTATATATATATATTTTTTTTTAAAAACTCTTCTCATTTTCTTTCACAAATAATGAAGTATCTGGATTTGTGGAACAGTCAGTATGTTTGCAGGATTGGGATGGAAACCGTGTGGCCCTCCGGGTGGTGTTGAACTGCAACTCCCAGCCATATTAGCCAGCATAGCCAGTGGTGCAGAATGCTGGGAGCTGCAATCCAACAACATCTGGAGGATTATTCCTACCCCTCATGGAGTCCGTGAAAGTATTGTGGTCCACATGAATTGACAGGGACCTGGGTTTGAATAAAGATGTTCTATGTAAGGAAGCCTCCTGGAAATTTCACTGCGGCTACATATTTCCAGAAGCTTCTCCAAAGTAATGAGGTCTGGAAACTTTAAAAAAAAAAAGTCCTTTCACATTCTCAAGGTTCTGCAGGAAACATCATGTTCCACTCTAGCTGATAGCTCCTATTCTTCTTTAGGACCAGCAACGTTATTTCCTAAATTACCAGCTCTTTCTTCTACAGGTACCAGAATCAGTAAGCAGAGTATACAGCACCCAGAGAGGAAAAAGGTAAACGCCTTCCCAGGAGATTTAATAACAGTTGCAAAAGGCTTCCTTCAGCTTGGAAAAGGGCAGAGTGAACAACTGATGCTATGCTGTCTTAGCAACGTATTCCTTTAATTCTTCGGCTCAAGAGTTTTGATAAACCTTAGTGGACAATCTTTCCTCCTTCCTCTCAGCCCTACTTTGTATATTTCAGCGGCCGCGTGGCTTACAGCTGTTTCTTTTCCACATGCTTGGTTCAGTCAATTTTTAACTTCACCATGGCAAAGTACAGTCAGTCCTTCATATCGTTGGACTCTGCGTTGACAGATTCAACCAACCACAGCTGGAAAATATTCCTCCTCCTAAAAAAAATGATTTTTTTCTTTTTAATTGTTCACCGTTTTATATAAGAGATGCCATTTTACCACACCACTGTATATAATGGGACTTGAGCATCCTCTGATCCATGGGAAATCTTAGAACCAAATCCTAGCAGATGCCTGGGCCCACTGTGCCTGCTTTGGCCTCTTCATTTTTATTTTTTTTTATTAAATCACTACCATGCCCTCCAACTGTCCCAGTTTGGAAGGGATAGCCTCGACAAATCCTCTGCTTTCCCACTCTTTTTTATTGCTTTTAAAAAGTTCCACTCTGCCCCTCTCCTCCTTTGTGCTCAGCTTGCTTCAATTGCTGCCAACTGAGTTCGAAGTGCAAAAGTACTTTGCACTCAGTTAACACAGCGGTGGGGAGAGGGGGCATACCTCGTCCTTCCCAGTAGGTCCAGGCAAAAGCAAACCTCCGCAGCCTCTCCTAGCTTCTGTGTTCTCCTTCCTTCCTGGTTTTCATCTGGGAAACGGTGGTACGTTTTTAATGCTTTAACCGTGATACTTTTGTTGCGTCAACTGCCATCCAGTTGACTTTAACTTATGGCAACCCTATTAGTGAGAGAGCTCCAAGTCTATCATCCACAGCCTGCTCGGGTCTGCGGCCTAAATCCTTTTGTGAAACCCATCTAGAGTAGACATAGGCCATTTCCGCACTAGACAGTTACAGTGCTATTATTGCACATTCAACATCCTATGAAATCCTGGGGTTTGCCTCAAGGCCCCTCCCTAAACTGCAAACCCCAGGATTCCACAGGATGTTGAATGTGGAGTAACAGCACTATAACTGTCTAGGGCGGAAATGGCCATAGATTTATCTACGTATTGATTTACCATTCATCAGTTCATTCAGCCTGTCCGCGGCAGCTGGAATAACCAACGGGATTTAGTCTTGGAAAACCTGTCTTTTTAAACAACTCACGGCCAGGCTGGCGAGATTTTCCTCATTCTGTGCCAACATCTCTGGGGACTAGCCCGAGCTGCAGTGACAATACTTGTTAATATTTACTCTCTCTTCCCGTGAAGGGCTTTGATGTGGCTCCAGTTTATGACGATGTGTCCGAATTCCCCCTTTATGCTACCGTGAACAAACCCAAGCCCACGAAGCGGGATGAGAGCAGCGTGCATTACGCGGACATCCAGGTCTTCAGCAAAATCCGGGAGCGCTCGGCCGAAGAGGTGAAAAGCCTCCAGTCCCAGAACGCCACCGAGTACGCCACCCTCAATTTCCCCCATGTCGCCCCGAAGTACGACAGCAAGAACGGGACTCTCGTCTAACGGCAGAGAGCTTTCCTGCCTGCTCTCGTCAACAGAAGTTAGTCAGGACGGAGGCGTTCTGGATTTTGCAACTAACATCCTGATATGCTCAGCGTTCTCGGTGCCGGAGACGTCTGTCTTTTGGAGAACGTTGTTTCGGTGCGAGCCAAGACTTTTCCTGAGCTGTGCCCAGAAAATGGCTAATTAAACTGAGATAGCGGGAGATGAGGAAAATGGAGTCTCCCTTGCATGTCCCTTTTACAGTATGTAGAGGTCAAGGCACAAGATGAAGTGGACAGAACTGGAAGCTTTGGAGTAAAAGTACTGATGCTTGTGAGATACTTCTTTTTTTTTTTGTGCAAAACCAGAGTTGCTGCTTCCAGTTCCACATTAAAGGTATTCATTATGACATTATGTCTGGAGAGTACCATTAAGGAAATAATGTGAGAGTGGCTGACTTTTAAAAAGGTAAACAGGTACTAAAATAATCTAAAATGTGACTGCGAGAGATTGTGGGACAAGAGTCAACAGAAAAGATTTTTGTCTGAGTTATCATTAGCTCAGTGTCAAAATCCCATTCACATCTAGATGATGATTCTTATGCAAAAGTTATATGCAGGGTCAAATCATTTGTTTGTAAGAAATTTGGGGCCTATCTCTTCCTACCTGGAAGATGGGGGAAACTCATTCTGTACAGTATAGGAAGAGTTTGACATCTTTGGAAGCTTAATCTCTGCTCCCATCCGTGGCAAAATGATGGTATATTTTTGTTTTCTGACATTAGTACCTGTCTGTAAAGAATACAAGTAGCATATAATGAACCATGTTGATATAAGCTTGATTGACAAGAGGCAAAAAACTTTCCTGTTCTTTTTTAAATTGTGTTTTATTTTGTTTTTGAAGCAGAAAGGTCACCACAAGGTGATTTTCCCATCCAATTTCAATGCAAGCACATCGTCTTGTGAAAGCACTGTTATGAGGCAAAATCGCAGTTTTCCCCACCTTAAATTTAGCTTATCTGCCAGGGCTTTTAGTTAGCCTATGGAAATTGGCCTGGTTAATTTCAGGGAAAGAAGCAGGAGGTTGCCTTGATGTGGTTTGTGGGGTTGACAATCAGGCTTACTGACTTGACTTAAAAAATCAGGAATAGTTGTGTGGCTCTGTGAGTATAAACACATCCCAGAGCAGTGTAATACGTTCCTTCAGACAAGCAAAACACCACAAAAGCATGTGAGTTTTTAAGGTGTCCAGAACTTTTCACCAGCTTGGATGGGTAAAACATAAGCAGAAAGGTTGAACCGTCAGGAGTCGGGCATTGTGGCCATTGTCTCTTACAACTGGACTAAGGGCTCTTCCAGACTGAGCTAAAGAAGCGTGGTGAGTTCTTGTGATACAGGTCCTTGGGGTTTACCAAGTTTTGCCGGCGGTTATCTCTGCATCCACTGGTTCCATTCCCTTTAGAGGGGCTGATTGCAGCAATTTCTTGGATCCGCACAATTTTCTCCTCTGTTTTTTTTTCTCTCAGAATTGTAGTGCTCTAGTGCAAAACTGCAGTTTTGTTGATGCACTATAATTGTAAAGGGAGCGGGAGGAGAAAGCTCGTCTGTTCCACTTTGAATTAAAAATACATCCACTTGGGGATGAGAATAAAATGCTGCCCCCAGTGCTGGGAATTGCCAGACTATAGAAATGCAATTTGGATATTTAAGAAAAAATCCTGAGAATGACTGCAATAAATATCGGAACCTCCCAACGCATTTGACCTATCTAGAGGTGCTCTAAGCCTGAAAATGAGAACGCTGACCGGTGGAATAAACATTAGGAGGGATGGCATCAAGTTATGGGCTCAATAGCCATCTCTGTAACTACGAGGCTGGCTGAAATTCAGAGCACTGTGCAACTCACTTCGTGTCCCCCTGGTGAACTGCACTACAGGAAGCCCCCCGACCTTTTGACGCCTCATTGTCTGATGACTTGCTCTTTTTATGCTTCCTAATTAGGGACACGTATTAATTCGACAGGGGTTCTGCTTTTTCATTAGTTGTTCTTGCCTCTGGAGGCTTGCTTGGAACTGCCCTTGGTATATGTTACTTGCAAAGCAAGGTCAGAGGAAGGAAAAGATACCAAGCCAGCCGAGAGACTTTGCACACGGTCAGCCCCAGGTGAGCCTCCGTTAAGTCGTTCCTGCTCCCTATAGCACAGTATGTGGTTTCTGCTTTTCAACCAATTCTGTTTCCTGATGGTGCTCCTGTCCCTGACCTGTCAGATAAGTGGGGGAAGCTTGCACTGCGTTTTTGTCTGAAAGTTTGGGATGTCTGGAAAAGTTCTAGGAGTTATAGTTCGGAAAGGAACTCTTCCATGCCCTGCCAGCTGAGAGATTCTGGAAATGGAAAAGCTGAGATCCTGCGTCAGGCAGACGGAACTTGTGGAGCTGCGCAGGGACAACTTGTTAGGGATCTGCAATGCGAAATGTGCATATATGTGCATTCATGTACCTCCACAAGTAATGGCACTGCATGCCCAATTTACTTTTCAATTTTGAAGGGAACTTTAGTATCTTGCACTGAACAAAAATGTCTGGCTAATTCAGTAGGAGAATGTATGCATGGATAAGGCAACAACAAGATGCTGAGTTTAACTTTTCCATGCTGTGCTCCAAACCGTAAAGCTTGCCTTGGCAGGAGGGCATGTTTTGGTCACTCACAAGCAAGTTTGCTTGCAAAAAGAAATGTCAAGCTTTCAGGAGGACATTCCTGCCCGCCCTCTGTACAGCTAATCTCACCAACTCTTGTTGTTGTTATACATATGGCAACCTTATCCTAGGATTTGCTTGGCAAGATTTCTCCAGAGCAGTTTTCCATTGCAGTCCTCTGAGGCTGAGAAAGTGTGACTTGCCTAAGGCCACCCACTGCAGAGCAAGGGTTCAAATCCTGGTCTCCCAGTGGCCTAGTCCATCACTCAGGACATTATACCATGGTGGTTCTAGCCAGTGGTTAAAATTGAGTTGTCTTCTGGAAAAAAGATCTGTGATGTAGAACAGCGAGGAGCATAAAAGACTACACACTGTCTTGTTCTGCTCTTGGGCACACACCGCTGTGTAGCCGCATTATTTCGTCACAATAAAATTGGTTCTTCTTCTATTTTTACACCTGGCAAAACTAGAAACGGGACATGTGAGATATGTTTTCCAACCGTGTCATTTGATGCAAATGGATAAACAGGGCCTTGGGCTTTTTTTAATTATTATTTAAATATTCTTCACTTGAAATAACAGCAATTTCAAAAAAAAGACTCCTCAGACGAGTGATAGAGAGCGTGGCCTTGCGTTTTCTCTCGCTTTGCCCAGAGGAGCTCTTAAGCTTGCAGATGGATCGGCGCTGCAGGCTCGGATGTCAAGGTAAAGTGCATTTAACAGATAATCAAATGCTCTTCAGAGGAAGGGAAGTATTGCTGAGGTTTTGTCTGTTTCAAGGCGTTGAATAGATAAAATGTGAGTGTTTAATGTGTTTTGAAATGATGAATGTGAAGAACTATTTTTAATTATTTGCACTGAATTTCATAGCTCATGGAGACACATTATCTGGGTTTTCTGTACCCACCACTGGAACGAGGCCAGACTAGAAATTGATGGCATGCGGTATTCCTCACGTGCTTTTGTCTGGCTAGTGAGCCAGAATCCTGACAATCTTAAACCTCATTTTAAGAGACCAGACTTCTAGTCCTCAAGGTGATAGAAAGAACTATATTTTTTATAATTCATAAACTGAGAGGTAAAAACAGCATTTTCTGAAATCGCTTCTAAGTTGCTATTAGGATTTTAAGAGGACTTTGAATATCAAATGCAGGATTTTTAATATTGGTAATTTGCAAACAAAAAGCTTTTAGTTAAAGAAGCACATGATGAGAAGGTGGAACATGGTTTGCTTGATGATGAAAAAGAAATGCCAGCGAGAGCATGCGGCTGAAGAAACTGCAAAGTGAAAAGATCTTCCTCAACATTGCCGTCAACTACTATAGCTTTGTATTTGCTTTCCAGCAGTTATCGTATCTTCTTGTTGGTAAACTGTATACCTTTAGCTGGAGCTAACTGACCCACACACCCGTCAAAGACTGAAAGAGACGTCGATCTATGGCTGGAAGGCATGGACAAAGAATAATAACTATAGGTTGCGCAGACTCCACTTGAACTGTTCTCCAGTATTGATATGTAACATGCGATCCATATTGCTGATTGTTTTCAAAACGCTTTGAAAATTTTACTATGTTGGAAATTGGTATAGGGGCATCACCGAAGATGCCCGCTATCTGAGATTAGCATTAGCTAAGTTACATTAATTAATGCGAACATTTGAATTATTGTCACCTGTGGTTCAGGGAACGTGACCTTGATGCCACACAAGGTCATGTATCCGTGCATCAAAGAATCCGTCAATATTAGGCCTTTCAGTGGCTTAATAGTAGTTTTGCTAAGCCTACAGATGTTTGTTGGTTTGGCCTCTAATGTGAGTCAAAGCCCCTTCACAGAACTGGATGAAGTGTTTTGATGGTACTCCAACCTCTGTGATTAAGGTATACGGGTGGCATTTTCCCTGCACCCGAACTTCAGAATGTTCTCTTTTCATCCCTCTTGTTCTTACTCATGTTTACCTTCATGCATGCATTGAAAAATGAGTCAAAATTGAGTTTTAAGGTCATCAGATGGGCTGCATGACTTTAAAGAGATGCATTGTGGCAGTTCTGGACTGGTAAAGCGTAGAAGCAAGAAGCGGATTATTCTGATAAATATTGTATGAAGGAAGGTTATCCCTGTTTATTTTAAGCAATTGCAAAGCTGAAGAGCAGAGAAATCTGTATATATCTTGAATTGTACTTATTTTATTATGATTTGTATAATAAAGAGTTAACACAGGAAATTTCTGGAAAGCATATTTCTAGAAATTGTCTTCGAAAGAAATTTGGTTCTTTGTTCATGGAAGTACTGTTAATAAAGAATCTCCTAGTGCCTCAGTTTAGCTGCTATGCATTTTATTATTGAAAATAAATATTTTTTATAATTAACAACAGCAGAGATTGTGCCTATTTCTTGTAAAGATGTTACAATGGTAATGATGTATATGGCTTTAGTTTGAAACTTGTTATAATTAAAGTATGCTATGCTGATTTGACTACAACTGTCTGCTTATATTCTGATTTACATCTGAATCAAGCTTCTCTGATTCCCCCAGAACCTGTTCTGAGTGCAAATTCTCACGTGCGAAGCCTCTGAGGAAATTATTAAGAGAAGTGGGCCTCTGAGTATGTACAGAGTGCATTTTTCTCACAGTGAGTTAAAGTATATCTGTCAGAGCATATCATTCCATGCAGTTTGACCACTGCAAGCTCTCTTTCAAGAATTCAGCCACTTCATTTGTTCAAGAATGGCTGAAAAAAGGACCTTACTGCCATCTTGCCTTTAACCCTATCACCTGCTTTGCATGCTTTGAATGCCAGTCTGTCTGTCCCATTCTGTCTTGCGGCCCTTTCACACTACGCAGTTATAGTACTACGATTCCACTTTAACTGCCATGGTTGCATTCAAGGGAGTCCTGGATTTTTTTTTTTAGTTTGGTAAGGCATAGGAGCTGGCTGGTCAAAAATTAAAAATACCCTTCCTTCAACTGTATATCCCAGGACTCCATCGGACGTTGTCATGGCAGTTAAAGTAGAATTATAGCACTAGAATTGTGCTATTTGGGATTGTACCTCCCAGAATCCCCTAGCCTATGGCAATACTGGCCGAGAGGTTCCAGGATCTGTTGCCCAAAGAGGAGAATGTTGCTGAGCCCATTCCAGCAGGAGGGAGTTTCAGCAGGAGTTGCTTGTCCTGCAACCAGGTGACAAGTCACACCTGCTTAAATCCTGAGCTGGCAACCATATTTAGCGTTAACTACGGTGCCGATGCCATTGCCTCTTGAGAAATCCTTCACCCGTGTCACCACCCATTACTGCTGCCACCACCTGGTAATTTTTAAAGCACATTTAGTACAACTATTTAGCTCTTTTAGTCTGGCTCTTCAGCAAAAGCCTGCCTGATGTGGGACACCCTGCCAGCAGCAGCCCTACCACTGTGAGCAGTAAAAGAGTTTATACAAAATAAATAGTGCTTCCCCAGCCCTTCCCTGGTCTACTCTGCAGGGCTGCTAGAGATTTAGCACTCTGGACAGTTCAATCCACAGAGGGAATTGCCTCCTTCAGCGCCCAAGCTAAAGGAACTCTCTATGTCTCTCTGCATTTGCTTAACTAAACTTTCTCTATTTTGAATTCTAGTCTACTTTAAGGGTTGTTCCTGTTGTCAGCCCCTTGTCCTACCTAGAATTATGCTCCTAGTAATTGGCAAAGTCAATGCCTGGGTTCCCAGCACTCTTGTAACCGTATTTCTTATACTGCTGAGCGAATCCGTGTGCGATTCAGGGTTTATTGTTGTTAACCGGAATTTACTTTATTATCAACCATGTGTCAGAATTTGAGAAAGTAATGGTCCTTGGACATGCGTGGAATGCTTTATGAGATCATTGTCACCTTAACCTACTGGTTGCATCAATAGGTTTATGGTGTCTAGATCGAGGGAGGTCATGGTACCACTTTATTCTGCATTGGTCAGGCCTCCTGTGTCCAGTTCTGGGCACCTCATTTCCAGAAGGATATGGACAAGCTGGAGCGTGTCCAAAGGAGGGCGAACGCAGCGGTGGAGGGTCTGGAAGCCATGAAGCCCCTTGAGAAGCGGCTTAGGGAGCTGGGGATGTTTAGTCTGCAGAAGAGAAGGTCAAGAGGGGACAGGATAGCCAGGTTTAAATATTTGAAGGGATGTCATGTTGAGGAGGGAGCGGGCTTGTTTTCCACCGCTCCAGAGACGAGGACAAGGAGCAATGGATTCAGGCTGCAGGAAAAGAGATTCCACTTGAACCTCAGGAAGGACTTCCTGATGGTCAGAGCTGTCCGGCAGTGGAATCTGCTGCCTCCGTGGAGTGTGGTGGAGTCTCCTCCTTCTTTGGAGGCTTTTAAGAGAGGCTGGATGGCCATCTGTTGGGGATGCTTTGATGGGTGTTCCTGCATAGCAGGGGGTTGGACTCGATGGCCCCTGGGGTTTCTTCTAACTCTTATGATTCTATTAAAAACTCCCTCCTTTTAACAATAAAGGGTCATGTAAGAAGTGGTTTTGACTGGCTCTTCCTGGGCAGCGGGAGAAGTCCCTTTGGCCAAAGTTGGGGACCTTTCCTGGCTTATGTAGAGCTCACCCACAGTCAGGTAGAGTGCTGCAGGATAGCCTGTGCAGACCTAACATTTTAGATTTGAGGGCTTGGGAGCGACCCTAACACCATCCCTACAGCCCCTTGCCTCAAAGGAGCATGCAGTCCCATTAGCAGGGAAAGGTGGTGCCAAGCTGTGCTTTTATTCCCATAATAATTCTTTATGGCACCTAGCGCATGTTAAGAGGCACCGTGCCTTCATTCATTGAGAGGCTTGCTTTAAAATTAAATGTGAAGCCATGCCCATTGCGAACGTACGGCTACTAAACGACTGTGCAAGCAAACACCTTCCTGTCCTGTTCTCATGCAAGCTGCAAACCCACACGCGCTCAGCTGAGAAAAAGTCTCAGTCAACTTGAGGCTATTAAAACAAGCCTAAAATGGCACCGTGTGCCTCTGGCAAGCCTGGGAGGATTGCGCAGCGCTGCCGGAGCGGGAACTGCGGCTCTGCAGCGGCACAGGCGATTTTAGCAAACGCGCTTTGCACTTTTGCAGCACCTGCTAAAATAATTTCTTCCGCACAGCCCTTAAAAGCGCGGGACCCCCCTCCAGCGTCCCCTCCGGCAAGCCTATTTGGGACCGCACCTCCCAGAATCCCCTAGGGCAAGGCTAGCTGAGGGGTGCTGGGAGGTGTTTTCCAACGAGAGCAAACGTTCCAAGCTCCATTTTTTTTTTTTGCTTCCCTCTTGCAACGTTTTTAAAAAAGGGGTGTTTGAAAGAAAAAAATAAACGGGGGGGAAGAAAAGAAATAAATAAAAAAGCAAAGGAAAGGGCTTTTGAAAATCGAGAGGGCTCTGCTTCCTAAATGCCCCCCCGGGCCGCCAGAGGGGGAGGGGAGGCCGTCTCCATGGCGACGGGAACGCGCCCGGGGAGGGACGCCTGGCTTGCGGGCGCGCGGAGAGTCCTCTCGGGGACCCCCTTTCCCGGGGAGGGGAGAGATACGGGGGCGCCCTGCGAGGGACCTCGGGGGCTGCTGCTGGCCGTGCGTCTTGACGGTGGGTGCAACAGCCCCCTCAGCCTCCCCGGGGGTCTCCGGCCTCCCCCCAAATGCAAGGCAGCCCCCCCAGGGGAGCCCCGCACATCCCTCCTCCCCCCCCGAGCTTCCATTGCAAGTTTTATCCAGTTTTTATGGGGCGGAGCGGAGGGAAGGAGGGAATGGGGATGGTGAGGGCAGGAAATTATAATGAAATTTTGCAAAAGCATTAAAAAAAAAGCAACAGAAAAGCAATGCAACATAAAAAAAAAAGCTTGAAATTTGACTTTTTTTTTTTTAGAGATGCATGACTTTTTTGGTAAGTGGAGCAAAACAGGGGGTTCCGTGAGAGGAGGGCAATATGCATTCTACCATTTCTCCCCCTGGCAAAATTTGACCCTTGAGTTTTTCTCTGCATGAGTTTCTGAGCTGCGCTTTGGGGTAAAATGCTTTTGGGAGCAGCTGACGTTTAAAAAAAAAAAATTAAAAATGGAAGGGGTGCTGGAAAACTTAAATGGCAAATGATAAATTGTATGCATGCCTGTGTATTTTTCAAGGGAGTCCCAGAAACTTGTTTATCAGACTGTCCCTGGACAAAGGAGGGCAAGTTTATTACTTCAATTTGTTTGTTTTTTAAATGGTATAGATTTGTGCTCTTGTTAGCATTTTTTGCTTCAGTGTAAATTTGCACTCAAAACATGCTTTCAGTCTGGGCAATATTTATTTATTACTGTGTTATATAGTAGCATATATAATTCTTCAACTTGCTCATGTTTTCCGGTTGTTTGTTGCAGGTGGTATGAAGAGGCATCTCCTGCAAACCCTAAAAATGGACCCCGCTTTGTGGCCCCGCTGCTCTTGCTCCCTTCTGTCCTCCTGACCTCGTTTTCAGAGGGCTGACATGGAGACGCCTGTGGAAGTGGCATCCCATAATCTGTCACAGCCAACGGAAGCTTCGGTAGGCATGCCAACAATTCCTCCGGACGCAGGCCATTTCCGCACTAGCCTGTCATAGTGCTATTATTCCATTTTCAGCATCCTATGGAATCCTGGGGTTTGCACTTTAGGGAGGGGCCTGATTTCCCTGTGAGTAGATAATACAGTAAAGATAAGTAGAAAATGGCTTTAACTTTATGTGAACTCCCAGGAGAACTATCCCATTTGTAATTTACTATGTGCTGCCCTTCATTTCCAAAATATATAGTAACACAAAAGCCATTTCCGCACTAGACCGTTGTAGCGCGACGATCCCACTTGCAACATCCTCTGGAATCCTGGGGTTTGCAGTTTCGGGAGGGGTCAGCCGGCCCCTCCCGAAACTGCAAACCCCAGGATTCCAGAGGATGTTGCAAGTGGGATCGTCGCGCTACAACGGTCTAGTGCGGAAATGGCCAAAGTGGTATGTGGCTTAGTGCCTACGTGCCTTCAAGTTGTCTGTATACTTACGGTGACCCTATGTATGTTGTAGGGTTTTTTTTTGTAAGCAAGGAATACTCAAGACATAGTTTTGTCATTTTTTTTCTTGCTAAAATATAGCCAACAGCACCTGGTAAAGGGAAGAGGTTGGAGAAACTTGCAAATAATCAAATCCTTGGAATCAAACCTGCAAATGCGGGGGGCCAACTGTAGTTAAAATTTCATTTCCTGCACCAAGCTTCGTGATGTTCTTATGGCAGCCTGGAGTAATAATAACCTTATCTGAAGTCTCTCAAAAATTAACATTCTAACCTTCCACGTATGTCCCAAATGTAGTTAAAGCAGAGCCTAAGGCCCTTTGCCCCCTACACTGTTATAGTGCTATTATCCCACTTTCAACTTCCTATGGAATCCTGGGATTTGCAGTTTTGGGAGGGGCATTTAGAATTCCCAGCCAGAGAGCTCTTTGGCCTCAGCGAACTACAAACCCCAGAATCCCACAGGATATTGAAAGTGGAATAATAGCACTATAACAGCGTAGCGTGGAAATGGCCTGTGATACTTAGCAATTGTGCAGTTGTGTTATTGCAGGATAATTCAGACGACCAGCAAGAACTGTAGTCAAAGGTTTCCTTTCCAGCAGAGAGTCCTGTGGCTGACATATTTATTAAACTCTTACGGACTGTCGGCCACAAAATTGTTATTTGGCCGCCAGAGGTCACCATCGCCAACCTTTTTAATGTTAACAAGTGGCCAGTCTGTACAAAACAACTCCCATCAAATCCTTGCTTGCCCCTCTTCATTGGAATTCCCTTGTGCCTGGTTTAAGCAATAGCTTCTATCATGAAGGTGTTTGCCAGACTGGTTTCAGTGGAAGAGTCAAGAGTCTTGCCTAATTGTGTATTTGGACCACAGCGGGCAGAAGAGGGAATTCTTGTGTGGGCTGTACAGAAGGAGACACCATCCTTACGTTGAATTTTGAAAAGCTGACGTCTGCAATACACACAGGGATAGCGAGAATAGCTGCAGCTGCCCTTTATTTATTTATCTTTTAAGAACGCCTTTGCAAATTCCCAGTGCATCTCCCTTCTGCAGTTTCAGCCTGCAGATCCCTGACCTAGAAGTAATGTTACGTCTGGGTAGGTTCTGAGCAACAGCAAGGGCACATTTTATTTATTTATCCATTGCATACTTGATTGGTAAGATCCTTCAGGCGTTCAAAAGAGAGGCCAAGAGCTGTACAGAAACTGTGCAAGTAGGTTTACTTTTCTGTAGCACAGCATCTAGGGGGAGAGAGAGACTTTTCAGACTTTAAAAAAACTGTCGTGGCGTCTTGTTATTTCAAAATGCCTGAAAATGATAATGTTTCAGTTCAGATTTAGATTTTGCTGTGTTTTATTAGCTTAACAGAGTGTCGTGTTGATAGTACTATATCAGTCAATCTGATTTATGCAACAGGCAGATGTGTGCCAAATCAAAAATCTACTGGCTGGCTGGATGTTTATATCCTTGTTAGAATACCATAGTGCAGAGCTACTCAGAGTGGTGGTTTGTGAACTGATGCTTTGTGAGTCGTTGACTGCCAGTCCCTGGTGAGTTTCCAGGAAAGAAGGAAAGAATTGTAGCTAAGGAGGACATATATGGTACTGTTGCAGGAGCCCAGAGACCACAAAAGACCACAGAGCAAGAAAAAGAGTAATTTATTACGCACGGGCTTTTGGCTGGATTTCTCCAAAAGACCAAAAGCCCTGAATTCAAGTTTCACAGCTCTTTTATAGACAAAGTTCACAGCATACACAAAGATCACAGGCGTGTCTCGGTCCGCCCCTCCGGGGTCACAAATACCACATGCTGTTCCTAGCTAGTTACCCCCGCACTCAGACCTCGGAACACACCGGCTACATGACACACAAACAACATCCTAGCTACGGGATACATTGGCTCTCGTGACCTTTTACCCTTCTTAAATCTTTCTCTGTTCCTCTGACCTAAGCCCCCAGCTTCTACTTTATTTCTACTTTATTATTTCTAATTCATACCTATATCAGTACCAATCCCTGGCACATTGAAAAAAAGTAATTGCTGGTCCTCTACGTCAGATGGTTTAGGAAGCACTGCTGGAGAACGTGGTCAGAATGTTCCTCCTGTTGCATTGCACCTTCTGTGGATACCAGGTAAACCCTGGATGAACAGCTGCTCTGGCTTTTTTTTTGAACAGCTGCTTTTTTTGTCCAATTTTTGCTGAAATTGTCTAATGTGAAGGTGAAATGGCCGACACATCTGTCATCCCATTGATCACAGTGGTTGATTTTGCTGATCTGGTTAAGGTTGCAGTTGCCTGCGGCCAGTTGGAACGGAGCAATCATTTGTCCCTCTATCGTTTGGCCCTCCAAATGTTCTGGAGTTCACCTTCCATAATACTTCACCACCGGCCATGCTGGCTGGGGGTTCAGGAAGTGGATGCCCAAATCATTTTTAGATGGCCAAGGGGTAAGGGCTTAAAGGAAAAACTTGGTTAAGGCTATTTACAGCCAAATTAGAAACAACTCTAAATTTGCAACCTCAAGTTATCCTTTATCATCTTCTGTTAGTTGCTGCTGTGGGGAGGGGGGGTTACAGCTTAAGATATTTTTTCCTCCCATCTGCAATCATGACAAAACCATCCACACCCTCGAGGTCTTCTTAGCTCTAGGATTTAAGCTTTTGTTGTCCTCCATTCCAGAACAAAGAGCAGTTGTGGAATAAAAGTGATATTTTCCCCCCACATGGGAAATGTTAAACCTTCCTTCCTTGTTGTTGTGAAAATCAGGCACCCATTTTTGGTGGTTGACTATTCAAAGGAAAAAGAAAGCACAACTTTATAGGACTTGCTAACATCATATGACATTTGTCCGTTAATGAGCCAGTGTCATTTATTTCTCTCTGCAGCTGACAAATTGCTCATACTGTCAGCAGCCTAATTCCCAAAGTAGTATGTTGCTTATTTACTTAAATAATTTGTATCCTGCACTTTTTTTTAAAAAAAATTTCAAGATAGGTTGCAAATGAAACCATACAATACAAACTGAAATAACGATGATGCCAAAAAGCAGCTGATGAAAAACAAACAATTGAGACAGCGAAACGAGATCTAGGCAAATAAAGAAAGTCTCCAGCTACCACCCAAAAGGTGTCAGAAGAGATGCCCACAGAACTTTCCTGGGCTTATAAATCCTGCTGAATTAAGGCCATGTGCTAGATAGAAGATGAATTCCGTGATTCTGTTGCCACCTCCTCCTTTTTCCTCCCCATTGCCTTGCGTAGTGTGTTTGGTTTCCCCTCCGAGGTGGCGTGCGCATAGCAGTGCGCCATGGTTGTCTTCAATCCTGTCCCTGTTTTCATCAGGCTTTTCCAGGCAGTGGCACCATATGGGGGCCCCATGACAGCAATGAGGATTAGTGCTATTAGATGAGTTATATTTCCCCTCCCAGCTCTACTTCTGTGGACAGAAAATCTGCCTCCCAGACAAGCCAGAGAAGTCTCGCTCCTGTGAGCTCATTTATTATGACTTCTATAGCTGAATGAAAGGTTGCATTGTCTGCTGTGACTTAGCAGTGGAATAAGCTCTCCAACGCAGCTGGCAGCATCTGCCCCATTGGTCAGGAGAAATGTTTCCTTGCTTCTGCCCCGTGGGTCGGAAGCACTGTTGGGGCGGACCCCTACCTGGTGTAGCTTGAGGGGTTCAATGTGCTGTTTGAACCCATTCAGTCCCTCTGATTCACAAAGGAAAAGTGCCAGGTAGCCAAGTACACATGCAATTAAGTGCCACATAGCTAAAAATCACTATGCGTATGTGTTTTCTTCTCAGACAGAGAGCTGTTAAGTATAAAAAGAGGGCAGAAAAAGGAGTTTTGTGGTATCTTTAACCAATTTATTTCAGCACAAGCATTAAGGGACTACTGCCTTTGAAGAATCGGCCTATAATCCATGAAATGTACTGAAACGAATTCTGTACTCTTAGCGATGCCACAAGATTCCACTCTCCCTTTTTATATTCTGTGTGTGCATGTTTGTTTGCAAGCAACATAGTTTGATGGTTGGAGACCCATACTTTGCATTCGGGACATCCCAGTTCCGAGCTCTGGCTTTGCCAGTTTTAAGATCTGAAGTCACAGGGAGAGGCAGATCTCTTTCTTGGCACTTTGGGCATCCCTGCCAGCAAGAATAAATGGTGTTGAGCCAGAAGACTCAGTGGTCTGGTTCAATATCATAGAAGGGAGACTCGGGCATTCTGTACTCTGGTTTTGGGGATGTTGTTAGGTGAGTGAGAGAGGAACAGAAGGAGCTTTTTCTTGAGATGCTTCCGTGTGCTCTATTAGGTCAAATCAGCAGCATAGGAAGCTTCCGTGTGGTCATGACCTCTGCACTATGTCACACGAGCGGTCTTGGTTCTGTGGGTAGATTTGGAGCAGCCTGTCCTTCTCAACCACACATTCTCCATCGGTGTTCTCCCTGCCACTTTCCTACCTTATTACCCATAAAAGGTAGAACTTCTGCTCCTAGTGATCTGTACATCCATCACTAGAACCACGTTCTCCGTGGGGTTGAGCCTCATCTGTTCAGTACAGCAACATAAAACCCAGTGGAACAGTAGTGTAAAAGCTGCGCCAATCACTGAATATCTTTGATGAGGAATGCCTCCAACAAAAGAGACTTTCTGGGCTTCTTTAGAACTTCCATGCTTCCATATGCCTTTCCAAATGGGAGCTGTGTGCCTTGAAGTCATTTTTGACTTGTGGCGACCCTAAGGCAACTCTGTCACAGGTTTTCTGGGGCTGAGAGTGTGTGACCCACCCAAGATCACCCAGTGGGCTTCTGTGGCCAAGCAGAGTCATAGGCCAATGCTCAAACCATCACATCATGCTGGCTTTCCAATGTGAACCTTCCTCATAAATATCCCAAAATCAAATGTAGCAGGACAAAGCCATGCTATTCCTTTGGAACTTTCAGTGAAATGAATTGGGGCTTCCCTTTCATTTCAGTAGCCATGTAGGAAAATGTCCCGATAGAGTGCATTTCAAAATTGTCAAGGGAAATACTTTGTATTTTCATGAGCGATTATACTTTTGCATAAGAAAAATGGCTTGATCCTTAATCCCCATCCTCAGATAGTTGCTTGCACAAAACCAGCTGCAGTTTTAGGGTACGATTTGGCTCAGCTTTTCTGGGCTTGGGAAAAGTACCTTTGCAGCCCATCCACGCAAAGATACTGGTTTGATAAAAGATACCGACTGCTCTGCTGCTTCTGTTTCATAATTTAAACAGTACAGTGAAGGGATTAAATCCTTCATGTCCCTCCTCCATCACTTAGCTATCAATATTGTTCAAAAGGATTATCTCTGTCTTTAAAGGGTGGAGGGTTTGTTCATCCATTTGATGTAGGGCAGGGGCAGGTATCCCGACAGCCTCTTTGTTCTGAAAGTATCTGTTGGTGTATTATTGTACAATTTAGGGGGAAGTAGAACACTTTAAATTAGTAAACCATCGTATTTGCTAAGAACCAGAGGCCCCTTAAGAGACATCTGCCGCCTCTTTTACGCAGATTATTCATTAGTACACTGCACTAATACATTAGGTTTGGCTTCACTACGTGTGTTCCCCCTCTCCTTTATCATATTAAGTTATTGGATGCTACAGAAGGGGAACTTTGACATGCTGCCGTAATTCTCAGATATTGGTTTTGTGGACATCTGTACTAGGGGATAAAAAATAGGCCTTTTCTTGTACAATCCATGGCCTTTGGTTGCTTTTTTCCCCCGGGGGAGTAGCAGCCCCCAAACATCATAACTGTCGTGATTACAAAAATTGTTTTCTGTCTCCTGAAGCTACTAGGCTCATGCTTATTACGGGACAAAATATTGTGTTTAAATCTTAGTGCAGTGAGACAACAGTTGTTTTGGCCTTAAGTATCTTTTTTACATATAAGAACATTGAGATTTGATTTTTTTAAAAAATCAAGCCCATAGAATATTCTCTGATTTAAAAGCCACTCAGAATTTCTATCTCCCCCCCCCATTGTATATTTTCTATATACGCAGAAAGAATATGATGCAAAATCTCAGCATGTCTGAATTATGGTTGTCTGTTGTTCTTCATCTTGTTCTAATGCACTATATCAGTTTGAATTCAGGAGTGAAGAATCCTGTTTCATTGAGGGAGAAAAAGCCAGGTGGTTAGACCTTTTGTCAGGATATCTGATTAAAAAAGAGAGAGAGAGAGAGAGAGTGCTTCTGCCAAAGGATGCTACAAGCATGGTTCACTGGGACAAGTGATTTTCCTACCCCAGCTTGTGTTAGCTTAATTCTTATAGCCTCATTCCTTCTTATTCTAAGTCCTCTATATTCTTCCATGTCTTTTTTCTTACCCTTCATATCCATGCTAAGTCTTGGCTTTATTTCAGTCCAGATTTACAACCAAACATGCTTGTGAATGATTGAGATTATCATTGGGAATAAATGGGTGACCTTAAGCTTGATGCATGGAGAGCATGTTTTAGGCTTTGTTGTGTATACTCAGCATAGGCTTTTCTGTGCTGAATTACAAGATATAATTTGTACACCTGGTTTTATCCTGTTTCTCTATGATTTCTAATACTTGGGTTGTAACCCTGTGTTCATTTGTCTCAGGGTGTGTTCCACTGAATTCAGTGGGGCTTTCCTTGAGTGACTGTGTGTGGGATTGGATTGAAAGCCCGAGCAATGCTTCATGCAGAGTACAGCGTGTCAGTTTGCTCCAGAATGTATGGCTAAGTTCACATTGTGAAACTATTAGGGAAAAACTTAAAACAGCCCTGGAATGGAACTGTTCCAGTGCTGTTCTTGCATAACTCCACATCTGGTTTTGTCAACCAAAGCATAGCTTAAGAATTGCTGCCCCTTTTTGTTTGGTGAAAAGGAAGGGAGCAGGAATGAAGTCATTTCTTGAGCGGAATAAACATTTATCTGCACCATCACGTTATTGTGCGGTCTCTCACGAAAATTTTTGCAAGGAATGGATGTTGGCTACACCATGTCTCCACCTTTTATCCCAGATTAGCTTTCCACTTTTGTTTTAAAAAAAACTTTTTGGTGCTAACCTTCCCAATTTACTTGGATGACACTAGCCATTCCAGCCTCCCATCTGCTTTATCATTAGAGCCTTTTGGCTGAAATACAGATAACCAAGCACATGCCAAAACAGAATTCTGCCCAAATCCAGCCAGTCTCTTAGGAGGAAAGGAAGAAGTAGGAGGATGGGTGTTCTTCTGACCTTGTCCCCCTCAAACACTTCATGCTCTCACAGAGATCTGCCAAGTTCTTATATATTTTTCCTGCATTTGTTCCATTGATTAGGGTGCAACGGATGCACAGTTGTCATTCCATGAACTCAGCTCTGTTCTTAAAAGCCCCCAAGAGAAGTGAGAGTGTTGTCTAGGAAACATGCAGGGAAGGCCAGTAGGAAAGTACTGTGCATATTTACTCATTGGCAAGTCCCATTCTGTTCACTGGGGTTTGTGCTCGGGTAAACGTGCATCGGAACGCACCCTGAATTAACGCAGTAACACGTTGAGGATGTGGGAGACCGCATATCTTCTCCCTTGCTGATGTAGTGGTTGATTGCAGAGCCTGAGCCAGAGAGCATGTTTTGAGCTGTAATTTTTCCCTCCCTTTAGTACCACCTTAGATTGGGGAGGTGGGGGGAAAGAAATCTGAGTACCGTCCCTGAACCCACAATAACCAGAGCAGTGAGTTTGAGGACCTCATCCATAGGTTGCCATAAGTCGAGATCAACTTAATGGCAGTTAACAACAACAATGCTCCAGTATGCTGCATCTAAACTGACCCTGGCATCTCCCTTTTTGCAAAGTTGATTCATGGAATTTCAAAGTTGATTGCAACACCCTCCCCCCACATTCCTTTCCTTGGAGCCAGGCTTGACTCCATCTCTTCCCCTCTGTACCCCCAGCCGTGCAGCCGTTCCACTCCCGCCCCCCATGGCTCGCGGTCTGGTGTGTATCAGATGGAGGGGCCAGCCTCTGGAAATAGGTTTCAGATGTTTTCCCTGACGGGTTCCTGGGCCTGCATCGGATAAGCCGAAGTGTTTCTGTAGGAACAGAGCAGTGCGACATCTTGCCTGCCGCTCCCCGAGTGGCTCCCTCCCGAGCATGCCCAGTACGAGACTCGACTTTGGCTCAAGTATCCTGTTTGCAGTTTGCGGAGTGCACATATGGGACTATGAATGAAGTCCCCCATGAGCTGCAAGGCTTTGTCTTCAGGAAGAAGAGAAGGAGGGGGAAAAGAAGAAAGAGGAGGAGGAAGTGGAGGAGAAGGAGAAGGTTGTGCCCGGGGCTGGAGATTTTCCTCTGTGCTCTCTGAGAACTCAGCCCTTTGGGCGGCAGTCTGAAGAATGCTTGCCTGTTTGGCCCGGGGAAATTTATTGGATATTCTGCACGAGGGCTTCACAGAAGTAAGTGCAAAATGTTATTTTCCTCAGCTTCACATCTCTCTCAAAGTCAGCATCCTCTGTGATTGAAATAGGAAAGAGAGTCTGCCCTCTGAGCAAGGGGGAGACAGATCTGGGGGACCGGAGCTGGAGCAGTGAGCAGCTTCACTGATGCTTTGTGGAACATTGCTAGTTTGGGAGAGTTTGTGCAAGTGAGTCCCAGCTAGCGGTTCATGCAGCAAAGTTGCAGCAGCTGTCCCATCCGTCCATCCATCTCTAATATAAAGTGAAGCAACTCTCTGTTGCAGGTTCTCTCTATTGCTTGCTCTGGGTACTGCAAAATTCTGCTTTACAGTTATGCAGAGACCTTGAGAAGGGGCTTCTGTCTTCTTTCATCTTTTTTCTGATGAGCTGGGGACTTGGATATCAGCACTCTAAAATAATTTGAGCAATTCTTTCAGCTTCTGCAGGCACACAGAGGCCAGTTAGGTGGGGGAGGAGATTCCTGATGGACCGTCTGCATTGGTCTGGTGCAAGGAGGGCAGGGAGCATCTTCTAGTCATGCTTCCAAGCAGTGGAGCAAAGCCAGATCTGTTTGCTCCATTTGCTGCTTGCCTTTTTACCAGGGGTTGCCATCAGTCAGTTCTGCTAAGGAAAGGCTTCCTGTCTGTTTAAGCTGAACTGGCGGGAGACCAATTTGAGACTTATATCGAACCATCAGGATTATTGTTTGTTTCCTTCTTCACCTAATACAAGTCATGTTGCTGCATTTCTGACTTATCCTTACGTCTTGTTTTGGTTGTGTGCTTGTGGCATTTTGGGGCTCAGCTTCTCTTGAATGTACCTTTTTAAATATTTTTAATTAACATGCATTTAAGAAAACAACATGTAGGGGATTAAGAAGGTAAACAGTAAGCAAACAGACAAGTAAACTCTAATGTCTAACCTAATACTAAATTGAACTAGACTACAACTAAATTAAAAGGGACCAACAATACATGTAAATAACTTCTAACTGACCAGCTTTTGGTTCTAAAATAATCTACAAGCTATACTTCTTCTAATGTGTGTATCATTATCACCTGCTGCCTAGTATTAAATAACCATAAGCTTAGCCTTCAAAATCATTGATTGACTTTTCCCTCCCCAGCAGTCTCTTAGATATACAATCAGTTTGTCCCAGTCATTTTTAAATTTAACCAGAGATCGTTCCTTAATTTAAGATCTTTCCTCTTGGACATATTATGTCCTCTTTCGTAATTGCAAACCTTTCAAATAGAGTCAGCAAAAGTGGCGCTGGGATTTACCCAAGAGCACCTTCAAGCTTTAAGAACACAAATCATTGAACCTCCCTGTGGCTGGGTGGTTGTACGGAGTGATCCTACATCCACCTACATCAGGATGTCGTCCTGATATATGGTTTCAGTGTGTCCTGGCTTGCTAATCGTACATGTAAGGACAAATAGTTCTGCAATCTGGTTTGCGTAATCCACATTGATTAGATAACTTTTTAGTATTTCCTTTGAATTTTCCTGTTTATATTTCAGTAATGCAGTTGAAACTTTGGGCTGTCCAGTTTCCTGATTATTGCTGATTTTATGGTCAGAGCTTAAAAAAATTGTTTGATTGGACAACATAAACAGATCTTGGGGGAAGTTCCTCTTTTGGACTAAGCTGCAAGTATTCCCCCTGCAATGTTGGCTGGAGGATTTTTGGAGCGGTAGTCCAAAAGGGGAACTTTTCCAAGATCTCATTATGACTGTATGAAGTTTTGTTACTGTGTTTTTGTTCCTGTATAGATATTAGTTTTATAGTCTTTGTGTCTAAGATGCCCCTGAAGAAGGATCTATTTAAAGAGAAATCATTGCATCCAGTAAAACTTTTCCTATGGACCCAAGAGTTCCATTTACTTTTTCTTCCTATGATGGATTGCTTGCCATCTGCCTTTATTTCCTTTGGTCTGTGCTGGCCACACTCTCTCCACCTTCTTAAGAAACTTCATTCTTGAGCTCACCTCTCTTGGCAATGGTTGCCCTTGCAGGGGTGTGTGCTACTTGTGTGTAGGCAGCTCGTGTCACCTGGTGGCAACATAGGATGTCTTTTGGGGAGAGGACTTTTCAGGGCTTCTTCATTGGAAGAAGCGTGGGAAAGTGGCTCAGTACCAGGCCTGTGGTTGGAAAAGTTCCATGGGCAGAAAGATTGTAACTAGTGGTGTATGTTAATTGTATACAACTAGCAAATTTCAAATGTTTTCTCAGGCATGACAAGTGCCTCTTGGAGGCGGGTGGGCCTGCCAAATGAAGGAAATCTGGTAAGGTCAGTCCTCATACATAAAGCACTGAAGTCAGGCCTCAAATAATTTTGTTAGCAGGGACCTAGATGGAGTGCAAAACAATGTGTTTGATCAACAATGAGTTCAGTCAGTGATGAGTTTCACATTCCTTTGGTTACAGGCATTTCTTTATTTTGGTTTGTTTTGCAGTGTTTGTCCCTATATATTTTATACAACCTTGAAGACTAAAAAAATCATTATTATTAATAGTAGTAGCAGTAGTACTTAAAAATGCAGCCGTTCAGGAGAAAAAGATGCACCGTTATTCATGAGGGTGAATGGAAGCAGTGCATCGATAGGAACATCTGTGTTGGTGTGTGCACTTATACAGAGGAACATGTGGCTCTGAAGTAATCCCCATCTTGCTTCCACATTTTGTTCAAGCCAAAGTGACATTGGTGCTTTCAGGAGGACTGGGCACTGTGCCTTCCTCGCACTGCCACAGTTAGTCTGTGGGTTGGCACTTGGGAATCTGGATTTGTCAGACACAGATGGATAGATTCCCTTTGTTTCAACCAGTCCCTCCTGTCTTCATTTGGAGCCTGTGAGCTACCAGTGCAACCTCATTAACCCACAAGAACAGACCCAAGAGTGAAAGAAGTCCTTGTTGTTTTATAGGAAAAAGCTGGATCTCTCAGAATCTGCGTTCTCAGGGATCTAACTATGCATGATGTTAATCCTGTTTTAAAAGAAGTGTGCTGAACATTTCTACTCTTTCCTGTTACAGTGCCCATCTTGCTTTTCCTTGCTCGCACCGACCCCCTCAAAGGGACAGAGCTCAGAGGAGGAGGCACTGCAATGTGTGTGTGTGTGTTTCTGTGGGATGCTTCTAGGAAGTTTCTTAGGCCATTTCTGCACGGGATGGTTATAGTGCTATTATTCCACTTGCAACCTCCTATGGAATCCCGGGGTTTGCAGTTTCGGGAGGGGCCAGCTGGCCCCTCCCGGAACTGCAAACCCCAGGATTGCATAGGAGGTTGAAAGTGGAATAATAGCACTATAACTGTCCTGTGCAGAAATGGCTTTAGATGTGTGAAGTCCCCTTTCTCTTTCCAGGCTCTCTTCAAGAAGGATGGAGCAATAGCTGTTTATTTTATGATAGCACCTTCTCACCAGCAGTAGGGACTGATATGATGCCTTCCTCTTGAAATAAGTAGCAGTGTTAAGTCTGCATCTTAAAAAGCCCACTTAATATGTAGTGTGACTTATAAGGAACCCTATAAATCAGGGTTCAGGGTATCCCTATGCCGGACAGTCTTGTGGCTTCACTGTTTGTTGCAGATTTAGAGCTAGAAGGTGTCTTACAGAGACTGCACAGTCCCGTGCAATGCTTTATTTCTCGGTGGATGATGTTCTGCAGTTAGGATGCTTTTCGGCTCTTTCTAAAGGCTGCCCTTACTGCTTTATGGCTGCTTGATAATTCGGCAGGAGAGCCCAGGGCTGTCATAAATAGCAGGTTGCAGAGGGGGCCAACAGCAGCCACATAGGCAGCACGATGTTGGCTGTGGTTTGGTATTTGTGGTTTTGCTGAGAAATTATAGCTCCCAAAAACTAAGCAAAAGAAACTGTAAATAAAATTGGGTGGACCCTGGTTGATGCTATAGGGCGTGAGTTTGCTATTTTGGTTGTTCGGAGGCTTTCCATGTTGTGCCAACTTCTGATCTCATTACACTTTTACCTCGCTAGAACTCTGTTGACTTTACTGCTTCTCATTCTTCCTTTCTGTGTGTGTGTAGTTTGAAAGATTTTTTCCCCCTATATCAAGTGTGCTTGTCACTTGCCCATCTGTTCACGAAGTACCAAGCAGATGTTTCATCAGCCATTAGAAAAATACAGCTGAGATTTTACATAAACTGATTTCTGGAGATGAGGTTTTGGACTTTTTCTCTTTGTTTAGATTATGGTTGTGACAGCTGTGAACAGCAAGTGAGTGGAGTTCAGAGCTATGACTCAGGGATCTTGGGCTCAAATCTCTTTTTGGTCCTGAATCACCATCTTACTTGTCTCGCAGGACCGTTGTGTTCTTCTGCTTGAGCTTCTTAGAGAAGGGAGTGGATGTGAACGTGGTGTAACTATGACACAAGCTTCCCTACCACCACTGTGAGCAGTCAGCTGTCTGAGAGGGAAGACAACTAAATTTTTGAGTTGCTGATTCCATTTATCCTTTATGAGGAGTTGGTCATACGTGGAAAGAAGGGTGAGGAATTATTTTCTTCCTTCGAGCACCAGATGACAGAGATGTGATTTAATAGGCATTCAAATGGCCCTTTGATTTCTTTAATAGGATGGAACTGTTTGAGCTTTCTGATGAAAGAAGCGCTTGCTTCAGGGGAGAGGGAATAAACAGTCAGAGTTGCCTGGCTGTGAAGGGCAAAGTCTGCTCTTTGTGAACCAGGAGGCAAGGAAATGGAAATGTCCTTTTCAGCCTGAAAAAAAAATGACACTGATGAAAGATGAAGATAACAAATCAGTCCTCACCTTTAAAAAGTTCTGTAGGTAGAGCAGTGGGTGATTCCTTCCTCCCTTCCTTCCTTCCTTTCTTTAATGGTCATTTCACCTTGTTCAGCCTCTGAGGTTACTTTATGTTGCTGGTAGAATGAGACTCATAGACAGGTGCTTGTTGCAAAGGTATGGAGCTAGAAGGTATGTGCAAAGCTGTTTTTTTTAATCCAGATACAGAGAATATTTTCAGCAGTCTTACTGGGGGTGGGTGGGAAGACGAAGATCTTTTAGCACAGCCCTTATACATGGTATTTGTCTGGATTTCTAAAGTGTGTGAGGTAAGTAACTCATCGGGCTGTAGGCACCAACACTGCTCCTGTTATTCCTTACAGATTCAAAGAGATTAAGATCAGTATGAGATAGCTGTGCCTCTCTCAAACCCAGGCATGATTGTCTCTCCTTTGGAAGTAGACTGAAAATCAGGTCAAAAGCATTCCAGCTATTTTTAAACCTACAAGAACCTGCAGCTAGGCACTGCTGAGCTAAAGGTGGTTGGGGAGCCGCAGAACAGGAAATGGGAATTGTCAGAGTCTGGGGAGAAAGTCTAAGATGGATTAGTTGCTAATCATTAGTATCTCTGACTTTTTGGTCTCGTTGCAGCCATTCTGATTGTCTCATTCTTGTTGGAGCTGCAAGGCAGGGAAGGACAGAGCGAGGGGAAATTAAATGGAGCGAGAGTGCCGCTCTGGATCCATCCAGTACATTTTAATATCTCTTTCATAGCAAAATCATCCAGGAAAGCTTCTTTTCCTTCAAGGTAGTGGAAAGGTCCATGACCAATGAATAGTAATAAAAATAGTGCCATTTATACAGCTCTTTCCACAGATGCTCAGAGTGTTTTATATACATTATCTCCTTCATCTGTATAATGGCCCAGTGTTATAACCTTCAGAGGGAGTCCACACTTACTTAAACAACAACATTCCTTGGATGCACCATGGGAACACAGGAACACTTTTAGTAGACGATTAAAAAAAAGACTCAACAACTTACAATTTTCTCTTTTTTGCCATCTTCTAAAAAGGCTGACACAGGCAAGAGAAAAGTGATAGATGCTGGTTTCCTTTCTTCCTCGTTCCTGATTGAGAGCCAAACAGACTCAGACAGAAAGAATGGAGAAATCAATTTCTCTCCCTCTAGTCCTCATTCAGCTGCTTGCCAGGAAGATGGAGCAAGCCTGTTTTCTGCAGCTCCAGAGACTAGGACACAGAGCAACAGCTTCAGACTTCAGGAAAAGAGATTCCACCCAAACATTAAGAAGAACTTCCTGTTGGTAAGAGCAGTTTGACAGTGGAATACACTGTCCCAAAGAGTGGTGGAGTCTCCTTTTCATGGAGGTTTTTAAATAGAGGCTGGATGGCCATCTGTCAGGAATGTTTTGATGCATGGCAGGAGGTTGGAAATGACCCTTCTGTCTCTTCTAGCTCTATGGTTCTGTGATGCTAAGTCTAACCTCCTCTTTCAAATGGATATCACAAATACAGGCATATTGTACAGTCGCAGTGAATAAAGCCTCAGATCCCCTTTTTTCTGGCTGAATTTTCTGAAGAATTGTCCATTGTATTTCAGTAAGCAAAGGAGCAACAAGACATCCTGGTTTCTTTTCTTTCCAAAATGTTATATGTGGATCCTGATTCTAATGGTAAAGATGCAGGAGGCAGCACGAGCAAGGTATACTGCCTTGCACCTGGTAAGAGAAGCTACTTTCCCATCTGCAGAGCTAAGGTAAAGTAGACCCTCTTTTGGAACACAAAGCCGCGTTAATGTAAATAGGATTACACCTAACCCCTTGGCAATCTCAGCAGCCCGTGTCCTGTATAGTAACTCCTGCACTGAGAATGATACTGAGAGAAATTTGGATTTTGGTTTGGGGCTCGCATTCCTGCCCCAGATTGGTCGCTGGCCGAAGCTCAAGAGTGATCAGTGCTATTAACAGCAGCAGATAAGGAAATAAACCCTGGAAGAACAAGGAGATGGCAGGTCGGAGAAGTGGGGAACCTGCAGCAATTCAGCTTTAGTACCTTAGCCCTCCCGGATGTAACTGTGAGCCTGGAACAAGGTCCAAAACAGACCAAAGGACATCTACGGGGTGTGTAAAATCGTGTGCGGTTTGGAAATGTCCATGAGGAGCCGGAGAAGGATCAACCTAATGGGTCCAAAGGAAGATCTGTGCCCCATCAGAAGGACAAAGGTGGAAGGAGTAAGCAGCTAAGTGTTTAAGCAAGCCATAGAGAGATGGTGGTTGTCTTGGATTGCGAGTGCTCAGCCTTGTTTTCGCTGTGCAATTCCAGTGTCCTTCTTGTGTTTGTTTTCCCACTGTTACTGTTTAATTAGTTACGAGCTTTGTTTGGGGCGATGAACAGAACAGGAGGCTGTCCCTGCTGAGAGGGGCTTTTGGTGCACACTAAATGAACAGGCCAGAGGAACAGGGGCTAAGGAATTTCCTTTTGGGTCGAGACTGGTGGCAGTGGAGGTGGTGGAGATCATGTCCTAGGAAGTGCAGGGAAAGGGAAAGGCAGAGCCTCCAAAAAGGGGCAGAAGCCTTCAGGGTGCAAATGCCTAGAAAGGTGCGACGAGAAGCACGGGTAGAAGAGACAATAGCATGTGTTGCCGTTTCCCCCTCTCATCTGCAGTTTTATCGGCGTTGGGCCACCCATGCTGTTCCTGCTTAGCTTCTTAGGTTGGTGGTGTGGACAACACACAGTATATAGGGGTCATGGGGACTGTGTAATGGGGTGCCACCGTTGAGCAGTGCCAGCGAGGAAATAGTTGGCGTAGATGTATACCCTGGAGTGCAAGGAGAAAGGCAGAAGATCTCTAGTAAATTAATAGCACAGTGGAGCAGAGGAAGCAGTCCTTTTGCGGATGCTCTCTTAAAATGGTCGGCCACATGGAGCCACAGTACTGGCCTAAGGAAACTGTGGGATCCTGAAAACCAGCTGTGCGTGTAAGGTCTTCTGGGGAATTCATATTCCCCCAAATGAAAAGAACAGCGGGCAAATTTTCAGGCATGGGGGATGAAAGCTACTAATTAGTCCTGCTTTGAAATCTTCCCCAGAGAGAGGAAAATGCTGAGAGTGGAAACTTGTGCGCTGATTGCCTTTCTTGCTTGTTGCCTGCAGTCGTATCCAGACATTGTATAATGTAACTTGTCTTGGCTAATAATGCCCAAAGGAATATTGTAGCCCTTTTATCTTTCTTAGTTTGCAGTGATCTCTGTGCGGGGCCGAAACAGTGTGGAACTTCTGGTCACAGTTTAACACACAAAGGAAACTTTTAATTAGAAAATTCTGAGGATATGGGCAAATTACAAATAATGTATAAAAAGAAATGATGTGCAGAAGAGACAGACATTCATCTGGCTGTACTAGATGTAAAAAGACAGAACTAGGGTTTCCCTCGCTTGCTGACAAATGTACTGGTTGAGCTTCTGCAACAAATAGAAATCTGATACTTTGCGTACATAGAAACATCCTGATTAGTACAGAAAATGGAAGAAGGGACACGTCCTGTCTTTCGCTGGGGACTTGGAAAAGGGAACCTGTCCTCTTAGCTGGAGTGAAGCCAAGTCGTGCATATAGTGCAACAGAGGAATGTGGGAGGCCCCTCTTCTCATGCTTGGAGAAAAATATGATTTCCTGCAAGGTGCAGGAAGAAATCTTCCAGAATGCAAGGTGCAATTAGTAATGTGGACATTGTAACTAAAGCTACAATCTGGCCTTGTATTCTGCCACCGGATTAGAGGCTCCGTGCAGAATATGTTGTTGTTGCTTGTCGTTATGTGACTTCAGGTCAACTCTGACTTACGGTGACACTCTCACAGGGTTGGTTTGATAAGATTTATTCAAAGGAAGTTTGCCATTGCCTTCTTCTTGGACTCAGGGTGTGTGATGTGCCCAGCATCGCCCGGTGGGCCAGTGGGCTTCTGTGGCTGAGTAGGAATTTGGACTCTTTTCTTCCGGAATCCTAATCCAACGCATACCACTGTACCACACTAACTCAGTGCTGTATTAATATATTCACAATTTGGTTGAGCTGAACAGGGCAGTGAGGAGGTAAAGAAATATCAAAACACGTTTGATTTGGAACATTTAGGTATCTTGAGGGTTGTCTAGGGCCCTACGGTTTGCTCATTTTTGTATGTTTGGTGCCACTTAGCCGTTCTTCAAGCATCAAACATTGCTCTGTTCTTATATCTGTTGCTTCTCAGCTGCTAGGAAGGGGGCCTTTTTTTCCTTCTGTGGGAATCAAAATCTGTTCAGAGTCTTGCAAGGAAATCATAAGCGCTGAGATTTTTATGGACATATAATATGCTTCAAAGTGCTGCAGGAAAATAGTATATGGTGAGGAGGAGAGATTACCCAAACTGCTAATTAAGTCAAGAGTCTGCAGCAACTGTAGTCACAAGAGGGGAAATCATTTGCCTTCAAAGGAGAAATTTGCAAAGGGTATAAATGAAATAAGCACTAGTAATGATACAGAGTTGGTTGCTTGCTTGCCTTTTTTTTTTAGAAGAAAAAAGAAACCTTGACATATTTCTTGGGGATAATACAAGATAGAGCCAGCAAAAACCACATGAGTAAAATGTGGATTTCTTTCACCACACAAAGAGTACAGCGTAGGTCAAATAAGAGTCCATTGGAAGGTCCCATGATTGAAATCAATGGGCTGAGCACTGAGGTTTCTACTTAGAGATAATCGGTTTCATTGGAAGGTGCAGTTCAGTCATCAGCCTGTTTATCCGGAATAAGTCACACGCAGGCTCAGAGCTGGGCTTAGTCATGGTTGGAGCAGATACGGTGAAATCAGTGCAACTTAAGACCATTTCCTCACGAGACTGTTATAGCGCTACGATTCCTCTTTCAACATCCTAGGGAATCCTGGGGTTTGTAGTTTGAGGATGACCTTTGAGGCCCCTCCCTAAACTGCAAACCCTAGGATTCCATAGGATGTTTTTTTTCTTTTTTCTTTTTTTAAAAATTTTATTTATTCTAACAAATACAGGAAAAAACAACCATAAGGTAAACAAATATCACATTCATCAAGAACAAACAATATATATAATATAAACATCTCATTCTATATAAAGCTCTTTCCAATCCCTTTTCCAGATTTTGGCCACTAAGGACCATTCTCTTTCAGCTTTGTCCCTATCAATCTTTTCGTCCATTAAGGCAGTCAACACATCCATTTGGAACATCTCATATAACTTCAGTATCCACTGGTCTTGTGAAGGTATCTCTTGATTCTTCCAATTGAAGGCGAATACAATTCTTGCGGCCGTCACCATATATAGTAGAATTTTTCCATATTGGGGGATTCCATAGGATGTTGAAAGTGGAATCATAGTGCTATAACTGTCCCGTGCAGAAATGGCCTAAGTTAGTCATCCATAAGAGTTTCAGACTCCTTGAAGTCAATGGTACTGTAGTCGTTAACTTGTCATATTGCTTTTGATGGGTCTTCTCTAAGTATAATCATATCTGGATCCAACCTTCTGAATTTTAGTGGAGCTTATCCTCAAGTAAGTGTGGGATTGGAACACGGGACTCATTTTGTCTGCACTGGTAGCTGCATGTCCACATCAGGTACAGATTCTTTTAGGCTGTTAAAAAAAGTTTTACATGCAGACATATTTAAAAACATCTAGTCTGACATTCAACAGTAAGAGTTCTTAGCACAACATACAAAACAATACAGCCCCCCCCCCCCCCAAAAAATCACAAATATTAATTAACCCAATGAGGAACGTAGTTCTAAAACATGATGCTAATGTGAATCAGTCCAGCATAGGAATATTAGGTGACTAATTTGTGGAAAAGAAATTTTTAAAGTTTTCTGTGGGTAGAGCCTGTCAGCCTCTTTGGGGAAGATGTTCTACGGGCCAAGTATTGCCGTGGAGGACGCAGGCATTCTTTTCTCTTTCTGCCAGCAAGTAAGTCCTTTTTTATATTGAGAAGGTCTTTGACTTTTAAGTTCGTGTGACAGAGGGGGCTTTTAACAGGATATCCTCTGCTTACATCTTTTTTATTAAATGTGTTTAAGCTTGTTTGAACATTGTCTTTTAATTGTTCCATTTTTTAAAAAAATTTCTATTAATCCCTTTTTGTTTGTTCTTCATTTTAATTTGTCATAAGCCACCATGGGTCCTGTGTTGGGAGAAAGGTGGGATATAAAATAAATAGATAAATAGTGTCCTGCTTATAAGGAGAACAAGTATGATGCTCACTAGGGGTCTGAAGCGGAACCAGTTCCACATGGTCAACCTCTGGGAAGCCCATATGGCAGTTGTTGCATGCGGTACCTTGCAACCAGGATGTTTTAATGGCTGTTGAACTAAGAATATACCTGGTGGCCTGTGAAACTCTTCCCCTGAAGCTGCAACATGCAGCCTTTGTAGCGTAGGTTCTGTCCTTTCCCCCAGACACTATAATGCAGCTCTGAACCGTCCAGTCCTGCTGGGTTCTTTTCTCCCAATTTCTGGATGTTCTTTATTGTATTGCAACGTGGTAGCTTGCCCCGTTCCCATCGTTCTCTGCTGAGCAAGCGGCATGCAACAAACGGCAAGGCTTGGGCACCTTTCGGGGGCCAAAGCTAATGTTGCGTTGCGACTGAAGTTGGATTTCTCTTGTCAGGATGATTACGAGTGGCGCTGTGATCAGAATATGACTTTGTGGCGGGTGGACCGTGCAGAAGAATGCGCTCTGACTGACATTGCTGAGGTGGTGCGGAATTGAGGCTTAAAACCTGCCGCGTTGGCAGAATAAGGGGGAGTTTGGCGGGAAGAGCGACATTACTGTAAAAAGGAATAAATGTGATTATGTCGCCTGAATGGTGCAGGCTCTTGTCTGTCTCAGGGGAGTTTGGGCACTTGTAGGGAGCTCCTAGCTGCCATACTGAATAATGGAAATGATATATTTCCGTGCTACCTTTAAATTTTCAATAGGTATATATCTTTTTTATGCATTTTTTCAAAAAAAATACTTGTAACCCAACTTTTGATTTACAATTCTCCAAGGTAACAGTTAACAAGACATTGAGATGGTCATCCACACCATCTTTGTTTATACTGCCTATTTTTCTCAAAATCTGTGGCTTATCAGTTTAAAACATGTGCAATATAGCTAAAGCACACAAAGGTCAACACTAAAATAGAATTAAGCTACAAGCGTAGCCCACTTAACAAAGCCCATGTCTTTCTGGGCCTGGCTTCTTTAATAGACAATTTGGCACCAGAGGCAGAAACAATATGGCTCAGAAATAAATAGAAATAATAATAATAGTAAGCAGAAATAATAGGGACCAGTTCCTACACCATGAAGAAGAGCAGTTCAACAGGTTTTAGCAAACGTTTTATTTAAAACCAAAAGAGCTACATGTGGAATGAAAGAACTGGGTCAGATAAACCTTGGAGAAGTAAAGAAGAACATTTTGACTCTTAGAGGTCTGCTTGAAAGCTTCTTCCAGAGTGCATCCTGGGATGATTTGTTTGTACTTTCACCAGCCTCTGCTTTTCTTATGATTTCCATTTAGGTGGCTAGTCCTAGAGATTTATGGGTCAAGCAACAAATTGTAAATTGTCTTCCCAACGCCTGCCACGCTACAGTCTCTACACAATATTTACTTACCTGTCTGAGATTGGCGGCGGAAGGATGGAGAGTTGCATTTCTGTTCTGAGTGCGACAGAGAATTGCAGACCTCCCTCCTCTCGCTGTCCACTTGGTTTAAATACTGGACACAGAGAAGGGCCAAAGTGCTTTGTCCTTCTTTTGCCAGCCTGGTCACTTACCTGTGTGGGGTTCCTGGCTCTCTCCTGTGTTAAATTCCTGTTCACCCACTGCTGTTATGCTAGCACATGAATCCAAGGCTGCAAACAGCTGGTAATGGCGTTGTGTTCTGATTCCTGTTTTACAGCAACAGCTGCAGGCGTACGTCGCCTGGGTGAATTCCCAGCTTAAGAAGAAGCCCACGGTTAAGCCAGTGCAGGACCTGAGGCAGGATCTCCGAGATGGGGTCGTCTTGGCCTCTCTCATCGAGATCGTTGGTCAGTATGACATGATGGGCAGAAGCAAACATTTCTGGTTTTTTCCCCCACTGACATGCTTTTCTACAGCCTGAATCAAACTGGACTGGACTAGCATAATGAAGCGTTTTTGGACTAAATGAAACCGTTTGACGATTAAATATTTCTATTGGGTTGAAATCATAAGGCATACATTGGGTGTAATTCCTTAGCCAGTAGTTGGGAGCAGTGTGCTGAGATGGAACATGGCACACCCAGCCACCGAACAGACAACCTAACTTTTGCCAACTTGTGCCTCTCCTCCTTGGTGTCTCACCAGTGGAGCAGCACATTGTGGGGGGACGTTGAAGAGGACCTCCTCTACTGTGACATCCAGGCTGTGCACTGGTTGGATCATCTGTAGCCCTGATGGTGCAATCCTGTAGTTAGATTTCAGTTGGATTGCCTGTAACCTTCATTGAGCAGAATGACAATATGTCAGCATGTTAAATAAGATAGTGAGAACAGTATCAAAAATATCTTGCAGCTGGTAATCCTGAATACGGCAAGCCAAGGACTTAGTGAATTTCTTGTTGTCATGTGCTTTCAATTCATCTCTGATTTACAGCAATCCTGTCAAAAGGTTCTGTTGACAGGATTTATTTGCTATTGGCCCCCTCTTACATATAACCTTAGTACTCCCTGGAGGTCCTCCTTAGTATCATAGACTCATAAAGTTGGAAGGAACCTCAGGGGCCATCTAGTCCAACCCCCTGCCATGCAGGAACACACAGCTCCAACCTCTGCTTAAAGACTTCTGAAGGAAAGTCCACCCTCTCCCTGAGGCAGTCTATTCCACTGTTGAACAGTTCTTTCAGTAATGAGGTTCCTCCTAATGTTTAGGTAGAATCTCTTTTCTTGTAATTTGAGTGCATCAGTTTGTGTTGGAGTAGCAGAAAACAAGTGTTTTCCATCTTCTACATCAGTGGTTCTCAACCTGTGAGTCCCCAGAGGTTCGTGGACTTCAGCTCCCAGAAGCCCTGAGCATTGACCATAGTGGCTGAGGCTTCTGGGAGCTGAAGTCTACGAACATCTGGGGACCCACAGGTTGAGAACCACTGCTCTACATGATATTTAAGGATGGCTATTATGTCACCTACCACCTTCTATTCTTCAGGCTAAACATACCCACCTACTTAAGTCTGTCTTCTTAAGGATCCTGATTGCCCTTCCCTAGAGATGCTCCAGCTTATCAATATCCTTCTTGAACTGTAATGCCAAGAACTGGACACAGGCTTCCAAGTATGGTTTGACCAAAGCAGAATGGAGTGGTGCTGCTGCTTGATCTAGACATCGTGCTCCAATTGATGCAGCCTAGGCCCTGCCTATCTTCCAAGATAGACAGGACGTAGGGGCTCCAGAGTGCTTAGGCAACACGCTTCTTAATAAATATTGATAGAGGCAGTATTTTTGGAGGGGGCTTTGTGTTTTCAAAATAGAAATTCTGCTTTCTGTTGATTTTTTTGTTCTCAGCAAGCCTGGAACCCCATTATATCTTGAGCAACTTTCCAGGGTGTGACATAATTTTGGAACAATGTCATTCCCACCTTCCTTTCCCTTTCCTGATTTTTTGTACTCTCTCATGTGAAAAACAGACCCAAGGTCTTGAGAGTTTGCACAGATTTCTGTGCCTTTTTGGTTGGTCCAATAAAAGTGTTGCCATGATATAGATTATTGGATGCCTTGTGTTTTCTGATGGATGTGATGAAGCGGGCTGCATCCCCTAAAGCTTATGCTCGAAATTTCTTCTTTCCAGGTAGTTTCAAAGGTGCTACTGGATTCCATTATGCATGGCAGGGGGTTGGACTGGATGGCCAGTGTGGTCTCTTCCAACTGTACATTTCTATGATTCTATGATTCTTTTTATTCTGAAACAGATTAATGCATCTGTCTCTTTGAATCCTAATACGGTTAATTAAAATTGGTGAAATCTGAAATTATTCAGTCAGGAAGAACACAAGTCATCTGATTTCCTTTTTTATTTCTGGACAAGACATTGAGCTGTTGATACTATTATTTTGACACAGAGAGTTTTGTAACATTTTCTTCCAGGTTTTCAAACTTGAATTCCTTCCCAGGCCAATATTTATTTCTAAGGAGGAAATGGTAGGGTCTGACATATGGCTATGAAATAATAGCATTCTTCTCAAAGGCTTCGTGGTGCCACAAACCAGCGGGAGGACTTGGGCTCCATCCAGCAGCTACAAGGGATAATGAAGGTCCCTTCCTTGCCAGCTGTATTACAGGGCACACGCTCTGCCTGGTTATTTTGGTTTTTCCATGCCCTGAAAGGATGCTGAAATTGTTGCTAACAATTACCCCTCTCTGCCTGTAACTACTGTAGTAGGTGTTTAATGTCACACACAGGTCTGTTCTTCTCGATCATTAGGCTGTCTCTCTTTCACAGCTGGAGAGAAACTGAGTGGCGTGCAGGTCAGTCCCACCAGCCAGCAGGAAATGAAGGAGAATGTGGAGAAAGTTTTACAGTTCGTGGCATCGAAAAAGATTCGTATGCACCAGACGTCGGCTAAAGGTGTGGAGGCTCTTTAGCCTTGTGCGCGCAAACACATGGAACTGAAATGTGCATTAATGCCAGTCAGTAGAGGGAAGCTGTCTTCTTTCCACTTCTGCTTGGCAGCATGGCTGTGCCCGAGTACAGCTGTGGAACATGTGGTGGAAAAATGATACAAAAGGCAAATCCAAAAGGGAAACAAGGGGCAAACTTGCCCTTAAGCATCAGCTTAATCACAATCACGGGAACAGAGGGAATTGTTTTTTCCAGACTTGTTGATTCCAAAATGCCCTCAGTGGAAAAACAGTTTAACATGAGGTCTTGGGATTGGGTGGCAACAGAGAGTAGTGGCTTCATTTGGAAATGGGAAGCGCATGACCGCTTCCCCTCTTTGCACTTGTGGAAGAGGACGGCACAACCCTGCAGGTTATAGGCATCAGCTGAGCATCCTCTGTTGCATAAGGGGTGGGGAGAATAGTAGCGCCCTTGTGCCAACAATGATCTACTTGAGAAGCTGTACTCTTCCCCTGCACTTCTTCCCTAAGGAGATATTATCCAAAAATTCATTTTATGTAAGCTGACTCAGGTCAGTTTGGGCCTAAGATCTTTATGGCACCCTGGACATGTGGCTTTCATTTCCTTCTCTCAAGAGATTGCCTGCTCTGTACTTTCAAGTGGAATCATGGGAAGCGATGAGTATGGATTGTACTGTGAAAAGCTGGCGTTCTGGTATTAGCCCAGCTACTTGTTCAATAAACAGTGTGTGTCATAATGCCAAATAAAACCATACAATAGCAGGATAGAATCAGATGGTGGGGGGAATCAAGGCATTGTCCCATCCCAAACACCATAGTGGGAGTTTTTCAGTGTTCCCCCCACTAAAAATAAATAAGTAAATAAACATAAAAAAAGTGGTCCCGCGGCCTTCTGAGAATTTTCTCATGGGCATGATCTCAGCTGCTTGCAGAATTAGGTTTGTGGAGTGTGCTAGATGCATTTAAAGAGGAGGGCTATATAACTGGAAGTACAGCATTCTAGATGTGAACTGATTTGTTAATATTTAAACGATTCTTGGGAGATAATATGTCTTTCATTAGTATGAGTTCTGGAAAAACAAGTGACTTCAGCCGTTTCTGCACTAGTCTGTTATAGTGCTATTATTCCACATTCAACATGCTATGGGATCCTGGGGTTTGCAGTTTAGGGAGGGGCCTTTGAGGGTCTGTGAAGGCCTTTGAGGTCCCTCCCTAAATTGCAAGTTCCACAGGATGTTGAAAGTGGAATAATAGCACTGTAACAGGCTAGTGCAGGAATGGCCTTTGTTAACCAACCCAATGAATGGATGTCAAGTTCTTAAGGGTTCTGGAATTGTTCTCTTTGGAATTATTTGAAGGAGTGCTGTGCATATTGCATTGCTGGGGTAGTGTAGTGAGGCAACAGCTGGCCACTAAAGCTTTATTTGTTAACAGAACAAAAGAAATCACAAAATGGTGGCAGCAAGAGAGGAAGACGGGAAATTGTGTTGTCCCAAGCACTTTGGTGCCTGTGACACTTGCATAGTAACAAAATGATTGCAACTGCTACAATGGCATGGTGATGAATTGCATTTTTCAACAAACAAGAAGATGATGCTTTCCAAACACAATAAATATATGCTGATAATAACGACAAACAAATGCTAGATCTGTGACACAGAATTACTACGCTGAAGGAAGAACCCTGCATCCTCTGCAATAAGTGGGTTGCAGCTGTGCTTTTCATGGTCTTTCCTGTCTTAGATAAAGCTAAGGCGGGTGATTGAGTGCCGAATCCTGACAAAATGTGATAAGCTCTGTGGATTGGCAGTTCTTGGGTCTGAGGATTAGGTAGGTTGCTTGCCTTTGATGTGAACAAATCTGTCCACAGCTGGAATGCTGTACTTCCAGTTACAGAGCCCTCCTGGGTTCAAAACGCTCCACAGACCTAATTCTGGAAGCACCTGTGGTTACGACAGTGACATAATTCCCTGGAAAAGCAGGTGCCTAGGCTGGGAGCGCCCCTAGGTCCGTCCTTGTCACTGGAGACCAAAGGTAGAGTCGGTGGTCAAAATGCATGGTCCACCAGCTACAGCCTTTTCTGGACTGGTGTAATTTGGCCGCTGTAGACTTTTTCTTAAAATATAAGTTTCCCAATCTTTGTATGTACTTGAGGCGAGCAGGATTAGCTCACAGACATAGATGGGTCTTCGTAAGGACTGTTAATTGGAAGGATCTCCTCATAGACATGAGTTACTTTCCCAGAAGCCTGAAACTATGCCGTGCAGTGAGAATCCTGCCCTGTAGGTGGCAGCCGCTTATTTTATTTGGTGTCATACGTTTAGCTGTGGGTCTGAAGGCACATACGCACACAGGGTCAGCCCTGGTTAGTACTTGGATGGGAGACCACCTACAAATGTCAGATACTGTAGGCTCCATTTCAGAGGAAGGAACGGGCAGAACTACCTCTGAGTGTTCCTTGACTAAGAAAACCCTACGAAATTCATGGGGTCGCCAAAAGTCTTCCAATGACCTGAAGGCACATACATACACACTTGAATTCTCAGAAGTCCTAATTGATGCAATTACATGTTACAAAGCGCATGGGACTGTTTCACTTATCCCACATGGCAGGTCCAGATGGAGTTCCTTCAGTCCCCTCTCTACTTTATAATTCAACTTTTTTTGGTATCTTGGCATTACTGCAGTCCATGTTGTTCTGCCTCGTTGGCTGCTGTGTCAGCAGGAAATGTTATATTGTAGTGGCATAAAGACACAGCAGAATTTGCACTATACAAAATAAAAGGTGAGGAAGAGACCCAATGTGGGGCTGTAGGTAACATCCATGTTCCTTGTGACTCGTATTTTTTGCCTTTAGAATGCCCTCTTTTGGTTCAAATACATTAACTAGAACTTGCCAGACCGGGTTTCTGGTAGTTAACCTTGCCCTTTGGATTTGGTTGTATTTTGCAGACATTGTTGATGGGAACTTGAAATGCATCATGAGGTTAATCCTTGCCTTAGCTGCTCATTTTAAACCTGGCTCGGGCAAAACTACCAATCAGACTCCGTCTAACACTGTGGCAAGGAGTTCCATGGGGTCAGGAACGTCATCAACCAATCACAGGCCTCATTCTGCCACCGCTGTCGCTCAGGGTGCGGTGACTGCCCTGGCCGATGTTCGCCAGGACGTTTCGCGCTTGGGACGCGATGTGTTCCGACACAGACGGAGGTACGTGATCTCTTTGGGGCGTCAGCAAAAGGGAAGACTTGGTTGATTTTGCTGATGGCTGAATTCTTGACTGATTTTTATGTTTATGGTCAGGAAGGTATTCCTAGGGTGAACTGCAGAATGGTGCTGTTCTTGTTTTGTTTTTATTTTTGTTGAGGGAGCAGCTTGTCTGGTGCCTACCACTTTTTGATAACCATAACTGTGTCCGTAAATAAGTGGAGAGGATGGAGCCGTTGGCTGGAGGAAACAGGTTAACAAAAGTCTTCAAGACCTACCTCTTTCTTTTCATACCACTAACCCCATAGTCTGGATCATACCCTGTGACTGTTATATTCTCCTACAACTTTCATTTTGCCTGTTGTGCACTCGTGCAGGTGTTGTTTGAAGCCCAGAAAGCGTAATAGGGAAGTCAGCAGTAGTTTTACAAATAGCAGACTTTAGAAGTAATTATTATATGCAAAACATAATTGGTGACCTGTCTTTTTAATCTGGGTGAGGCGGCAGTGCTGTCCAAATACTTACAATAAGGCTGGTTAGACTCAACCTAGAAGAAAGCCAGGGAGGAACCTGTCTTTAGTGTACTTTCCTTTTGGTCCCATCTTTGTTTTCAGAAACAGCAGCCTAGATGAAGAAATTGAGCATCCGTACTGGAGCGTTCGGGCGCTGGTTCAGCAATACGAGGGGCAGCAAAGCGTGCCTTCCGAATGCCACTCTTCCAGGTAATCCTTACTCAGATGCACCATTTTGACTTCTTCAGAGTCTCTGCTTTGGTTTTTCTAATCCTCGTGGTGGTAAACAAAACCTCATGGTTGGAGATGCAGGTTGCTGCTAGACTCCAAGGTTTGAGATACAAGTTGTTGCTTGTTGAATGCCCAGAATGGACTCCTGACCTAGTTTTCTTCAGTGGTGATTTTGTAAGGCTTTTTGCCCAGCTGGTTTGCATTTTCCCATGGATTTTATCCCATTTGCCCCTGCCCCACATACTCCATAAACCCGTGCTTCCTTGCCTTCTGCATCTTCAAATCGTAATAAGAAATAATTCGTAATGTGCAGAGACGTACACCGTTGCGTATTCTGTTTCTTTGGCTTCAGAAACAGAGGGCTCGGTGGTTGTGTTCATTAAAATTCAGCTCAGATGCCTTCATGAGACCTCTACACAGACACAGGAGGGGAAGATCAGATCCTGTCCTCAAAATGTGTTTCCATTATTGCTCTGAAAAGATCTCCCCAGGGCTTTGTCTGTGGTGCCCAGGTCTCTTTAGTCCCCGCTGAAATCCTCACATCAGTGGAAGCAGGAAGTGTGGCCTCCAGACTCATCAAGTTGTGCAGTTACTCAGTTTACCTGCATCTGCCAATTTGCGTGCTCTTTTTTTGAGTCTTTTGGTACATGTCAAACCCAGGTTTCTGTTCTATCTATTTTCCTTTTGGGAGCAGCTTTCATAGGGCATGGTAATAGATCATCTGTTACAAGTGACTTCCTTCTCTCTGGGGGAGATGGGAGGGTGGAAAGAAACCTTTGATGCAATAATGCTGAAAGCTGGACACCCCACAGAGGGACCTTTCAGGGCTCAGTAGGGTAGGGAAGACCTGGTTTAAGTCACAGAGGCTGTTGTGAAAAAAGAAAGAAGTGAGGTGGAATACAGCTCCCTTTTTGCAACTGAAAGCAATTGAGGGTCATCTACTGTTCCTACCACTATAAAAGGCTCTCATTTGTATTACTTTTCACTTCCTCTAGCCTTTCATTACCTTCCCCTCCCATCCTCACACCCTGCTAATCTCTTTGGATTTGCAGATTTATCCAGGTTATACATTTAATGTCTGAAAAGCCCTTTCCTCCCATACTTCCCAAATGATGGAGAAATATAAATGCATGCAAAGAACTCCCTGTAGCGGGATCTTTGCCTTCAAGTGTTGAAACTTGGGAGCAGAGAATAAGGTGGCACTGTTATTGTGGTTGCGCACTCGGAGGACGTGGCAGGCTGGTTGAGGTCTGAGCCTGGCCGGTTGTTGTGTGGGAGGCTGTTGTGGGATGTGGCGGTTGGCTGTAGTTACAGCACGTGTTTGCCTGAGCTGCACAGAGAAGGCTTGGCTGGTTTCCTTGTCTGCCTGCGTGGGCAGCCGTCCTCATTTCTCTGTTGGCTTTTTTGGGCTGTGGCTGTGAATGTGGTAGCACACATCTGAGGGTCAGCTGTGCGTCAGGGCTGTGCGTGTTCCACTCAGTGGGCTTATGTTCACCTAGACATTGGCACTTGGAAAGCAAGCCTTTCATCTTGTTTTCTTACACATTGCTCTATCTGCGTTCTAACATTTCTGTCTTTTTCTGGACCCATGGGAATTGCGAGCACAGACCTTCCGCTGGTCACCCATAGTTTGTTGGCTCTGATCTCGAAAGAGATAGAGGTCTTGCACAATGTTTTTTATGTTGCAGTGAGCACAGTATAGAGAAGAAAACGCATTCTTAGTTTCGCCCTCATTCGCTTTTCATTTAGGAATGGACTACAGCTTTACTTAAAACAAGCAAACAACACCTCTGAGAGGGAGGCTTTACCAAGCATTATCATCTTTTCCAGTGCTTTATGTCATCTCATGATATGCCCACAGTTATGGCTGCTGTTATGACAGGCAGTGATACTGGAAGAAAAAAAAACTTCCGGCAGTGGAATCTGCTGCCTCGGAGTGTAGTGGAGTCTCCTTCCTTGGAGGTTTTTAAGCAGAGGCTGGATGGCCATCTGTCGGGAGTGCTCTGAGGGTGTTCCTGCATGGCACAGGTTGGACTGGATGGCCCCTGGGGTCTCTTCCAACTCTACATTTCTATGATTCTGCGATTCTGTGGTTCCAGATCCTTCAAGGGAAAAGGAACACTGTAAAAACCTCTGCAGAAATCAGAGGATTGTTGTTGTCGTTTTTTAAAAAACCCTTTTTAAAAATCTTTTTTAAAGCTTAAAAAAATTGAAATCAAAGGATTTTGGATTGTTTTAGTGGCCATTGCCACCGTCAATAATCACAGGTGAACAACTGCCTTTTTTTGAAACAGGACAGCTTTCCATTCCAGACTCTCACCCCAGATTACTCCATATCTGCCCCGAAAAATATTCTAAAGGAGAGATAAAGAGTATGACTTAGGATGCATCCTAATCTGGAAAGATACAGATAAAATCTAGAGTGGGTTAGCCAATCCCTCTCTCTCCCTGTGAGAATACGTGTCTCCCCCAGCTACTCTGCTGGCTGCTTGGCTAGGGTAAAGAGAACCAGTGACGGGAAAATAACCCTTCAGAGGAAAAGTAAATGGGATTCCTGCTTCTGTGAGCTCATTAAAAACTGCATGGCACATTTCACAAGAGTTAGGGTGGTTGGCCCGCCGAGCCTTGGCCCGGTTCCAGAGTGGGCAATTACAATTTGCCTCCTGCAGTTGTTTCTGCTGTTCTAATTGGCAATGACTCCCCCATTTCCTTCCCTGACCAAGCCTTGGTAAACAGTGACTAAGAATGTTGATAGCAAGCAACACGGGGATTCCACTATCCAAGAATGCTTTAGAATATATGTATATATGTATTTCCCCACAGCTCTCTTGGGATACAATATGATTTCTTTCTCACGGATAGTTATGTTACCATATGCCTAAAATGCCTGGGATCTTATGTACGTCACAGATTCCTTCGTCCTCTGTGGGTACTCTTGGATTCTTTGCTCTTCCAGGCTTGGGACTCTCTACATTTTTGGACTTCACCCCGCACGATCCCTCACCACTGGCCGAGTTAGCAGAGGCAAATGGGAACCGCAGTTCAAAACATCTGAAAGGCAGCAGGTTGGAGAAGCTTGCCCTAGAGGTGTGGCTGTCCGGCTCCCAAAAGCTTTGACCGTCTTGAGTAGGGTCCCGGGATCCTGGGAGTTGTAGTCAAACAGTGGCTGATGACATAGAGTCAGGGTTCGCTGTTCTAGTGCGTCTCCTTGATTGTATCATTGTTGTTTGTTGTTGTTGTTCTGTGCCTTCAGGTCATTTTGGCTCATGATAACCCTAAGGTGAACCTACCATGGGGTTTTCCTGGCAAGATTTGTTTTTTTGGTGTGTGTGTTGTAATTGGTTTCCTCTGAGGCTGAGATAACGCACCTTGCCCAAGATCACACAGTGGGCTTCCATGGCTAAGTGGGGATGCAAACCCTGCTGTCTTTGAGTCCTAGACAAACACCCAAATCACTAAAACCCGATGGTTTTCTTGTACTTTTTGAATAATGAGGGCATGAGGAGAGATGAGTCACAAGAACTGCTTTGCTGGATTTAGCTGTGAAGCCTTGGTCTAGAGTTTTGTTTCCAACAGCAACCAGCCAGATGACCCTGCAGAGCAGTTAGGGAAGATGAGAAAGTGATGGCTTTCCCCAGTAATTGGCTGTGTTCTCAGTTATTATGGCTGTTTCCGGGCGGAGGGGTTTCCTTCCTATCGACTGTGGTGAAACTCTATGTCTGATCAGCTGTCGGGAGCCAGGGATTGTTATGGATAAGAAGGAACTGGTTGGTCTTGTGCCAAGTCATGTCAAACCTCATCTTGGATCCACAGCTATAAGCAAGTATGCAAAGGAGAACTAGAACTTCAGCTTTTTTCACACTGGGTTTTCTATTGGGATATGTCTTTTCCTGGCAGTGTTAAAATTACCCAAGCTTTCCTTAAAACTTGTGGACTTCTTTGTGCGGGCGTTTCGTCTCCTTATGTAGGCCATTTCCGCACTAGCCTGTTACAGCGTATTGATTCCACTTGCAACATCCTATGGAATCCTGGGGTTTGCCTTCTTCCAGCCAGTCCCTCCCGAAACTGCAAACCCCAGGATTCCATAGGATGTTGCAAGTGGAATCAATATGCTGTAACAGGCTAGTGCGGAAATGGCCATCGTTGTAGCCTGAGTGACAGATGAGAATCCCACAGATATGACAGGTTTGATTCAGAGCGCAGATTTCTCAGGGTTCCTTTAATATTTGTTCTATGCCTTCAAATTGTTTTTGATTTATGGCAACCCTGTCATGGGGTTTTCTTGGCAAAATTTGTTCAGAAGGGGTTTGCCTTTGCCTTCCTCTGAGGCTGAGAAATATGACTCGCTCATGGTCACCCAGTGAGTTTCCATAGCTAAGCAGGGACTGAACCCTGCTCTCCCACTGTCCTAGTGCAACACCCAATTTTGTTTCTCTCTTTCTCTTAATTCTTAAAGGCTGAAAGCAGGCAGAAGGACCAGAAGCCAGCTAGGAAATTGAATGGAGATTATGTCAAGCTGGAGTAAAATGCTTTTTAATTAAACCTGGGACAGTGCCGCAGTGTGTAATTAGATTTCAATCATAACGTTTCAAGAACGGAAGATATTTGGTATCCGCTAAATGTGGATTTGTGTGCTGGCTTTGTAACTGTGTACAGACAAAGGGCAGAAACTGTCTTGTGAAAGTTAGCGGCACGACCCAAGGGAGAGATTGAAAGGCAGAGAGAGCGTCTCTGGTTTGCGTGCGTGTTGGTGCAGGAGGAAATTGTAGTTTGGCTGTGTGGGTTGGGATAAGGGAAGCAACGAACAGAGATGCTATCAGATTTTTCCAGAACAAGGTCCTAGATGGAGACATCAGATCCAGAGTGCTTCCCAAAATGCCCAGTTTGTGTATACGTCTCTCCAAGTATGATAAAAAACACGGCTTGATCTGTCTGAAAGGTGGCAGATGATGGAACCGTTCCTGAAAAAGAGACCTGATTCTGATAACCAAACCCAGGACCTTCGCAGCCACAAAGGTAACCTGCTTGAAATGGCAGCAATACCTGCCAAGTTGAAAAGGGTTTATCTGTCTCAAGCACCAACAGAAAAGGGAAGGATTTGTGTCTGTATGTCTCTGTGTGTTAGGGGAGATAATGGCTGGAGGATAGGCACAGCCATTCAGAGGGAGAATTCAAGTCTAGTCAGCATCAAGACTGATTTGTGGCACTTCTAAAGACGATGTGGGTTATGGGTGACTGCCTTTTCACCCCCTCCCAAACTAGGTCATATATTCAAGAACGTTTACAGCAGATTAGTCACACTTTAACATGCTTCTTTAGCCACCCTGTTGTATCCACAGTAAGGGTGGCAAAATGCTGGATTTTTCTCTCTGTTTCGGCTGTTTTGAAGGAGGGGCTGATAAGTGAAGTGTGGCTTCTAATCTCTGTTAATGGTTCTAGTTTTTCAGGCGGAGTGCGGAAAGCGCAGGATGTCCCCAAGACATTCCTGGAGGAGTTTGTGGGTTGGGGGCATGGCTCAGAGATGGAGCACCAGCTTTGCCTGGGCTCCCTTTTCTCAGGTTCCATCCCTGGCGTGTCCCACGCTTGCTGCTTACAAAGCAAGCTGGGAGAAGAAAAGAAAAGGCACCAGGCTAATGGAGAAGTTTTGCAAGCACTGTGCACATGCAGTCCCATGCAAGGCTCTGTAATTCCCTCATGTTCCCTACAGCAGGGAGACTAGGTTCCACCTTTCAAAAGTTTGAGATTTTGGAGTATTTTGGATTTTTGGATAAGGGATAACTCAACCTTTAAAAAAAAGTTGAGTCCCAGCATCAGAAAGCTTAAGAATCATTGCTGTGTACAGAGGCCAATTTATTGTGTAAGTGTGTTGGGTTGTCGCTACAGTGGGTGTTACTCTGTCACCACCCCTTGCCACAAAAAGCTTGCATTACCAGTGGCCCCTGGCTTCAGGCTTTTCAGTCCCCATAGTTGCCCTGGTGTCACTCATCTCCTACATGCTCAAAATGTCTTTTGGATGGATGCAGCACGCACTTGTCTTGGTTCTTGCCCTGTCATTTCTCCTTTCTGTGAGATCTTTGAACATAACAGTGGTAGCTGTTGCCAAGTGTAATGGAGGAGGGAAGTGCAACCGCCAGGCTCAAGGCATTTCATTTCTTTCTGGCTCTGTGCCTTGCTTTTGCCAGTGGTGAAACATGTGACTCTGAACCCTTGGGGTGGTTGTGAGGCACTGAGGGGGTCACCCCATAACAGGAACTAGCAACAAGACAAGCCATGTGGGTTTGTGTGCTGAATTTCAATCTGATTCATTTGATGTTTTGATGCTGAGTAACGCCCTGGTTTGAGTGATCTTCCACTTCTGTGTGTTTCTCTTTTCAATCAAATGTGTGCTCTGTATTTATTCTCCCTCCTCTCTCTCAGCACATTCACACCCACCCACACCCATCCATACACTCACACACACACTGAGCTGCCTTGCACTTCTTGGCTATTGAAGTTTCAGGGTTCTTCCTTCCAAAACCAAACCAAAAAGGAGCAAGTGGGTTATTTAAAGCAGACTTGGGGAAAAATTCCACCATTTTTTTTTTCTTGTCTGAAATCTATTTCATATATAAGGAACAGGCTCTGATCTGGCTACCCATCTCATGATCTCAGCGGTGAGAGGGCCAGAGATCATCGCTTTTGAGTCCTTATCAACACTCAAGAGATGCTAGCTCTCTCACATACACCATGCATTCTCTACCTATAGTTGTGTGTTTTGGCATCAACAGTTTTGGGGAAGGGGTGGGGTTTGGAATATTGTTCTTATAGGCAAAAAGCCGCAGACCTGATTCATAGAGGAACTGCTCCAGTAATGCTGTTTTTTTCCCCAGACCATGAAGCCCATTTTCTTCCCTCCTCCCTCTTCTCCAGCCCCTCCCTCCCTTCCTCCTTCCTTATCGACCATCCCTCTTCTCCACCCTGGGCTTAGACATCTTAGAGAATAGGTTTCTGCCTCCCGCGCAGCCCTGGTGACTGCAGGAGGGAGAGGGAGCTGCAGAAAGCAAGCAAGAAGCAACACTCATAGGCACTCGTGCTTGTACATTCACAGACAGACAGACAGACAGACAGACGCACACAGAGAGGACGGGCTGGTTGGCTGGCTGGCTGCTACATACTATGCTTCAGCGATAGGATCTGAGACCAGAGGAGCAGTTCCCTGGCTTTCTTTCGGGTCATTCTGGCAGCTGCCAAGAAGCTGATCAGAATGAGATGAAGAAGGAGGGCTGCGTTCAGCCCCGTATCCTTGCTGTGGTGGAGGGAGGAGGAAGAGAGAATTTGGACATACGTCAGACCAAAATGCAACAGTGCAAAACAAACAACCCTCTGACAGGCGACCAGGCTGAGCTGAAAACCCAAGCTGCCGAATTTTTGGTCTCTACCTCCTCCTCCTCCTTTGCAAGGCACACTTGTGGGTTGCAGATTTATCACCGACCTGCTGCTGCCGCCAAAGAACCGGAGCTGCTCTTCTTCTTCTTTGCCTCCTTATTTGCTCTCTCCGCTTCCTCCTGCTGCTGCGAATTCCTTGGCTCACGTGGGGAAGTCTGCCTGGCAAACATTTCTCTGTTAGTTTGACAGGAGCCCGAACCGACCGACCGTCCTTGGCGCAGACCATTCGAGCACGTGAAGGGATGAGGCATGCCTGGTGCTGGGGCCGGTGGAAGACCGAGGCGGTGGCTCCTTAGGAGACTGGCTGTGTGAGGCCAGAGGTCAAAGGGGGATCATGGGAGGGAAGCAGGTCAAATGGTGAGCCACAGACGGCTGTCGTTGCCATATAACTGGGGCGGGTGGGAGCGGCAGGTTGTTTGTGAAAACGGGCAGGAGATGCAGGCTTGGTTGCTAAGACCCGTGCAGTGAGTGGTCCCTCATTAGCTGCTGCTTTTGTAGGCGGGTTTTTTTTTTAAAGCTAAGGAACCCAGCAATGCCAAAGGAATTATGCAGAGCAGTTTTCCTGCACCATAAATCCTTGCTGGAATTGATTTAATTTTCCAGACCTAATTTCTGGAGGGTGCTGTTAAATATTTGATGACGAATTGGGTGGGTTGTTTGTTAAAGCTATACCAAATTCGTAAGCTTCGAACGTGCACCTTGAATGCCAAGACTGTAGTTTTGCATTCCCCATAAAACCCCAGCTAAGAGGATGTATAGTGAATGGAGGTGGCTTTTGACCTGTGTTTGGAGGATTCAGGTGTACTAGGCTGACCGCTTTTTCATTTTTCTTTGGTGGGATGGACAACTGTTGCTGGCAGTCTGTGGGTTGTACGTGGAGCCAGTCTGTGACACAGTGATCTCATGTGCTGTGAAATTGCCTCAAAAGCAATCTCTGTCTGTAGTGTTAGTCTTAAAATGTTGTGATAGCCGCAGTTTCAAGTGTTGCTGAGCATTATCTGTTCTGTGCTAGCCCCAAGTGACTTTTCCCAAAGGGTTGTGGGGAGAGCTCTCTTTCTGAAATCAAGGGAAGTGTGATTTCTGTGAGCCAGCATAGACAGATGGCCACATCTCCTGGTGACCTGTTGTCTGTTCATTGCTTCCATTTCATACCTTTGGTTTACCTTCACTGGGCACTCCTGTTGGATTGTTACTGTGCTCTTGTGCCTTTAGCAGAAGCCTGCCTGGCATGCAGAAGTTTAAATAGGTAAAGATAATCCTGGTGTCAAGGTAAAGTGACAGACGAACAGCTTAATTTCTGCAGGTTGTTTCTTCCGTCACCTTTTCTCTCTGACTCTGTTAGACTAGAGGGGTGACAGCTGGCACCATCTATGCCAGTGCAATGGTGAATCTGTTGTGGGTTTCACTTGCGCCCTTCAGGTTTCTGAGCCCCCAAACAGGTTGAGGTGGGAAGCTCCTCTTGAAGTTTAGACTGAAACCTGGAGTGGATTCTCTGTCGTTCTGTTGCTCCTGGACTAGACTAAGCCATGAGCAGCAGTCAGGGTTTTAAGAGGTGTAGTCCAAAACATGTGGAGGCCATCTGATTGCCCAGGTAAGCAGGCAGGTGGGTAGATAGATAGTTAAATAGATGGATTTTACAGTCAAGGTGTCTTAAAACAGGGATAAGCAAACTCCATTCTTTATCCAATAGCAGCCAACCAGATGTATCTGGCAGCTAGAAGTACACCCCTTCCTCCATTGTTTATCCCTAGCACTTTTCTCTTCCTGGATATACTGCTCTGATTCATGGAAATTCTACCCAGCCATCATGGCTGGTGAGTTGGCTGACCCAACAGGTGTTTCCAGAGACAGACAGACAGACAGCCTGGGTCAGCACTGTTCTCTTGTACCCAACAAGGACTGGGGCTGATGTCTGTTTAGCATGGTTGGCATAGTCCAGTCCAGATCGTAGACCCCTCCTCGGTAGACGTGTGGCATGCCCAACTTTGTGCCTCTAGTTTTGCATTGCCATGTGGTGCGTCTCCAACCGGCCGTGTTGTGGATCTCCGACTAGTTGCCACAACCAGCAGCGCAGGAGACTGCGTCTAAGCCAGTGATTCTCAACCTGTGGGTCCCCAGATGTTTGTGGACTTCAGCTCCCAGAAGCCCCAGCCACTATGGTCAATGCTCAGGGCTTCTGGGAGCTGAAGTCTAGAAACATCTGGGGACCCACAGGTCGAGAACCACTGGTCTAAGCTCTTGGATGTTGCCTAACTGTGGTGAAATAAAGGGAATGAGTTGGAATTTTTGAATGGCAGTCCTTAGGAACATTGTTCTAGTTCTGAGTGTTAGAGTGGGATGTGCCAGCAAGAGGTCACCTTCACGCCGAAGGTATGGGGTACTTGGTGTGTGTGTGTGTGGTGATGTACAAGAAACATGTACATTGACATTCCAGCTATGAGTCTGAACTCAAAAGTACTGGCAAGATCAGGCTGGATAGAAACTGTCTTCTATTTTTGTTTTTAATCTATTCTTTTTTCTTGAGTTTTCCCGCACCCACCCACCCTTTCTGGGTCTTTTGTTTGCTCTATTGTTTTGCTTTCTGGGAAAATGATACATTAACTCTTGTTCACACTTGCAAGGGGAAATTCTTTGGGGACGTGTTAAATGGGTCAGTGAGTTTCAGATGCCTTCTGTTGTTGTCTGGGTGATGGATACTGGAAGCATTTTAGGGACGAGAGTTGGGGAAACAGAACATTTGAGTGGTTGGGCAAAACTAAGCATTTGGAATCAGTGAAAAAGATAAGGCTGAGCTGAAGAATTTAAAGCCAGATCATGGGTTGGTGCCTTCAGTCTCATGAGAATTCACAATTTACTAAAAATAATCTATTTGGCTTCTGGCTTCAGTTGCACACAGCTCTTAGAAGCAAGGACCAAATGAGAGATGGGATGTTGAGGGCAGAAGTTGTTAGCAATTTTCCACTTCCAAGGAAAACAGATCGAGAATGAAGTGCTTGTAAGCAAACTTTGTGATGTACAAGTATATCTCAGTTAACAAAGTAGATGCATCCTTGGCGTTCCTCCTTTAACAGAAAAGTTGGCCCCAGAGGCAGAAATAACATGGAAGGAATAGGGATAGGTTCCTACAGCACAAAACAGAAAAGCAGTTCAGCATGTATCAGCAGACTTTTTAATTCAAAACAAACAATATGCATATGCGAAATGAAGCAAACAGGTCTGGTAAAACTTGCATGAGGAAATCAAAATAAACAAAAAAAAAACAACCCTGAATCTTCAAGAGGTTACATGAAAGCTTCTTCTAAAATGCATCTAGGAATAGCCTCCACTTTTATACGATTTCCATTTCAATGATGATGCATATTAAATCTAAGCATCTTTAAAATGCTGGCAGAAGTAGCTAGAGAGGCAGGCTTATCTGCTTTCCCCTTTTCTCTCTGTGTGGCTGTTCACACATGTTCAGAAAGGGATTCTGGAGACAGCTGCTGTTTATCTTGCCTATTTTATGCAGGCACACCCAGCTACAAAAGGCTTGGCTACAGCAGAATGCCATGCTTTCCCAGCTAAAGCTTTTATTGTATTGCTTACTATAGATGTGCCACTGCCACCTGGCACTGGAAGACTGTGTTTCTCTTGCCCTCTTTCTTCCTCCTCCAGTGCTGCTAAAAATGTTCCAGCTAGACAGCAGACAAGGAAGAAGGGGGACCTGGGCGAGCACAAACAAAAAAGACTTTGTGATAAAGGAGCTGTTTTGTCAGAGGCTTTGTTAGTGAAGATGTGCCTGCGTAGGTTTGAATAAACTCCTTATGACTTCCAGGATTTGTGCTAGTCTAATCCTTCTGGACTTCTCTTTTTCTCTCAGTCTCTCCTTGCAAATGACAGAGATTGGAAAAGTTACTTTTTAAAGCTACAGCTCCCAGAATCCCCTAGCCATATACATATAAAGTGTGTGCATGGGGAAAAGACATTATAAAAGGAACTCCTTCATTGATGCTTTGCATATACCTGCGTTCAGGCAGAGCGGGGAAGCAAAGGTGACCCTCTCGCTAATCGAACTAGGTGAAGCAGCTCCGTCAGGTGGAGGATTTGAATGACATTGGAGGTGGTGGGATGGGAGATGCGTGCAGCGCAGTCCATTGGCAGTTTCCCTGTGCTCTTATTTAGTTTGTATGTGGGTTTTTTTAAGGGGCTTATGAAGATTAACCTTGGTGGATTATAACTTCTTATTAGTTAGTGGAGGGGTGTGGTTGCGCTGTATTCCCTACCATCCCCGGTTGTCAGGTACAGCAGGTGTTCCCTTTTCGTGTGCAGTGTTTGGCTTCACTAATAATCTTGGACGCTCACGTTGTTTCACATTCTGGTAAAGAATAATCCCATTCTGCCCATTTGCACTGAAAACAAGATTTGTCGTCTTCTCTCCCTTTCTCCAACTCTCTCACAGTCTCACATCGCCTAGCCCCATCAACAGTGCAAAGAGCGAGTGCAGTGCCACACCTTCGGAGGAGAAGGCAGGATTTGATGTTGTTCACGAAGAAGAAGCAGACACAAGAACAGGTAGGGGAGCAAGTGGTCAGCCAGCCGGTGGTCCTCACTGGGAGCTTCGGAGATCCACATCAGCCATGTAGGTCAAGTGCTGGATACGCTATCTTAGAAGATCTTTCCGGCTTCCTTCTCCCATGAGAGGGGATGCCTCCTAAAACACAGGAATGCACAATCTGAAAAATGAAGGAGGGTTCCTTCCTGCTTCACAGCTATTGCTTACACTGGTGTGTACCGTGAAATAGTAAGACTTCCAGATTTAATCTACTGAGATTGCTTTAAACATGTTACAGCCCTAACCTTGATACCACAGTTCCAGGTAAGTGTTGAGTTCTTGTCCTGCAGGAGTAAACAAAGTTCCCCTAGATTGGGTGGGGATTGCTTTTGGGGTCTTTCTGGTGTCTCTAGGGAGCCCCAAAGCACATTTGCCAGGCTTCACACAGATAACTGGGACACTTTGGAGGCTTTGAAGCTTGTGCCCTTCTTAAGTATCGCTAGTGGCTGTTACTGGTTGGTCTGTGTAGATCTGGCAAACTTGGAGTGGGTGGGAAAAAGGGAATGTAAGTGACTCTGAAGTCGGACATTTAGCTGTTGGAGACTTGGAAGTTTAACCACTCCTGCTGTGATCTGTGACTTACCCTGGGCATTTTCTGAGAAACATTCAAAGGCAGGATGCTGGTCACTAATTTGCAGAGCCTGGGAAAAGGCCCTTTTTTTAGCAGGGGGAGGGGGCACCTGCATCTCTCATTATCTTTCAGCCACTCTGGCCACTGTTGGATCCAGAAAATTAATTTTTCCAAGTCTCGGCAGTTTAGGATTTCCATGATTGTATTCCAGAATTATTTGGCATTTTTGAGAGCAGCTTCATTCATGACTTTCTGTAAAGCATTAAGCTATGTTTTTTAAGTGATCCACAGCTGGAAGTACCCTGAATTTGCCTCCACATAACATATATGAAATTTTCCTCAGTGTTCATGAACCAAAATCATTGAAGGTTTGCTTGTACTCATGTGATTTGTGTATTGATTTTATTGTTTATTACTAACTTGCCCTTCCATTGCCTTGCTCAAGCCAGAATGTGTGGTTTTCTCAGTGCTCTTTGGTCATCCCAACTACCCTGTGAGGCGGGTCAGTGTGAGAGAGAGTGGTCGGCCCCAAAGACCCCCCCCGGTGAAATTCATAGTTGAGTGGGGGATTTGAACTCGGCTATTCTGGGTCCTAATATGACACTATGACTGTGTATGCTGTACTCTTTCTCCAAGCTTCCCCATGTTGGTGATTCAGATTATTTGTCTGCACTGGCTTAGAATGCTGATTTTAGAAACGCCTCTTCCAGGCTTTCTGTCCAAAAATAACATTGACTGTGGATGCATTCCAGAGCATTCCAAAACATCCTAGACTGAAATGCCCTCACCCTCAAGCCGGCCCCAATAGGACTTGTGCGGTCTTTCCTCTGGTTCCAGGAATCCCCAAACGAGGAGTGAAACAGAAAACAGCAAGGTCTCATCCGTACAGATGGTGTGAGTGTAAGGCCAAGACCCGTCTGATTTTAAATCTCCAACCCACAGGGACTGAGACACATCTGTAGTCGTCTCTGGGAGACTCATTGAGTTAAAGCTGCGGAAAGGGAGGGAAAAAAGATCCCAGAGAAGTCCCTTTATTTTATTCACAGTGCAGGGAAGGATGCTTTGTCCTCAGATCAGGCAGAGGGGGCTGATGAGAACCCTCTAAACAAAAGCCTGAAAATCCCCCGTCTGAGTCAGGTCTCAACTCATAATGCAACTGAGCTGGAACGGAGCCAGGGAAAAGGGGGCTCGGGGTCTTTTGAAGCTCCCCCAATCACTTGGGATGGCCCTTTACCAAATATTGGGGTTGCAAAGGTTTTTCTTAAAGTAATAGCCAAGAAACATCTATGTGTACTACATCTAAACTTTTGAGTGTTGAAAACATTTCACAACTTCATCGTCTCAGCCTTTGCAACAGCTGTGGAAGGGCAATTTTCATGTGGGGTTTGGGTGGGTTGAGGCTGATAGACTGTCTGCTAGGTCCATGATTGTACTGAGATTTCAAGCAGAGATCTCTGGGATGGCTCTTCATACTGTTATACAGGAATCGTAATACCGGTTGCTCAGCGATAAATCCCATGGTGTTTCTTGGATTTTACTCTCAAGTAATCACAAACAGGATTACATCCTTAGCCTGTGCACAAGATCCCTAGCTGTTCCTGCTTTATTTCATGCAAATGCTGTTGTCTCCAGAGAACTCATACATGGGTGGCATGATGTGATTTCAGAATTTAATCTGCATGCATTCTTTCCATTTATATCGTGCTACTTAATTTATGGTAACGACTGTGCCTCACTGTGTAAGGTAGGCCACCGTGATTCCCATTTCCATTCAGCCATGAAAACCCACTGGGTGGCCTTGGGCAAGTCACACTCTCTTGGCCTTAGAGGAAAGCAAAGGCACACACACATCCCCCAAGCAGAAAAATCTGTGATAGGTTTGCTTTCGGGTAGCCATAAATTGGAAATGACTCGAAGGCCCATGACAGCAACCTGAGGCTGAGAGGAAATTGCTCAGGCTTGCACAGTGAGCTCAGGAACACAACCAAAACTTCACCCATGCCTCCCAGATCCATGCTGGGCTGTTTGATCTCTTGGCCACTTTGTGGAGAGCACATGTTCACCACTGTTCTTTAGCATATCTATCGGTTGAATGACAGAGAAGAGATGCGGTCTCTTTCCAGTGTGTTTGGTAACTTCTTTGGTTTCCACGCAGCCTGGTTTTCTCCCAAGAATGAGACTCAAAGTGACTTACAATTAAATGTAAACTCAATACAAGTATAGAGAAGACATGAAGCCTGATTTAAATACACATCACCTACTTGTTCAGTTAAAAGCCCTTTTCACACCAAGGAGGAACAGTTGCTAAAGTCTTGCCTGAATGAAAAGGGCTTTGCCTCTGTATGGAAAAGCGAGGGGGTGGTTTAGAGCCTGCAGTTGTAAGGCAGTTTTCTATAGATGGGCAAGACAAGGGTAGGAGAGAGATGCACAGTGCATTGATAAGTGAGTGCGGGGTTTATACAAAGGCAGAACTTGGGTGGCAGAAGTCAATGTGGATAGAGGCTCTTGTGAATTCTGATACAGCAAATGACTTGCAGACCACCTACGGGGCAATAGTAGCATGCATGCTCAGCCCCGTGTAACTCAGCTGTTTGGCAGTGGGGCACTGGAGGCCTGGGTGGCTTGTGGGCCTGCTGTTTGCCAAAGGTAACAACTAGAGCGAGACAGTCATTCGGAGCAGCACAGCATGTCCACCTTCTTGCTGGCACTGGGAGTAAAACCTTCGCCTAGCAGGGTTGTCACTTCCACCTAGGCCTTGGTGGACTGTCTGTGAACAAAAGTACAGTCATCCCTCCACATTTGCTCGGGTTAGGGGCACAGGACCCCTGTGAAAGTGAAAAAAATGTGAATAACTCTAGGCCCTCCCAAACCATATTCAACACAATAATTCACCATAATTCAACCTACTGTGGACGCCCCACACCATTTTTAATAGGGACTTATAAGCCTTGTTCGCAGTTTCTCGGTCTCACGAAGCTTGCAGTCCCTATTAAAAATGACCTAGGGAGGCAGCAGAGGTGACAGCAACTAATCCGCGAATAATCAAATCCGCAAAAGTGAAACCCGCAAATATGGAGGGCTGACTGTATACAGTTAATAATAGAAAATGGGAATGAAGTTTAGGAAGTGACCCAGGAATATGCAGCCTAATGTCTCTCCAGCCCCACCCCACTGTGTGTCTTCCAACTGTAGATAAAATTGGAAGTTGCGTCCACCCCAATTTGTTCAACAAACCTGTTATTTCCCTTGCAGAAGAGACAGGCTCTCTCTTTCCCCCTGAGTGGCCGGGAAGGTGTCCTGCCGCAAGTTTGGAGACTTCATGGGAGGAGCAGCTCCTGGAGCAGCAAGATCACTTAGAGAAAGAAATGGAGGAAGCCAAGAAGATGATCTCTGGACTGCAGGTATCAGTTCTTCCCGGTTCTCTTTGCTCCACTTGGTTTGCTTCCTTTGAATGGCCATGAATTGAAGTTGGTCTTTCACTTGGAGGTGCAGGGCTGGCATTCCAGAGCTGCGCACTCAGTTCCTGGCTTGATCATAAGCCTTGTGCAGTCTTGTTTAAAAAGGTTGGGGGGCTTGCAACCACCTCCAAGGCTGGCAGTTCTGGAAAGACTGGAGCAGTCCAGAAGAGAAAGAGAGCCTTCTTGCAGTTGGTCTCCTGACCTCAGCTGCTCTTTGCAGCTTGATAGTAATTTTTGTTTAAAATGTGCTGAATGAGTTTTACTGCTACGCGCACACACACATACACAAATTGCAGAGTTAAAAACTGACAAAGGGTTCTGGGCATGGGACTTGGAGGAAGGGAGATTTATGGAAGTCATTGCCAATGGTTGTTGTTCTTGTCAGATATAGGAGTAAATTCCTGGAGTTTTCTACGAAAGGTGGAGATTGGTTCAATTAAGACTCAGCCTCCTTTGGCAGAGTTTGCAAGTGAAACCACGGAATCTTTTGGTCTCTAACACTGGCTTTGGCAAAATAAAGCAGATAGACTGTATATGAATTACTTAACTAAAGAAAACTTTACTGGTTACGTTGAACATTGCATGCAAAACCTAAATACATACACCCAACATACACCCTGGTTGCCTAGAGGAGAGTTTCAGATAAAGCTCATAAGAACTGGAACTCACCATCTTGAGGGAAGAAGAAGAGGGAGAGAGGAAGAGAGGGAGGAGTTTTCTATGTGGTTGCAGACTCACCTGGAAGTTTCTCTGCTCACATGGCGTGGTTTCTTAGGCCAGTTCCGCACTAGCCTATTATAAGTGCTATTATTCCACTTTCAACATCCTATGGAATCCTGGGGTTTGCAGTTTAGGGAGGGGTCTCAAAGGCCATCCTCAAAGGCCCCTCCCTAAACTGCAAACCCCAGGATTCCATAGGATGTTGAAAGTGGAATAATAGCACTATAACAGGCTAGTGCGGAAATGGTGTTGGATGCATGGATACTTTGATCGCCGTGTATTGCCGTTGGGTGTTTCAACAAATGATAGAAGTTCTAGAGAGAGAACACAGAGGGTAAAGACGTTCAGGGAACCCTTATTGTCCAAAACCCCATTGCTCTAGTAGCAAATGGGAGAAGGGAGTGTAGGGAATGCTTTGCTGAGCCGGATTTTCCAACAGTTCATGATACTGGCACACAAGTATGCACCACATCCCCATCACCAGTAATGACTGGAAGATGCTCTGTGGAGGATGAAGCATGGGGGATGGCTGGTGTGCTCCCAGATACAAAGGGCTGGAAAAATGCGGTATTCCCATCCAAGAAGTGTGATCTTGGGTGAAGAGGTCTGGACTGTGCGCATCGAATTGGTGCCAAGTACATGTTGTTCCACTGAAGTGAAAACAGAGGCAGGCAGAAAGGCTTGTAGAGCAAAGGAGGGAATGCCTTCATCAGTCATCTGATTGAAAAGCTTGAATTCTATTGACTGGGATTCAGAACCACAAATTGCTGACCTGAGTGGATTTTTAAGAGGCCTGAGGTCAAACAGTGAGATCAAGCTCCTGCTCCCCCAAGATGTTTTGGATAGGAAACGTCGATGATGTCGATTTGCCTCCAGACCCTCCCAAGCTAGTGGACCCATCCTGCCTTTTACATGGTGCTCTGCAAGGTCAGACCCTGTTGCTCTATAGGGCAAAAGGCTCTGAATTCCCTGGAGCAGCACCAGGGCATTCTTTTCTGGGAATCTCTGCTGGCTTAGAATTGTAAATGTTTATGTTGGAGTAAACAAAGGCAGCACTGTGCTGGTAAGACAGAGCAGGGGACTGAGGAGGAGAGGCAGAAAGCTTCAGAATTGCTTGGTGATACCCTTGTAAAAATTCAGTTGCCCAAGGTACCCCTCCTCTCTCTCCCCCATGCCCTGGGAACCAAGGGAGGCAGCTGATTTTGGTGCTGGCAGCTGCCTGGCATGGCTGCCCTTATATATCTCCCAGGAGGAGCAAGGCAGCAGCTGATCCCACTGTCTAGGAAACTGAATAGTCCAGCCTTCCCCCCCCACCTTTAAGGCCTGTAGATCATAAGGGATTGATTGAAGTTTCGGAGGCTTAGTGTGCTCCCTTGGGAAAGCTTGAGAAGGAGTAGTCTTAAGTGGGTACCCTGCTGGGCAAAGTTTGGAGTGCTTGGCAATGTGAAATGCAAATGGGTGCGGGCTTGGCATCCTGCCAGGGTTGCCCCCAACCCCAGGTTGTAGCATTCACCTTTCAGACTTAGAATGGGACCTCTCTGGGTCTCAGTATACAGTACAATCAATGTAACCGGTTGAGACAATTATTAAACACAATGCAGTGTTAATAAACATGTGGGCTTTCTTTCTGTCTGAAAGGACCCCTGATTCTTTTCCATTGCACCAGCTTAGTTTATTTCCCCCAGAGATTTTCCTGTCTACACAATCTGAGCTGTGAATTCTGTGTTTTGTAGGCCACACGTATCCACTGAAATCAGTGCACTCAGCTGCATATGAATGTGCTCCTTGCAGCAATGCAGAAGCCTTTCGGTTACTCATAAACTGCTTTGCCCATGCATACTTTAAGACTTTCTTTTCAGACTCTCCCCACCCCCAGAAGAGTTCTGTGGAACCTCAAAAGTTTGCATAATGTTGTTGAAAAGAGAGGAGGAAGATTAAATTGGATCTTAATTCCAGGAGCAGAGGGGGCTGTTTTGTCTCAGCTCAGACCATTGGGCTGTCTAGTTACCTTTGTATGAATGGCAGCAAGCACTGCAAGTCATAAGCAGGAGTCTTTCACATCGCCTCCTAACCTGATTCTTTTAGCTGGAGATGCGGGAAACGGAACCTGGGACCTCTTGCATTTGTAAAGCAGGGATTCTACCATGGAGGCGTGGGTCCTTCTTTAATTACGTTGCTATCTTTGTTGTTTGTTTGTTTTTAGATCATGATAAACAGTTCCATCTTGGATTCTCACAAAGAGTCCTCTTAGCCCTTAGTCTTGTATACTTTTCAGACTTGACTTCAAAAGAGCCTCATCCAAACCAGCAGCCTGTTCTCTTCCCTTTCAGAGTTAGTTTTTAATGTCATCCAGCTTTGTGCAGCTGGGCATCAACTGTCAAAACAGGCCCCGTCACTCACCCAGCCAGATCCGTAGCAGATGAGGTTGAATTTCTTTCAGGGGTGTTTCCATGGAGGCATCTGACTTGGCATTTCTCTTTGCCATTGTTGTTTTGCCAGGCCTTGCTGCTCAACGGGTCGTTACCTGAGGATGAGCAAGAAAGATCGTTTGTCCTTTCCGAACAGGAGGGTTGCCCGGAAGAGCAGCTGGTAAGTGACAAATGCTTTTCCTTCCAGACATCTGTTCTGAGACTGCTTTTGTGCATTGTTTCTGTGCAAACCCTGGCAAACAACGACAATATTTTACATTCAGATCATCGTCCGGAGCCGCCTGGATCAGAGCATGGAGGAGAATCAAGAACTAAAGGTAGGAGGAAGTCAACTAGACAGAAGGGAGGAAGGTTTTATGGAAACAGCTCAGCAATCCAAGGCTAACCTAATTTCCTAAGGCTGATGCCTGTTTGGACGTTTGAGCTGGAAACTGTTGGTATTCTTTAATACAGGCTTTCCTGAGACCGTAATGTTTCAGAGGTGCTGGGCTCCAACTCCTGCCCTCCCAGCACAGCACAGCTGGGAGTTGTAGTCCAACACACCTGGAGGGGCCCAAGCTAAAGTGAAGTTGCTTAAATTCACTGCAGAGTGGAGAGAGAGTTGCTCACAAGGTGCTGATAGGAAGGGACAGTCTTCAGCAAAACTGTGCCCTTATTGGGGTGTGAGGCTGTGTGAGGAGGAGAAAGGAGGGGAGGAGGAGGTGTCTGTAGGAGAGAGGTTAAAATTGTATTCTGGAATTGTAAGCCACTTTGTGCCAGGATCAGGAAACACTATAAACAAATAATAATGTTGGTAGGAAAGGACTTGGCGGCTTTTGCGTGCAAGGGAGGAGTTGAAAGTAGGAAGACAGAAGCTGCTGAGGAAGGTGTAGGTTTTTTCAAAGCCTGCTGAAAGGGGAGTGGACCCATCCAGCACTGAAAAGACATTCAGCCTGTGCCACAGGTATCCTCTCAAGTTGTAGGAGGAGGAAGGGGCAGGTGTAATTTCAAGTAAGATTTCAAAAGAATAGACTTTTCTGCACTCTTTATGGGGTTTTTGAAAGACCTGTGACATTTTGGGTCTATAGACCAGGCCATCCTAAGTTTTCAGAAGGGGACTATCCTACACTTGCTTCTCTTTAGAACTTCCTGGGCTCTGTATGGCTTCCTCATGGTGTAGTGAGCTCTTTGGAAGACCGGAATTTGAATCTCTGTTCAGCTGCAGAAACTCACTGCGTGACCTTGTGCAAATCACACTCTCTCCCCATCTAAGGGGAAAGCATAGGCAGACTTCCTCTGAATAAAAATAGCTGGCAAAAGCCTAAGAGAGGGGGGTTGCAGTAAGCTAGAGTTGGCTTGAGAGCATGTTAACAGGGACAAGGCACAGCCAGGAATGTGGGACGCATCCTAAGGAAAAACAGAAATGTTTTTAGATCCCCAGGATTTCCTTATACTCACTGTGGGGAGTTAAGCATACAAACATTGCACCCCATGCTGGTCCTGAACTTTGTCAGAGGGCATGGGAATAGGCCAGGACTCTGCGATTCAGCAGTGGTGGAAAGAGCCTGTGTAGCCGCTGAAATTATAGCCCCAGTCTCTTGCTAAAGCATGAGCTGCTGGTGTGTTGTCAAGTTTTCCTGTGTTAACTGTACCAGTGAGACATGTATTGGCTTCCATTGGAGTCATAGCACTCTCCATTCACAAGCATATTTCTCCACATAGTCATTGCGATTTCCACGCTAGACTGTTATAGTGCTATTATTCCACTTTCAACATCCTATGGAATCCTGGGGTTTGCCTCAAAGGCCCCTCCTTAGACTGCAAACTCAAGGATTCCATAGAACGTTGAAAGTGGAATAATAGCACTATAACAGTCTAGTGTGGAAATGGCCATAGATTTCTATACCTCTCTTCCCTTCCCCTTGCCGGCCCCCCGATACAGAGCAAAACCAGCTCAACTCCATATAATATTGTTCAAAGTGTTCTTGAAGCCTCGTTATCCTCGAAATTTAGAGTACATTTGGAGGACTAACCACGGCTGTAGTTAAAATTTCCAGCCATGCCTGAATGTAAACATATTTCCATTGGTGAGATAAAAGCAGCTCAGGAGAAAGAAAAGCCAACTCTCGTCATGTCTGTCTCATCTGGGGACTGTGCAGAAATTGGCTGCAAGCCCAGGACTGTCACTAGAAGCTGCGTTCTCAGCACTGGGTTGAAAGGGAGATTTTGAGGGATTGATGGTTTTCCCGTTGGCCGTTTGATGTCGGCCACTTAAGGCAGCAGTAGGTACGCTGGGGGGCATTAACACTGACATTGATTTCTTCTTCTTGGCTCATTAAATCAGGCCCTGCTTTAAAATATTGTTTGATTTTTCAGGCACAAGAGGGGGGTTTCTTTAAATCATGGAGAGGGAGGAAAATGAACTGTGAAGGGAAGAGAAAGGTGGGACTGATTTTAAGATGGTGATGCTGAAATGTCATTGTCACCTAACTTCCTTGGACTTGCAGAAGGAGTTGCAAAAGCAGAAACAAGAAGCTCGGAGTCTGCAGGGAGTAAAGGTGAGAAAAGAATGTTTTAAATGTTCTCAAGGCAGACTGTTGAAGTTATTTTGATGGGGTTCAAAAATTAGCTCAGAAATAACTGGTCCAGTCTTCAACGTCGGACTATATATTCTTGGCAAATAAGTGCTGCACACCTCTGTTGCTCTCAAGATCATCTGCAGAAGCCATTCTCTGAGTTTTCCCCACCAAAGGAAGCATGACGGGAGGGCTTTTTCAGGGGTGGCACCCCAGCTGTGGAATGAGCTCCCCAGAGATGCTTAGCTTGCACATGCTCTGGATGTTTGGTGCCAGATAAAAACCTTTTCAACTGTTCCACACCCTTTAAAATCTCTGAAATCTTCTCGTTTTTCAAATTCCGATTTAAATCTGCTGTGGTACTTGGCTGTCGATGTATTTTAATATTTTATTAACACAGTAAGCCTCTCATAGAATGTTGTTGTTGGCCAGTATATTTTTGTTGCTATTTGTCATCAAGTCAGCTTCTCCCAGTCCCTTTGTTTGTCTTTTTTTTCAGTCCGTGACATTTGTAGAACTTTCTTCCAGCACCACATTTCATACAAATTAGAAGCCAAACCGGGACCGGAAAAAGCTTGCCTGCAGAATGCTTAGGCCATTTCTTCACTAGACTGTTATAGTGCTATTATTTGAGACCCCTCCCTAAACTGCATACCCCAGGATCCCGTAGGATGTTGAAAGCGGAATAATAGCACGATAGCAGTCTAGTGCGGAAATGGCCTTTGAGAAATCTACCTTTTGACCCAGTCATAACACATTAGGACTTGCCTGAGAGATCCCCACTTGCATTTTCTGGGGGCTCCTTAGTGGGAGTGTTGCCTTTAAAAAAAAGGACTTTCTCGTAAGCAGAGTGGAAGTTGAAACGCAGAGTATGAAAATCAGCAGAATTTCCTTGAATTGTGCTGCCATTCCCGCAAGGCCACTTCTGACAACACATGATAACCATTTAATTGTTCCCTTTCATGTGGACAGATGTTGGTAGCTTGACTATAAAATTCCCCTGCAGGGGGGTCTGTAGGCAGAAGTTGGCTGGGAAGACGAGTTTCGTGGAGAAAGACAAGTGTTTCATAATACCAGGGCTTTTTATAATGGGTGAAGGAGAGAAAAGGCACCTGCCTAATCTCAAAGTCTTCCAGATCATAAAAGTGCAAGAAGATCATAATAGACTTCTTCATCCACAAGAAACCCTGAGCACTTTTGTCTTGTGTGCAGAGCTCCATAACCCTCCCCCACTTCATGTGCTTTCCATTTCCCATTTGGTACATTGTCCAGGGGGAAATTAAAATGCAAAGAATAGCTGAGAAAAAATGTGTAAGTCGATCTGAGCAGCGTTTGCATTTGTGCTGAGTTTGCAAATGCTGATTTATGTGTCTGATGACAAGCACTTTCTGTTGACATGAGCATGGGATACTGCAAGTGGCTTGTAATGCTAGAACCAGATTTTGCTCTTCCAGAGGACAGGATGGAGGGCTGGCAGCATTAGGATTATGATGTGTTCCCCCACCCCATCTCCCACCTCTCAGCAAGACTCCTGGAAAAATAGTAGTAGCAGTAGTAACGACAGCTGCTACCGCTACATTTACAGATAGTAAATATCATCTGTGCAAAGAAAAAGATGAAACTCTTGACCACCTTATTAGTTCATGAAGCAAGATGGCACAAAGAGAATATGAGAAATGGCGTGATAAAATGATTGCAATGGCACACTGAAATCTGTGCAGAAATAGAGGATCTCCCATTTGCAAAGAACTGATAAGAGAATGAGCCTGAAAGCATGGTTGAAAATGTTGAAGTAAAAGAAGCTCTTATGGGGCTTTAAGATCCAGAGTGATAAATGGTTAGAACATAATTTGACAGAAAAGAACGGAAAAGAAAGTTTGAAATATAGAGGCGGCAGTCCCTGGGGAACAGAGGAATTGAAGACAAGGAGATGGAAAAGATGATGTAAGACTGTGAAGTGGAGAACTAGTATCTTTGGGGAAAGAAAACCATCATGGTTCCAGTAGTGACGTATCCTCTGGGAGCAGTCCCGAAGGGAGCGACAAAACATCTGCATAAAATTGCCATAGAAAGCACCATAATCTCACAATTATGGAAAGAGGCACTATTTGGAACATGTTACATTGGGTAGCTCGCTAGTTCCTAGACTCTTATCTAAAAGTCCAAATCACTGATAGTCAGGAATGCCTGATAGATAGTGAAATTTATTGCAACAACAGCAACAATAAAATATGATGGAAACGAAACATCCTGTTGGGCAGTTCCAACTAGAGTAGGTCTACTCCGTTGTTGAATGGTGAGTCCCCATGTAGGTAAATCCCATTAACTGAATAGGTCCGTTCTGGTCAGGACTAAGAATCAGATATAGGCCATCATATCATGGAAACCCACTGGGTGACCTGGGGCGAGTCACACATTCTCAGCCTCAGAGGAAGGCAAAAGCAAACCCCATGATAGGTTTGCCCTAGAGTTGGTGTAAAGTGAAAAATGAAGGCACACAGCAGCAACGCTTATGGAACAGTATAGATTATGGAAGACGATGACATTTTAGATGAAGGAAGCAAAACTATTTCCCAGCCTAAAGAACTGTACATTCTGGCCGAGGGTTAGGATGAATTTAAATAACAGATCCTGCGTAAGAGCTGATTTTGCTGTGTGCGCAGTGCTGAGGTTCAGGTGGAACTGGCTCATCTGAAGGGGGCCACCAAGAAGTGGGCTCCGCAGCTGGCACCTGCTTGATGGGCCTGCTGGTTCAATCACTGGCCCGTTGTATGACAGTTGCAGAAGTCAAGGGGAAAATGGTAGTGTGGATCTGTTTCATCACAATGCACTGGCTGGTGAAGGAACTCGCTGAAGGTTGGCTCCCTGCATCAGCGTGAAGTTCCTGGATGAATGATGTCCAAGGAATCTGTGGCAAAGGCAGCTGCTGTGCTTGGCTGCTCTTGGATTGTTTGTATCCCTGCTTGCTCACATCCACGTCGTGCAGCACTGGTTGTGCGATAATCTGCTCCCAAGCGAGAGGTATTTTTACTGCTGCCTCCACACTTGATATTGCTGGGGAAAGAAAACTTGTGAGAGTGATCAGAGAACAAACTGTCTTCACAGAAACATGAAGTCAGAGCTGTGGATAAGCTCCCTGGCTCAGACGGAAATCGTACTTCAGTAGGGCAGTGCAGTTCACCAAACTCACCCAGCTGAAATGGTTCTTGCTGGACCATTTAGGGTCTAAACCGCATCTGCACCTCGTGCTCACTCTGCCGCAGATGAGTAAGTTCATCTTGCTCTGATGTATGTTTTCCTTTTTACACCCTATCCATTTATGACACAGTAGTACCTGGTTCTGATTTTAGCCATCTTTCTAAAAGGCTCTTGCTGTGTTGTTAGGTTTTCTGGTTTTAAGTTTTGTTGTATGCCGGTTTGGGAGGATTTCCCCTTAAAAGCGGCTTATGAATAAAGACATAAAGTGTGGCATTCCATTTCCCCAGGATGCCTTGCAGCAGCGCCTGGCCCAGCAGGACGCGCTCATTCTTCAGATAAAGCAAGAGCTGCTGAGAGCAAACATGGACAAGGAAGAACTGCACAGCCAAAACGTGAGTGGTTTCCTTTTGTGTTGCAGATACGCACGGGAGTCTGCTTCTGCAAAGGCAGGAGGACACAGCATTTGAGGGAAGGCACAGTAGTTTAGTGATAGAGTGTTTGTATTGCATGCAGAAGGTTTCAGACTGAATCCCTGGTGTAGCCAGGGGAGAGGATCAGGTAACAGGCTATCTGAAAAATACCTTCTGAGACCACAGTCAACTCTTGGCGGTGAGAGTAAACAGGAGTGGGCTATAGAGAGAGAAGCTCAGTATGAGCCAGTCTGGGTTTTGAGATCATCGGGAAGGACTTTGCCTCAGTCCCACTGCTGTCCTGGGCTTGTCTGGTGAGAACAGTGGGTTTCCACGGCCGAGCAGGGAATTGAGCCCCGGTCTCAAGGGTCATAGTCGTAGTCCAGGCTCATAGCTCAAGCCACTACACGCACTGACTGTAGCTGTACTTTGTTTTAATTTATGCTGTGCTCACTGTGGTCTCATGTTGGGAGAAAGGCAGGATATAAATTAAAAAAATAAAGAATAACTGGGCAAAAAGGGCATACAGGCTGTCCTTTCCCCACCCCTGTCTGGAGGGAGTGCCATCAACCTAGACTTGCATTGTCCCAACTTCACACCTGAGCCTGAAGCCGCCCGTCCTTATCTGTTGTTAAGCTCTGTGTACAGGAATCCACAGGGGATAGGAAAGAGGAGCAGTAGAACTCAGGGCAGAGACTGCTTTTCTCACCTCTGCTATGACAGGGAGCAGAGGGGTTCGGGCCAAGTGCCGCTCCTAGTTTCTGGAGCCTGGGGGTACAGACTGCCCAGCCAGCTCACTCTGCAAATGCTCCTCCTGCAGGCTGATCTACAGAGGAAAGTTGAAGACAGGAACCGGCTGCTGGCAGAATACAAGGTAACTTTCCCTCCTTCCTTCCTTCCTCCCCAGTGCTAGGGAGGGGTCTGGGACCCTGCCCTCAATGCCTCTGTAATGCTGGGCGTGTGGGCGTGAGTGTCTCCCCTTTCATTCCGTGGCCGGGTTGCAATGGGATCCAGGCACATAGCATACCAGAGGGGCCCAGCCAACTTTCCACGCCCCTCTCCCCCTAGCGACGGCCCTGGGGTGGATTGTGCTGACCTCTGCCACCGACTTTGCTCCCATCCAGCGCGAGCCTCCTTCCCCTGCTGATGACCCCAATCCCCACTGTGTTGCAGAAGGAGCTGGGCCAGAAGGAGCGCCACCTGCACCAGCAGCAGGCCAAGATGGAGGAGATGCTGCGGCAGCTGTCCGAGGCCAGCTATCAGCAGGTACCGGGCGCCCCCTTCTCATCCCCTTCCTCTCGGGATCCCTGTTCCCCTGACCCACGTCTTTCCTTCACAGGCGGAGCTGGAGAGGGACCTGGAGCACAAGGAGGCCCTCCTGGCTCAGTGCATGAAGAAGGATGCGGACGAGGTACGTTGCGCTTGGGTGTTGTGAAACGGCGACACTGGGGCCCTCTGGGAGTTGTAGCCCAAGAAAAGGGGAGTGGTTTTTCCAGGCTCTGGAGCTGAGGCGGAATCCCCAATCTGTATGTAGCTCTGTCAGTGTGGGAAGACAGGAGTCTTGCCACAAAACGTCTGTTCTTTCTTTCTGCCTTCCTTCGTTCCTTTCTTGCCAAGCAGGTGATAGCCTACAGCAACCACAGCTCTCAGAGCAACGGCTTCCTCCAGACCTCAGGAAAAGGGGCAGCTTCCACGGCCCACAGAGGTGTAAGTACCTTCTTGCCCTAGAGTGAGAACGCACCCTTCTGCGTGGCCTCCTGAGGCATCCTGGACTTGCCGGGCTGCCCACGGAGCAGGCAAAGAGGTTATGAGCCCTTTGGCAAGTTTTTTTCAGTGGTGGGAGGCATTACTGGCCAGGCGGGCCCCCAGCGGAGCCAGCCCCTCCCCTCTCGCTTTCTCTGACCCCTCGTTTCCCGGGACAGACAAACGACCTCCAGCTGGTGCGCGAGGCCCTGCGCAGCCTGCGGAACAGCTTCAGCGGCCACGACCCCCAGCACCACACCATCGACAGCCTGGAGCAGGGCATCTCCAGCTTGATGGAGCGGCTACACCGCTTGGAGATGCAGAAGAGGCAGGAGAGGAGGGTAAGAGGCGTTCCTGGGTCAGGTGGGCAAAAGAGCTTCTCTCTTCCCCTTGCAGTGCGTCTGCAGTGTGTCGGGGGGAGGCCCGTGGGCTTGACCTGCGCATGTTGCCTGGAAGAGAGCTGGAGCTTACAGAAGTAGCTGTGCTGGCTTGGCTGCAGTCTCCTCCATGGCTGGTGGTGGGCAGCCTCAGTTCAGCTCACAAGGGCCATGTGCTTGCCTGGGCCCTAAAAATGCATTCTGCGAAAGCGTTGTAGAAGAGGGTGGGGGATTACAGCATCTCCAGGGACCAAGCTGTCTTTATTACAGAATTGGGAGCGGGGGAGTCTGTGCAACTCTGAGCCCGTCTCAGAGACATCCACAGAAGAGCAGAGGTGGGCACGTATGTTGAGTACAGTCAACTCCTGTCTGCATCAAAACCAGCATTTTTCCAGATTGTGTCAGGGAGAAGGGCAGGGAAGGTGCCAAATTCCATTCCTGGCCTTGTGATTAAACGAAGAATGACACGACAAGGAGCTGAGGGAAGTGGGTTGAGTGTTTTGGAGCTCCTGTTCTTGGGCTCTGTCATTATTCCAGCTTGCAGCCTGTCCTTTGCTAAACCTCTTGTGCCTTTCCAGTTGGATCCATCCACCTCTCGGAAGCCAGGGCGGTGACTCAGTTGCAGGCTAAAGATGGCTGTGCAGTGCTAGAAACCGGCCACGCTCTTCCGTTGTTGGAGGGCTTTCTTTCTAGTCTCCAGTGTCCCCGGTTGTTGACCTTCATGGGGCTCACTTTTGAGCAGGCTCTTGCTGGCATTAGAGTGGCACGTGGTCTCCCCTGTTCCCACCAGGCCTTTAATCAGTGCTACCCATCTGCTGTTTTTCTCTCTGCTGACCTTCTCTGTTGGAGCCTCTTTTGTGCGTTAACTTTGAACTTGACAAGCAAACCTGCCCCGGGGCTCAAACCTGGTGGTGTTTAGAGCGTAGAGAATACTTGCTCAGCTCAGTGAGGCGAAGAGCCATCAGTCGTTACGTATCATAACTGATTTTTTTTACTATCCTGTGCTTTGTAATGGACACCCAAGCTTCTCCAAAATACAGTACACATTTTTTTTTTGCAAGCTACCCTTCTCTACATCTCAGCCCCAGAATCAGTTTACATTTCCAGAGCTTGGTTCTGGTATCTTCAGAAGTAATATCAGAAGCGAGGAGGGCAGAACCTCATTCTTTTGTCTTCCCCATCTAGGTCCGAGGGAAGTCACCAGCTCCCCACGTAACGAACGAGTACCGAGACTCCTGGCCCTCCAACTCCAGTAAGTGTAATGCCAGGGCCTCTCTCCTTCCAGCCAGAAGTACCCAGTTTCAGAGCCTTCTAGGCAGAGGTGGCAGAGCAGGGCTGCTTTGGGGGAACTGGGAAGGCACCCCACTCCCATCACCCACAGATTCTCATCCTACCTGTTCCCCTGCTTTTGTCTGTTTCTTTCACCTGCAATACTTGCTTTTAGGAGCTCTCCTAAATACAGCTCTTGGCACAAACAGAATTGTTGCTGACTCTGGACATTACTTTAGCAGAAATAATTAACAGATCCAATTCATAAGTACTCTTTCAAGATCAAACAGAGAGCACCACAGTATCCTATGCAGTGCTTTTAAAATGGTTTACCGCAAGCAGGTTCTGACATCTAGTGGCTGCTATGGATAGCGTCTGCACGTGTGTGTGTCATCAAGTCACCTGTCAACTTATGGCAGCCTTGTGAATTTGATAAGGTTTTCATAGGCAAGGAATACACAGAGGTGGTTTTGCCAGTTCCTTCCTCTGGAATATAACCAACAGGAGCCGGGAGTTTTTTGTGGTCTCCCATCCAAATACTAGTCAAGGCTGACCCTGCTTAGCTTGCAAGATCAGAAAGATCAGATGGGATCTAGTGCCTTTAAGGTGTTTATTGAAAGTGCAGCCTCTTATTTTGTTTTGTTTTGTTTCATTGGCCTTCCTCTTGTCTTGTGTGTCTTGATTCTGGTGGGACAGCTGTGGAATTTTTGGTCCTGGACTTAACTGCACTGGGAATGGGGTGCCTCTTTAGACAACAGTGTGTATTAGGTCCAGTTACTTCAAGAAGCGGTACCTTGCCTTCACTGCTGCGGTCGAGTATCTTTCAGCCAGATGGGATTCTAACACCTGCCTCTAAGCTGGGCGAGGACTGCAGCATGTTTTGCAAACCATTTTGGGGAATGGCGGTGGGGGCCCTAAAATAGCCTTGGGAACTGCATTTTACTCTCGCTGGGGGTCTGAGACTGCTGGCAGGATGTCTGTGTGGAAGGAGAGGTCTTGTGCGGTTGGGTTCTCTCTAATCCCTGCGGTGTTCGGCTAAGAACATCTCTTAAATTTGAGTGGTCACCAGCAGAGGCTTCTGTATAGGTGTGCCTACTGATTTCTCTTAGGCTGGAACCCGCAGTCGTTGCAGGCGGGCAGACTCTCCTCTTCTCTCTCTCTGTGCCTGCGGGCTCTTCTGGTGCCGTCTCGCTGTGTCGCAGCTGAGTCTGTCTGCCTTTCTTTCCAGAACTGCCTCATTCCCACAGCACCCCTGCAATGAGCGGCAGTGCCTGCACCAAAGTGCTCTACTTCACGGATCGCTCCCTCACACCTTTCATGGTCAACATACCAAAGAGGTGAGCCTGAGCAGGCGGTGGGGATTGCTTATGGTGGGAGATGTGGAAACTCTCTGCACCTCCGTAGCATTCTGTCTCCTATCATGCGCTTGAGAACTCATGCTCTCGGCGGGCAACCCAGCGTTCCTCTTTCCTGCTCCCTTGTGCTTGCAGGTTGGGTGAGGTGACCCTGAGAGATTTTAAAGCAGCTATTGATCGAGAAGGAACACACCGGTACCATTTCAAAGCCCTGGATCCAGAATTTGGCACAGTCAAGGAGGAGGTAGGTGGTGATCTCTAGTTAGAGTTTCCTTTCAGCTTTGTTTTGTAGGAATAGCAATTGTATATCTGGTGCTGTGTGGTTGTAAACTGCTGTAGACAAGCAGCGAATTGTTTGAATTTATCTCTGCCTGCTCATACATGGCCTGTATTTTGTGGAGCCGGCATCCAGGTGTGGAGAGATTACCAGCGGCCCAGTGGGGTGAGAGGAGTCACACCCTAAATCATGCTTACAGTGAGTGCACAATCCAACCTGACTATCCAGTAGAAAGGGCTCCAGGCAGAAAATGTCATCTTCAGGCAAATCAGCTGTCAGATGTTATCCAATCAATAGGGAGCTCAAGCTTTGATATTTTCCTGTTTGTTTTGGCTCAGCCAAGAAGGGGCTTGTTTTGGAAGCACTCTGCTGGGCTGATGTAAATGTGACGCTGAAGTGCGGTTAGTGTGGCGTGTCCGGGGCCAGACTGTGTTTGCATGTTGCTGCAGAATATGCTGGTGATCACAAGGCTGGATCTTTCTGTGGCTTGCAGGCAAAGGCTGCTTGTGGAAAAACATGCAAAGTGCCACTCAACGGACAGGTTACAGGCTTTTGTAATTTTCTGGTGGCTTAAATATTACAACCACTATTTAATATAGAGAGTTGGACTGGTGTGTAGGAGACTCCCACCATCTGCGATGGGTTCACTGTGCGAAGTCTTGGGTAGATCAGTGTTGGGCAAGGATAGGAACCATGCAGCCCTCCAGATGTCGTTGGCATGCAACTCCAGCAGCCTTAGCTTAGTCAGTGGTGAGGAATACTGGGATTTGCAGTTGAGCATCTTATGAAGAGATCATTCCCACCCATGCTGTGCTATTCCTGAAGTCTCGGGATCAGTAACTCATCTGGAAAAACACTGATAAACAGGTGTTCCATTGGGGCCTAGAACTGACAGTGAGTGTGAGAATTATATTCTGATTCTTCTTCTCCTCTTCTTCTTCATTAATAGTAATCAGCATCATCACACTTTGAAAACGATCAGAGTTTTTACCAGTAGCCTTCCTGTCTTTCAGATATGGAATTCAGTTATGGTCCTGTGAGAATAGTAGCTTGCACTGAAGTCCCCTGATAAATGCACGCTTGTGTAAAATTGGAACTGATAGGTTCTTGATAGGCAGTGTGCTCCTTCAGCTAGCAGTATAATACGTTAGTGCCTGATCTAAGCACCTCATCCTAGGAAGTACTTAAGGAAAAGCTTCAGCCCTCCTCGTACTTAGAGAAGCACACTGGCCTTGGGGGGGTTTGTGGGGATGTTTCCGGCCCCCCTAGCTTTGTTGACAACAGTTTCTCTCTTTTCTTTTCCTGTAGGTTTTCCACGATGATGACATTATTCCTGGGTGGGAAGGGAAGATTGTGGCATGGGTGGAAGAGGACCATGGGGAGAACTAAGTGGACCACCTGAACTCTTTCTTTATCGTGAAACTCCACCACTGTCTGTTGCACTTGCCAGAAACTGACCAAAAAGCATGTGAACTGAGATGTGTCTGACTCATAACTGCCAAAAGAAAGGAACTGTTTGCAAAATGACGGGTATAAAGGTTTGCCACATGCAAGGATGTCTGGCATTCAAGTTTCATGGCCAAAAGTTGTGGATTTCAAAAGTCCTGCAGGGTGGGGAATGAACCACCTCTCAGTGTTGGCCTTAATGATGTGTTTCTTCCCTCTTCTCAGTCCTGCTGATCACTGTAACCCAGAAAACTTTCATTGGTGGCATACAGTATTAGAAGGGGCACTGCACTTAATGGCTAAGATGAGAAGCTGGGGCCTCCAGAGGCAGGGAGGGCTGTTGCAGCTACTTCTCGCTACCAGAAGTTCTTGCCAACCAATCCTTCCAAATGACTCTGTGCCCAACACACTTTCGAGGAGCAAAAACCCACTCAGTTCTGTCAGCCTCAGGAACCAAGAGGACTTCCTCTGGAGAAGGATACATGAAATGGACTGTGGCCCATAGCAGTGATCAGTGGGTTGGCAGCATTGGGCTGGGGTGGTTGCTTCCACTTTTCCTGAGGGATTTCAAACAATGGTTTGGCTTTGCTATTTTGGGATGTGGGTGAGGAGGAGCCTTTGCCCTTTTCTTCAACACCCTTGGTTGCCATTTTCCTTTTATGCTGGCAAAAGGACCACGGAAGGGTCCATAGATTTTGTTTCTGAATCGTTCTCCATGGATTAGGTGGCAGAATAGGGACCTGTTAATGCATTTGTCCCTTAGGTCAGGGATGGAGCAAGTGTGGCCCTCAGGCTGCATTTATGGCCCTCAGAAGCATTTGTTATGCTCCAGAATACCCTCTAGAATGAGTAGAGAGCATGTCCATTGCATTTATAGTCCCCCTGGCACTGCCAGGGGTCAAAAAAATGCATTTTGCAACATTTTTCCATTTTTTTTTCTCTACAATGCCCTCTGGAGGGCATTTCCACCATGTTTTTGGGTCCCTTGGGCCAGTTTAGGCTCAAGAGAAGCCCTTTTTGAAACAAGATGCAGACAGGAAGTGACTTCCACTCCATTCCTGTAGTTAAAAAAGGGCTTCTGGTCCTGATATAGCCCAGGAAGGCCTCAAAACGTGATGATAACACCCTCCATGCTCCCTAGAGTTGTGTTCTGGAGCAAAAAGTTTTTTTTTTTTAGCAGAGGTGGATGTGATGGCGGGGTTGCCCCCAGTTCTCCTTGTAGACCCTTTAGCCTTCCACAGTTGCCCACCCCATCTTAGGCAAACTGCCCCTTCAGCCCATGTGGTAGAAGAACATGAGATGGGACCTTAGCTCCTGCTTTCCTGGACCTACAACACTGCTTTGTGCACCACTAGGTGTTATCTTTTCCCATTCAGGCTTTGCTGACACCCACACGAGAGTGGAAGTCCTCAGTTACCACTTGAATAGTATTTATTTGAGGCTGGGGGCTCAGCAGTGGAAGGTGCCTCAGTGCTTCAGCAGCTCACGTGGGCCTTTCTGGGATGAAAGAAGTATGTGCAGCTATCTTCAGGAAAAAGAAAGGAGCGTGTGTCAGAGAGTTAGGCGACTGAACCCCCGGGTCCCTGATTGAAAGCTGCTGCATACAACTGCCCTATGTGGCGTGGCTGCCTTTTCTCCTGCTGCTCGTAACCGTTCCCGGTGGCATGCAAGACTGGTGTCTCCGTCCGTCACCCTCCCACTCGTATTTTGATAACTGACAGGAGAGCATAATAGCGATTAGATGGAAATGGGAGCAGCCGGAGAAGGTGCAGCGAACCAACCACTTGATGTTGGTTTGGTGGGAAAACCCTTCGGGCATGCCTACAAATTTAGGCAGAGGGATAACATAACAAACTGATCAATTCTCCACAAGCCCAGACTGGTCTCTTGGTAGTCTAGTTGCCAGAGCAGAGCTAATGCTGTCAGCCCCTAAGGAGGGGTACGGCCAGTACCAGCCAAAATAAATCTGGTGTTTTCCACATTTCCAGCAATACAGTGCTGAACCTGGGGGTGCAGAAACTGCCCTCTGCTAGGGCACTCTAGGCATCACCAAAGAGAAAAGCAAAATGAAGGCTTTGCTCTGGCCACCATGGGTTGCTCCCTCCCTCTCCCAGCCGGTCCCATGTTTGCCTTTCCTTGCGTCACAGCGTGCGCTCAAAGCCTGGGCTGCGGGCCTCTTTGTCTTCTGGTGTGCCGGCACTCTGGATGAACCTCCGTGCGTCAGCCGGTGTCCCTCCCCGTGTACGGCTGAAACTTCGACGGAAAACTTGACTTCTATCATTTTATAGATGTAAACATAGCCTTTTTTGTAAATTGTTCCTGTTTTGGGGGGATTATTTTGTATCCATTTATGTCGTCGTCGTTCAAGGACAGTGTATATTTTTATACTGGCGCAAGTGCTGCTTTTCCTGTATATTTTTGCACGCACACCGTACTGCATTTTATCTTTTTTTTTTCCCCAAGAGGATGCAAACATGTTTTGTACTGCATCCCGTGAATGCCACCTTGTGTGGCTCCTGTAACTAGTGTTATTTTACTATGAAGGTATGAGAGGATCTTAAATGGTTTTATATTTTGCCAGTGATTTCTTGTATAGGCATTTACATGTTGTTCGTTTTTACCATGCCCTCAGTGTACAGAAAGAGCGGTAGTGCCTTTCTAACCCCTGCACTTGTTAGAATCCGTGTCTGCTGTTAGCATTCAGAGCGCAGTCTTTGTTGTCATTCTGAACAGCTACAAAGTTGGCTTTCAGAGGAGAGAGTTTATGAGTTAGGGGAAAACAGGGTCTGTCCCCCTAAAGAAAAAAAAAACACCCTTCCTTCTTCTCATTGAATTGCTGTTTCTCTGTTGCATGAAGTTTTGAAAGTTGCAAAAGACAGCATGGAGTTATCTTGACTTTTTTAAAAAAGAAAAGAGAATTGTCCGGTTTATTTCAGCAAGAGATATGCTTTAAGGTCAATCTTGTACCCGCTTTTAAATTGCCTTTCAATTGAGTAATTCTTCCCTGTCATATCAGCTCATACTCAGAAATGTAGTGGTGAAGATTAAAGGCGAGAGAGTATTTGGGACGGTGGTCATCTCAGAAAAGATGTAAGGACGGTGGCTGGGAGCAATCCTGCATACAACCACGCTGTTTTCAAGCCCATGGATTTTGATATGGTTTAGTTATCCCAAGATTTTGCAGGACCTTAGCCCAAGGCTTCTAGCATTGGAAAGCTAAAGCTGGAGCATGTTGTAATCTGTGCTGAAAACCTTTGGTTTGACTGAGGCCATTTCCGCACTAGACCGTTATAGCGCTATAATTCCACTTTCAACATCCTATGGAATCCTGGGGTTTGCGTTCTTCCAGCCGGCCCCTCCCGAAACTGCAAACCCCAGGATTCCATAGGATGTTGAAAGTGGAATCATAGTACTATAACAGGCTAGTGCGGAAATAGCCTGAGTTTCTGCAGTATCACCAACGATGTTACCTACGTCACTGTCTTAAAAAGCCACCTTGTCGGTCCTCCTAGAACCCTCACCAAACTACAATCTCCAGGGTTTTATGGGAGAAACCATGGCCATTTCCACGCTAGACTGTTGTAGTGCTATTATTCCACTTTCAACATCCTATGGCAGTGGTTCTCAACGTGTGGGTCCCCAGATGTTTTTGGACTTCAGCTCCTAGAAGCCCTGAGCATTGACCATAGTGGCTGGGGCCTCTGGGAGCTGAAGTCCACGAACATCTGGGGACCCACAGGTTGAGAACCACTGACCTACGGAATCCTGGGCTTTGCAGGTTAGGGAGGCCCCTCCCTAAACTGCAAACCCCAGAATTCCATTGGATGTTGAAAGTGGAATAATAGCACTATAACAGTCTAGTGCGGAAATGGCCCATGGCATCTGTTATAAATCCTGTATGCGTGAAATCTAGGTTTATTAACCCTTTTCTCATGGTTTCTGCGCAGCTAAGTAAAAATCAGGCCTGGAATAACGTGTTATTCATGGAGCCATACGGCCACGTGTATTTTAGATGAAGAGGGAGTTGCCCTTAACATCTGTATGGTTGATTTATATGTAAGACATCCTGCAGTTGTTTTGGTTCCTTTTGAAAATCTGTGTTCATGTCCTTGCAGTACAAGCAGCGCAAACCGTATATACAGTACTCTGTTTTGACTAGAAGAAACGTTGATATTTTCACTCTCTGTTATTAAAAATGAGGATTACTCTCAGTCTCTCTGTGCACTGACCAAGAAAGACCTGAAGCTTGTTTGTGTGCTGTTTTCAGTTGAACATACTTTGGATTTGAGGACCAAGATTGTAAAGGAAAAGAAAAAGAACTTTCAATAAAGAGTCTGCAAACAAGTCTGATTTGCCTTTTTTTACTGCAAGAAAATGATAGGAGTCTCACCAGCAGCATTGTGCGTTGTAGAAGTGTGATCTGTGTTACCAGCAGGCGTACACTATTGTGAAAAACTTTTAAGCAGCCCTTAGGAATACAACAGAAGGCATACGGCCTTGGTCCAGTGGGAGAAAGGGGGCAAGCAACCAAGGAAAAGATGCCCCCCCCGGTTTGAGGGCAGCAAGGGGGTTCAGTAAAGAGACGAATCATTTTCTGCTGTAGATGTGGCTGTGTGAGCTATATTGTTTGGCAAGAACAATAACAAAAAGGAGGGGTACCAACTATAGATTTCAGTTGGCAAGTTCCAGCTACCGATATGTCCATGGTCTACTATGGTGTGGCCTTCATAGGTACTTAAGTCTGCTGCTGTCTTGGAAGGAAAGAATGCTCCTGCCCAGTATCTTTCATTTCCACTAGCTCCCAACAAACTGAAATAGGCATAGATACTGAGTTTCCATACCTACTAAATTTCACCCCCTCAGTAGTCCTTTACGCTAGATGCACCAGATCTCCTCTGATCCTGGAAGCTAAGCAGGGTCAGCCTTGGTTAGTACTTTGGTGGGAGACCGACATATACCAAATGCTGTAGGCTGTATTTCCGAGGCAAAACCACTTCTCAATAAGCCCATCAGTCCTTTTTAGCGAAAGTTCAGTGGCTTTCAGTTCACTTACGATGCATTAGTGAATACTCAAACAAGTATTTAAGGAGGATTACATCAAGCCCGTGTTTGCTCAACGCTAATCTTTCCCATTCCGGCTATTTGCAAATCTGAGACTGCGATAGTTGTCTTTGATAACAGACATCATGTGTGCCCGTGTGATGCAATTTTTGTAGGTAGGCTAAAAAAAAAATATGCTAGCATGGAAGAGCTTTGCCCTGCCCACCATGTATGAAAAATTGCTCTTCCAAGGCTTCCAGATTACAACGCTTTACGAACAATTTGGGGTTTTTTTGCACCAATCATGCAAAACTGATAGAACCCTAGCAATAAAAGACGTTTTTAAAATCCGACAACGAATCTTAAAAATCAAAAATAAAGAGGAGGAAAAACAGCAACAAAAGACGAACATGAAGCCCCTTCCACTCAACGTCGTTCCTTCTTCTCTGCAAGAGCAGAAACCCATTCAAAGCCCGGTGCTGTTTCCGCGCGTGCGCGCAAGGCCGCGCCCCCCCCGCCGGCGGAAAAGGTGTCCTTAGGACGCGAGCGGCGCGCCGCCGTCCCTCCGCCGCCGCGCTTGGCGGCTCCTCCTTTGCGACAGTGTCGCGCGCGCGCCCTCCCCTGCCCGTGCCGTCCGGCGTGCCCGCTCCGGGGAGGAGGGAGGTCACTCGTCGCCGGAGAGGGGCTCGAGGAAGAGGGGCGGCCGCAGCGCTGGGGAGCGGCCGGGTCTGGGCCTCGTCGTCGTCGTCCTCCTCGGCCGAGCGAGAGGCCAGCGGAGGGGATGTGGCGCGTGCTGGCGCGGCGCGCGGCCCAGCAGTGCGCGGCCCCGCGGCGAGGGGCGAGCGCCGAGGGGCACCACCGGCTGCGGGGCCGCGCCTGGAGCAGCGCCTCGCCCCCCGCCGCCGCCGCCGCCGCCGCCGCCTCCTGGGGGCTTCGACGCGGCGGAGCGGCGCCCAGGCCGCCGGCGCTGCTGCTGCTGCTGGCGAGGAAGGCCGGGCCTCAGGCCGCCCCCGCCCGGCACTGGTGCAGCCACCCGCCCCACCAGAAGGTGAGCAGCGGGGAGGGGCCCGGGGGGCCGGAGGAGGAGGAGGCGGAGGAGGCGGAGGAGGCGGCGGCTCCTCCAGGGCCCTTCCCGTCAGGGGTTGAAGGGAGGAGGGGGCTATGGGCCCCAGGTGGAACTCGAACCCACCGCTGGAGGTGGGGTTTGCACCCCCTTCAGTCTCGTGAGCGTTCCCCCTCAACCCTGAAAACTGGCAGGGCAGCGGGGGGTCTCCTCCTCCTCCCGCTCCTCTTTAGGGCTCTGGAATCTCCCCCGTTCCCTTCATTGTGGTGTGGTGGGAGGGGGCTTCAGCCCCGCTTCCAGGCCTCCTCGGCTGGGTTGAAAGCTATCCAGGGCTGCTGCTCCCATTACTCTTCCGGCAGTGAGTTCCACACTTTGACTGTGTGCTCAGTAACTTGACTTTAAAGGTGTCCTGCCTTCTTTTCAGCGGTTCAGCTTGAGAGCCAGACCATTATGAGAGGTGAAGAAAAATGTATGCTTACTCACTCGCTGCACGCTCTGTACATAGTTGTATTCTTCCTCTCCACCATGTTCTGTACCGCTCTTGTCACCTGTTGCTTTGAAGACCAGTGCTGATGGGCTCTGGATCTTGATGTTCATGCATTGAGCAGGGGTGTCCCCAATGGCAGAACCTCCACTGTGTGTGTTCAGGGACCCTGCAAAAGGCAGGCTGGAGAATTGTTGCTGGTTTGAAGCACAGGATACAGTGGATCTGTTATTGGGCCTGATGCTATTGATCCTCTGTCTTTTGAGTGCCCAGAGCTCACCTCCATATGAGTAACGTGTGTCTCAGGCTGAACTGAAAACGGGAGGCAGCAGGAAGGTTTCCAGGTCTTTCCAGGGAGACAGGAATTTTAGCATCTCTGTGACCACGCACGCTTTCCCTGTGACTGTGACAAGGAACCAGCCTGTGGCATCTTATAACCCGTTGTGGATTTTTGTTTTTATCTGTCATCAAATAAACTGTATTTGTGACCCTGAGCTTACGCACAATTTCTTTCTGGAAGTAGACCACAATCCTACATACGTGCTGGGCTCCACATGTGCAGTTCTGTGTCCTCCAACCACCTGTACAGCTGTCAAGTCCAGGAGGGGCCGCTGCTGCTGTCACTTACCAGCGGCAGAAGAGTAGGTGACAGTTTTTAGACCATACAGAAGCAGGTGGTCTCAGCTTGGTTTGGGAGGGAAAATGAAGGTGTGCTCTCAGATGGAGTGTACCCAGCTTTTCCTTTTCCCAGAAGCTTAAGAGCAGCTGGATCTTCATGATATGAATTGCCTTTCCCCTCTTCCCCTTCCCTCTGATAAGAAGGAGCTGCAGCAGCTCCTCCCCAGCTTAACATCTGGTGGTCATGGTGCGGGTTTGGAGAGAACGCATGGGCAAGAGACTAGTCCTCTGCACTTTGTCCAGAAAAGGACCTGTGTGTGTGTGAGCTGTGCTGACGTGCATATAAATCATAAAATCATAGAGTTGGAAGAGACCGTAATGGCCATTGAGTCCAGTCCCCTGCTATGCAGGAACAAACATTCAAAGCACAGAAGAACTCAAAACACAGAATGTCAGTCATAGTTTGTTTAACACAAGGCTTATCAGTACTGGCCTCCTCTTGCCAAATATTACTCCAGGAGATGCTCAGGAACCCTGTTTTGTTTTTGTTTTTCCACAAATCAAGGGGCTGCACTTGCTGAGAAGGAGATGAGTGCAAAGGACTTGGGAACCGAGCATCCCTGCCGCACTCATGTTGGAGAGCTGTTCTTCTTAACCACCTCTTCCTTTGTAGGTGCCTTTGCCTGCTCTTTCCCCTACGATGCAGATGGGGACTATTGCACGTTGGGAGAAGAAAGAAGGGGATAAGATCAACGAGGGAGATCTGATTGCAGAGGTATCTTGAGAATGGCATAAGTTCTTGGTCAGTAATCTTTCAGATGCATCAGTTGCACAAGCCTGTCCTGGATTTGGTTCCAGGTCACCTCCTCATGAGTGAAAGGGCATCACTACATGCTGCTTCTGTTCAGCAGTACCTGAGCAAGCCCTCAGGAATGACCTTGTAGCACTATCCTGGATGGACTGCATTCCTTCTTCACCCTCGCTATACCCACCCCTGGTCTAATGCTTCCTTGTGGCCACCTGTGGAGTTGATCCCCTCCCCCTTATTTGTTGATAGGGTCTGTCTGCCTGCATAATGTGGGCTTGGTGGGGGGAGCTCTAGTCAGTGACCTGTTTTCTTGCTGTAACAACATTGTTGTGTCTGTTTGCTTGTGAAGGTTGAGACGGACAAAGCAACTGTAGGATTTGAGAGCCTAGAAGAATGTTATCTGGCTAAGATCTTGGTCCCAGAAGGAACACGGGATGTCCCCATAGGAGCCATAATATGCATCACTGTAGACAAGTGAGTACAGCTGGGGGCATTTTTCTGGGACTCCCTTGTTTGCTTCAATTTCCTTCATTCTCACTCCCCACACCTTTGCCTAACTAATCCATTTTCTAGAATAGCCTCCCCTAACTTCCCTCTATCAAGCTTCTGTTACTTCAGGTCAGATCTCTTCTTTAAAACTTTAGCATCAGAACCTTTCCTGCATCTCTGCCTTGTCTTTTCCCTTTTCCCAGCTTCACCCTTAATTGGTGCAGAAGTCTCTAAAATAAGAGATTGAGGGATACAGATTACCTGGATGCCTTTCTCTCAGTCCCCTTAGATATGTGGAGGGGACTGTTATCCACTGGTCTGAAAGAGCCGCTCTGTGCATGAATGTAAGCATGTTCATCTCTCATTGCATTGAATGAAGCTCTAGGGCTGAGTCCTAGTTCAAATGAAACCCTCTTTCTCTTTTTTCAAAGCCAGTCTCCTGCTGTTACCGTCCAGCTTATTGTGACTGACAGCCCTCTGGGGTGGGGGGCTGCCACACTGCAAAGAACAGCAGTGCAGACAGAGTCCAGGGGTGTGTTGCTGGTGCATTCCAGTGCTGTCAGTGAGGCTGGAAAGTACATTTCAGATGGCTTCTGTTACACCGGTAGTATGTCATCTCTTTGTGTTTATGGCTCATGGCTGCTTCCTGCCCTCTCCTAGGCCTGAGCTTGTTGATGCCTTTAAGAATTACACTTTGGATGCTGCAGCCGCTGTCCCACCAGCCTCAGTGCCTCCTCCTTCTTCTCCACCACCACCTCCTCCTTCAGCAACACCCACACCAGCAGCTCAGCCCTCTGCTCAAGCTCCAGGTAGCTCCTACCCTCCCCATATGCAGGTACGGTACAGGCTTCTTATCTCTCCTTACTGCAACATTTGTGGCCATTATAGTTTATTTTTCTTTGCTTTCAGACCTCACTCTTGTCTCTGTACTGCAAAATTAAGGCAAGCTGTGACATCTATTAGCAGGAGAGCAAGGGAGCCATTTCTGCTGCCTCTAAAAGGCTATGCAAATGGGTGAATAAAATGCTCACGTTTTTGACCAGATGGCAAGTGCGGGTGGATAGGGGCAATTAAAAGGCTACCTGCTGGCCGATTTTGCTCCCTGCCAATACAGCGTACATGGACAACAGGCTGTGCTGAGCAGAGGGAGAGTACATTTCTTTGGATACCATTTGTTCAGGCAGGAATGCCCTCTGCCTCATCTCTTGCAGTGGTGATGGTGGAGGAAGAATTGACTGCTCGGTTTTGTGCCTGTAGTTTAGTTTGACCTTCAGCTTTGTTCCTTTAGCTGTGTATAAGGAAGGCAGATTAGAGTTGCAGAAGAAATGCAGGCTTTGCCTTTGGATTTATGGGGTTGTTGCTCCTGCATTTTAGGTGGTGCAATAATAAAGGCTGCATGATGCTCTCTTAATTCCCTAGATTGTTCTCCCTGCCCTTTCCCCTACAATGACAATGGGCACAGTTCAGAGATGGGAAAAGAAGGTTGGTGAAAAGCTGAGTGAAGGAGACCTGTTGGCAGAAATTGAGACCGACAAAGCTACAATAGGTGAGAAGCTTCTAAATTTTAGATGAATGAGGTATTGGAGGATGCATTGCCATTTCACGAAAAATGGCCCAAGATTCCTGTTTCCTTGGATAGCCTGGACTGATACTGCAGGAACAGAGCCTTTTTAAGACTCCATCCCATTCCACTGCCCAGTACATGTCCATATTTGTTGCAGAATGAAGCACAGGTTGGGATAGCAGGGAATCTCAGAAGCACTCACAAACCAGTGAAAAAGTGCTCCAGATTTAATTCTCCCGGTATGTGGTGAAGTTTTCATCAGTTACCTTGCCTCTGTGGGTCACCTTTCCAAATTAGTAGGCCTACTGCCTTGTGTGTAGAGTAGGATAATAAAGTCTGCAAGGATGGCCTCAGTTGTGCCTCCCTTCCCAACCATTTCTTTGTCTTCCCTCCATTTAAGGTTTTGAAGTGCAAGAAGAAGGATACTTGGCAAAGATCTTAGTGGAGGAAGGCACAAGGGATGTGCCTTTGGGAACCCCACTGTGTATTATCGTGGAGAAAGAGTCTGACATCCCTGCCTTTGCAGACTACAGAGATGCTGGAGTAGCAGATATCAAACCTCCAGCACCGCCACCGCCAGGACCTACTCCTGTATGTACAACTCCAGCGTGTGCGTGTGTGAGATGGGAAAGAAAAGAGTTGATCATCTTGAGCACAGATTCATTAAGAGTTTTGTTTCTCCTGTACAAGGAGTATTTTTCAGCTGGAAATTACTTCCTTATAAGAGAGATAAAGCATTGTTTCTGTGGCTTGCTCCCCTCTGTGGTAGCCCCTTCCAAGCTGAGGGACTACCTAGCCAGTATAGAGAGAAACAGGCTGATTCAACTGCCTGCTTGAACCTTGTTCTCAGGAGGCTGTCTGTCCATCTCTTTGTTTATATTGTGCCACTGTTTCACTGTGGGTCTCAGGGCATCTCACAGTAGAAGTTAAAACCAGATACAGTTAAAAACGGTGGATGATACCAAAGTTAAAAAGCAGTTGAATGAACATTTTAAAACCATTAATCTGAAACAGTTAAAAAGGCAGTGAAAATATTATAATGATAACACTCCCCAATTATAAGACCTTCTGCAATGCCAGTTAACAGTCAGATGCCTGAGTAAACAGAAGGCTTTGGCCTGCCAGCAGAAAAAGAGCAAAGCTGAGGGAGGAGGAGCCTGAGCTTTTGTGAGAGGGAATTCCATAGCATGGAGGCAGCCACTGAGAAGCCTTTCTTGTATGTCTTCATCAGCCTTACCTGTGATGGTGGTGGTATGAAGTGAAAAAGCCTTTCCCCAAGGATCTTAAAGCTCAAATAGACTGACATTTTTAAAAAACGTAATACTGTCTAGTCCACTTCCTGACAAGTGCGTGTTCCGTTCTGTCCTGTTGTCTGCCTCTGTGCCTCTTCTATATTAGAAGGATTCCAGGACAAGTTACTTGCGCTACCACATTTCTGCTGTGATATTGTGTTGCATACTGGGGGGGGGGCTGTACACTACACCCTGTGCTCGGTATACATCCATTGTTGCTGCAGATCCAGGCCCAGGTTAGGATAGGAACACTAGGGAATTGCCAGAAAAGCATCTGTGAGCGAAAGTCTAGTTAAAATCACTCTGCATTCATGTTGTTGTTTTTTCCAAGATGGTGGGTGCAGCTGCTCCTTCTCCACCCCAGCCAGCAGTCTCTCCCTCAGTCAGGGGTCCTCCCCATAAAGGGAGAGTAATAGCGAGCCCCTTGGCGAAGAAACTGGCAGCAGAGAAAGGAATTGATCTTTCACAGGTGAAAGGTGGGTGAATGTCCTCGGGGAGCTTTCATCATCCCATCCCCATTCGCTTGTGGGCAGCGATGTGAAACATTTTCCCTTCTGCATCTCCCCTCCAGGTACGGGACCAGATGGGCGGATAACAAAGAAGGACATTGAGTCATTTGTGCCATCTAAGGTAGCCCCGGTAAGTAAGACACAGATCTCAGCATCCTCTTACTGCAGTTGTAGTTGGATCAAAGCTGTGTAGCCCCTTGGCAAAAGGGAGCATGCATGGAGGGCTCCCCTCAAAGGTATTATCTCATCCCAGGGCTCTGTACTGGGATCTGACGTTAGCATCCAGGCTTCTGTCTTGGGACACAGGTGACATTTTCTCACATTGATCGTTGATGTGTTTTGTTCTAGAAGTCTAGAATTGGTTGCAGCCTCTCAATGTGGCATTCTTTTGGTCTTACTTCACTAGAAGCATGGTGTGAATATAGACTTCCTCTGACTCTCCAGATGTGAAATTACGTCCTGAGAAATCCACAAAGGATTTCCTTACCACCACTGCTGCTTAAGCATTTTTGAGAGTGTATCCTGGTTATACATGTAAATATATAGAAGATTGACCTGTAGGCCAAGGCTTAGATGAGGCAGGTCAAAATCCAAAGTGTGCATCTTCATTGCCATTCCCTTTGTTCTCCCTTCATGCCGGTGCTCAGATCTCCAAAACTTCCTTTACCAACTGCATCAAGGCCCTCCTGATGAAAACATTGCCTTCAGTCACATAAATGACCTGTGAATTAGTTTGATGGAGGAAGCGTAGAAATTTCAAGTTGTGTTCTCTATGTGGGAGAAAAATAAGATGATGGAAAGGCAGCAGGGTCTCAGGGCTGTTATCCTTTGCACAGAAGAAAATGGCAACCCTTTGAAACTCTTCTGTTGGAAGAAGAACAGCCTCTCCTGCCACCCTGCTCTGACTTCTTTTTCTCAATCTTTGTAACTAAAGTGCTTTCCTACATACAGGCCCGGGCAGTGGAACCAGCCTCTGCGGCTGCACCAGCTGCAGCCGTCCCCACGGGTGTCTTTACGGATATTCCGATCAGCAATATTCGCAAGGTAAGGCTTTGCCCTTTTCCCATCAGTGAGCTTGCTAAGAGCCAATAACTCATCAGGGTCTGAGCCAAAGGCTTGCTGACTCCTCTTCTTCCTTCTCCATGACTTCTAAGGTTAGGAATGACTGTGGCAGAAGCAGAGGTTCACAAAAGAGAGTTTGAATACACTTGGTTTCCAGGTACCTGGTTGGGAGTTACCATGATGTCAGAGGAGATGGTTGTTGTGATGTCATTGATGAACATGGCATAGTAGTATAAAGTAGGAAAGAACCAAGCTCTCTGCCCGGAGAAGCTTATAATTAAAATGTTCCCTGCTCCAATTAAAAACCCAAATTAGTTAGAACGTATAGTTGCGAAAAGGGAAAGCATATGTTTCACAAACCTCCTGTCAAAGCAAGCAGAGACTACAAAGTGGAGGAGGCAAGGGAAGGAAAAGAGAGCGAGGGAAGAGATAAAAGCAGCAGAGGGACAGGGTTTTGCTCCACACCCGTGCTCTGTCTTTCTATCCTGTGTATTCGTTAACCTAGCCTTCCTCAGTGTAACATCCTCCAGCAATCAAAATGTTTGATTGGATCCACTAGTGGGGCTTGTAAGGTGGTGATAATGAGCAAGAGGAGTACAGTTTCATAGGCTCTGTTCTGGTTAGTGTGAGGGTGAAGATAATAGGCCAGAGGCTTCCCAAGAGAAGTGCTGTGTTTTGAAGAGGAGTTTGAAAGACAAAAGGGAAGCATTTGAGTGACAGCTGTGTGGTGCATTTTTTTAAAAAAATGAGGGTACAACGAAGCCTTGACGCATTGTCCTGCTGTGTTTTCCTGCAGGTCATTGCCCAGCGTTTGATGCAGTCTAAGCAAACGATACCTCACTATTATCTCTCCATTGATGTAAACATGGGAGAAATATTGGTGCTAAGAAAAGAACTCAACCAGGTAACGTGCACAGTGGAGGACTGTGGTGGGCATTCAGTAAAACAGTATTGTGATCATTGTTTCACAGGTCTGGGTTTTTTCCCCTCCTGTTACAATGATTTGAGTTTTCCCTTTTACAGTTGTTATTTAAGTATGTTATGCACTGTGCCTTCTAGTCATTGATATTCCAGCACTATAGAAGTTTGCATCTATGCCTCCAGTTTCCCTCAGCTTTGCATTCCTAGCCAAGAACACATAGTATATAATTTGAGATGAGAGACTATAAGGCAAAGATGACATCCAGAGGTAATTCTGTAGTAGGGGATGTGTTTCACTCCCCTGGGAGAGCGATCTGCTATCATTAGGACAGCAGCTGGGGCAGTAGCACAATATGCCTGAAGTTAACCCCTCCCCACATTAAACTGTAGTGAAAATATTTCATTCTAAGGAGCATTCTCTGGGAGAATCGCAGTCTGTGTTCAGTTTGGAAACTGTGCTGTCCCTCACCTTTGAATTCACCTAGAAAGGAGGCTCCATTGGGGAGAGCAGTATTCCCCCTTCTTTGGCCTTCTCTGATTTGATAAGCATTTCCATTCTGTCTTGTCTTTGCAGGAAATGCCCCAGAACACGAAGCTCTCTGTCAATGACTTCATTATCAAGGCTTCAGCTCTGGCTTGTATGAAGGTGCCTGAGGCAAATTCTTCTTGGTTGGACACAGTAATTAGGCAGTAAGTCTACCATCCTAAGCTGCTCAGTACGTTTTTTGTATTAGCAAATAGCCGGCATCTGAGAGCTTGCTGGAGCTTCTGGAGAGTGTGCCAGGGACTACTATCCGATTACCTTTTTTCTTCACAGTTAAACTGAGTGGGATAGGCACTAAGGCATTGCCCTACTGTAGAGGGCAGCCAGGGCTTCAGTGTAAGAAAAACTTAACCAGGTTTTTAATTCATGTATTAATTTATTTTGCATCTTGCTTTGTTTTTATAGAGGGACACCCCTGCACCCCTTTTTCTGTCTTCTAGGAATCACGTAGTCGATGTTAGTGTTGCAGTCAGTACCACAGCAGGACTTATAACCCCAATTGTATTTAATGCACACATAAAGGGACTGGCTTCCATTAACCAAGATGTTGTAACATTGGCAGCGAAGGCCCGAGAAGGCAAACTGCAGCCACATGAATTTCAGGTAAGAAACACAGAGCAGGAGTGATTCAGGAAGCTGTGACTGTACTCTGTTTTGTCAGAGAAATTAGATAGTGGTAATGGTCAGTTAGGAAAGGTGTACCTCCCTGTGATCTTTTTCTGTTATCCAAATAATACAATGATAAGTAAAACAGCCTTAACATCTGCTGCCTTACAGGGAGGAACTTTTACAGTCTCAAATTTAGGAATGTACGGCATTAAGAATTTCTCTGCAATAATCAACCCGCCCCAAGCTTGCATTTTGGCAGTTGGTACTTCAGAGAAAAGACTAGTCCCAGCAGATAATGAGAAGGGGTAAGTTGTTTGTTTGTTTGTTTGTTTGTTTATAAAAGAAGTGTCTCCTTCAAGAGGTAAAATCCAAGGGGATTATTAAAGTAAGGAACAGTCTATAAAACACTGAAAGACTGATGATTTAACTTGCATGTTATCTTACATCCAAAAGGACCTTTCTTCCTTCAGTATTCCCAGAAAAGTAATTTGAAACACTGATGCTTAAATTCACAATCAGCTGATGCAGGGATTAGCAAACTGTAGGCTTATGAAATTTAAGGTTTTAATTTTAAAGTTTTTATTATTGTTTTTTAAAGCCTGAGTTCTTGGGATGGTAACAGCCATAGCTCACTGGTATATTGTCTTGCTTTACACACAAGAGGTGCCAAGTGCAGTCCTGGGCATTTGCAGCTGGCCTGGGAAATATTCTTCCCTGACACACTGGATTGGTGCTGCCTGCCCGTATGGACAATAACCGGGCTTGTATAGCGTAGTTTTGTGCAAATATTCCACCAGCTAGAACCAGATGGAAGATAATGGGCCAAAACTGTGCTGGCCCAAGACATTTTTTCTGATTGAATCAGATTGCTTCCTCCCCACCTGCTAGCATCAGTCCCTTAAAAAAAAACAGGTGTTGCTGTACATTTCAAATTCCCATTTATTTGCTGTTCAAGGTGTTGTATGGTAATGTCCAGCAAGTTACTTACTCTGATTGGTTTTCAAGGGTTTAAGCATCTGTGTCATTCTTTTTCTCTCCAGGTTTGACGTGGCTAGTGTGATGTCTGTTACGCTTAGCTGTGACCACCGTGTTGTAGATGGAGCAGTTGGAGCCCAGTGGCTTGCTGAGTTCAAGAAGTTCCTTGAGAAGCCAGCCACCATGCTGCTATAATCTCCTGAGGCCACTAGGACTTTGTTGGGTCGCATCACTTCATTCTAAAGAAGCTATTTATATATTTAGGGTTTAGACTTTTAAACAAATGTTCCTTTCTTTATTTTTTAAAAAATATATCTAAATATCTATATATACACACACAGAGTTGCTGGTAATTTTTATTACCAGTTGTACAAATTTAAATGTTTGCAAAAAGGCTTCCTGGAGCTAAGTACAACTATACTGTATTTTATACAGTGGATCAGTTTGGAAACTTCCCCCTCTAAATAGGCCAAAGTGTTTAAAATCTTGCAGAGGAGCTCATGCTTCCAGTCCAAGGAACAGAGTCCTAACCAGAAGTTTATCAACTCCTGTCATCTCAGAAATAAGGGAGCCAGACTGTAAAAGCAGAGAACACAAAAGCCAAGTTTTAAATCTCTAGTGGCTGGAATCTCCAGTCTAGCACAGCAAACGAATGGGTTTGCACGTTCTGTTCTCCTGTCCCTTAGACTAGCAGGCTCTCATGGAGAGTGGGCTAGAACAGCCTTCAGAATGGTTCACATTCCAGCTTACCTTGTGAATTTAGCAGCTTTTCCAACCTCATAGCCTCAGAAACCTTTTCAAGAGCACTTTATTGCAAAAAGGAAACTTCAGCCAAACCACCCAAACTCTGTGGCAAAAGTTGTATTGGAAACACTTCCGACAATATGCCCCCTTCAGTGAACTTCATAACAGCAACTCCCCCTCCCCTTTTTTTTGGCTTATAAATCTTTGATTTTTGAGAGGCTGTTTTCCCCTCCAGGTGAGTGAATGGTGCTTCAGTCCAAACAGATAACCTTTCTTCAGAGAAGTGGTAAAGTTCAGTGAAAATTAAAATGCATAAAAGCAATTACCAGCCCCAGTAGTCTGAGCTAGAAAGCTCTATGACAGCTGCTGAGACCAGGGGTTGTACAGTTGGCCCCTGTTTCGTCATTGAAATGAATGTATTGTCACAGTTTTCCTTCATTTTGAACAAGGCTTGTGTAGAAAAGAAGACCCTAGTAGATTATGACCACAGGCCCCAATAAAATGCAAGTTGCTCTTTGTTTTCCATTAAAATTAACAAAAGTTAGTTGTGACTGCTTAAGTCCCATTCATTTCAAATTAGGTGTAGATACTGTTCTTTGGGTGAGGGCCATGGTTGAATAACATCTTTGTCTTTCCCCATCCCAGCTTTGGGGAAACACCAGAATTTCTTGGGACATGTAAATAGTGTAAAAAATTTAAATTACTTGAAATGAATTTTTTTCTGCAATTGGCCCTCAGTGCATTTATGATTGCATCTGTGATAGAAAAAGATACCCTAATGGTAAACACTCTTTTGCTTTCCAAAGGACCTGTTAATTTAAAAAGGAGGATCATGGAATTGTTAAGTGACATGAGCTGGAGAGCCAAATAGGTGGCTAGATAAATAAAGATGCCCCAAATTATTCTGTATCATATGCATTGCATTCAGTATTGTCTCTTGTAAAGTTGTGCTCCCAAACCCACAAAAAAAAAAAAAAAATTCAAGAAGATTATACTGTGGACATTAAATATTTTTCTGATACCTAACTAATGTGTTTTTGATTTGGTTGCAGTTATGCTTAAATTTTACAGTCTTGGTAAGTTGCGCTTCAGATGTCCTAACTCACATCCAGACTGGCTAGATTAGACCAGGTGTGTCCATTAAAAGTTTTAAATGTATGAACCTGCATTCCCTTATCCCTGGAACATCCTTCTTTGCTAAGTGGTGAGTGAGCCTGCTTACCTATTTCAGTCTTCCAAACGTGACTGTAACCTTATCTTCTTGAGAGAATGGTAATAAGGAGAGATTTGTCACATGAGCTTTGGCTGGCCTGTTGCACTAACTCCATAGATGCTCTGAATGTTTCCCAGCTTATTTTTAGAATCCAAGTAAGCTAAAGCCTTGAAGTAAATGTGTGTGTGCACGTTTGTAATAATCCAAAATGTGAGTTAAACTTTTTTGCAAGGATTTGTTGTCCTGCTCATTGTTGTGTCAGCAGAGAACAGTTTCTGTGTCGTCTTGTTTGAGTGCTGGACCAGTGTATTTGTTGCTTGAATCTGAGAAACAATAAGTGCAATCTTCTGGCTAGGCAGTATGGAGAGTAAAATTAGATTGTCAGTTACCAGCTCCATTTGATCCCTTCTTAAATCAAAAGCTACCATGCTCTTGCAAGAGGCTGAAGCACTCTTTCAGTTGCCCCTTCCCCCCCAAAAATGAAGAGCAATAAGTTGTTGTTGTTGTGTGCCCTCAAGTAATTTCTGACAGATCAAGAGGTTTTCTTGGCAAGACTTGTTTAGAGGGAGTTTGCCATTGCTTTCCTCTGAAGCTGAGAAAGTGTGAATTGCCCAAGGTCACCCAGTCGAGTTCCATGGCTGAGACAGGATTTGAACCCAGTGTCCTGGAGTTGTAGTCCAACGGTCAAGGCACTAAACTGTGGTGGCTATCTACATTTCATAAAGCAGCACCATAAAAAGCCATAGCTTTACATCCCTTCTCTGTAGTTGAACACTGGACATAGAATGCTCTCAACAAGGCGTGTTGGAGCACAGCCTAATCCGGAAATAGTTGAAACCAACAGAACTTCATTATATCTTACTGCTTCAGTAAATGGAGGACTCAATATGTGAATTTTAATTATTACTTTATAAGATTTTTATACATTTGTCGATCTCTTGCACAGCAGAAATCGTGAGTTGAGAAAATACATATATTGTAAGCACTTGAATATGCTGGCGTTGGATTTCAGTTCTGTACTAGGGGATATATTTTATCTCCAGGCTGCAGGTTCCTGCATTTGTCCCAAGGGCAGCTAGGATTCCTGCCACACGACATAGCCAGCAGAGTTAGTATTAAGGCACACAAAATCTTCTAAGTGCTGAATAAGTAACAGGCATATATAGAGACAGTGAGAGATATCTATACACATGTATGCCACAGTATCACTTTGACTGACACACGGGCATTGTGATCAGTAGGAAACCTTTCTTCTTGTAAAATACTGCTGCTGTTGCTTCTTCGTCCACAGTCTCTGGAAGGTCGAACTGCAATCTGTATTTTTCAAGGCATTCAATCAAGACATCATCCTAAAATGGAACAGAAGATTCACTGTACATGAGAGAGAAGCAATTATTACAGGCACAGCATGCCCAGCAGAGACAGGAATTGTCTGAAGGCAAGGTAGTTAGGAGCTAAGCATGACAGACTTGCCTTGGAAACGCTTAGGTTACACTCAGAGACATGATGCACCCCTGGCAATTCAACTTTTAGTTCAATCTTCAAAGGCTGCCCGCTTGTGTCTTTCGTGATGGTGATTTCATAGGCCGGGGTACAAAATTCCTCTGGGCTCTCGGTACAGGAAATCTCTTCAATGAGACGTGTTTTAGCAGGCGGCTTGTTCATCATAAGAGGAGTGTCTCCGCTCTCCTCCTCCTCTATGATGTTTCTCAGCTGGTTGAGTGTCACTTCTGTCCAAGATGATTTTCCAAAACACTGAGTTTAAAATACTGAACATACTATGTCACAACAGAAGAAAAGTGACAGCTCCTACCTGCCCTCATAAATTAGAGTGGCTAAGAAGATAAAGAGAACCATGTTAGTGAGTACTGGGAAAGTAACTATTATAAAAAGCTGACGAGAACCCTCTCTGGGGTGAGAGCAATAGGCCCAAATTAACCCCAGTATTCAGAAGGCCTGTTACTTGATGGAAGAAGTGTTAGTTGATTAATGGTATTAAACTGTCAGTCAAATTCGTAAAGACACTGGTTCCGGAGTAAGAAACAGACTTGGTTTTTAGCTCATGTTGCAATGGGACTCCCAGGCAGCTCCCCTGGGTTAAAGAAAAGGGATGCAGCTTTTGAAATGCTGCTTGCCAGCTTCAGTTTCTATAAATACTTGTGCTGAAATCTTCCTTAGATTATTATATAGTTTTATCATCTTATTAATTTAACAAATGTTGCTGCCACAATACTTATCACAAACACAAATAAGCAGAAGAGGAATATAATGAAGCATGACCTCACAGCACAACTTTTTTTGTTAATGGCATTTGTCAGCATATCTTCTGTGTGGGATGCAACTTGCATCCCATATGGCTGTGAGAAGGTTCATCCCATGCCTGTTTCTTTCAGTCTTTAGGAGGTTACTTCTAAACAAGATCACTTACCTGTCCTTGCACTCTTTTGAGATAAAGCTTCTGGTGCCTGCTCTCCTCTCAAACTCTGCCTCATCCTTTCAGGAGTTCCTTTCAGTTTAAATTTTACAATACTGTAAGAATGGGAGAGAGTGATGTTGCAGTGTTCTTCAATATACTTAAGGGACAGACGTATCAACTGGTCCTTTTCTGCTGGGTTATTTTTTACCCTTTCAAGAACAGACGGATTGTACGCAACATCGAGGATGCTGTAGCACTCTGTAAAAATAATGAGGAAATGGGCTGTACCTGCTACAGAAGATAATTGGGCACTGTCAAATATGAGGCCTAGAAACTTGCTTTTTAAGCCAAAGAATTCAGATAGCCTGCTAGCAAGAATACATGTTATCTCTTGTTCTTTCAATAACATGTGTTGGTTTCACCTTTATCTCCCAATATCTCTTTGCAAAGGACAATATAATGGAAATAATTTTGTTATAGAGCAAACTGGACCTTTTGCTAAAAGCAAAACTGACCTGATTTATCAGACGCCTCCTCCATTTTGCCGGCTGTTAATGGTACCCTTTCAGATGGTGAGTCAGGTCTGGGAACTCTATTCCATTTGCAGATATTAACAAACAGTGTTTTTTCAGTGGTATTTTCCTGAAAGGAAAAAAAAAAGTTCAAAGCAACTTAGGGAACATAGTACTCTTCCTTTTTGACAGCTAAAGATCTCACCTCATGGAGGCAGCAACGTATAAACTAGCTGAAATGCATACATCAGCAGGAACATAAATCAATGCCAATTTGTATTTTTTTCAGAAATTAAATGTCTTCTGTTTCATCCATCTGACAGTTCCTATTGTAAATAAATATAAATACAAAGAGAAATACAGAGCTTTGTAAACCAAATGTGCAGGAGTAAATACATGCTGATTTCATTTGTGTATATCAGTGGTTCTCAACCTGTGGGTCCCCAGATGTTCATGGACTTCAGCTCCCAGAAGCCCTGAGCATTGACCATAGTGGCTGGGGCTTCTGGGAGCTGAAGTCCATGAACATCTGGGGACCCACAGGTTGAGAACCACTGGCGTATATCCTTCCCCAGTGCTATTTAAAAGTGGTGGTCCACAGGCTTGCAGCTTTCTGAATCTTAACCTGTTGGTTACCATAATCATCATCATAATCATATGGCACAAATAAGATACTGGTCTCTGGTACACTGGATATTTTTTGCAGTGTGGCTGGTGTGTCACTTTAGCTTGAGAAGGAGTGCTCTCATCAAAAGTCTGCCAAACAAAAATGGCGTCAGGCGACTGGATTTCTCCTCTCTTCTTTTTGTGCAACTACCTACCAACGTACCAAGATGTGGGCCTTCACACACAGACACGGTTCGGGGGGTGCCCAGAACTGCTTGGCCTCCTTCAGTTGCTGGCGCATGAACTGGTGGTAGTTCTCTGGACTGCTCTCCGCCATATCGTCCAGCATTGTCCAGAGCTGGGTTGCTTTTGCCAACATGTCCCCTGGGCCGCAGGGGGCCTCCATGACTGCCTTTCAAGCTGCGTCAGGCCGCTGTTGTAGCACAAAAGGCACTGCAACAGAAAGAGGAAAGTCAGAAGAAAATGTTAACCGGCAGTAAGCTAAAAATGTAACGCAGCTGCATTTAAGTTACAAAGAGAAGAGCTCAACCATGCTAAATGCCTCCACGGAAAGTTCTATGTCAAGAAAGCGGAAAATGGCGCCCGCGATTTCATTCCCATCCTCCCCTCGCTGCACTGAGTTTGGGAGACGAGGCTGCAGCTGCGCGAATTCAAAGGGCCCCCCTTCCTCCTGCGCCCCCCGCACCCGGCCATCCGACGGGACTCCGCATTGCGCGGGCCTCGCAGGGGGGCGCTTCGCGAGCGCTATTACGAGGGACGCCCGAGCGCCGGGCGGCCACCCCGGAGAGCGGGGTCTGAGCCCCTGCTTGGCCGGGCAGCCCCGCTGGGTCGCCTCGGCCGGGTCCCACGCGCTCAGCCCCAGAGCGCCCCAGGGCCAGGTGGCCCGAGGGCCCCGTGAGCTGGAAACGCCCGGAGAGCATCCAGGGGCGGCACGGGAGGGCCAAGGGTGCACTCGCCCCACGCAGGGCAACCGGGCTCGGCTCTGGGGAGGCGCCAGGGGGACTCCCGGGCATCCACCTGCCGGGCTTCGGCCCGCGCCCCGGCCCCCCTCCCAGGGCGCCCAGCGGGAGCCAAGGCGCAGGCTGCGGAAGGAGCGAGGCGCGGCGCCGCGGCCGCCCAAGCACTTTACTCGCCCGCGACCAGCGCCCGCCCCACAACTCACCCCGGCGACCCAGCGGGCGGGCCCACGCGGTCGCCATAGCGACGGCGGGAGGCGCCCCCGCCGGAAGCGGAAGCGCCCTGCCGCGACTTCCGCCGGCTCCGCTCGCCCCGTGCTTTCCGCGTTCCGAGGCCTCCGGAGCCTCCGTGGCGGCGCCTCAGCGCCCCCGGGGACTCCGGCTGGGCCTGGAAGGAGGGAGGGCGGGCGGGCGGGCGGGCGGGCGAGGAAGGGGCGCCTTCCAAGGGGCTGCTGAGGCCCCGGGTGGCCGAGGGCCGTGCGCAGGGGTGCTCCGCCCTGACCCGCGTGCTCGGGGGACCGGCCGGTGCTTACCGGCGAGGGGGAAGTCCCAGGTTTGTGCCTTGCATCTCTCTGCCTAGGCAGGCGGAAGGAGACCAGGGTGCCGCGTGCGGGCCCGTCTCCCCGCGGGCCGGTTCTGTTTTCGCAGCCGCCCCTTGAGGTGGGTCCGGCCGGGAGAGAATCACCGGGCCTGGGGGGTCGTCGTCGTCGGAGCCCCGCAGCGCGCGCGACCCCCGCACGTGGTCCCGCCGCCCCGTCCGCGTTGGGAGCCGTCGCCGCTCCTTTTGAAACAGCCAGCGTACATTTTGAGTCTCGGGATGCTCTATTGAGTGCTGCGCAGTCGGGGCATCAGATACTTGTAAAATAATTTGGTTAATCTAGGATTACAATTGCTCCATGCTGCTTGTTGTGGACGTTGATGAGAAATAGCACCACAGGCCAAGAGATATGGACAGGCCTGCAGGATTGTTAAAGGGCAGCTTAACTGGCCCTGGGCTGTGCGGAGGAGCTGGTACCCCAGGAGACTGCAAGGCAGAGGCTCTTCTCTTTGGTGGCCCTCTTTCTTTGCACCAGGCCCATGACAAAGGAGTACAAGGATTCCTGACACCTTAAAAGGTGGAAAAGATTGCGTTCTCCCAGAGTTTTTTTTTTCAGTTGCTTTAGAAAATGTGCTTTTTCAGTGCTTGTGTTGCCGCTGGATTTTGCTTTAGTTTTGAACTATTGTTTAAAGGTTTTTAGGGATGCTTTTATGTTGTATGTACTGTGTCAAGTGGTTGACAGAGTTTCGGTTGCTGAGAGGTATTATATAATAAGCACACAGAGTTATCCCAAGGAATGCTCAGTGGTAGGAAAAATAATGGGTACATCTTCATTTCTCTGCTCCTGTGTTTTATCTGTTTACGACACTTTTCTGTTGTTCAGTAGCCCAAGTTTTTAATGTGGAGAGTGAGGGAGAGATGGAGAACCAGCTTCCTAGAATTTGTGTGCATTTCTGTTATAAAAATGCCTCCTGTCCTCATAAATGAGTACTATGCACCCCAGTTCCAGAACCATGGATGAAATCTAGGAATTTAAGGATCTCTCTGAATGTGGATGCTCTTGATTGGCTCTCCTTTTCCAACCTGTATGGGTACAATATAGATTCTTGGAAGCATGAGAATTTTTATTAGTATAAAGGTTTCTTAGAGTCACTTTTGCCTGTATATTTTGTCATTTATAGACTTTCTTTTCTGAACAGAATAATTTTATATACATTTGTGGTCCCAACAGGGATGTTTTCTGGATTAGATGTTTTTCTGTAACTGTTGTTTACTACTTGCAGGGTGTTTATATCATCTCTTTTATGACTTAGGCTAAACGATGTCTCATGTCCCTTTGGGAAAAGTCCTTCTGCGAAATGTCATTCGACACACTGACGCACACAACAAGGTAGGGAACAGTGGCTATTGTCACTCAGATTGTGATGCTAATTTGGAATTTGGTATCGATCCACTAGAAACATGACATTGCTACCTTTTGAATATGTCTCTTTACATGTGTCAGATTCAAGAAGAGTCAGAAATGTGGAAAATACGGGAGATGGAAAAGCAAAGCAAAGACATATATTGGGGCAAGCAACAGAGAATACTGCCTAGAAGTTCCAGGTGGGATTTTGATATTTCAGAAAAGGATCTTTCTGCTTTGGAATGTTATTGCCTCTTCAGCCGCATGCTAGAAATTCCTGTTGATACTTTGACTCCTCTATCTCATTTAGAAACTACTTTTCCTTGAGCAAGAGCCTGCACTTATTTTAGTCAATATTGAGAAATTAAAGAGAAACTTGGCTCTTTCCTCTTTTCTTGTTCAGCTTCTTTAGCTACTTAATTCCCTGTAGTTCTTCAGGTCTATGTACATCTCTTTATTACCTTTATACCATAAGAGTAGGTGATTTTCCCCTCTTCAGTACAGTAGAAAATGGCACAACTGGAATGGCTAATTTTGTTGATTCATTTTATCAAAATTAATCCCAGCTTCTTACTTGTAGGGCAGCTAGGCCAAGAAATGGAGTGCCATGCCCATTTGTCTCTTTGAGAAGCCACATATTGGTGTGGAACAGGCCTGGTTTTGGTCTCTTCCAAGAAATTGTTTTTTAGCGGCCGTTCTTAACAGCTGGATGTATGGAATTTTATTTTCCCAACTCCCTCCGCTCTCCCCGTCTCCATTTTCCAGTGGCTCCGGCAGCTAGAGGTGGTAACGGTCCCCACCTGGCTTTCCCTGCTCCGGCATGGCTGCCAACATGTATCGCGTCAGAGATTATGTCTACTTTGAAAACTCTTCAAGTAACCCATATTTGATACGCAGAATAGAAGAACTTAATAAGTTAATTAAAAAAAAAAGGAATTTCATTTTCCCAAGACCTTTGCCCATTAACCATGCTAGCTGGGACTTTTGGGAGATAAAGTCCACAACCCATCTGCAGGACCAAAGTCTTGCAGAAAGCTTTTCCCTTACAAATGGAATTCTGTTTATCTCCACAGCAGCCGGATGCGTAGTGATGGGTTTGATGAGGAGAGCCAGCAAACCAACTGGAAGACAAGGAATTTGACCTCCATGTCAGCAGCAATGGAAGATGATCTTCGACATGCTCGATATTGGAACAAGAAGCTCTATGAATGTGAAGCTAACATGCCAGACAGGTCTGAAAGTTGTAAGATTATTTGTTTAATCACCGTTAGAGCAACCTAAGTAAATATGTTTTACTAAGGGAAAATTGGTTAGGCCTCCGCCTGAGAGAGTTTATAATCTAAATTTCAGTGCTGAGAGTGGGTTGGTGGAGAAGCCAAGAATACTAATGTAGTAACATTAGCAAGTTCAGTTGTAATTATAGCAAGTTGTTTGTTGCTGAGGCCTTTCATCTGTTTTGCTCAATACTTGTAACAGCTTTCCAGGGCTTCAGCAAGGAATCTTTCCAGCCCAACCTGGAAGTGCCATGGACTGAACCTCAAACCTTTTGCCTTAAAAGCATGTGCCTTTACCACTGAGATATGGCCCTTTTCTTAGCTATTACTTCAGTTTGAGAGGCCTGGAGTGAGAGAAATAATTCACCAGAACAGCTTTGATTTCTGGTATAATTTGAATCAGCAAAGCATGTAACAAAATGCTCTTACTCTGGGGCAATCTGACCAAGGTTACATTGTGTAGTTCTGGTGAGTGCAAAGCTCAGCTATTTTTAGCTTGTATGTTTGTGACCATGTCAAATGGGTTTGTTGTTTTCTTGCAGGTGGGGTCACAGTGGCTACAGAGAGCTGTATCCAGAAGAATTTGATACAGACAGGTAAAACAAATAGGCTTGCTCTTTTTAAACAACAAATAGGCCTTTAAAGACATTTGGCTAATCTGCAGTTTAGAATTAACTGCATGAACCTTGAAGTGGCACCTTCCTTCTATTCATCTCCTCTTTCACACAGCTTCAAGGGAATGAAGTGGTCAGAAAACAAAAGAAACTCGAAACACTCAATTGAACCCAATATAAAAGAGAAACAGAATCTTAATATGTATAATAGAATGGTTTTGGTCCCAAAACAGCTCAATTCATCTCATTTCATTCAGGAAATACCAGTATGGCCATCTTCAGGGGAAAACAATGTGAAATCTGCCAGTAGAGATTTTTTTTTTTTTAAAGTATCACTGCATTTGGAAACTCCTGCAGGCAGATTTTCAGTGTTCTCCTTGAAAAATGTCGCACAGTAATATCTTCTGACTGAAATGAATTGGGCTGTTCTTGGAATAAAAACTCATCCTTTACACATCTGGATACTCTGTCTCTCTTACATCAGCTATCAAGTGGCACCTGTTTTTGTTGCCAATATCATCCCTTCTTACAGAAGTTATACTAATCCAAGTGGGATCCCTTGCCATCAGTTGTGTTGGCTAAGGCTGGTGGAAGTTAGATCCTCACAGCGTGTGGAAGGCCACAGGTTGTCTGCCTCTGTTCCAAACTAAGCTGAATCCTGCCCATTGCATTCATATTTGCAGGAATTCTGTCTCATTGACTGTGCTGCTGGCATTTGCAGTTGAGTGGTGAAGTACACTGGGTGTTTTGAGTCCAACATCTGGAAAGCTTCATCATTCCCACTCCTGGTTTACATGATGCTTTGTTCAAACAAACCAGCACCCTTTTATGATCCTGGTGTCTTCAGAGATATGGATGCCCCAAAGAACCTCCAGTTCACACTCAGATCCTTCTGGCCTCCTTGCTGCATGTTTGTGTCTGCGTCTAGTCCTTAAAAAGTAGGATGAGGAACATGCAGTCCTCTGGACTGCGAATCCCATCATTCTTCACCAGCATACATAATTGCAAGGGATGAAGAGAGCTGCAATCCAAGCTTTCTCTGGAGGGACGTGTTTTCCATGCCAGTGTTGGAACATTCTCATTATTCTTTAATGATGTGCTCAGTGCTGTTGTCATCTTGTTTTTACAGTGACGGAGAGCAAGATGAACAGAACTCCATCAATGGCAAAAGAAAACATCAGCTCAGCACGCAGTCTTCTCTTGAGCTGCCCCCAAGGAAAAAGGCCAAAAAGTCTCACAAGAAAAAACAGAAAAAGAAATCTCACAAAAAGCGGAAGAAGAAGAAGAAACGAGAGCAGCTGAGCATGACACTGGATTCTTCCCAGGAGTCTGGGCATTCAGAGGGAGATGCTGGCACGAGGAAGCGGAGTCATCACAAGAAGGCCAAGAAGGCCTCAACGCAGGCTCCGGCTTCTTTCTCAGGGCAAGACAATGACTCTAGCAGGGCCAGCAGCTGCCCCTCCAGCAGCTCAGAGGACAATGAACTGGAGGAAAAGCAGAGGAAACAGCGGAAAAGAAGAGAAGGAAACACCATTCTTCTGTGTCAGAAAAAGGTGGCGAAAGAGCGCAGGAGAAACGCAGCAAAAGGAAGAACTGGAAAGTGGCTGCAGATGAGAATTCAGAGGATAGTTCTGATGAGGACTAGCCAGAAAAGGACCAGCTCAATGTGTGTTAATTGCTGAGAGAACAGACTTTAACCTTAAATGCTGCCCGCTTGGAACCAAGAACAGCCTGGATCAGCTGTGTAACAGCACTCTGGCCTTGGCTTCACAAAACTTGGCAGCTTGTGGGGGACATCTGTCATTGTGGTCGGAAACCAAACAGGGACTAAGATCTTCCCCACTCAGGGCTCATGTTTTCCCACCCCCAATTCTGGCCCAATAATCAGTGCACAGAACAGAGGGAACCCTTAAACTGCAAAAGTGCTGTTTGTGAAGACAGCACAAAAGGGAAAATAAAAAGCTTGGGGTTCCCTGTGACCTTTAACAAACTCCCCATCTATTTTTAAGGGTCAGGAGGTACAATCTGATTGTAATATATAATGAAGGAGCAAGAGACAGGGGTTCCTCTAGCTCTTACTGAGGTACTACCAGCCTGCCTTGGTCATATCCCCTTCTCAGTTGAGGGGTTAAGGAGATGGGTGTGGGCCAGGGATGGCTGCAGGTACAGGTCAAGTGGAGAGCTGTCCCAAGAAGCATAGCAGCCCCTTGTTAAAGGAAGTCCTACTCTGGTATGGAAGTATCAATGTAAACTGCCTCAGGTAGCCAGTATGTTGGTAGATGGAGCCACAAGAGCATCAGCTGTCAGCCATTCTTTTTGTTGAAGTGGTCATAATTTGTGTTGGAAGTGTGTGCATTCAGGCTGTGTCCATATCTGTAGTTCTTGCCATGGAAACAAACTCTTGCTTCAGTGAATTCTCTCACCAGGAAATGAGCAAGCAGGGCAGTGGGTGTGGGTTCACATTTGAAACCGTTACTTCCCTAGGACCTTCCCTCACGAAATATATTGCAAGCAAAATTTGTATCGGGAGTAACGCCTTTGAAGGATCTGTGGCATAATCCAAAGTGTGCATTGGCTTTCAAGCTGAACTCTTCCTAGTTCCCAAATGTACACACTTTGGTAGTAGGAAGGAGTGGCAGGAGACGCTGACTTGGGTCAGTGGTCCTTCAGCTTGTTGGCTTTGCTCAGGATGGCCAAAGGGCTCACTTGAGTAATAGCCTCATCTGATCTGTCCTTCTTTCAGAGGTTTATGTAATCTACAAAGTGAACGTTTGTTTAACATCCAACTCTTCTTTCCCAAACATCACAGTAGTTTTGCTTTTCAAACCAGGTTGAGACTGGTTACTTTTTGGGACATGCTGGCTTAAGCCGTAGTCCAGAAAAAAAGTATGTTTTCTAAGCTCTGCATTTTTCAAGGCTGGGTTCTTAAGTGTCTTCCCCAAACTGCAGTTCCGAGGATGCTTAGGATAGCTGTAATAACTAAACAGCTGTACAGTGGCCAGGTCTGTAAGGTAGACAGTATATTTTTCTTTCTTTTACAAAAGATTATTGCAAACATAAGGAACTAACTCAGGATAATGGGCTGGTCAGATGATGCCCTGTTGATTGCCTTTAATAACCCCGTATCATCTCCTTCTCTCAGTAACTTTTTGCAAGAGCTTTGCTTTTTGTCAGCCTTTTTGACCCCCCCCCCTTCTTGGCCCACCTCTCTTTACAAAGTTGTCTGGCATCCTAAGGAAGCATCACAGTCCAAAGATGTGAATGCCAGGATTATCGTCCCATGTTGTGTTACCAGCATATAAAACTTATTTTTGAAAAATACTTCTAGTGGGTTGCTGCAGAAGCGAAACAACTGAAATTATTTCTTAAACAAGAACTATTTTTTTTATTATGTGAAGAACACTGGCATGAATGTGTTCAGAGGATGTTCAAGAATAAACTGCACTACTTTTAGCAATCAAAGTGGGAATGTGTTAGAGCTGCATTGCTAATCTCAATACTAACTTCAGTACCATGGATCTGGTGGGCGGGGAGACTGACTTTCATTTCAAGGGAGAGCAAATTTGGCTTTGTAGCTCAGAATTGATGGAATGGATTTAACAGACAGAATATAAAATTCACTCATTTATTGGTGTTCTGGAAACTCTGGAGGAGTGGAGGAAGAGCAGAACCTCCTGTACTTGTTGCGACCCCCTCACATTTCAAGCCACCAAATCTTGAGCTGGCTTTGGAGAGCAGTATTCCCACTGAAACCCTCTGGCACAGATCTAGAAAGCACTGTCTGGTGGTGATGGTGGTACATTCCCTGTTTCCCAGACTCACTGCTACATCAGGATCAGGCCAGAATACGGGATGAGCTGTGCTGGACAGGTATTAATTCAAAACTTGCCATTAATAAAAAACACGGCTTCTATGCAGTTTAGTCTGTCCTTGAAAGAGAGATGTGCATGTACATGTTTACTTAAAAGGTTTTCCTAGTTTCAGTAGATGGGCATAAAGTGGTAAAAACTCTGAGCTGAGGAATGCCACATTCAAGTTGCACTTATATCATCAGTAACTGAAAATTTTTACCAGTATAGTTTTAAGTTGTGAGGTAACTTTCATTATAAGCATCAGTGTTCAGAGACCCAGAGGAAGGAGGCCTACATAGCGTATGGGAGCTGTAAATCAGTTAATAAAAAGGGTGAAAAAAGTTAACAACTACTTCAGCTGTGAGTTCTGATATGCTCAAACCAAAAACATTTTACTGGCAAATCACTGATAATTTTGGCATATCTTTTGCTCATTATCCTAAATTTTTTCTGTAGGATAACAGTGAGAATTCCACCTATACAGAGCCAACTTGATTATACAACTCTTGATGATTTATTGGCCAGCATGTAGTCAGCTTATTTGGCATGTCCCAGTTGAGTATCACTCAGGAAAGAACAGTTACAGACTTGTGTTAAGTGGACAGTCACCCATTTCTGCACTGAGGTAGAACTTCTGCCCAAGGAGCAGTCTCAGCAGTTGGTCTAAATACTGGCTAAGTCCATCAACTGTGCAGCCATCAGTGTGCTCCTTTCTGTACTATCTGTGCAAAGCGATTGGTGACGGACAGTGTTGTGTCTATGAAGCGGTTGACACAGTTGGCCAGGCAGCTTTCTGTTCTGGAGTCCAGCTTGGAGCCTGGTTTGTCGACACATTTATCCCAGCAGACTTCCATGAAATTATGAACCTAAAAATGTGAGGCGAAAAAAAATGTGTGTGTCATCACTAGAGTTCTTCTGGCAGAAGTCAACATTAGGAGCAGCTTTTCAACATAATGTGTGCCACCTTGATTGGCAAGTGTGCCAACGCTTCCTCTAGTTACTAGATGAAAGGGAGGTGGGGAAGGCATCTGGTGGGTGGCATCTTTAAGATTAAATGATCCATTTCAGTATGAGTATTTTGGATTTTTCTTTAGATGCATTGATAAAGAGTAAAATATTCAAGCCACACATTACTAGGAAGCAGATATCCCCCCCCCCAGATATCCTGAGAACTGTGAAGGGAACCACAATATTAAGAATCAAATCTGCTCCACAGGCAGCATGGGTTGTTTAAATAAAGCTACGTTAAGCAATAAACCAAAAGGGTCAGAAAGTACTCTAAGGGTGTGCGGCACCTGCGGAGAAGAGGCCAAAGCCTCGGGAGTACCTGAAAGGGGTGAAGAGTCTGGAAGATCGCCAGGAAAGGAAATTATTCTGGGGGAAGTGGAGTTGGGGGAAAAATTAGGACCGCCTGCTCGGAACTGTACCATCCACTCCAAGACGGCTGTAAAATGGAAGGAAGGGGAGGTTGCTGGAGGGGTTGATTTGGGGCGGGGGCTGCGGCTGGCAGCATAATGGAGGAGCTAGACTAGAGAAAGATTAGGGAGGTTCCTGTCCAAGTCCTCCACGCGGCCGTAGGGATCACTGGGTGACCTTGAGCAGGACGGCGAAGCTCCCGCCACCTCTCCCTCTGCTTGGCCTACCTCACAGGGATGTCGTCAGGCGAGCGATACGGGAGGCCCGCCTAGGTCGTCCTAGGTCCCTTGGAGGAAATACGGGAACGCTACGAAGCGCACGCCCGACCCGTAACCGTCCTTACTAATTACCGGCCACTAGCGCTAGCCCTGAAATAAGCCGGGAGGGAGGCGGCGGCGGCGGCGTAGCGCGGGAGCCCCCCTTACCTGGGCGGTGAGGCGCGCCCGCTGCTCCTCGGCCGCCACCAGGCGCTGCAGCTCCGAGACGTCGGCTTCCCGCTCCGGGTCGTCCATCGCGAAGCGCGGCCGCCCGCCCGCCCGCGGCCCAACCGGAGCTGAGGAGAAACAGGCCCCGGCACAGCCGAGCGGAGGTCGCGGGCCTCTCGGGGCTCCTCTCGGCTGGAACCGGAAGCGCCGCCGGCGAGGCCTCGTCGCCCGCCGGAAGTGCGATAGAGAGGCGGGGGAGAGCGCGCGCGCCCTTGCGGGAGGGGAGGAGGGGGCCCGGAGGAGGCGGAGGAGGCGGACTCGGAGAAGGACTGGGAGCCCCAAGATGGCGGCGGCGCTGCTGCTCCTCTCTCGGGCGGGCGGCCTGCGGAGGCCCCGCGCCGGTGAGTCTCCGCGGGGCCGAAGCTCGGCGGGAGGGAGGGAGGGATGGATGGGCGGGAGGATTGTCCGGACTCGCCTGGGCGGCGGCGGCGGCGGGGAAAGGGAGCCTCTCTTCTAGCCTGTCAGGGCGAGCGGCGGGGCGAAGGAGAGGGGCCCCCTTCCCGGCTGAGGCCCCCGTTGGCGCCGGGGGGCTCCTCTCGCCGCCCTCGCCGCCTCTTTGGGGGGCGGGTGTGCGTGCAGTCCTGTCCTCCCCCAAAATGAGGCGGGAGCCGCCGCCGCCGCCGCATCCGTCTTCCCTCCTCTGGGCCCTGGGGGAGGGCCGTCCCCCGAGGCTCCCCGGTCCCCCGCCGCTCCCTCTCCTGTCCCGTGCCCGTGCGGGCCGAGCTCCCCCGGAAAAGCGCATGCGAGCTTTGGGGGCGGCTTCTAGACGGCTCCCTCGAGCTCCTTCTTCCCGGAGCAGATTTTTGGGCGGGAGGGTCTCTTAAGCAGCAGCTTAGGTGCGCCCCCGGGCCCGCGGCTGGCCTCCCCTGCCTGTTGACGTGGATATTGGCGAACCGGGGCCCGTTGTTTGCCCCGATGGCCCGCGCGGGGCCCCCTCTGGCTCTCTGCGGGCCCCGAGGGGGAATCGGCCCTTTGAGGGGCAGGCAGGGCCGGAGCAGCGGCGGGCGGGCGGGCCGGCGGGCGCACCCCGGTCAAAGTCCCCGGTGTCCCGCGGGCGGGTTATTCTGCCGGCGGAGGCAGAAGGTTCCGCGGAGGACTGGCCTCCTCCCAGCCGCTCAGAATGCCCCGGCCCCGGCCCTGTACGCGAAATAAAGGAGGGTTTCCCATTTTTTAAGGCAGCCGAAATGAGCAGCCTCAGGCTGTTGCCTCTGCCTCATCCTAGGCTTAGCGGGGGGGTGTCACAGGCCAGGTGAGGAAGGGTTTCCCTTCTCTTTCCCTTTTGCTGCTGTGACGTCCGGGCAGGGATCCCTTGCCGCTCGCTGGGGCTGCTCGTTGCCCTTCTCAAGGTGACTCCGTCTAGAAGCAGGCTCTGAAGTTCTGGAGACAGAGGCGCTCTCTCCTCCGGCCTTGGAAAGGCTTCCTCCGTCCCTTTCCTGGGGCTCTGCTGCTGTCACATTTGTTTGGGTCTGCAGCCGCATTTTCCTTGGCTTTCCTTCTTTGTGTTTGGCTTTCCGCGTGGCATTGCCAAAAAGCTCCCATCTGGAACAAGGCACGTGTTGCTGCTTTTTGGAGCAAATGAATGGCATAGGGCAGAGCGGATAGCAGTCCTGGACGGCACTGAAAGGTGTTTCTAATAGCAAAACGCAGCTTGATTGGTATGTGTGCAAAGCAACACAGTTTCTTTCCCCTGTGTGTGGGAGTCAAATACAGAAGCACCTTTTACATTTTCCCAGTGGCAGACACAGTTGCCCTAATTGCATAAACTATTCACTGGCTTGAAAACAGGGCTGCCTCAAGGCACAGACAGCATTAATCAGGCTGGCTTTTACTGCTGTTTAGCAAACACTTTGTCACTTGCAGTTTTAGATATTGTACAGCGGACTGGCAGATCCTCCATTCTCTGGGCAGATGTAACTTTTCTGAAACATGCCACCAGCCTGACTATTGTGATTAGAGAATAAGATAGTATTACAGATCCTTGTGTGTGTGTCTCTCCTTCCAGCCTGGCAAATACAGTACAGGTATGTATGTGTCGTAGCTCCAAAAACTTTGGATTTTGGAGCATTTGGGATTCCGGAATCTGTATGAGGGATACTCAACTTAACCTTAATGTAAATCCCATTTATTTGGTAAGGTTTACTCTGGTTCAAAGTATGAATAAGATTCAGGGTTTATTTCCTTCACCCAAAGAGCTTTCATATTAGAGTCATGTTCCTTGGTAATCTTTAAGTGTTGCATTAGTGCTTTTGTTATTGTATCTGGCATAATTAAGCAGCTTATTAGAGCAGGGAGATTAACGGACCTTCTTTCTTGTGTTGAAATGCATCTATTCTGCTCACAGGTCTCCTGAGCAAGGTGATCTTGAACAGACCAGCAATTGCTTGCGCTGCATTCGAGGAACACCGTGTCCTGGCATCCAACATCCACACTTCCTCCAGGAGTTTAGGTAGGCCTTTTTCAAGTTCCTGCTGTGTATTTTGTTCCTTCTGCCTTGCCAAACAGTGATATATTTATATTTTTGCTGGAGTTGGAATAATTGTTGTTGTCTTGGCAAAGAGAAGCCTGGGGCATGCCTGGCACAGAGGCCTTTCTCTGGTCTTCTAAGTGGTAATATAATTGTGGTCTCCTGCTGGCAAATGTTTTCTCTTCATTTAGACCTGATCTTGTCCTTTCCTAAAGCCCTGCAGCGGATTAGAGCAGTATCAAAACAGGCTTTAGCTTAATAATGACAGGACTCAATTGCTACTAGATGCTTTGACTGTGAACTGCTAGACATGCTGCTAGACTTGTTGGTTTCAGGATGAGAGAGACCTTGTTGCTGAGTGAGGTTTTACTCTTGTGTTCTGTGTTGTGCTTTCCCAGAGGCAACTGCAGAATTTGAAAATAACAGTACTTGTAAACGGTATTGACTGTAGCATGTTACTTTTTGGGATAATGAGAGCATAACAACAACATTATTATAAAGAAGTGTTATTTGTTTTACTTAGTGTAACAAGTCACACTTATTCTGAAAATGTTGCTGTGGGGTGATTGTTTTGAGTGATTTTTCAGCCGTTTTCTTCTCTTTTTTTTTAGAGTACATGTTTGTAATTAGAAAACAGCAACTAAAAAGTAATGTGTTACTAATTGAGCAATCTCTAAAGTAACAAGTGAGAGTTATCTTTCAAAAAGTAGGGACTAAAGATAACTTACTTTTTAAAAAAAATCCACTTTGAGGACATCTGGCCAAGCATTGTCGAAAATGGGACTCTATATTAGATAAGTGTCTAATACCAAAGGCATATGTCCTTAAGAAGCCTCATTCTTCCTGGCCACGTGGCAGGGCTTGTGGTCTCCATGGCTGCAGAGGGTGGTTTGGAAATATGTAGAGAACATCTGAAAAGCCAGATTGGTGGAAGACAGAGTAACTGCTTGTTGTGCTCAGGATTCTCCACTTCTTGACCTTAACTCTGCTGGTACCATCCTACACACATTATGTTGTTCTCTAATCTTGACAACTGGCAACTGTCACTAACAGATCTTGATTCTTCTGCAACTAACATGAATCTAAGGTTCTGTGTTCCAGGTCAAATTACGTGCACTCATTTTATGTATGGTTTTGCTTAATTTGCATTCTTTTATTCTGAACTCAAACAATATAGTGAAGAAATGCAGCACAAAGAATTGCGTCCCTGAGAGTTGTGGGTTCAAAGCTTTGTCCTTTCCTGTACTAGGCAGCTGCCCTGTGGTGTGAAAGGGGGTTATGGTCTCCAGGGCAGAGAAAGAAGCACTGTTTGGAGATCCTGCTATGCCAGTTCATAAACAGAAGTCCACCTTGATCTCTGACCTTTTGGGGAACAATGTGGAGTTGGGCTCTTGGCTTCTAGCTACGTTGAAATAAGAGTGAGCTGCCCAAGAGTTCTGCAGTGGTTGGTGTTCATATAATGGAACTAAGGGGGGTTCTTTAGAGCAGAGGAGAGGAGTCTCAGGCCCTAGAACAGTGATTCTCAACCTGTGGGTCCCCAGATGTTTTTGGACTTCAGCTCCCAGAAGCCCTGAGCATTGACCATAGTGGCTGGGGCTTCTGGGAGCTGAAGTCCATGAACATCTGGGGACCCACAGGTTGAGAACCACTGCCCTAGAATTTAGTATCACTCTTTGGGATTCCCCCACTGGCCACATCCCTTTCCCCAGTAGCCACAACCCCTTTCCCTATGACATTGTTGTTTAGTGGTTTTCTCACTAGTAGAATGCAGCCAACTCCCCTCTCCCAAAGAATTTCTTTGCACTGGAACTCAGCCTGTGGTTTGGAAGAGGTTCCCAGCAACTCCTTTAGAGGCTCAGCAGGTTTACCTTGCCGTTTCTTGAGGTCCCACAGGATGGGGCTGCTTGCTCATTAGACCTAAGCTGTTTCAATCATGGGCTTTCTTCTAGAAAATACACTGTGCCGTGTTAGTGCCAAATGGTAATATGCCTCCCATGGGTGGTGGACTGCCAGTTTACCCTGTAAATATTAATCCTGTGAATTGTGTTAGATGTGTTTTAATTGGAATGCTCAAATACAACATGCCCAGCTTGCATGTCCAGCTTGTATGGTGCACAGCCTCAGGTGCAAATCAAGTTGGTATTGTTCCTAGTGTGTAACGATTCCTTTTGTCTGATGTTCCATGTGTTGTAGTTGTGGTACATTCCTTACTTGTGGTATCCTGAAAGCTTGTGATCTGGATCACAGTTTCTTTTCTTGGAAATCTTGTTTCTTACTTCATTTCTTTTTTAAAAAAAGCAAGTTTCTAGTCCTTATGGCTGGGGAGATATGTTTTGGCATACACAGGCCATTTGTGCAAAAGCTTCGATACTCAGGAGCCTCCTAAGGCTTCCTGCCTTTCCTTTAGAGCTCCAGTTACATTCTTCTACCAAGACTACTCTCAGCTGTCCCTCTCTTACCTGTGTGCTTACCAACCTGCTGCATCTCTGCCAAGAAAAGAGGTATGCAAATTGTTGAAAAACCCGCCAGGGGCATTACCATCAATAGGAAAAACATCACAGCCAACACGAGGCAGCAGGCTAACAGTCTTTATTGCGGGCAATAGATCAAGTAGCAGACTATTAAGTTACAGTGCAGCGAGCCATCTCCTCGCCCAGAGCAGAAAGGGGCAGGAAACAAGAAAAAGGCACAGCCTGTTCAAAAGCCGTGTTTTTAAGTATACATATTCAATAACAAGGCGTTCCCTTAACCATAACAATGTTGCGGCTACAGGCAGCAGAAGACCTTGAACACGTTTAGGTTTCACACGGGAAGCGTTCACAGAAAGCTAGACTAAACAACTACAAGCAGCTTTGCGTTCTCACCCTCTAGTGGTGGGAAAATATGAAGCCAAGAGTAACAACAGGTCCCATCATGCTTCTCAACCTGTGACACTCCCCTACTCCTTGCGAAATATTTTCAGCTACCTTGCTTTGGAGACTCCATCAACCCCAGTTTGCTAACGTGCTGACTAAATGCATTAGCAGGAAGTGGCTTGGTAAACACATCAGCCACGTTTTCTTCTGAAGACACATAGGTAAGGGACACTTTTCCTTCTTGTACATATTGTTTCACATTGTGAAATTTGATGTCAATGTGTTTTGATCGAGAAGACACCCGGTCAGACACTGCCATTTGAATGCAGGCTTGTGAATCACAACATATTTGTATTGGTAATGGCACAGACACATGCAGGTCTTGTAGCAACTGCAAGAACCAAACCAACTCAGTACAGAGCGCAGATAGGCTCACAAACTCTGCCTCTGCAGTTGATAAAGCAAGACAAGACTGTTTTTTAGCCTTCCAGTCGATTGCTACACCACTGTATTTGACAAGAAAACCAGTTGTGCTTTTGCGGTCCACAGTATCCTCAGCGAAATCACTGTCTGATGAACAGACAAGGTTTGGCATCTGACCAGGACAAATGCTTAGGCAATAATCAAGGGAACCCTTTAGGTACCTGAGTACCCTTTTCACACCCTGCCAATGATACTGGGTTGGCTTAGCACACGCTCTGCCCAGAATGTTGACACTTAAAGCAATATCAGGCCGGCTAGTACCAGCTAAGTACAAAAGGCTCCCAATGACAGACTGATATAGGTGTATATCAGGAAATAATTCCTCACAGGTATTTTTCAAAAAACCTGGCACCATTGGAGTTTGTACCGGTTTGCAGTCAGACATTTGACACAATTCTAACAATTTTACAATCTTTTGTTTCTGACACAGCAGAAACACTCTGTACTTCAATTCCAAGAAAGCTCTGTACTGGGCCTAGGTTTTTCACCTGAAACCTTTTCCCCCGCTCTTTCTCAAACACTTGCACTTGTTTTTGTGTAGCACTGACCAAGCACAGATCATCCACATATGCAAGGAGAATTTCCAAACTCTCCCCTTTCCTTCGAACATATACACAGGGATCAGCAAGGCAAGGATCTTGCAAGAACCCGCGTGCCACTAGGCGCGCTTTATATTTCACATGCCCATCAGCAGTGGGTTTCAACTTGTAGACCCATTTGCTGTCAATTGGCTTCACACCCTTGGGCAAATTACAAAGAGAATACACATCATGCTGAATAATGGAATCCATTTCATTCTGCATTGCATCCCACCAGGGTTCTGCCTGTTGCTCAGGCATTTTCACAACATCAGCAAAGCACTGAGGCTCACAGTTTACAGCGCACACACGAACTGCGAGAGACTCAGGGAAAAACGTTTAGGTGGAATGCCTTTCGTTTTTCTTTGAGACCGCCTGGGGATGGGACGATCCTGCAAAGGTTCGTCCCTGTCCTCAGCACTGCGAGACCTTTTCACTGAGCCCTCGCGTTCTCTCTCCCCTGTGCAAGACCTTCGCACATCACTTACAGCTCTTCTCCTCCACGCGCCTCTCTCCTCTTCTGTTTCAACCCTTGAGGAACTGGGAGCGGAGGCAGGGAGTGGAGCAGAGACTGAAGGCTGCAGTGGCTGAGAAGCTGGCAGACCAGCCACAGGGAGAAAAACTTCAGACGCTGCCTGAACACGTGACCAATTAGCGTGTTCCTCAAAAGAGGCATTCCTAGACACCACACAGGAATTGCCACCAGCGTAGAAACGATACCCCTTACAGTTGGGCTCATAGCCAACAAAACGCATACGCTGGGCCTTAGGCTCCCCCTTCCTTCTTTGCCCCTTGGGGATGTGCACCCAAGCAAAACTCCCAAAGACTCTCAGATGTGCAATGGAAGGTTGTTTACCAAACAAACACTCATAGGGAGTAGTATTAACCACAGAACTCCACAGCCTGTTGTGTATGTAACAGGCAGTCAGAATTGCCTCACCCCAAAAACTCAGAGGCAGATCTGCATCAAGCAGCAAACTATGCATTCGAGTCTGCAGAACTCCTGCATTCCGCTCAGCCACTCCATTCTGATGAGGAGAATAGCCGGCAGTCGCCCTGTGCACTATACCCTGTTTTTTGATCCATTGTTGCAAGTTCTCCGACAGGAATTCCATTCCTCTGTCGGTTTGAAGCTTTTGCAGGGAATAACCAAATTGCCTTTCAACCAAGGAACACCAGTTCTTGAGAACTTGACACACATCAGACTTTTGTTTCAACAAATAGCAGAAAATGAACCTGCTAAAATCGTCTACGAGAATGACGAAATATCTAGCTCCCCCTAGGGAAGGTTTACTCATAGGACCCACAATATCACAGTGTACCAACTGAAATGGGGCGCTTGGTACACGAAAACTAACTCTCGGTGCTGGGAGTTGTTTAGATTTAGCTTGCTTGCAAATAGCACAGTCAAGAAAGACATTACAAGGCTTCAAAGTACACCCTTTACAACAACCAGCAAGCCTCTTTAACACAGGAAAGCTTGCATGCGCTGCGCGCTGGTGGAGGAGATGAAGGCACTCATCATGTTGTGGGACATTGCCATACACATTACCCACAGTGTGTCGTGGCTCAAGAAAGAACAGCCTCCCTTCTCGTGTAGCCACAGCACATACCACCCCATCTTTGAGGATTTTACCTTGCTTCCCATAGAACTCAACCTTGAACCCTGACTCTGTTAGTTGCCCCACAGAAAGCAAACAGAAATCAAGAGAGGGAACAAACAAAACATTTTTCAAACCCATGTCAAGGGCAGGGACAAAAGCTACACCTTCGCCACAAACTTTAGCCTTTGTCCCATCAGCTAATGTCACAGAGGAAACACTGGCAGAATCCAAACAGTCAAATAAATCCTCAGAATTGACCAGGTGCTGGGAACAGCCGCTGTCTAGAAGCCAAACGGAATCACCTGCCTCCTCAGAGTCTGAAATAGTGTCCGCAACAGCATCTCCCACGGCAACAGCAACTCTCAGCCGTCCTCTGGCCCGACCTCCTCTGCCTCCTCTGCCACGGCCCCTGGCACCGGCGCCTGTGAAGCTTTGCTCCCCTTGCTTCAGGAGCGGGCAATCACGCTTCAGATGAGAAGCAGACCCCCAGCGAAAGCACCTTCGCACAGCGTGGGCTCTCACCAGCCCCTCCTGCCTCGCCTCAGCAGCCGGAGAACTTTTTCTCCCACCACAGGCCTCTGCAGCTGGAGCCGGCTGTGTGGGAGTCTCTGCATTCCTTGCGCGCTTTTCCTCTTCTTCCAGCAGACGAGCAGAAACCAAAGGAACGGTTAACTCCCTCTCTGGCATGGATTGAAGAGAGGACACCACCAGATTCCAGGAACTATCAAGAGAATTCAAGATGCAAAATACCTTGTCACTTTCAGGCAACACTTTGCCTCTCTCCCGAAGTGACGAAAACAGCTCCAACATCTCAGCCAAATGCTGCCTCACCGGGACACCGGGGCCAGTTTCATCCCATATAAACGGGCGCACAGGGCGTACTTGGCGGCTGCTGATTGACTCAAAAACAACTCCCGCAGCCTCGCCCAGGCCTCACGAGGGGTGGCAAGATCCCTGATATGCGTGAGCTGGTCATCCTCCACAGCCAGAAAGAGGACAGACATGGCACGCCTCGTTGCCGCTGCTATCTCCGCAGCAGTCCCCTGCAGAGTCGGGGGAGCTGTGAAAGCACCCCACAGCCCCTCAGCTTGCAAATACTTTTCCATGCGAGCTGACCATGCCAAGTAATTAGTTGCATTTAGCTTAACGAGAGGCAGGCCCCCAGGCACCACATGAGCCATCGTAAAAACACCTCAAAAAACACCTCTCAAAACCATCCTCTGCTACCATGTTGAAAAACCCGCCAGGGGCATTACCATCAATAGGAAAAACATCACAGCCAACACGAGGCAGCAGGCTAACAGTCTTTATTGCGGGCAATAGATCAAGTAGCAGACTATTAAGTTACAGCGCAGCGAGCCATCTCCTCGCCCAGAGCAGAAAGGGGCAGGAAACAAGAAAAAGGCACAGCCTGTTCAAAAGCCGTGTTTTTAAGTATACATATTCAATAACAAGGCGTTCCCTTAACCATAACAATGTTGCGGCTACAGGCAGCAGAAGACCTTGAACACGTTTAGGTTTCACACGGGAAGCGTTCACAGAAAGCTAGACTAAACAACTACAAGCAGCTTTGCGTTCTCACCCTCTAGTGGTGGGAAAATATGAAGCCAGGAGTAACAACAGGTCCCATCATGCTTCTCAACCTGTGACACAAATATCCACTGTTGAGTTCAGAATAATGCACACAAATGACTGATAAGCAAATCTGCATAAATTCCATTCATCTGCGTAATTTGGGCTCTTGATTTGGTGGCGGGGAGGGAAGAGAACTAAACCTTCATGATACCTGTGTTTCTGTAGAATCACAGATGGTTTTGCATTTTCAAAAGATTATTATTATTATTTATTGGATGGTGGTGGAAATGACTAGCTCCTTTTCGCTTGCTTCAAATTTTCCTGCATTTACAAACTTTTAAGCTGTTAAAAAGACAGTTTTTTATTCCTAGTACTGAAACAGGACAGACAGTTTGTGGAGATTAAAAGTGCTTCTTCTCTCTGTAGCTGGTTCCAAGGGAGCATCTCTGCACTGGACGAGTGAACGAGCGGTCAGTGTATTTCTGCTGGGCCTCCTGCCTGCAGCCTACCTGTATCCTGGACCAGCCATGGACTATTCGTTGGCTGCAACTCTCACTCTCCATGGCCACTGGTGAGTAAGGACTGAGGCCAGGCACCCAGCCAAGTTCAATTCATGCTATCTTTTTGGCTTAGTTCAGAGTGATAGCATGGAAAAAGTTGCTTCCTTTTGACTATGGCTCCCAGAATCCCCAACCAGCATGGCCACTAGGAATTCTTGGAGCTGTAGTCCAAAGGGAGTAGCTTTTCTAAGTGCTGTCTCAGATTAGACTATGCTTTGCAGGCCTTGCTTATCTGTGCATTTTGACCTTACAGCCCTGGAACTTTCTTTACCCCATGACTTCCTTTTTTGCTACAGGAGCCGCTCAAACATGAGAGCAAATTCCAGTTGGCAAGATGAGAACTGGGAAAGGATTAGGGAGGCTTTTGCCTTATGAGGTTCCTCATATGGAGACATGGCAAAGGCTGTAAACTATAGCTGCATGGTAATCTTCATTAAACCACAGTTTCCAGTTGCAACCAAACAGAGAAACTGTGGTTTAATTTCTGCTAAACAAATAAGGATGTGAAATCAAGTTGGGTTTAAAAAGCAGAGTTTAAACCATGGGAATTAGAAATGAATGCGGCTTCACAGTAATCACTCCTGTCTCTGAATATCGGTAGTATGGGAGGTAAAAATGGCTGTCTGACCACAAAGTCAGTTTTGAACTTCCTAGAAATATTTGACAGGCCACTGCTGGAGGCAAAATTTGCGCTAGGAGAGATCCTATTCTGATCTACATCTGACTAGCCATGTTGGCTGAGGTGATGGTTCTGGGAATTGTAGTCCCTAAAACTCTCTTTTCTGAGCTTGCTGTAATCTCACAAGCAGTTCTTTTGATATATTCAACTTCCTTGCTTTCTTTCTGTGTTTTGCAAGTGCAAGAATTTCCTTCCCGTAGTTACCAGCCATACCTGCTCTGGCTGTTTGAATTGTGTTTTATGTACCCACTCGATATATAGCTAAGCTAGACTATGTTAGGAAGATGCATGTTTGTTTGTTTAATACTCCAAGTTTCTCCCAATATTGGACACTAGGTGGCTTACAGTATAAGTTAAAAGCAACATGTGAGTATAACAGTGTATAAGACAACAGTTTTCAAAAAGGTAGGGGAATCTGAAACAGATTCTCTGATTAAAGCATCCAGGTTGACTCCTTGATTCTTTTATGGATAGTTTGTTTTTCAGTGGAATAAGTTGCCTAGGAGCATGGTTTTGTCTCCTCCTACGGAGGTTTTCGAACAGAGGCTGTGTGGCCCTCTGACAGGAATGCTTTGATGGTATATTCCTACATGGCAGAATGGAGCTGGACTCTAGGCTCTGTGATTCCAAGTATCTTAATTTTAGACCATGTAGAGTCAGTACCTGTAATTTTGAATTGAGCCCAGAAAGTAATTGTTAACCTTTGAAGTCATTGCTTCTGGTGGAGTTCCTGCCTTTGTACTACTGCGTTCCAGAACAGAGGTAGTTCCTGAAGATTCTGTGCTCTGGTGGGTCAGATTGGCTTTGGTTCTAACTGATTTGAGTTTAAGAACAGAAATGCTGGGTTCTAGCATGCTGGTGGAATATATTTCATCTTCCATGTGGGAGGCAGTCTACCTCTGATTATTGTTTGTTGGGAAAGGAGAGAAGGAGGCCTGACTGCGTCTTTGTTCTGTTGTCTTCCCATAGGCAGCTCTTTGGTTATTTTATGAACAGATAGCTAGACTTAGATAGGCTTTCATTCTGGTCCAGCATAGTGGTTCTTAAGGTCCCAGATGAATCATCTTCCCACCCAATACATTCACTCATGTTTTCTTTGATAGAGGTGCTTTTCAGAGTCACCTGGCTTTCACTCGGACAGATCTTTGCTAAGATAACACACTCCAGACTAAAGAGTGTGTGTTAGCTATAAGTCAGAGGTGGGGAAAATCATGTGGACTGCAGGTTCCTACATTGCCTAGGGCTGATGGAAGACAAAGTCCAGAGACATCCAGGGGGCCATGTGGCTTGTTTTCATTTAAGGACCTGTGAGTGGGTTACTTGGCTAAGGTCTTCTTCAGCCTTGGATTAGATGGATGTTTCTTCCAAGCTCAGAGCTTTCCCTGTTAATAACAGGGTGAGTCAGATGGCTCTTTGCCATCGTTTTACAGTCCAGCCTGCCAAGGGTAGTGAAGAAATAGTTTGGAAAACAAAAGGTTGGGGGCGGGGTGGGAGAGGGGTGAATCTGAGAGTTCCTCATTTGCTTCATACTGTTTTTCCCCCAAGTGCTAGAAAAACAGTGCCCTGGTTGCTAGATGCCTCTTGAGTTTTGCACATGAAATCTGATGCACTCTTTGAGAGTTTTTTTAAAAAAAAAAACCATGGAGAAAGTAACCATTATGGGTACTGTTCTCTGTTTCCCACCCTTGAGAGTTCTCTGTTTTTGCTGACATGTCTTCTGCTGCCACCACTGCCCAGCCCCCTGTATATTGACACCGTAAACATCAGCAACAAGACTGAGAACCTCTGGCTTAACAGAGCCCATCTTCCTTCCTTCCTTCCTTCCTTCCTTCCTTCCTTCCTTCCTTCCTTCCTTCCTTCCTTCCTTCCTTCTCCGGTGGGAGAATGAAAATTTTGTGTGTGCATGCACACTCTGAGCACAGCCACACAAGAGTGGAAAGTTTATTTCTAAGCAAGCAACTGTCACATTCGTACATATGCAACATACATTAAGCCTGTCCTCCCTTCAGAGACAATATGGAAGTTTCAAAACCCCTCCTTGAGTCCCAAGAAGTTCCTCATGCCCTTAAAAAAGAACTCTCCATCTGAATGATTGAGAAATTTCCGCACTTTCTCACAAGTTGTCATCCTATTGAATGAGTGATTGCTTTTTCTCTTGTGATCTTTTGCAAGTAGTATGTGATGTTCTCCCCAAATCTACATGTTAATGCTTTGGTTACCTGGAACTGAGCCCATAGCCCTGCTTGTGCCAGCAATTTCTATTCATGAACGTTTTAAAAAGTCTCTTTATCTCATTTCTAGTTGGCCAGCCTAAGCTCTCTGCAGCCTAACACTAAGAAAATCAGTAAAGAGTCCCATGGTATTTCTGTTATCAGGCACAGTAGGAAGTGGCTGAAATGGAACAGAGGCGATGATTTTTTGAACAAGGACAGAAAATATGTAGGGTTGCTGGTCTGCAGCTGCGATCATTTCCCACCAGTGGTTATGCTGGCTGGGGTTAGTGAGAGGTGAAGTCCATTAACGGGGAGGGACACATGTTTCCCATCTGCATCACAGAGGAAGTACTTCTGAATTGTGGGTTAGAAAGGGGAGAAGCTGAGCCACATAGAGAACCATACTAGAACACTGAGGGACCTCCGAAGATGCAGTGGTTGGCCTCCACACAAGCACACTTGAGAAGAATTGGCTGTTTTTTGTGGGGTTGAATGCTCCAACTATGTTGCTGCTCTGAAGAACAGGGATGTGAGAAGAGAGAAGAGACAGAGTCTCAGGGTACTGAACAAAATGATTCTGTTCTTCCAGTTAGCCCAACGTGTTTCAGCCCAGTAATGTTAAAGGCCACCTTCAGGAGCTGATTTAAAAAAAGAAAAGGGACAATAGGTAAACAACAAAAATTATAACAGGAGACCAGTTTGCAACGTCTATTATGCATACGTGTATCTTATGTAAAAATGCATGTAAAATGTTTGTTTTGAAAACACCTCTTAACCCAGATAAACGTAAGCAAAATAAAATATAACTTACAATGCAACTTTAAAACAGCCTGCAGGGATTCCAAATGGGGAGTTTTCTAAGCTTATGCCTAGCAACTGATAGTTTAGGAAGTAGGAGGTAGAGCATTATACTGTTCCATTTTTTTCAACATTTCTGGAGGACATCCTTATCATAGCAGGTCTAAAGCAGATGGAAAGTTAGGGGATATGTGAAAATTTGAGTTTTAAAGTACATAGGTGTAGTCTAGGTTAATATTTAGACCGTGGGAGACTAATGTGTCAGGTCTCAATACCCAGTCCATTTTTTTTAAAAAAAGCAGAGCCTTCTCATGCATGGAAAAAAGTTTCTCAGGCACCCAAAATTGCAGATCCTTGAAGGAGTGATTATGTTCCAGAAAATGGTTGTTCAAAGGGGCACTTGGTTTTCTGTTCCTGATACTGCTGAAATGTTTCCCTATATAGATTTTTAAAGGTCTAGATGTTTTTCCTATATATAAAATTTGTTGCATGGGTACATGATGGCATAAATCACATATGGAGTGATAGAAGCTGAAAATTATTTCGTGGGGTTTTTCTCATTGTGATTTGGAAAACTCTTTCATCTCAAATGTGTACCTACAGTAAATACAATGTCCACATGGGCAATGGGCTCTTGGAGCTGTTGCTGACAGAAGAATGTCAGAATGAGCATGTTGATCTCTTCTGAAATCACTCCTTGTAAATATATCGCGAGAGCTGTGAGTCTTCTTAGAGGAAATGAGAGGTTTTTCTTGGATCTGTAACTACCAACAGTTTCAACAGGTTGGCACAGACAACACACATCAATCTTTTCAAAAAAACGGGGGGGGGGATTCCAGACTGCATTTTGACTTGTGATACTATGATTGAAAAATTGCAGAGTAGTATCAGAAAGTCTTAGCACATCTTAAATGGATGCCAGGAAAATGCATTGAGCTAATTGGAAGAATAGAATCATCCCAACACCTTGAAACTTTGCCTCTTCTCTATATCCCTTCTATTGGGTATTACCAGTCCTCGTTGCTGTTTGCTGAGTAAGGTATAGTCAACATTGATTTTAGTCAATGTTTTTCTTTATGAAATTTGATTCCACCCTTGGTGGTTTAAAAAAAGGAGGAAATAATAGGTCTTGCTTGGTCTTTTTTTTATGACTGTTCTTTTAAAAGATACCTGCATAAAGGTATAGATTGATGTTTGGATTTTCAGCCTGCTTCCTGTTTTTCTTCCTTCTAGGGGCCTTGGACAAGTTGTAACTGACTATGTGCATGGAGAGACATCGATTAAACTGGCCAACACAGGCCTCTACGTGCTCTCAGCGGTCACCTTTGCTGGCCTCTGCTATTTCAACTACCACGATGTGGGCATCTGCAAGGCTGTAGCCATGCTGTGGAGCCTCTGAGGCATGACCTAACCTACCGGCAAAACGTAATGATTGTTCACTGCTGCCTCTGCTTCATTGTATTATTACTGAGTCATTGAATGAGGGAGAGATAGCCATAAAGTGTCCATGTAGCATACAGCAGAACGGCTTAGAGAAAAAAGGCATGCAGCTCCAGGTTGGCAGCTGTAGCCATCCAGCAAAATCTGGGCTTTCTCAGCAAGATAGGCATTCAGACTTGAAACAGGCTAGAATCAGGGAAGAGCTCACGATAAGCTCTGGCATCAGTTGGAGGCAAACCAATAGTGATTGTAATGGCTGCCTTTGCATATGGCTGGCCTTCCCCTTGTCAAATGGCAGCTTGGTTTCAACGGGTGCAGTACAACTGAACTTGATTTTCTATCTCACGTTTCTGGTTCTGATGTTGCAGTTAGTGATTTGTGTACATAGCATCTTGTGCAGTGCTCAGACAAATTGCAGTACAAAAGGGAAGACTTCTGTTTAATCTATGTACAATAAAGAATCTACAAAACCCTCAACTATTCGATTCAGAAATCAATTTCTTACCCTTTAAGTCCTCTTTGATACATTGTCTCTAAATAACTAACGTATTACAAACAGGACTGCAGGTTCCGTGTACTGGATTAATCAACTAGTGTTCTGGTTGATTGGTGGAACTGAGAATTAAAGACATCTTTTGATTTCACAGGCTCTTTTGGTTCTCCTGGACTGATTTAATAGAATTTTAAAAAGAAAATGGAAAAATATTAAAAGGTTATAGGTTTCACTTTAAGTTATAAAATTCTTCAACTTTCAGTATTTCAAAAAGCCATCTATATTGACATTTCAGCATTATTATTTTTTTAACTTGGTATATTTATCTTCCTCCCAAGATGGCTTCCCACTCAGCCTGATGGTGACTTCTGGAGACCTCAAAAGCTTTCTGACTTTCCAATATTTGGAAAATAAGCCTTGCCTAGTATCCATGCCTAGGTTTGAGTTGATTTTTTCTCTCTTTCTTTGGACACCTTCAAAAGTTTCAGAAAAGATGCAGTTTGCCTGTTTGTGAAAACGGGGAATGAAGATCCCATCTCTTACTGTAACATACGAAACAGTCAAGTCTTTTGTTTTCATTCTTACAAAATACAGCATTTTGTCTTAAGACCACCATGGAGCCTCAAATCCTTGATTGAAAGAAAATTACACATTCAAGTCCTTTCACCCAACATTTTCCCAGGTCCAGTAGCACAGATGCTCAAGGCTTAGTTTCCCTTTGATACTGCACAAAATGCCACATGTGTACCATGGAGACAAACTGAATCCCCTGCCTACTGTGGTTTTCCCCCAGCCAAACATTTCAAAGTCAAAGGATTAGAAACTTGCTTTAAATTTACATAAATCTACAGGTGTCTGCTGCTTTGCCTTACAAATCAGACCACACAATACTGCAGAAGCCAAAAACATACTTTTGAATGTGTTTTTATCTACTGGGTGTGTCTCAAATCCTTCCAAGACTTGCATTTCTCTTGTTTTTTATTCCACTAGTTTAACTCAACTTACCAGAGCTGACCTACTTCCTGGCTCCAAATTCTTCCCTTTTGTATCTCTCTCTCTGTGTGTGTGTGTGTAGAATACAGTAATATTGTCTTTATGTCTCATTACTGTATTCGGAAATGTGCTGTGTCTCTGCTAACTCTCATCTTTTGGAAAGTATCACCTGAAGCTTCTTTCATCTGCTGTGCGACAGAGATTCTTTGGAGGCTGTGCTGTCTTTTCTTTATGTGAGGCATAAAGTGTGAGGTTTATGTGAGGTTTAGAAGCTCTGATTAATTTTAAAACATTTATAACAACAGATAAGCAGAATTCACATTTTAAAGAGAATCAGCTAGCTATTAATAAATTCAAGTTGAAGTTGTGATTCAGTTTCTCCGTAAGAAACAGATTTGTTGTTTTTGCTAAGTGGAGTTGCATATGTGGATGTGGTTTCTTGTCCACCTGCTTTTGAAACAATTTGAATGTCTTTGAGGAGAACACCAAGTTTGTTTTACATGGCAGTTTCTTACAACATTATCTATTTCCACTTTGCCTGGGAGTTCCACTTCCTCTTATTCTTGCTTTCTGCGTTAAGAGACAATGATACATGAGTCATTAGGAATGCATCTGTTACAATAACTAATGTGTTTGAACTTGCAGGTTGGTGGCTGAAAAATATTTACCTTTAATGCCATATTTATGTCACTGTTGCTACTTTACTATTGCTGTAATGGGCTTCTCTTGCAGATAGTACTGTAACTGAAAACACACAAGGCTCTTTGATCTGGTCTGCAAGGCTGTTCAACCAAGCCTGGAAATGTTCCCAAACCATAATCCCCATACCTTTGAGCTGTGTGTTTGTGAAGAGAGGGATTCAACCTAAGACTTTTTTCTTTTGGTTTGTCTCCAGTGAAAATATTTTAGGTTTGGAAAGGACGATACGTGTTAGCTTGGAACTTACAGTACTGACCTCTATGGGTAGCTGATCTGATTTGTAAATAGCATGTTCCTCTATATCCACACTGGTTAATTAATTATCAGGGTGATGAAAGGGAAGCAAGTATCAATACACAAACAAGGCACCATCTTTAAAAATGTACAACAATTGAAGGAACTTTAATCTGTGTTTCCAATGCATTTTGTTAAGACTTTCAGGACACTGGAATAAGTTGTGTTAAAAATACTTGGAACATTTTATTAAATTGCTTCAGTATCCCTATTGATAAACAAGCACACCTAAACGTAAAATAAAGAGGTTTTATAATCATATGATTCTTTACATATGATTCGTTTTGCCTTTTTTTTTATTTGATTGGGAAAGATGTTAAAGTGGCTGTTCCATCATTAATTCAGCCTTCATGATTTACTACAGTTTGTAACCAGGATCATTTATTTGTTTGGAGAGAATGAGGAATGATACATTTCTGTGGTTTGGTCCACTTCATCCATTGCTTTCTTTACGATCAGTTTTGTGACATTGTTGTTATCCCTCTCAAAGGCAAGGAAGTAACCTTTTTCCAGGGCAGACTCAAACCTGAAGAACTGACTGCCACCTTCAGAAAATGACATTTTGTTGAAGATCATATCACTGGTTTGTCCATCAATGCGTTTTGGAATATCTCCTTCCTGAAACAGAAAGATATATGGTAGATAATATATGAAAAGAGCAAGAATGACTGAACTGGAGCCAGAAACACGGCCCCAGTGGGCCATTAACCTGGGGAGGGCCAAGACAGGACATGCTCTACACACAGTGGTTCTCAACCTGTGGGTCCCCAGATGTTTTTGGACTTCAGCTCCCAGAAGCCCTGAGCATTGACCATAGTGGCTGGGGCTTCTGGGAGCTGAAGTCCACAAACATCTGGGGACCCACAGGTTGAGAACCACTGCTCTACAGCCTAGAGAAATCCTGTGACTTTAATTAAAAGGCTAGCTTGCTGTATTCATGGCAATTAGGAAGGGTTCTTAATGCGCAAATAAAGCCTACGCCTCAGTAATTTAGCTTGTCATGGGGGAAAAATCAGTTTGGACTACCCACTGATACATATTTGCATGCAAATAAATGTGCTCATCAAGCACAGGAGGAATTTGCTAAGATCACATAAGTGACTTCTCTGAGTGAATCCACAAGGCAAAACTGTATTTTCTTCCTCAAGCGTGAAACTGTCTTGGCCACTTCTCATTCTATAAGCGTAACTGTTGCGAACAATGGCTGCTGGATTTCTGTTGGGAGGCAGTGAAGCAGAAGGCTCCACTAGCTTAATGCTCCAGGACTGTGGAGAGGAGTGATCCAGCTAGAGTTTGCCCCATCTTCAGGGATTACTGGGTTACGATCTAGAGATTCTTGGGGAAGGTAGGAAAAGCACCACATAAGTCATAGTTCAGAACTGAAACGACAATCATAAATCATGCTGCAGTATTACATCTGAACTAACCCATGTGTGTTATGAGCACATATATGGGTGCCCTTGGAACTACTTGATACTATTTAATTTATTTTACTTTCACTGCATTTCACCCCACTTTTCCAAATGTATTCAAGCTGCATTTCAAGCTGTGAACAAACTAGAGCAGAACATGATTGTAGAACAATATCTCTTATCAGAGATTACTCTTTTGTAAAAGTATCACTGATATTCATGCATCAGGTGTTTATAATAGTTCTTTTTATGTTTGTGGTGTGCAATTGATGTGTGGCATACCTTAAATTCCACCCTCATTTTGTTGCTATCACTTTTCACAACACACATGTAGTAAGGTTTGCTGTTCCATTCAGTGGTGAAGGCCACCGGCAGTCCTCTTGGCATAGAGCCTTCATAGATGTGGATGTTGAATGTGATTCCAGGCGCTGCACAGAAAGAGCATGGGGTCAGCCCTCACTTAAAAGCCTCTAGTAGCAGCTACCTGAATTTGGCTCCCACAACTGCAGCACTTTCCTTGAGGTTTGCTACCTATCATATACAGCCCTTCCTTTCATCTATAACCAACCGCCCCATCCTGTGTACGGTGGATTTCACATCTCCATGTATGCTAGATTTCATCCCTTAGGCTGAAAGATTCTGAATTTCTGCATGAAAACTTTTCAAAATATATAGATGAGCATCAGATACAAAACAAAAGCTTTGACAAGCGTTTGCAGGCGTGTTGCCTTTATGGTATTAGATGACAGATTTCACAGTGCGTACTAGGACAGGCATTCCACACTTCTGTAAGACAAACAGTGGCTCCTTCTTTGAAGAAAGCTATACAGATGGAATTGGGGTGGAATTCAGATTACTGAATAAGCAATTTTTTTTAATTAACCTGATTCTTGACCTCTTATGTTTGAAATTGTGCTTTGTACTTTAGCAAATAGGAGTGTGGTTTCAGGGATTGTGAATGCCTTTATCTGAAGAACAGCCAACCCTGATAGCTTGCTTTTCATGTTGTTGTTTTTTTTAAACAATCTGGGTTTCCATGGAGATTCAAGAGATGCTGTAGAACAGCAATTCTTAGCCTGTGGTCCACAGACCCTGGGAGAACATGCAGTGTTCTCACAGGGAGCCCACAAAGGCTTGAAGAAACATGACCTTTTAGAGTTAAAAAAAAGAAAGACAAATTTGTGTGGAATCATTCCAATACAAATATAATAGGGGTGTGTGCCTTAACTTATTTTCTCTTCTCTCCAAGTTTGATGATGGAATAGAAAGGCATGTTCATCAGATTTGCAGATGGAGGTTTTGGAGGAGTAGCTAATACTCCAGAGGACAGGATGAGAAATCAAAATGACTTGAGAGACTGGAGAACTGGGCCAAGACCAACAAAATGAACCTATGTACATCTAGGCAGGAAAAATGAAATCCACAAATGCGGGCTGACTGACACCTGGTATTCATTGGTGGTCTCCCACTCAAGTATTAACCAGGGCTGACCGTGTTACTCTTACTCAGGGCCTTTCTGCCCTATACTGTTCTAGTGCTGTTATTCCACTTTCTTTTTTTTAAAATAATTTTATTAAGTTTCACAAATAAAACACATCATCTTAAATTGTACTTTTACATGCAGTGTTTTTGTTCTTCCACTCTGATCTATTTTTCATTTTCTGACTGCCTACTCACATATAAAAATTATGCCTCACAATTCTATGTTCATCTTACTTGATCTTGCATTTCTCTCATCCACTCCTGTTATGTTACAGTTATTCCTCTTTAAGTTCAACCATAATTTAGACATTTTCATTTGGCAGTTTCCAGCAATTACCCATTACAATTTGCCATTCTGCTTTTATCTGATCATCCGATTTCCTCTTTAATCTTTGTGAGACAATATCCGTGTTTCTATTCTCAATAAATCTCACCCACCATTGTTCAATTGTGGGTATTTGCTGAGACTTCCACATTTTGGCATATTCAATCCGAGCTGTCGTTATCATGTACAATATTAATCTCCAATGTCTCTTAATGCTAGTATTCTCCAGAACATTTATCATGTTTAACAAATAGAATTCACGTTTTTTTTACCAATTGAACCTTCAGTATTTCACACATCTTTTTATATATTTCACTCCAGTATTTCTTTGCCTTGGGACATGTCCACCACATATGAAATATTGTTCCCACATCTTTCTGCCATTTCCAACACATTCTCGTACCTGTACTGTAAATCTTTTTTAACTTATCTGGTGTCATGTACCATCTATGAAACAATTTAAAATAGTTCTCTTTAAGATTCTGAGCCATTATAAATTTTTGTGTTCTTCTCCAACTCTGTTCCCATTCATCTAACTGGACTGAATGTCCAATATTCTGTGCCCACAAAATTATTGCAGATTTCACTGTCTCCTCTTGTCTCTCCTATATTAACATTTCTTGATATATATGGGCTAACAAATGCGGTGGATTGTCAAAGATCCATTTAATCACTCCTGTCCTTTGTTTGGATTCTATTCCACAAGTTTTCAAATCCATCTGGAATCTCTCATTTAGCTGCCTGTACAGAAACCAGCTCAATGATACTCCTTCCTGTTCCAATTTTTCTCTTGGTTTAATCTTATGACCATTTGTCATTGTTTTCTCTAATATGTCTTCATATCCCAACCATTTCTCTGTTTCCTTCCATCTTCCAAAGAAAGCTTCTTGAGGGGATACCCACATGGGTAACTGCCTTATGTTTTTACTCTTATATTCATTCCATTTATTCCACTTTCAACCTCCTGTGGAATCCTGCGGTTTGTAGTTTCCTGAGACCAAAGAGCTTTCCGGCTAAGGATTCTCAAGGCTCCTCTCTAAACTGCAAACCCCAGGATTCCAAAGGAGGTTGAAAGTGGAATAATAGCACTAGAACCATGTAGGACACAAAGGCCCCTAATTACAAAACTATCAACTGCTGTATAAACTAATCTTATAGCCCTATAACTTTATAATGTTGCTTTCTGATCTATCCTTGGTGAGGGAGATAAAAAAATTACTATTTTGTTCTAAACAGGTTTCCCCAATGCATGAAACAGTGGGAATTTGGGGTTAGGATAGATAACATATATTTCAAGGAGGTGAAACAGATACTGTACCATTTTGCATTGCTTGGTCTGTCATGAGCTGAAATACTGCCTTGTAGTCTTCATGTTCATCTGGTCGTGCTATGAGGACAAAATTATCTCTGTTTCGGAGGATTTGGGTTCTTTCACATTTTCCAGATTTTTTCCAGCTGTCACATTCTAGATCTTTGAACAAATGTTAAACATGAAGTCACCTAAAACTGTAGATTTTCTCTTCAAAAATATAACTGCAAAATGTTTGAAACCACCTGAAGGAATTCAGCAACAAAAGAGAACTGTTGCATTTCTCCTTACCTTTCCAGTAAAAATAGTGTGTAAAGCATCTAATAAATCTAATGAAACCAAACTGAATAACAATACAATTAAAACAATCACAATAATATGTATATAATGTCTGAACTGTGTTTATGCCTCCTTTCTTTGGCAATTTTTTGACAAACTTCGTTACATGGTTTTTCTTCATTTTCCTCTGCCTTTTCATTATAGAATGCTGCATTCCAAGGTGATGTGGAAATAGCTTTGGTGTTTAAGCTTGGCCATGCCTGCCTATGTAAATTTTTAAAAGCCATATATTACCAGGACATTGCCATGCTTGCTATGTGGTATTCTGTTTTGGTGTGGGGAGCTGCATGGTTTTATTTACATAAGTACTTGAAGTTGCAGATGTAAACTGGCAATGAAAAGTGTCACCAGAGTACTTAAAAAGCTGTGCCACTACTGAGTAGATGACAAAATACCCTATGAAACTGCAATTTTGATACAAAAACTGAACACCATAAATATCTAGTTACTACTGTATTACTGTATTTTGTCAAGAATGTCAAGTAATTAGGATACACAACAATCAGTAGCAGAGAGTTGTTCATGCTTACCTTTGTCCTCTTTATTCCAGCCAAACCATGCACAGAGGAGGGAAAAAAGGACAAAAAAAGTTAGAATTCTACATCCAGACCGGTGATCACTTGCTTGCTAGCTTCATTCTGCTCACTGAATTAGACAGAGTCCATTTCTTTAGCACTCCCTCATCATCATAGACTAGAGCAGAAATAGTGCCATTAACTGGAAATGTTTGCTTTTCTGCAGATTTTTTTTAAATTCTAGTCCTCTTGCTTTCAAAGGTAGGAAAATAATATGAACCAAAGCCACAAAGAAATAGAATCTCCTCATTCTATAGCACTCCCCAGCTTTCTCTTCTTCTGTGGCATTAGACCATCTGGCTGATGCAGCCCAGTTTTGTTTTGTCACCTGCAATCCTTTAATCAGACTCCAGGCATGGAGCTAAGAACTTTACCCACACCAAGAGAGAATGTAATTCCAAAATACTATGTTGCCCAGAGGATGGGTTTCTCTGGAAATGCTAGCCCCAGTCCAGCTAAGAGTAATGAGTTATTTAAAACTCTGGCATTCTTCACTTGCAGCAGAAAAACATTTCATATTTCCTAAGCAACAACATTAATTACTGTGGGACTAGCATGGGAATTTTAGACCTCAGATCTACTCAAGGCTACATCAAATGTTAAAAACCTGAAGCATCAGTATCATGAAGATGCAAAGGAGCCTTGAGACTGTTTCTAGTCCTCTGCACCTGAAAAGTTCATCTTGCCAATATGACAGGAGAAAGTATAAGTCCCAAAATTCCCCACTCATCCAAATAAGCCAGAAAAGAATTACCTTCTGAAAAAAAGAGGATTCCTTCATCAAAAAGCACTGGATACATGCAAACTATGTCAGAAGTCATCTCTGCTCCTTAAAAAGGGGGTGGTGAAGAAAAAGTGATAAACATGTTAGGAACGGATACCCTATTTCTCCAAATATGTACCAAAATATAGGCCACTTCTCTTTTTCATGCTCAGATTCTTAAGAATGCTCATGGCAAAACTGGTAAGAGGAACAGCAGGAATTAGTATCACGTCTGTCAAACTAATGAAAGATTTCCCCTTCCCATTGCTGCATGGGTTTCAAATTACACATCTCTATTGAGTAAATTAACTTAAAATAGACGAACCTCTGCAAAACCCATAGAGATGTGTTTCGGAGAGTCTCAGAGAAAGAAGACAGATGTGTCTATAAATTAATACTACAAATCAGAAGAAAAGGTTGACAGGTGGTAATGATGATGGTGATGATTTTTGCAGTATCCCAGTTCAGGACTGTTGCAAATGCCACTTTCTGATTGTCGTATATCATGACAGTGGCTTCCCCTGCTCCCACATAGCTGCTGTACCCTCTGGACAAGGAAGGAGGAATCTGCAACCCTCTAGATTGTACTGTAACTCCCAACATTCCTGACTTGGGGTGAATGAGACTTGACGTTCAACATCATTTTCAAGGGCAAGTGGCCTTGAGCAAGAAGACAATAAACAGAACTGCTACCTAGAAGAATAACTTGCATCATCTGACAGTGCCAAAGGCCGAAATGCTATGTTTGTGAATGATATGGCCAGTGCTGAGGCTGGTCTTGGGGTCTTCAATGACAGCCGATGTGGACAATTTTAGCGGAATATAGCTTTCCCAGTACAAAGATAAAGGCTTTCTCAGTTTGTTGTCTGAAAAATAGCCAAACTGTCACCCTCCAAATACTTTGGACTCGTGTGTGTGTGTGTGTGTGTGTATGTACCTTCACATCACTTGTTAATTTAGAGAAACACAGAGTTCCCATAGAGCTGTTGGTGATGACATCTGGGGCAGACAGGAACTGTAGTTTGGCCAAGGACTGAGGTCTGTTGGAGGGTCCTCTTCTATTTCCCACCAGTAGGAAGGTGTGGGAGAGAGAGTGGGGTTTTTTTGGGGGGGGGGTGGCCTGTCAGCTGTGGAACACCCTCCACTTAAAGACTGATGCTGATCTTGGCCTTAATGCTGGCTTCACTCCGCTGCCAACTCAAAAGACAGCTTTTGGGCAAAACCTTGTGGGTCTAACACTTTTGCACAAAATATGTACAAGGATATGTTTTTTTCCCCTGCCATTCTAAATTGTTTTGAATGTTTTAATGTATAGTAATAATGGGAGATTTCAACTACCCGGATATATGTTCGCAGTCAAACTCTGCAAAGGCAGCAAGGTCCAGCAAGCTTCTTGCTTGTCTTGCAGACAATTTCATGGTCCAGAAGGTGGAAGAGGCGACAAGGGGATCAAATATTCTGGATCTGATCCTGACCAACAGGGAAGACCTTGTTAATGACGGAGAACTGGTTGGATCTTTAGGAGAGAGTGACCATGCCCTATTAGAATTTGGCATTCAGTGGGGAAGAGAAGGCAAGTGTAGCCTGGCACTCGTCTTGGATTTTAAAAAAGCAGACTTCTGTAAACTGAAGGAGCTGCTGGCTGAAATCCCGTGGTCAAGAATAGCCAATGAGAAAGGAGTTCAGGATGCATGGGAGTTCTTTAAAAGGGAGATACTGAAGGCACAGGCTAAAACTGTGCCATTAAGGAGGAAAAATGGAAGGCATCTGAACAAACCGGAATGGTTGACTAAAGAGCTCTCAGCTGAGCTCAGTGTTAAGAAAAACATGTATAGGAAATGGAAGAAGGGGAAATCACCAAAGAAGATTACAAGCAAGTAGCCAGGAGATGTAGGGAGAAGGTCAGAAAGGCTAAAGCACAGAACGAACTTAGGCTGGCCAGAGACATTAAAAACAATAAAAAGGGCTTTTTTAAATATGTCCGAAGCAAAAGGAAAAAGAAGGAGACAACAGGGTCACTGCACAGGGAAGATGGTGAATTAATAACAGGAGGAAGAGAAAGGCAGAACTCCTCAACACCTTCTTCGCCTCAGTTTTTTCCCAAAAGGATAAAACACTCAACCTGGTGGTTGGGGAGCAGGTGAGGAAATGGGGGAAATGCAGCACAGAATAGGTAGAGAGGTGGTACAGGAATACCTGGCCACACTGGATGAATTCAAGTCTCCAGGGCCAGATGAATTGCATCCTAGGATTTTAAAAGAACTAGCAGAGGTCATTGCGGAACCTCTTGCTATAATCTTTGAAAACTCTTGGCGGACAGGAGAAGTTCCGGCAGACTTCAGGTGGGCAAATGTTGTCCCCATCTTCAAGAGGGGAAAAAACGAGGACCCAAATAATTACCGCCCAGTCAGCCTGACATCAGTACCTGGAAAGATCCTGGAGCAGATCATCAAACAGTCAGTTTCTAATCACTTAGAAAACAATGCCGTAATTACAAAAAGTCAACATGGATTTCTCAAAAATAAGTCATGCCAGACTAATCTTATCTCTTTTTATGATAGAGTTACTTGCTTGATAGATGAAGGGAATGCCGTGGACATTGTATATCTTGATTTCAGTAAGGCCTTTGACAAAGTTCCCCACGACATTCTTGCAATGAAGCTGGTAAAATGCGGGCTGGACAGGGCTACTGTTAGTTGGATTTGTAATTGGTTGACCGACCGAACCCAAAGGTGATCACGAATGGCTGCTTTTCATCCTGAAGAGAAGTGACTAGCGGGGTGCCACAGGGTTCTGTCCTGGGCCCGGTGCTGTTCAATATCTTCACTAATGACTTGGATGAAGGAATAGATCAAATTTGCAGACGACACCAAATTGGGAGGGGTTGCTAATACGCCTGATGACAGGATCAAAATTCAAAATGACCTGGATAGACTGGAGAGCTGGGCCAAAGCTAACAAAATGAACTTCAACAGAGAGAAATGTAAGGTCCTACACTTAGGCAGAAAAAATGGTATGCAGAAATATAGGATGGGGGACATGTGGCTGGCTAACAGTACGTGTGAAAGGGATCTAGGAGTCTTCATAGACCACAAGCTGAACATGAGTCAGCAGTGTGATGCGGCAGCCAAGAAAGCCAATGCAATTCTCGGCTGCATCAATAGGAGTATGGTGTCTAGATCGAGGGAAGTACTGGTACCACTCTACTCTCCTTTGGTTAGACCTCATCTTGAATGCTGTGTCCAGTTCTGGGCACCCCAATTCAAGAAGGACATGGTCAAGCTGGAACGGGTCCAGAGGAGGGCAACCAAAATGGTGAGGGGCCTGGAAGCCATGCCCTATGAGGACAGACTTAGAGAGCTGGGTATGTTTAGTCTGCAGAAGAGAAGGTTGAGAGGGGACACGATAGCCATGTTTAAATATTTGAAGGGATGCCATGTAGAGGAAGGAGAGGGCTTGTTTTCTACTGCTCCAGAGACCAGGACAAGGAGCAATGGATACAAGCTGCAGGAGGGGAGATTCCACCTGAACCTCAGGAGGAATTTCCTGACGGTCAGGGCTGTCTGGCAGTGGAATGTGCTGCCACGGAGTGTGGTGGAGTCTTCTTCGTTGGAGGTTTTTAAGCGGAGGCTGGATGGCCACTTGTCGGGAGTGCTTTGAGGGTTTTCCTGCATGGCAGGGAGTTGGACTGGATGGCCCTTGTGGTCTCTTCCAACTCTACGATTCTATGTAGTTTTAGATACTTACTTTATTCATTTCAATTTGAAATTCTGAACTGTCTAAAGCACTGGTTTTATTTGTACTGCCACCCTGAGATCTTGCAATGTAGGGTACAGCATAAATATTTTAATAAACATTAGAAGACTATATTTTAAAATAATCCCAAACATTTGAACAGACCAGGAGTGTTTGTTCTTGGGTGCTGTCAGTGCGCTCAAAGCTGCCCTGAACGGAAATTGCAAGACAGTCTCTGCACAGACAGTAAGAATTTCTGCTTACTGAGTATAACCACAAATCTCCTGGAATGAGGGTTCCCCCAGAAATGTGGTCTCTTATGCAATCAATGTGCACGTGTGACTTGTGGCTTGGCGGATGCCCATCTACCTTAACTCAGCATGGCATTTCTGTTCTGAGAAATCCTATTTTATTCCAGGAGCTCATGTGGGCATAACAAGAAGGCAAAAAGGATGTCAAGGCTACATCTTTCTCACGGAAACGATGCCTCAAATCTTTCTGGTTCTCTGCCACAGTCCACTTAGCTTGTTTATTGCGGCATCACTTGCTCAGACATGACACTTTCCTGGTATATATCACCAAGGGATTTGTTCTTTGTTGACCATCAATACTTTTGATGCCATAAACGGGCCCCTCCCTTGGTCTTTTGCTTAAGTTGAGTTCTTCCTTACCACTCCCTCCCGCTCCCTGCAGGCGGGACAATGGCGCCCCTTGGACCCGCGAGGCAGAGCTTGGAGCAAACAATCTTGAAAAAGCCTCCTCTAACTTCAATGATCGCGCGCTTTCCTTTCAGAAATTAGCCAGAAGACTTCCAGCACTTAGACGCAGAGCATTTATTATTAAGCTAGATGATTCATATTCCTATTAAGAGCGAGTACTTACAAATACTGAATGATTGTAATAAAAATAATTAAAACAACAAAACAAACCATGGCATTCACAGGACTATATCCATGTTTAGTCCCGACTAAGCATGGACCCATAGAGTGGCTTGCTTTCCCTGAATCTACTCTGGCTGGAACTAAAACTGGATTTAGCCCCCCCCTTTTTAAATCGGCGTTAAAAACCGGAGACCTTTTCTCACAAGACTTGCGCTTCTTTCTTTTGCAGCCCCGCCCCTTGGTTCACGGCCCCGCATGTATGCATGTATACATGTATGCATGTATGCCCGGGCAGGGTCTCATAGCAACCGGGCAAGTCTGCCGGGGCGCCCCGGGATCCCCCGGCGCGCCCTCTCCCCTCGCCCTCCCCGCCCCGCCGGCCCGGGGACCCTTACCTGCCTCCCGGCAGCCGCCGCAGCAGCAGAGGCGGAGAGCAGCGGGGCCCGCGGAGCGCCTGAGGAAGTGCCGGCGGCGGGGCGGCCGCCCAGGGGCAGGCGCGGAAGGACGCAGCCTCGCCGACTGCCCCGCGCCTCGCTCCGGGAAGCCAGCCCGTGGGCGCGCGCTCCCTGGCGGCGCCGCGGGCGGCGTGCCGGCGGAGGGCCGCGGCGGCCGAGGGAGGGGGCCGCGCCTCGGGGCTCGCCCTCCCTGCGAAGGAGGCGCCCGCGCGCGCCCTCCGAGGGCAGGGTCTGGCCCGGCCCCGGGCGCCACGGGGGGGGCGCCAGGGAGTTTTAGCTGCTTTGTTGCTGCAGTTCCTCCCTTGCACGGCGGGTTGGCCCGCGTGGATTTTTAAGCGGGGAGGGGGAGCTTTGCCGAGTGGAGCCTTGCGTGCAGAAGGTCTGGTCCCGGGCATTTCCCAAGCACGTGTGGAAAGACGACTGGCGCCGCCCCGGGAGCGCTGCTGCCAGCAGGTGCCAGCGAGGCGGGGTGACCCCACAAGGCGAGTCCGTGCTTGGGCGCTTTCCTGGGGGTTTCTCCCTCTCCCCACCCCCGCTCTTCATTCTATTTTAGCTGTCGTGATGTTTTAGGGAAGTGAGATACAAATGTTTGTGATGCAGAAAGGGCAACCTTTGCTCGGCTGATGGCCACGCAGACGGGGTGGGAGCGCTTTCCTGGGCTGTAACTTAGATGACCAGATCGCCTGGAAGGCTCGGGGGCCTTGGCGCGCCCTTCTCGGCCCCTGTGGGAGAGGAAGTCGCCGGGCCTAATTTCTTACTAGGATGGAGCTGGTGCTCGCCTAGCAGCCCCATTCATTCCCTGGCCAAGAAGGACGAGGCCCTCCACTCTCTACAGAAGATGCGTCCGTGCTCAAGTATACATGACATTGGTTCTGCAGCTGAGTGATGAAAAAACTTCTGGCAGGAGCTCTTTGAGACCGAGCCATGCGCCAACCTGCCCTAACAGATCTTTTAAACCTTTTGTGATTGTTTAGTAGTAGTGGTGGCGGTAGTGGATATTATTATTATTATTATTATTATTATTATTATTACTGCTACTACTAGTCTCTGCAAACTATTGACATAGCTATCTGATTTCCTTTATGCCAAGGTAGCCACCACAAAGGTGTCACACAAAGTTGGAGTGTTAGTATGCACCAGAGTCAGCAGTGGAAACACCCGATCTCTCCCTCTTTGAATTAGGAAAATTAGAATCTTTCTTCCCTGTTTTTTTTATCCTTAATGTGTTACAGAAATAGGATATTTCTTTAGTTTCCAGTGCTGCCCACACTTTTTAAAATTCACATAGCTCTTTATCTTTAGATGCTAAGACAGTACAGAGGCAAACAGTTAATTAGGATTTACATTTAATCAGTACAAGCATTCAGAAACCATAGATACCTATGCAAAACAGGAAAGTGGTGAATTGTTACATTAAAAGTGTTACTATTAATGATTATGGAAAGGATTATTAATAGTGGTTCTCTGAGTACCAGTGAATGCCATTTGGTAACAACATTGTAGTTTCTAGACTTCCAAAAGTCCTTGCAGTTGTATGAGATTTAGCCCATGAATGTACTATCCCCTCCACAAGGTGATACTATATTTTATTACATACCCACTTCCTTATGTTTCTCCCAAAATCAAAGAGTTTGTTTGTTTAAATATTTCTAGCACATCTTATACCAACAAATCTCCATGCCCAGTACAATCAATGCAGTCACCATTAAGAATATAAAACAGTTCAGATACTTTAAAACAAATTGCACGTTAAGACAGATGTGACTTTGCATAGGACTGCTAGGATAGAATCCTGTCCTTTTGTGTGTGTGTGTGTGTGTGTGTGAGGGAGGGAGGGAGGGTGTGAGAGAGATAGTAAATATTTACCTGAATCAAAGTGGACATTGCATGTATGTATAAGTGATTTATATGACAATTAACAATTTGGCTCAAACACTTCAATAGTTTAATCTATTTGGATCTCCAGTTCATGTTTCATAAGTGAGGAAACAAAGGGTTAACTTGCTGAGAAAAGTGGATATCTAGTTTTTTTCGGATCTTAAAACTATATGTCTCGGGAGCATGTAGCCAACTTTCTTTTAACAATTTAACAATCTATTCATCACCTTTGCTAGTGGTGGGGATTGGAGATGCTAAATTGGTTGCTCTGTTAGATTAAGTCGTTTTGTACCACTGGCGTCTGATCATGTGTCAGTGTGACCCATTTCATCTCCAGGAAGGAGAGGGAACATTACTGGAATCCAATGATATTGTGTGCGCATCATTCTAAGAAGGAACTGAAAGAGGTAGAGGAAGTAGCTGGCTTTGTTTGTGCTTGCCAGCACCATTGCCCTTCCTGGAAGAAATGCCAATGCAGAAGGGACAACAATGCTGTGTGAGAAATCATTCAGTAGACTGGGCTGGGTTTGTTTGGGTTTTTTTAGTGTTTTGTAAAAAGGGTGATGATGGGAGAGCCTAGAGTTCACTCTCTTGACTTTATTGACATGGTTATTTAAACAGTGGATTTGTAAAGTTATAAGCAATACACTTGCTGTTTGTGTAAACTGAGATGTCATCAGGCTATAATAGTGTCTGGACCAGTGAAACTCTTGTCTCTGAGGAATTACTGCCCTTCCTGGTGATCCTCTGTATATATAAAAAAATGTTAATGTCAGGGAATTTGCTGTTTGTTTTCACATCATAATAATAGCACTTTGTGCCAGACCTTCTGTTTGTTGTTAATTGTAAGTTCCCTTTAGTATTTGTCTTTCCAATTGTAATTATATTGGTATTGGCTCCTGGGAACTTACTCCACTCATAGATTAGTAATGTAATAAACTATGCAGCTGAGCAACTATTAAAAATCCATTTGAAAACATCTTCAAACTGCCAAGGGGATTGTTTTACTGCTGTATTATGGATGCAAATTAGTTTAAGAGACCACTTTCATATTTACATCTTAACAAGCATTGTTTAATCACCTCAGTATGTACTAAGTGGCCACATCCTACATAAGGTACCTGCAATCATTCTCATGTGCTTGAAAGCCAAATCCTACATGGCAGGTACCCAGCATTACTACTGTAGCAAAGCAAGTGCACAGCCTAACTTCACTGATGTGTCAAGTTTTATTTTACATTCTACTTTTCCTCACTACCCCTGTCACAAGACAGAAGCTTGAATCCTCTGAATAAGACATAAAGTAGGACTATTGAGCCAGCTGTTTGTGACCGGAGACACAGATAAACCCTATTAATCCAACATGTTTTCTCTAGTTGAGATTAACTATTGGATTCAGGCCATTCTCTGCAGTATCAAGTGTTCTTTAGGTATAGGACTGTAGCCCAAAATGATGAAATCCGCTTGAAACAGATGATATTAAAGCAAATAAAACTATTATGAGCAACATTCAAACATAAATTAATGCAAAGAATGAACTGGTATATGAGACTCCCAAGGAAAAGTAGAAAGCAGAGTGAAGATTCAGTTTTATACCATCAGATGAAGCAAGCAGACCACTTCACCTGGACACAACCGGGCAAGACATGTACATAATATGTTCCTGTGAAGGACACAAGTCCCAGGCATGCAGTGCTGAAGTGGATAAGCAGTTCTGGTCAGGACGTGGATGGGAGAAGATTTGGGAGGCCTCATGTTACATTGCTTTGCAGTCCAAGGTGGGAAATTAATGTATAAAAATAAGATTTTCAGTAGGACTTTGAAATGGCACAAGCTGCCCCCTGTGGATGATGACCCCCAAGCGGAAGCTGCTGTTCTGGCCCCTAGTCTAGCAGTCTATCTCATTGCCCAAAAGCACCACTCAGTTCTCTTCAGGAGGAGATCAAGCTCTTTTGGCTACATCCTGTGAAACTGCTTTTAAAGTACACTTTGAGCTTTAGATGCAACTGCTTGGAGCATCTTTAAACCTTTTTCTTCGGATGGCAAATTGGGTGTTTTGGTTTTTTGGGGGGGTTTTTTGCATGCTATTAGCTTAGTTCTCTCCTCCAGTTTTAAAGCAAAGAACTAATACCAGCTACCAAAACATCTGAGCTAGGGTGAGGGCTGTTAGGCATTTCATCTGTTTGGCCTTTTCTGCCTTTGCAGAGAAAAAGAGACGGTAGCCCGGGGCCAAGCTTAGAAGCATCGCTCATCTGTAAAAGTCATCTATTGCAAGGCTATTTGAGGAGGGGGCTACTGGAGGCAGGGGGCAGGTTGTCAGATAAGAAAGAAAATTCTTTTTTTCCCCTTTCTTTTTATTGAAAATACATAGTAATAATAAAATCCACAATACATAATTTACATTTCAATTAATATTCTCCATATATACGATTTTATAAATATACAGTTTATCTTGGTAATGTATGTTTTTAAAACTATAATTTATATTATAGTCATTATTATAACTTGTAACTTTTACATTACCCTGACTTCCTTACCCCTATCTAGAGTCGCTGTTCAAGCTATTTTTTTAATCAGAAACTCCCCAATTCACTTTTTATGTAGTGTTATAAGAAAATTCCTATTATTCTTTGCTTAATTGGAAGCCTGATAGGTGAAAGGGCAGAATACATAATTTTTTAAAATATGCAAACAGCTTTTGCATAAAATTGCCAAGATATTGCTTGCAAATGAAAGAGCTTTTTAAAAACTGTTAAGAGATCTACAGTTCTGGAGCAGTTTTTTTCTGGAACATTTAAGAAAGAACAGAAGGATTTTATTAGTTTTACTACACAGCTGGAGACATTGAGAAGGATATTGTGATACTTTTGGACCAGTGGCCGGTGTTTTTATCAAATCGTGTTCCAAAAATGTGTTTTGTTTGTTTAACGTTCCCATAGTAGACCAATGCTCTGCTTAACCAGGACATTTTGATTTTGTAATCTGAGTCATGATGTCATACTGCACTGCTAGTAAAAGAAGTTACATAGCACGAAAGCTGAGAAATATTCCTGTATATTTCTGCTTTTCTAACACTCCTTCTGAGTCATTTCTTGTCTCTGTCTCTCCCACCTACACAGGGACGGCGCTGCAGATAAACTTGGTGGCCAGTTTTGAAACTGGAATTAACATAACTAGGTCTTAGCATGTCACTTATGCCAGTTCTGTAGCTGCTGCTGTCCATGCTTTTTATCATTTATCTATTTGCCAGTATTTAGAAACCATGTAGTTCCAAAGTGGCATGCAATAATTTTGTTAAAAATGTCATATTACAATCCACAAAATTAAAATACACTGTTTATGTTGGCTGGAAATAGGTGGCAGGTTCGACTCCCCAGGGATGACTTGCAGAAATGGGACGAAAGCAAGCTTTTGTCTTTGTTTGCATTTTGATTTTAGTATTGACGATTCGCAATGTGGAAGTTTTGTACTGAAGGGAGGTCAGAAGATTCTACAAATAGACAGTCCCTCATAAGTCACATTTGGGTAATAATCTCAGAGAGGAACCAACTTATCCATTTCGTAGAGCGTTATATTACTGAGCTTTTGCTTCTTTCCTCCAGATGTGGGAATATACAAAACACTTATCAGAAGTTTTGTATCCGTTGGAACAATTAGCAAACGGGATTGCAAAACAGAAGCAGAATGTTTAGACTTCTGTCTTTGGTTGCTAAAAACAAAACTGCCTACAAGATGGCAGTTCAGTACACTTTGTTTCCAGCACTTTTCTGTGGACGGTGGTATTATCTCCTAAGTTGGGGCCATGTTAGGGGTCCTTAAGCCTATAGATCCAGTTTTTTCCTGGTTTTCAGGATTGCAGACATATAGTTTCAGAAGTGCGTCCCTTGATCTGTGGCAGTTTTGACCACGTACTGGAGGCAACACCTCCTATGTCTGAATTTAGCCATAATAAATAAGATTTAGGACCAGCAGGTGATGTGTTTAATCTAGGTCCTGCCACTCCTGAAAGTGTCTAAGGTATTTACAGGCGATGCAACACTTTGAATCGCACAGTGCAGTCCCGGTTTGCTGACTGGTGTTTTTAGGGCAGTTTTTACCAAGCTGTCTTGGTAGATTTGGTGGCAAGCAGAACTGGAGAAATTGCCAGGAATTATATCCAAGTGCATCGGTATTTTGACAGGTGTGCTGCTGCTTTTCAAATCACCTGTGCGCATGCATATGCACCTATGTGTATAGCATGTGTTGGCAGCAAACTCTGGAAAAATGTTAGGGCATAAGGAGGAGGAGAACCTATATTGGCTCTGAAGGAGAAGCTCTGGCGTTTTTAGGGCAGCTTTGACCGGCAATCTTGCAGCTGTAAGGGGAGAGATGGCCAGGAGTTATGTATGTGTGTCTGTATCTTGACAAGACTGCCTTTCGTTTTCCAATCACCTGTACACAGGCTTCTGTCTATGCATTTGCATCCTAGACAGGACAGGAAGGCTCTAAAGGAGAAGCTCACAATTAAGAAAAAAAAGAAGAAGAAGTCAGAATATTAATAAATAATAAACGATTTCAGGTAACTCTAATGCAAGAGGAGGAGCGGACAGTTTGCTCCCAGCGCGCTTCTCGCCTCCTCCGTCCCCCTTCTAAAGGTTTTTGCCTCAGCCTCTCTCTGTGGGTCTTTCTCCCGAGGAGAAAAGGGAGCTCGCCTCGCGCGCAGCCGGCTTTCCCGCCAAAAGTTCCGCGGGGGGGGCGCGAGGCGACCGTTAACGGCCGCCCGGGGAAGGAAAGGGGCGTGGCCTCCCCAAGGCCGCCCCTCTCGCGGGAGGCGCCCGAGGCCAGCCTTTCCCTTGCAGCGCCTCAGCCTCCCATCGACGGAGCTAGAGGGGAGGCCTTTCTGGGGGGCGGCGTCCACACGAAACGCAGAGAGGCAGAGGCGAACGGCGGGGCAGAGAGGGCTTGCCAGTCAAGGGGTGATGGAGGCCTTCTTTTACATCTATTTTTCACGCACAAATGCGTGCATGGTCACAAGCACGCCCCTGCAGCGCCTGGGGGATGCTCTTTTGGACTTCCAGAACCCCCAAGCCGACCCTGTGTCCCCCTTGGCCGTCCTGGCTTGGGGATTCTGGGAGCTGCAGTCAAAAGCGGGCAAAACGGGGGCACGTGGGGCTTGCCAGTCAAGTGGCGATGAAATGCTTCCCATAGAGCCATCGTTTGCACATAAACGCACCCATGTTCACAAGCACGCCTATGCAGAACTTGGGGGAATAGCCTTTGGGCTTCCACAATCCCCCAGCCAATCTGTGGGCCCATGGGCCATGCTCTCGTGGGGATTCTGGGAGCTGCAGTCCAAAGACGGTAACAATTTCTCTGTATGATGGAGGAGTAAGCCCCACAAGTCATTCTGGTACCACACAAGTGTGGATACGCTATAAGTCAAATGATGGCCCTTGAGGAAACAAAATTCATTATTATTATTATTGTTATTATTGTTATTGTTGTTCTCATTCTCATTAGGTTAGGTTTGCTAAAAGGAGGCTGCTGCCTGGCTGAAAGAGTTCTCCCTCCAAGGGGGTGCCCTAGAAGCCCGGGTGTGTTGTAAGCACCTGCTATGGACCAAGGGGAGGCTGAAGGACAATTTTTAGAAAGGGGGATTTCCAGCACTTCTGCACACATCCGTGGCATTTTTTGTGACGAATGGAAAAAAAAAATTCCCTTTCTAGTAAGGGGTGTTTAATTATCATATTCCTTCCTAATCACTCTCCCCAGGGGATTCCACATCGCTGTTGTGGTGGGAAATTCTGTGGGGTGGGAAAGTATAATAAGGTTTTATCATTCAGCATTTTGAAACAGAGAGAAAACTGAGGATGCAAACACTGTCCTCACTTACCTAGGGGCAAGTCCCATTGAATTCAGGGAGCCTGTTTCGGAGCAGCCCTGCGTAAAACTATACTATGCAGCTCAGCTCCATTAGAGAATAAGCTCCATTGGCTTCAGTGGGATTTACTTCTGAGTAAGCCCACGTAGGCTTGCACTGAACAAACTGGTATCTTGTAGGAATGCAATGTTTTATTCTTTTCCGTTGTGGTTGTTACGTTCCTTCCACTTGAACTGAACTTATGACAACATTACCCTAGGGTTTTCTCGGCGAGATTTATTCAGAAGAGGTTAGCCATTGCCTTCCTCTGAGGCCGAGAGAGTGTGACTTGGCCAAGGTCACCGCATGGATTTCCACAGCTGAATGGGGATTTGAACCCTGGTCTCTCGGTCCCACACTCACAGACCACTCAGGCTCCTTTTCATACTTCGTAAGAGAAGATGGGAACTTCTCAAAAAATAATTGATTATGGTGCAAAATGCACCCCACATTCTCTATGAGGAGTTCTGGGATAGTCGCACGCTTACTGTATTGCCGTTATTGTAACACAATAATCCTGACTGCCACATACAGAGTGCTGTGATTGCTTGCATAGGTTGCACCAAATGGGGTAGTTATCTTAATTTTTGAAGCTTCTCTTCCCCCCCCATTGAGGGGCAGTGACAGTTGCATTATCCTTTTTCCTTTTTTTTTGCACTTAACATTGTTTTCAAAATATGCTTTTATCTGGTATTGCCATAAAAAGAAACAAAGTTTTGTTTCTCAATTATGACACTGCATTTCTTGTTAGGTAACAATGGCAAGTAACTCTGTAAAGTCTGAGGAAAACAGAAGTAAACGTAAAAAAGAAGCAAAGGTGAGCTGTTTTAACTAGCTAGCGTTTTTGTTTTTAAAACGGCAGTTTTTGTTGGTGCAGTTTTGAGATGTATACAGATGCAACCATACAGGGTGGAAATCACTATGCCCACCTGGAAGGCTCGATTTATCCCAGCTTTTTGCCATTTGCTTTCTTTTGGTAGAACGAAGCTTCCGAAAATCCACAATTGTCCTCTTCAGAAAAAAAGACTCGCCTCTTTCAGAATGCTCTCACTCGCATCAAAAAAATGAAGCCCTGGAAGTAGCTTTAAATGGTGATGATTTTAAAAAGAATATTTGCCGTCCATTATCTGTCACTTTTACATTTATATCCACCTTTTAATTAGAGCAAATATTTATTTTAACAGATGCAAGCAAAGAAATCAATGCTTTGTTATCAAAATATGCTCACATTTTAAGGCAAGTAAACTATTTTATTTATTTCCAGTGATTCCTCCTTCTACCCCATGTCCTCTAACTGTCTGATTTAGGAGTTTATTTGCTGCAAACTGAGTTTGAAATGTAAAAGTAGTTTGCACTTGGTTAACTCAGCAATGGGAGAGGAGAAGAGAGGAGCGAATGTTGCTCTTCCCTGTAAACTCAGACAAAAGCCAGCTGCTGCAGCCTCTTCTAGCCTGTGTGTTCCTCCACATTAATAACATTTGACATCTTCACCACACTCTCATGTTGGTTGGCGATCCTCATCCCTGGTTTCATCTGTAAAATGTCGGTGGATACGATGTTGCTATTATTCATTAACAAGAACAGATGAACTTGTTTCTTACACTGCCCTTCAGCTAGAAGAATTGCTGGATTCAAAAGTTAAAATCTGTGACAGCAAAGTTTCAGAAACTGGATTCTTCAAATGAGTGTGTTCTGATTTTTCTACTGGAAAATCTGCTAGATGTGTCTGCTGTTAGTTAATGAGTATACAAAGGGTGATGGAATTTATCAGTGCTGCCAGTGGGTGGAGTAATGTTTGTAGCAAGACACACAACCACCTTTGTTGCTGTTTCCTTGGCACTGACCTTACAAGTAATCACATTTTAAGTACCGCAATTATTTCTACCATGAGCTAAGATTAGGCTGCTATGCTTCACGAATGAGAAAAGATTCTGTTCCACATTATGGTAGCGGTTATCAGCAAAAGTTGTAGAAATTAAATACCTATATGTACCCATGTTAACAACAGATACTCTTCTCCCCCTTTTTTTAAATAAAGTGAGAGCGCAGCAATGGATGCTTCATATGTAGAGGAGCTAGAAGTAATCCTAAAAGAAGCTTGTTCTCTAGAGCGCCACCTGAAATTGAAAAGAGAAAATGTAAGGAACACGTTTGCTGCAATTCAAGGCCCTCTACAAAGTGAAAATGGATCATCTGGCAAATAATTTAAGGCACAGATAGCATGAGTAGAACTGAATATAAGCTGTATACTAATACAAAATGAAACATACTTTTGATTCTTGTAGGTATTTCTATTGATTCATGAAGTAGCTTGTGACTTTTCAAAACAATGTAATTTAATTGTAAAAAAGTATTCATAGTTATAACAAAATAGGAATTGCAATATTAATTGAAGAAGAGTTGCATGGGTTTGGGTTTCTGTGACAAAACTCTTCTTTATAAAGTTTTTTTTCCTTTCCTCAAGTCTAGTTGTGGATTTTTCCTGCTGGGTAGTAGTGTATTAGTGTGGTATAGCAGGAAAGAATTGGCAGAATCCTGTGTACTTGACTAAAACCAGAAAGTTCAGTAGAGAGAAGGGATGTGGAAGTTATAAACATTTTATAGTTTGACAATCAATTTTACCAATAAAATGGAATGTTGGCTAAGATGTTCATACTATGGGACAAACTACTTAATCTGAACCATATTAAGTCATTTTAAATCTCATTGATTCTAACTGAAAAGCGTAAAACACAAACTTAATTGTCACATTGAAATCTTGGAGACATAATAATTAACTTTCATTAGCTTGTGCTCAGTATATTTTGATATCACCATATTTAAGAATAAAACACGTATCTCGCTTAAATGGTTTTTAAAATGCTGGTCTTTCTTACTGTACATTTTATTATTTTGTAATTTTTCTTTTTTTTCTTTTTTAAAATATTTTTATTAAAATTTCTAAAAAAGATACAAAATGGGAACATTTCTTCTAGATATTTCATTCTCATAACAATTTTTCTTCTCCAGTTCTGCCCAGCTGAATCAAACAAAGGGTATCGCATAATACAATACAATACAAGGGTAGTTCAATCCACTATACATAAAATCTTTGGCATAACACTCATAATTTGTCTTTTAACCAGTGCATACATCTTTTCCTTTTTTATCATATTTTGTAATTTTTCTTAAGCAGTTGCAGAAATTCAGAAAAATGAAAATAAAATTAAAAAGATGCAAGGTTTTAGCCAAATCCTAATTTTGCTTGTGCACACTATTTGCCAAACCTACTTATTTTAAATAAAACTATGTTCTCTGATGGTTCTTCAAAACAGATCTTCATCATTGGGAATAATGTCTTTATACAATACCTAGAAGTAATGTTGAACCTCTGGCATCAGTTGGTATGAACTAAAATGTACTTTTCATTATTGAGAAATATACTTTCTGAAAGATTGGACTGCTACTTTTCCTTAATTGGCTTCTCTGTTTTAGTGGGTAAGGTTTGAAGTTAAAATTAATTGGGCTTAAAGCTGGCACATCTGATGAGCAGGGCTTACCTGACTATTGCTTTTATCTTCTTCCATCCTAATGTTTAGCCTTCATTGTTTGTAATAAACAAGTCCTCTTGTTCTTACTGGTTATGGGACACGATAGCCATGTTTAAATATCTGAAGGGATGTCATGTCGAGGAGGGAGTGGGCTTGTTTTCTCCTGCTCTTGAGACCAGGACAAGGAGCAATGGATGCAAGCTGCAGGAGGGGAGATTCCGCCTGAACCTCAGGAGGAATTTCCTGACAGTCAGGGCTGTCCGGCAGTGGAATGTGCTGCCACAGAGTGTGGTGGAGTCTCCTTCTTTGGAGGTTTTTAAGCGGAGGCTGGATGGCCACTTGTCGGGAGTGCTTTGAGGGTTTTCCTGCATGGCAGGGGGTTGGACTGGATGGCCCTTGTGGTCTCTTCCAACTCTACATTTCTATGATTCTATGATTCAGTCGTCCTTTAGATGCTTTTTAAACTCTTAAAGTCTCTGATGAAAACAGGACTTTGGAGGTTCAAATATTTCTTCTGGCTAAAGAATTATTGCTTTACTGCACCCCTGTTGGATTTTGGCATCATGTTTTCCAGTGTATATTTATATAAAAGTAAAATTAAAAAAAAATCAAAGGTTTTCCCCATGTTCATTCTTGACAGAAAAAAAATTAAAATTGGACCCAGGCTAAAGCAATCTTTCTTTGGGGTCCAGCAGTCAAAGTTTCCTAAGCACTGGAATGTTTGTGACACGTGGGCATCTCGGTACCGTTCTGGGAACAGAATGCTTGACTAGGTAGGATTTTGGTTTGAAAAGAGCTTCAGGGCTCTTTTTGGCCTTTTTTGTTCTAGTCACCCTTTCCCCTCTTTTAAAGGCAAACTGGCCTTAGTATAAACTTGCCCTTATAGCAGAGATGAAACACTGAAGGCCGAGAAACCTGTGCCACTGCTTTTTCTGCTTTTTCTGCCAGTTCTCTTTGTGCAGCTTCATCATGCGTGATTGCCATTGTTCTGTCAGAAAGGGCCGAAGCAGGCTTTTATTCTGAAACGATGTGCTCAGCCAGCCTTGCTCTGCATTCCCATCAGTGTAGATGCACCGTGCCATCTTTGGCACAGACAGTTTCTGCTGGTTGCTTGGGTCCGTCTGCTTTTAGGATTGCTCCGCACCACACAGATGCTTTCCTACATCTTTTTGTTGATCAGCCTCCACTGTAAGAATGTGATTCATTTCCTTTGGTCTTTGCTTCAGTGCATCCCAGGTAAGAGCTCCATTTTTATTCCTCATGGGGGCTATTTTATTTTTATTGCTATTTTAAGGTATCTGAGATGGGAAGGGCTGAATACTGACATCACATCTAGAATTGTGGCCGTTACTTTACAAAGTCCAATTATTATTTGGAAGTCACGAGTACTGATTGTACTCAATTTTCTAAATCAGAGAATGTGTCTAATTTTCTAGGTCAGAGACTGTAGATCTGCATCTTCAGTAAACAGTAAACATCTTGGTAAACAGCTGCCAACTGTGATCTTTGCAGATCTTTGCTATCCGAATGTCCTTTTTTAAGCAGAGTAGCTCTTCCAAAACTGTAGCATCCAAATGAAATTTTTAGCTCCTTTCCACAACACAGAAATCTGACAGAACAAGGTTATGAAACCTGAAGGGTGATTGGCTAAGAGCATGTACAAAAAGGTTTTTTTCACGGCATCAGTGGGGCTGAAGTCTTAAATAGGCTCATTATTTGAGGCTTGCACTAGTTATTATGTGAGCAAGACTGGTATAGATTCTTCAGGTCAAATCATGCCTCAGTGTTGATGGGTCCTGACACGAATTTGCTGCCTGCTGACAGATATTTGGAGGGGAAGAGATGGTGGAATTAACCAGAAACAGTGAATTGAGGGCACATCCAGGCAGATTAAAAAGACCAGGAAGCCCCAGATTTTGTTCCTGTTCTTTCTGATTTTCGTTTGGAGATCCATAATTATTTTATTTATCTCAGAATATTTTTTGTCAGCTCTGAATATGATCAGAGACTTTTTATACTAACTCCTCAGAACTGTGTATCCTAGCCAAGCATAAAAGTAGAAAGATCAGGATCAAAATCTGGGACTTTCAGTGAGTCTGGATGTGCCCTCAATTGATATGGAAGTATCCACTTATATTGTCACCTTACTCAGAACAAATGTTTGCCTTGACAAATATAATTGTTATCTCAGCCTACTGTTTTGAGACCAAGAGTTGTGCAGTATTATTATCATGAGTGAAAAAAGGACATTCGACCTCAAACAATAATTTAGAAAGGAATTTTTATCAACCTTAATCTTTTTTTTTTTTACCCTTTTGGAGATCTACCTTTTCAATTTTTTTCTATGTTTTGATCACCAGAATAAAACAAAATCACTTTTCTATATTTATAAACACACAAGATTTGCTGTTGGAAAAACCCAGCTGGCAAATCCTAGAAACTTTCCATGCTCCTTTCTTCTGCAGTTTCCCCTGAAGGGTTATCATAAAACCGTTTTGCTGTGATGCTATACCTAGTGCATTATTTGATATTAATGTCAGGTTTTGATAATTATGGGTGTTTGTCATATTTTTCTTTCCTTCTGAGCTTGCCCTTAGAAGGCTTTAATCCAATTAATATTAGGAATAATTATTACATTGTCAAAGGCCATTACTTCTTTCCCATTGGATGCTTTGGTGCAACATGAGATTTTGCATCCTAAAATCCAGCATTGGGTTGGAGATGAGAAGCATATATTTCTGAAAGCTGATAAAAGACATAGTGGACACTCCTAAACAAGAAACCCTGTGGTTTTGCACAGCAAAAATTAGTCTGCAAAATCCTTCCTGTTCGGTAATGTAAACAAGGCTTCACTATGTTCAGAACAGTTGCTTTCTCTTCCGTTGCACCCATTTCTTTGTTGACATCTAGGCTGAGGAAGACCTCCATAAAACTTAAAGGCTACCTCTCTACTTTGCAGTTCTTTTTTTCTATGTCTTTGTGTACCTGCCTTCAAGTTGCCTGTGGACTGATGGGAACTCCACGCATTTCAGAGGGTTTTCTTAGGCAAGGAATGTTCAGAGGTGGTCTTGCTAATTTGTTCCTCTGAAATACATCTTACAGCACCATATAGCTGGTTCTAATAAAGAGATCATGCTGCTTCTCAAGTTGAGCAACATAACAAGAAAACAATTATACTCTTGCAGAAACTTAGTGTTTTAGTGCTGGTCCTTGTGAGCCATTCTTTCTTTTTTTTTAGCTGTGGAGCGTGGTTAAAAATGCCTTGAACCAATAAAAAAGACACTTTTTAAAGAGTATGTGTTTATGTACTTTCCATGGTTCTGAACGAGAATAACCACAACATAGTTCCTTAAACCGTTTTCTTTGGTTTCTCTGTTGTGAAGTATGAATGTGACTCTGATGAATAATCAAAGAAGGTTGTATTTAAATACAAAGTTGGAAATCTGAAACAAATTATTCTGAAGTCACTGTAAGTATTTATCATATTGGAAGCCGTTCTTCTGATTGCTGTTATTCATGGCATGGAATTTTATGCTTTGGTTTTTCACCAAAGTTTAGCTTCTGAAATAAGAATTGCTTTAGTTCTGTAGAGGATCGCCTCCCTGCATCTTCTTGATCCTTAAAGACGTATCTTCTCTAAGTTTTGTGGAACTTCCTCCTGCCCCAAATAGTTTCTGTAGAATTTAGCTCCCGTCCCAATTCACGTGTGTGTTTTATTTATAGCTGTGGTAAGAATGAGTGGGAACACCACCATGGTGAAGACATATGTCCTTAGAAGTGGCAGTGGTCTTCACTGCAAGTGTTGCTGTGGAACATAAAATATATCTGCGTGTTTCTTTTTAACCAACATTCAATACTTTGGGTGAAGAATTTGCTGTGAAGAATTTGCTGTGAAGAATTTGCTGTGCAATTGTTCAATTCCATTCATCTATTACCAAAAAAACAAAAACAAAAACAAAAACAAACAAACAAACTTGAAAAGTTCTAAGAGCCCTTTGTTTAGAAGCACACTTTATTGCTCTCTTATTTTCCCAACTAGTAGGTCAAATCTATTAGTATTCCAGCCTGTAACAAATAAATTATTTCTGCTTCTTTGATTACCCTCCCCATCCCAAGTAGCATTACAAACTGCAGTTGGATCTTGTCAGATCCTATTAAACATATTCTTGTTTGTCCTGGGTCTCTCTTATTAATCCTTGGCTTTTGTAGCTTTGGGTCCATAAATAATTGTTAGAGATTGTGACCAAGTTCTGAGCGTGAAGCTCACAATAAGCTAAGTGAGTCATTCTTAACCTTTTCTTTACCAGGGACCCCCATTAAATATAATTTGTTGCCAAGGATGCCCCTAGATTTAACTCAAAATTTAAATATTTAAATTTAATTTAAATATTCAAATATTCATTTATTTATTAAAGGCTTCTGGAGACTAGGATTCAAATCCCCACTCAGATACTGGGTGACCTTGGGCAAGTCACATTCTCTCAGCCTTGGGGGAAGGCAAAGCCAACCCCCTCCGAATAAATTTGTCAGAGTTGAAGTGACTTGAAGGTACACAACAAAAAAGTGCCGCTAACAAGGGGTGTTCTTTCTAGCCATCATGTCACTTCCCTTTGAAAACTGATTTATGGTGACCCTAAAGTGGACCTATCGTGGGGGATTTTTTGGCAAGATTTGTTGCCTTTGCCCCTCACTGAGGCTGAGAAAATGTGACTTGCCTGAGGTCACCCAGTGGGTTTCCATGGCCGAGCGGACATTCAAACTTTGGTCTCCAGAGTCATAGTTTAGGTGGTCACACACACCTGCTCTGTGTCCTTTTTGTCAGGGATGCAGCAGCAGGGGGTCTCTTTTAGTGAGTGAGTTCAGAAAGGGAATGGGTGCATATGTGTGTGTACAATCGCACTCCAAGGAAACAAACACAGGAATAGTTTAGACCTCTACCTCCAGAGGGGAAAAAATCTAGACCTTAGCCCTAAAGTGGTAGGCTCCTGAGCTTGGAAAGATCAACCCTCTCCCTCAGTACACAGAAACACATCTCAGCCAGACAACTTCAGTGGAGAAAAATGACATACCACTCCCCCAACTTGCATCTTCAGTCCACGTTTGAGCACAGGAATCTGCTTCTTTATTACTGAAGCTCTTGAGATTCTTTTAACATCAAAAACATTAAACAGAGGCATTGCATGGGAAGAAAGTTCTTGAAAATGGAGTGGCTGAAGGTTTGGACATACTTCCCTTCATGCCTGCAATTCAGCTGATGATCAAACATATTGTTTGCAATACTGTTGAAAAGGAGAGAGAACGACTTGATTGACAAAACATCATTTGGATTTTCTTCTACAAATGGGTCTTTATCAACAGCGGCCACCATGCCCCGAGATAGACTTATCCCATCCTGAAAAGCAAGCCACAGCATTGAGAGAACCCCATGTACAAAATGCTGCTGAGTGCTCTGACTCTCTTCATAAAAAAAAATATAAGGTGAACATTTAAGCAAAGTCCTGTGAAGTAACATAAATTGGTCTTATGCTGGGTGGCGATGAAGCCGAAGAGCAAACCCAGAAATGTAATTGAACTCCCCATCTAATAACAGAGTGACCCTAGTCCAAATGTGTTAAGCTAAGAATAGTGTGGGCCCAGCCTGGTCTCACAAATCCGTGGGAGATCTTGACCGGAGCTTCGTTTCTGTAGACTCGGTCTGTTAATTCCCCCAGTCGTCTTTGCCAGACTCATTAAAAGCTGCATCCTCTCATCTCATCATGCTAGTACCAAAAGGAGCATTGGATTCAGGGCCTTAGACAGGATTTCAGCAGAATTTAATTATACTTGCAGAGGAAAGGCAGTTGAAGAGATAATAGCTTTAACTCTTTGGTTTTTCAATCGTATTAGGGATGTGTCTCTGTCAGAGACATTCTCTGCCAAAGAAAGGGGCATTTAGCTTCACGTAGGAGAAGGGTAGTCTGGATCAAGTTGCTTTACAACTGCTGATGGAGTTGAAATTCTGTTATCTGTCTTTTATTACTCTTTGTCCCAGATCCCTGCATAGCCAAGAGGAAGAATGGCCTCTACCTGCATTGATATCCCTCTAGACCATCTTAATGGATAACAGAAATAATATCTGAGACAAAATGTAGGCTTGTGACTCTAACATCATTCCTTTTCTTCTCCTGAATGATTTTTAACATCTTTACCTGATGAAGAAACCAATGAAGCTTTGATGTATTTTGTCAATACATGACGTATTTGGTCAATAAAGGTATCACTGTTTTATGAATTTTAGATGTGTGTCTGTGCACTTTAATGGATTTCTTCCTAGAAAGTCCTCCAGGACTTTCCTCTCAGGACCAAATGTAATAAATAATAAAATTATAATAACTGGATAAAAGCAAGTGATCAAAAGCACAGAAACAGCAGCTTTAGAGTGAATAAAGTCCAGCAAAGCTTATAAAACTAAACACAGATAATTTTGGCAGTGGGCTGCTTTGCATTCATGTGCAGCTCTGAAAGAAGCTCATAGCAAAACTGAAGCTTAATAGGTGCTCCTACATTGCTCTAGAGATGACCAGTGTTTTTGTTTGAACTAAGGAGGAAAAAGCAAATTGGCCAATCCTTTCTTTTCTTGCTTTCTCTCCACAGTTGTAGAGAGCTTTGCATTGAACCGAAAACAAGAGCAGCAGGCAAACTTCCGCCATCGGAAGGGCTTGGAATGCCTCTCCTCCTTTTTCACCAGTGTGGAAGAAACTCCTCAGGTTATCCAGACGAAGATCAATGGACAGGTCCCCAGATGGCTCAAGGGCAAGCTACTGAGAAATGGGCCAGGGAAGTTTGAGTTTGGAAAAGATAAGTAAGCCTTTATTTGTTTTCTTGCCCCACTGACAATTCTATACTTCAAATAAAGATTGTAGTTCTTTATAGTTCAAGCCCACGGGAGTTATATCCACAGACACATCAGTATGATCTATCGTTCCCATGTCAGTGCTAGAGAAAACTGGGGAAGTTACTCTGTTGTGTGTAATTCCCAGAATTCCAACCAGTTTAGCCGCTGATCATGCTGGCTGGGGAATTCTGGCAGCTGCAGTCTAGAAAAGTAATTTTTTCATGCTTCAGTTCATTGTATCCTAGAAAGAGGGAACTAAATTTTGTGAAACTTCTTTTGCTGGCCAGCTTGTTCTGAGTTATTATGTGTGGTTATCTATTTATTAGATACATTAATTTTCTGCAGTGAGCTCATGACTTTTCTCCCTGGTTTGTCTTCACAACCTTTCGAGGTGGGTAAGGCTCAGAGAGCATCATGTAGAGAGTGCCATTTCCGCACTAGACTGTTATAGTGCTATTATTCCACTTTCAACATCTTATGGCATCCTGGGGTTTGCAGTTTAGGGAGGGGCCTTTGAGGGTCTGTGAGGGCCTTTGAGGCCCCTCCCTAAGCTGCAAACCCCAGGATTCCATAGGATGTTGAAAGTGGAATAATAGCACTATAACAGTCTAGTGCAGAAATGGCCTCAGTGGGAAGCTGCTCTTGGATCTCCCAAGTCCCAGTCCAACACTCTATATGACACTCTGAACTGTCACCTTGAAACTGTTGAGTGACAATTGATTGAGTTTACCTGTCAAGCACCTGGCCTGAGTTGTCCTTATGGCAGAGAAAATCTACCTGCTTCCTCCTTTTGATACCTCAGGCTATGGGTGATTGTAAGGAAGACAAGTCAGGCTCTTGAAAATGCACGCTATTATAATAAACATTACGGCTTCCTACCTTTAGAATTTTTGTTAATATTTGAAATTTATGGGATTTATATTTCAATGACAGGGGAAAGTGATATTTCTTCTTTTTACCTGGCAGAGAGAGAATGGAGAACAGTTGTGTCTTTGCCAGACTCCTCTTCCAGAAATTAGCATGCTCCACTCTGATGTTTCCTTTCACAGGTCGTTTTATGTTAGCATCTTCTTGATTGTGCAGCTTCTGTATATGCATTTCAGTGTCTTTGATGAGTTGACTGGGTGTGCTTGAAGCTGCTAGGATTTGAGTTTGAGAAAAGGAAAGGAAGGATGGGGGCTAACATTCCGAGCCTGTTTGTTTTCCTTTGACTGAGTTTTTCTTCTTCGATTGAAGGTATAACCACTGGTTTGATGGCATGGCTCTGTTGCACCAGTTTGAGATTGAGGATGGGATCGTGAAGTACAGGAGCAAGTTCCTAAGAAGTGATTCCTATTTGGCAAACAGCAAGAACAACCGGATCATGATCTCTGAGTTTGGAACTATGGCTATGCCAGACCCTTGCAAGACCATTTTCGAGCGTTTTATGTCAAGGTTTGAAGTGCCAAGTAAGTGGTTGAAGTCCAAATAAGAGTTTCATCATTCACCTCTTGCGGCATGGACAATAATTTAAGAGGAAAGATTGTTCCCTTGGCGTACAGTCAAATGAGCAACCCTGCCTTTAATGCCAATTAAAACAGTGCCAACCTTCCTCTTGGCCCCAGGTGTAGATGTTTAAAGCACATCTACTTTAATTAGGAGAACTGTTTATCTGCCCCACACCAAAGAGCCTGGGGCTTTTGCAAGGAGAACATCTGGTTTATGTGGTTCTCTATGCCGCTTCGATAAGCTTGAGGGTTTTTTCGCTATGTCCCACAGGCTGACCTGGGCCAATCTATCTTTTTCCTCCCCTTGTTTTGTCACAGAGTCAACTGACAACTGCAATGTGAACTACACTGTCTATAAGGGTGACTATTATGTCAGCACAGAGACCAATTTAATGCACAAGGTGGATCTGGAAACTCTGGAATCAAAGGAGAAGGTAAAGGAACAGACCAAGGGACTTAGATCAAGTCAGTTGTCCACCTTGCCCAGGCAGAGGGGGTTCAGGTCTTCCCAGCACTGCTATCTGATCCTTTGGAGGTGCCAAGGAACTGAACTGGGGACTTTTTGGCACACCAGACTTATTTCCTTGCCTCTCATTTCTGGCTCCTTCCAGGTTCAGAGAAGGTATGACTCTGAACACTGGTTGCTGGCAAACATAAGCAGCATGGGGTTACTTCGTATGGGCTTCCCATAGATGTTTGGTTAGCCCCAGTGAGAATTAGAATGCTGGATGAGATGATCCTTTGGTTTGATCTGCAGGACTTTTCTTGTGGCCGTGAGAGCTCTTTTTATATCCACAAGTGCTGTGCTACTGAGACTCAACTACTGGGCAGCACCAGCAGGAGAGAGCTATAATTTCATATGATTCACTTGTGGGCATCCCTAAAGCATCCGGCAGACCACTGTACCAAACAGGATGCTGGAGTAGATTTAGCTTTTGGTGTGATCTTGAAGGAAGAGCTGGGAAAGGGAGCTCAGGGTCTCTGGAGGATGAAGCTGGCAGAAGGGAGGGAGGGAGTTCCATTATGAAAGATGACCATTTAACAGCTAGCTGCAAAAACAACATTTCACATCCTGTTTATGTCGTGGCTGGAAAAGTATTGCTCAGTCAATAATTTACATTTATGCTGAAGAGAGAAACGTCTTTCACTTGCAGGTGAATTGGAGAAAATATATTGCAGTGAATGGAGCAACTGCCCATCCACATTATGACCCCGATGGGACAGTGTACAACATGGGCAACTCGTACGGGAAGCACGGTGAGGACCAGATGGCTCAGAGAAAGACGGGCTTGTGGGACCTGATCAGAAAAGCATCCAGATTTCCAGTCTAACAGTTAGATACACAAATTACTATTTTAAAGGTCTATGTTTCTTACAGATATGAAATGGCTTATTCACACCACTGAAAATAATCTATTCCTTTGTGTTTCATCTTGTTGTGCTACATACATAGCCTGAATGCAAGTGCCCACTTTGTGCAGAGTTACTGGAGTATAACCCATTTTACACCCCCTCCCCCATGTTAGGGAAGTGCAAATGTCACCTGTGGCAACCTTTACATAAGTGTTACTTAAGGGCTGGCAGTAGTTGTATATGAGACTATGTTTTGCCGAGAGCTATGGTGTGGGGTGAGAATGGAAGCATCTTTTCCTTATCTCCTTGCTTTGATGCAAGTTTCAGGAATCTGCTTTCCCAAAGCTGCCTCTTTAGAAACCACTTGAAACAAGAAGGCAGGGCAGTCTAAAGGACTTACATCCCTTGTGTTTCTCAATACTATAAGTCATTGTGTACTGTGTGCCTCTTTCAGCACTGATATTCATTAAATTAAAATGCTTGGCAGCCTGAACTCAGACTGCTGTGTTCTGTCGGAAGAGAGATTAAAGTTAGCTTTGATATAGAAAGACTAGAGGAGAAAGGATGGCTTTACAACCCATGTCTGGGAACATTTTGTTTACTAGATAAAGTCAGGCTGAGCTGACTGATTGAGGGGATTAATTCAAGGTTCAGTGGGAACAGAGCCTACACTTCTTGGATCTCCAATAGCCTAACCACTACACTACACTGACTTTCTGAAGCTGACTTGGATTGTGCTAGAACAAAGGTCCATTTGTGAGGAGCAACAGTTCTCAAGGCTTAGGAAAAGGTCGACTGGGAGCTGGTACTCAAGGTCCTAGCTTGAGATGAAAATGACTGAAGGTGGGATGCTCTCAGCATTCAAAGCATTCCAATGGATTTCACTCTTCCCTCTAGTTTATCCCCCAGATGTAAAGCCTCTTTTTTCTTAAATTATCAGGTCTTATGGGTCATGGAGGGAGGAATCAGCACTGCAATCTTGTGAATGTTTTCTCAGACCTAAATCCTGCTGTCTTCAGTGAAGCTTGTTCTCTTAGAACACAGTGTAGTTATTGCTGGCCTAGGAATGTGATGGAGAGGTTACGAGAGGTACAGGCTGGGGACAGAATAATATATTTTAAACTGAAATATTACTGACATGTCCAGTATCAAATTTGCAATGAAGAGCATTGGGAATGTCAAACCTTCAAAACTGTGGATTGTTCAAGCCAGAAAATCTGCTCCAGTCCTCCCTGCTGCCCAAATCTGTTTCTTGAATTGGCAGGTCTTTCAGTGTTATTACTCCCTGCCCTTGAGCCCTTTCTCTTCTGTTTATGGTGCTGGTTATGAGAAAACAATGGGGGAAGTTGCTTGACTGATCTTGTTATATAAAACATTTGTTACATAAAACACGGGGGGGGGAGTAAAGAAACCTAGAAAGGGAGAATCTCATTTCTCATTCTTCTTTCTCCCAAAGTTTGCAGAACTAGTTTGCATTTAATCCTGCTCCATCCTATTTCATGTGAATCAAGAATGCCTCAGCAACAGTGTTTTTCTAGGGGAGCCAAACTACAGCTTTAGCCTAGGTTTCCTTGTCTCAAGGGATGCCCCCATCCCCACTTGGCAAGGTCCAGCATGGAGCTGCTGCTGAGATCCAGAGTGGCGGCCCTCTTTCTCGTAAAGCCTGTCTAACTTTTGTAATATTGGCAGTCAAGTCTTCCCCCTTCTGCTATATCAAACAAGTAAGAGTGACAGGAGGCATACAATCCCTTCTTGTTGTTGTGTGCCTTCAAGTCATTTTTGATTTATGGCGACCCTTAGGCGAACCTATCGTGGGGTTTTCTCAGGCTGAGAGTGTGTGACACATCCAAGGTCACCCAGTGGGTTTCCATGGCTGAGCAGAGAATCAAACCCTGGTCTCCAGGGTCATAGTTCAACGCCCAAACTATTACGTTGTGCTGGTTCTCATGCATCCCCTAGCTATCAGTTATTAAATGCAAAGGCCTCTGTAGGTAATTTCTAGAGGTGTCAGGCCGGGCAACAAGAAGGGAGCTCCCTCCCCGCCAGATACAGGTACAGCTTGACTGCTGGTGGGATCCTTCATAACAGATGCGCTTTCTCTCTTGCAGGCTCCAACTACAACATCATTTGTGTCCCACCACGGACACCTGGCTCCGACGACTCTAGCCTGCAGGGTGCAAAGGTGGTGTGTACCATTGAGCCAGAGGACCGGATGAGCCCTTCCTATTACCACAGCTTTGGTGAGCTCCAGCTTCCTCGAAATGGACTTGGGTGTAAGGAAGGGAGATCTCGCCTCTGGGACCTTTCACACTACGCAGTTACAGCACTGTGATTCCACTTGAACTGTCGTGGCTGAATCCTGATGGAATTCTGGGATTTGCAGCTTTGGGAGAAGTCATTTGAATTCTCTGCCCAGAAGTTCTTGTGCCTCACCAAGCTACAAACCTCAGGATTCCATAGGATGTGGCTGTGGCAGCTAAAGTGGAATCATAGTGCTATAGCTGAGTAAAGCGAAAGGGTCCAGTATTCATGTATGTTGGCCTGTTCCAGTGCTCTGTTTATATTCTTCTTACTACAGCTGATTGTTGTTTTGCTTCCTCTCAGTATTTGATGCTATTGAGTTAATACAAGGACTTTTTATAAGGAATGAATGTATTCTAAGCTGTGCCAGGTTTGCTTTTCCCAGTTTTTTATGGCGATTCCAACATTAGCAGAGTGGTGAAACTGCTCTGAGTCCAGTTTAAATTTTAAAGGTACCATTCAGAGTGCGGCATCTTATTCCCAAAGTAAGTTCCACATCTTGGATAGCTAAGGTTAAGCTAAAACGTGGAGCAGAACTACCCAACCCATTGAGCTGGAGTCTCCAGTTGCCAGAACTGCTTGTCCTTAAAAAAAAAGGAAAAAAAAGGGAGAATTGCAGTTATGGCATCTACACTTGGAACATAGTTCTCTACTCTTCTGTTTTTTTTAATTAAAAAAAAAAGAACTATAAGGAAAATCCGTGATGGCAGTGCATAGATGATGGTGATAGTCTGGATGCCCAGTAAAAACTGAGTGTATGAAGCCTGGCAGCTCCTAAATGGAAAGGAAGAACCCCTAGTAAAATACATTTTATTCAGGGCATTATCTAGGGGCCACTGGGTATCATGAAATTCTTTCCCCCAGGAACGATTAAGCTAGCAGGAGCATGTTGTCAAGCAGTCATGGAGAAGGGGCCATGATGCCAAATAAGGCGACCGGGCTTGGACCTCTTGTGGAACATGCTGATATGTAAGCCGTGTCATCTTCTGCTTCTAGGAATGAGCAAAAACTACGTCATCTTCATTGAACAGCCCCTCAAAATGACCCTCTGGAAGTTCGTGGCAGCCAAGGCCCTCGGAAGATCCTTTTTGGATGGGATTAGCTGGGAGCCTAAGCTCAACACTCGCTTCCATGTAGTGAACAAGTTCACAGGGCAGGTAAGTCCTCTCTTTTCACCAGCTCGCAGTCTGCTGCCTTCTGTGTTGCCTATTGTGGAGCTCACAGGCCCAGCCACCAAGCCTGGAGAAAAATTAAAAGTGTTCTTTAAAAAATAACTTTTAAAGAGTAACCTGAAATGGTTATTTTTTTGTGTGCAGAAAAGTAACTTGGCTGTCGCTCTTTTTGATATTTTTGAAATGTAACTTTATTATGCTCTCATTGCCAACCCACTCAAAACCTTGTTACCAGGATGATACAATGATGCTTTGCAAGATAAGCTTAGAAGTAATGTTTTAAGTAATGCTATTATCTATAACAGAGTTAAAGTAGGTGTTTGTAACTCATTACTCACAAGCTCTGCTTGCAAAGCGTCATTGAATAACCTTGATGACTATAAGGAGCTTAAGTAGTACTTCAGCTGCACTGTAAAGCAGCGGGAGGATAGAAAGTGTGGTTGGGCTTATAGACTTCTTAGTTCTGTCTATGTATGAAAATCCGTGCAAGCCACATTGAATGCCATCTGCAGATTTTCAGAGATGTTCTGTGGGGTGTTCAACCGAAGACTGAGAGGATGTCTTGTATGCATTCTTTGCACAGGTGTTGCCCACGCAGTACAGCAGCAAAGCCCTACTGTCTTTCCACCAAATCAATGCCTTTGAAGATCAAGGCTGCATTGTCCTTGATCTCTGCTGTCAGGATGATGGGAAAGTGATAGATGTTTATCGTCTGCAGAACCTCCACAAGACAGGGGAAGCCCTGGACCAGGTAAAATTGTCCAGGAGATAGTGTTGGATGCCACACCTAACCGAAGAATGTTTGTGGGGAGGGAACAGAAGAAGGGGCAGTGCCTTTGGGCTGTATTCTGGACTTGCACCAGGGGTGGTTGGTAGCTCCCATGTGAGTGGGATGGTGAATCTACTCCAAGTTTTGGAAAGCTTTCTAGGCACTATCCAAGGTGCTGAATCTATTTCAGGAGAGAAGCTCTGGCACCTTGGATAACTCCTAGATTCTCTGCTCCACTAGAAAGGAAGCTACCAGCTGCCACTGAGTCGCAATTTGTCATTTGACAGAATTCACACAGAATGATGGAAGCAGACAAATGAATATCCCATGTCCTGCTCTTTCCTAATATCTTCCACCTGGGTAGTGTCCTCCCATTCTGGAGAACATTCCATTATTCTCTAATGTTCTGAAAGGAACATAGGTCAGTGATGGAGCGCATGTTTTGCATGCATAAGGTGCAGCATTTTACCCTGTGACATGGGGAAAACTTAGTCCTGCAGTGCAGAGAAAGTTCTGTATCTTGTATTGTTTAAAGCTTTTAGTTTTATATCAGTGTATCCACAGACAAACGGGCAGACAGACTTTTCTGGCTTTCTAATTTTCATTCAAGTATCAAGGTAACTTTGGGATCATATCAAACATTGTGTCCCATTAAAGTCCCATAATAATGCATGGCAAGATATAGTATGCTAGTGAAATGGATGCTACATGTATTTACTCAGATGTAAGTCAGACTTTGAGAGCCAGTGTAGTGTAATGGTTTGAGCATTGGACTATGACTGTGGAGACCATAGTTCAAATCTCCATTTAGCCTTGGAAACCACTGAGTGACCTTGGGTAAGCCACACTTTCTCCACCTCAGAAGAAGGCAAAGGCAATTCCCCCCTCAACAAATCCTGCCAAGAAAACCCCATGATAGGTTTGCCTTAGGGGCACCATAAGTTGGAAACAGCTTAAGACACAAAACAACAAAGCCACATTTACTAAGAGAGCTTTTTGAATTGTATTTTAAATTTCTTATTATCAGAATTTTTAGCTGTATTTTCTTTTACTCTATACTGTAGGCTGCTTTGACTTCTATCTTGTGAGAAAAGCAGGGAATGAGTAAAACCAATAAATAAGCCCCACTTAGTTTAATATGGCTTACTCACAAGTAATGTGCTATACGCAGCACAAGCTATTTACATTTTCTTCTCTTATTCTTTAATCTTCAGCTTTATTTTTCTGCCTGGTGATTGGGGAAGAGTGTTTGTAAAGCATCCATTTGAGGGCAAGAAGAGTTATTTGTCCATGTGAGTGGGATGTAGGTGGGATTCTGAATGGGAAGCAGCCCAGAGTGAGAGACAAAGAAATAATACTTTTCTCTCTCATGGATTGTTCTTGTTCCCCATCTCCACACCAGAATGTAGTTCTTCCTTTTGCTTTAATTTTTCTTTTTTCGGTTCTTTTGCAGACCTATAATTCAATAGCAACACCATATCCGCGGCGTTTCGTTCTGCCCCTCAACACAGATGACAAGAAACCTGTGGGAGAGAATCTCAGTCCTTTGAGCTACACGTCAGCAACCGCTGTGAAAGAGGCTGATGGGAAGGTATGTGCTCCATACACAAATTTGGGGGACTCCTGAGAATGAGGGAGGGAGACCATAACTCTGGGCCTAAATCCAATTAGAGCAAATCCAATGGGTCTAACCAGAGTGGACCCACTGACTCAAGGGGACTTACAAACTGACTTACTGTTCAGTGGGTCTGTTCTGGTGGGGATTACTAATTGGGTTTAGGTCTATTTGCAAAAGGTTCCAGACCCATTTTGTGGCATGTCAAAAGGTTCAGGTAGCAGATGATGGGAACTACTCTTCTGTATCTGAGTGCTTGGATAGCGGCTATGAGTCAGAGGAGATAAAGTGGGGCTGGAGAGGCAAAGAGTGCAGGGCACTTTCTGTTGTGCACATCGGGTACTGATTCCTTCTCTAGGTCTGGTGCACATATGAAAGTCTGCATGACGAGAACCTCGAGAAAGCAGGCGGCCTGGAGTTCCCCCAGATCAATTATGCTCATTGCAACGGGAAGAAATACCGCTACTTCTATGGCTGTGGCTTTGGGCACATGGTTGGAGATTCGTTGATCAAGATTGACATACAAACCAAGGAGATGAAGGTGAAAGGATCTGGGGAGGGGGAGCTGTTTGCTTGTTTGTGTCCTAGGCTGGCTACAGAAGTTGGACTCCTGTTTTTAAAAACCACCAGAAAAACTCTCTCTTTCTATCCTCCTCCCTTTTTTTTTCTTGCTAGATTTGGCAAGAGGATGGGATGTATCCCTCTGAGCCCATGTTTGTGCCTGAACCTAACTCTGCTGGAGAAGACAGCGGAGTCATTCTGTCCATAGTGCTTACACCCAAGCAGGTAACTTAGCCCATGCAAATGTGGAGTCAGTGGGCTCCTCCAGATGGGGCAAAAATTGTGGGCGGTTGTGGTATTTATTACAGTAGTTCTCAGGATTTTTGAAATATCCAAATAGTGGCCAGAATCTTTGCATCTTCATAAATGGACTTATGTCTGTGGGAATTAGAATTGGACGGCTGCGTAATGTCTGCATCCAGTAAGGGGCTGCTCTTACATTACTACACAGGAGAGCTGGCAAAGTGGCCGATGCACACTGGGACTGACGCCACAATACAACAATGCACAGTGGGACCCAATGAGCATTGGTCCCATTGTACATTGGGACACCAGCTATGTACATTGATAGAGCCCAACGCGCATTGCCAGTATCCTCTTAGTGCATCTTTCCAATTCACTAGCAGGATTTCTTAGCACCTCTGGTGTGTAGCTAAATATACATAAAGTTAGATTAACATAGAGTATGATGGAGGATTCTGAACAGTATTTTTTTTCCTGTACTATTTGCTGGCAATTTCCAGCACCAGCTGCAATATTTTGCACAATGTTGAAGACATACCAGTAGAATAAAATACGCATCTCTTTTCTCTTCCCTGCCCAGCAGTTCTCTCTCTCTCTCGTTCAAAAAAATGGTACTTGAATTACAATGCTAGAGTGCATCACTGAAATCACGCTGTTGTATTATATAACTTACAGTTTTTTTAAAAAATGGAGATAAATTTTCTCATAAAATCATAGACCATTTCAGAAAATCTTGCCCCAGTTTTTTAAAAAACCTTTGAAAGAGCTCTCGTGCAGATCAAAGAAACCACTATCAAGACTCCCCCATCGCCAATGAGTGGGGAGTGAATGGACCTGCAAGTGGTAACAACTAGCAAACCCCAAGGAGGTGTGTCTGAGGTGTATCAGATGTGCCTCTTTAAGCGCCCATTGTTGGGAAATAAATTCCAAGGATGCTAAAACCAAGTTGTATTGTGCCCTCTAGTGAATATGAGTGTGAAATGTGTCACAGGCTGCTGTGTTTTGCTTCAACTGTTAGGATGGCGCATAGCTTCTGCAGTCTCCTATTTCATCTTCCCAATTTAATAGCCCCAAAAAGCCCTTCAGTGGGATGTCAGTGGGAAAGTAATGTTGCGTGCCTATATTATTGTTTGACCATGACTTTGTCCTTGTTTCAGAATCAAGGTAGTTTCCTGCTCATTCTGGATGCCAAGGATTTCACCGAACTGGGACGGGCAGAAGTTCCAGTACAGATCCCTTATGGATTTCATGGCACTTTTGTCCCACATTAACAGCTGTTCTGTTAGCTGGCGTTGGCTTACCAAAAGTGGTAAAAGAAGAAATCTGCTCCAGGATGCTGCGGTGTGACTGATGTTTCCTTTTTGTGATCTTGGGGAAGATACTTAATCGTACCATGGGTTGCTTTCTTTGTCTACCTAGGGGTGTCCTAAAAGCTATCTGAACCTATAGAAATGGTGCAAGGCAAAATCACGTTCATGACAGTGACTGGTATTACTAGTGAAGGACAGATAAATTTTGCACATGCAGAGAGAACTTGTTTAAAGGATGCTAAACTTTAAACTGCCCTTTATAGCATATCTTATTGCTTATTTTTGTATTAATTATATATTTTATAGTTTAATTATGTACATGAAATTGAAGCCCGTTGGGAACTTCTGTATTTTTTAAAGATTTTTTGGCAATACTAACAAATATCTTTTAAATTTGTTTGCATTACAGATAGGTGAAGTGATTGGCCCAAAATAAAAGATGTCCTTATCTTCATTTGCTGTTCTTTTTCCTCTTTCTAACACTTACTTATACTTGCAGGAACTAGCATAAGGAAAAAAGATCTTTTAGTAAGAAGCCGCATGCTAAGAATGAGGACAGCCACTGCATTTGTCTTGAGATTCTGGTTTATTATGCTCAGGGGCTGCATCCACACTACACATTTGGTGTGGGAATCATCATACTTTATTCACACACTGTTTATGTGGCATCCACCTGTTTATGGTTTACCTCCCAACTTTTCCTGCATAGCAGGAAACCCAACCTTTAAAAAAAAAAACTAGAACTGGAATACAAACTTCAGAGATGTGGATAGTTCTTGGTATGTCTTTCTCAACTCCAAGGTCTCTTTCACACTACAGAATTATAGAATTTTGATATGTCTTTTCCTGTCCTGGCTGCAATCCTAGATTTGGTAGTATGGTGAGGCCTTAGAGTTCTTTGGCAGAGAATTCTCAATCCCTCAGGAAACTAAGCATCCCAGAATCCCCTAGGATGGAGCCATGGGCATTAGAGTGGAGCCAAAATGCTGCAGTTCTGGCATCCATGTGTTCACTGATGTATCAGGCATGTGAACCCACCACTGATTTGCCCACCTTCAGTGTAACTTTTGTGGTGAGTGGGTGCTGTTTTATCACCCGGTTTATTTTTTTAAAGGCAGTCTTTTAATGAGTGCTAGTACGGTTTTCTTAAAATCAGCCAAAGAGTGGTTGAAGGAAGAAGAGTTGCAACTCTCATTTTAAAAAAAGGGATTAAGAACAATCACTCCTTGCCAATCTGCTCACCCCTATTTTAGCAATACGTTTTTCTCATCTAAATTAAAGACTGTACAACAAAAACATTCAATTTTTCTTCTACGGTTTCCCTCACAGAAATGTTTTTGTATGGTGCCTCTACCTTCAGTTTAAAATTGCAAAAGCAGAGTTGTGCATGCAGTGCTATTATGCATGGATGGGCACTGTGCATAGTACATGGGTGTAGATGCTCATCGGCTGTGCCTTTGGTTGTATGTTCAGTGTCTTTGTTCAGTTGCACAATGCTGTCATTCAACTGGAGGGTTACATAGCACAGTAAGGGTGTAACTCTGTGTAAGAGATTTGTGCTATGCAGCCTTGCTATTGGATCTTGGCCAAACCTCCTTCCAAACTGCCCTTCCTACTTCTTATAAAAAATCTTTTTACTTTTGAATAAACTCAAATGTCATGTTCTAAACACAAATTAAAATAAACAAAGATTCCTATAGGCCTTTGCACGTTTTAAAACACCGGATGGTGAAATTAATAATTAGGCACACGTGCAGGTATGAGTTCTTAACAGGATCTACAGTATTTTAAATCCCTCTTTGGACAGAGAGGGCTAAATGTGCTGGTGTTCTGAAATCCTTCTTGGATTGCTTTGTAGGAGAGAAAGACTTTCAAGAAAAATATTTATTAGCTTAGTTCTGTATTATGTACCCCACCTTTCTTTCCAGAGCTCAGTGCGGCCTGCCTGACTTTCTCCTTCCACACAGTATATTTGTAACCAAACAGAGAGACAATGACTGGTCGAAGGTCACCCAGGGAGTTTCATGACTCTTTGAGAACTTAAAATATCTTTTACTGACCAGGCCCTCTTCACTATTCTACATGCACTCATATGTAAAATGGTGGTGGTGGTGGGAACCCATAAGCCAACGTGGAACTGTCAGCTTTTGTTAGTGATGTCCAAAACGGGTTCCTAGTTTCACAACACCATCTTAGAAATATGTCCATGAAAGTTACCCACATGTCTACAGTATGCCTGGGTTAGTCATTTGTAACTTTAAAAAGAAAGCAAAAACATCCAGACTATCTTATTTTGGTAACAATTCCTTGTCTGGTTTCCTGGAGGTCATTCTTGCTCAGCTCAGGTGACCAAGCAAGCAGTTATTTAGAAGGCAGTGTATCTCCAGCAGCCAGTGATATCAACTCCTGTCTCTTCAAGCAGGATCACACCACTGGGGCCCTTTACTTGTCCCCAATTCCTTTGCTAGTGCAAAAAGAAAAAGAAGAAAAAGGGGGGGTACAAAAAGGCTAGAAAATTTAGTTTCCGTGGCGTAAGTGCAAGAGTGAATCCTCCCCAGGTCCACAGACTTTCCAAACGGATCAAGCTGAGAACTTGGCAGGGCAGAGGCAGTCATGAGAGGTGGCGGCCGGTTTTTTAGAAAGCTTCCTTCAGTCGTCTGCAGGGAGCACGGACATGGTGCAGGCTGCTGTGAAAGCGGATGGAACTGGCGCATCTCCCCTGTAGGTGACGCTGATCTTGTCTGTTTCATAGAGTTTTATCTTATGGAGAGTCTTCGTGGGCAAGTGCTTCTGGAGGTTTTCCCAGATGAACACAGCAAGATTCTCAGTTGTACTGGAAGAGTGACAGAGACAGAGATAGCTTCTCTGCACCTTCTTTGCATGTGATTTAGAACAGCTCCAAAGCTGTGTCACACCACACACACCCTCCTACCATTCTGACTTGCCAGGGACAGTCCTGGTTAATCCTCTCATGTCCCATCTTTTCAGCCGCTTTTAAAATGTCCCAGCTTCTCTCTCCTCCCTCCACCTTCCCCACTTCATCCTTGGTTGACTTCCGTTGCTACAAACTGAGTTCAAACTGCAAAACTAGTTTGTACTCAATTAATTCAGTCGGGGGAGAGGACAGGAAGAAACTTGCCCTTCCCAGGAGACCCAGGAAAAAGCAAACTTCAGCAGCTTCTCTTAGCTCATGTGTTTTTCCTCATTAATAGCCTTTGTCATGTTAACCATGCTTGGATGTTGCTTGGCCACATGTGCTGTTGTTTTCATCCATGAAATATTGGAAGATATAGCCCCAGTCTATCTTTGACCACTCAGGACTCCACAGACTTCCCCAAAAAAGGAAGTGAATTGCCTCCCTTGGGGACCTTGAGGAGAGATAATTCATCTTTTAAAGAGGTTAAAAGATCCCGGGGGGGGGGGAATGGCAGCTCGAGCGGCAGCCTAGTTCAGGAGCTCCAACTGGGCTGTTACCTTTTCGCGGTGTAAATCCCTGCTAGGTTTGTTTTGTTTTGTTTTTTGAGATCTTTATGGCAAGGATTCAACTCGCTCCGGGAAAAGAGGGTACAGAGGGACTCGACGGGGTCCAGGGCTATCTCTTCTAAACCTTGGAGCTGTGAGGTCCCGGGGTTTGGAGAAGGTAACCAGGACGAAGAGTGACCACAGCCGCGAATTTGGTTGCTGGCGTTCATGCCTAGCCTAGAACCACCGATATCCCAATTTTAAATTTAGCTACGAAGAAGCACTATTACCTGATTGTGCCAGAAGGAAAGCCAAAACGGAGTGTAATCTTTTCGTGATCTGTTAAGCTTTTTTAATTTTTTTTTTTCCCCCCCCTGGTTGAGTTAATACCAGAAAATTTAGACGGGAAAAAGACTATATTACAAGATTGAAAAAATATAATTTGAGGTTTGACTGGAGGGATATTTAAATTTTAAAAAAAAAAATAGAGAAAGGAAGAAGGAAGAAGAGGGGGGGAAAAAAAAAATTTTGGAGTTATCTAGAAATTTCATTTTTTCATTTATCTGGAATTGTATTTTTATCATTGTTCAAAATGTCTCAATATTAGGTGTAATGTTAATACTGGATTAGGAAGAATATGCAGTTAATGAGATATTAGATATTGATGTATTTTCTTTCTTTCTTTTTTGTTCCCTTGTACTTTTTGTCCCCACCCCATCTTACATAGCTTTTTTAAATTTATTGCATTAGAAAAATAAGACTAAAATTATATAGATGCTAAAATAAGTTACAAGGAAATTAAAACAGCAAATAAATCAGGGGGGAATGGCTCCAAAAAAAAAAAAAAATAGCTACTAGTTCTCAGTCTCAAATACAAACACAACTCGTAATGCAAAGGAAATCTCTAAACCCCTCCCCTTCAACCTCTATGTTATATTTACAAACCAGAAAATCATCTATCGAGCAGCTATATACATCTAAACTTGAAAGCTGCCCCTCAGTTTTAACCAAATTTACACTTCCCACCAGTGAAATGTTTCACCAAATTTTTCAGGAATTCAGGGAATTTAAGAATGAGATAAGACAAGAACTTAAGGAAACCAGAACAGAAATAAGGAAGGATATGAAGAAAGATTTAGAAAAAATAAATAAGAAACTGTTAGGATAAAAGGATCTGAAAGATACAAAAGCAGAAGTAAAACAGTTGGTCGCTGATAATGAAAGGCTAGCAAAGGAAACTAAAAATAATAATTTTAAATAAAACAAATGGAAGCAACGGTAAATACTAGGAATTAAAATAGAGATAAAGCCATTAAAATAAGAGATTTATTTGAGCAGAGGGGAGAAGATCTTTACCAAAGAATAGTACCTCCATTGGCGGACTACACTGGATATTCAATTGAGAGGATGGAAACTAAAACAGACAGAATTTTTCATATTGATTCTAGACTGAAAAAAGAAATCCCCCAAAAAGAAATTTGTGAATTTCCCCAAAAATTCGGACCAAAAAAAAAGATCTTACAAAAAAAACTATAAAGATAAACTTTATATAGAGGACAGGGAATTTAAAGATTTTTAAAGATATACCATTCCAAATCCTTAAAAAAAGACAAGAATATAAACAACTATCCAGCTGGCTTTCTAGACATAAAATTCCCCTTTAGGGGGGAAAAAGGCGGGGGGGACTCTTTTTTTAAATAAACGTTAAAAAATAACATCTGCAGATCAGGTCCCAGCAATACTAAAGAATTTACAACAAGATAAAGGAGACAATCTCAATAAGAAAAGGGAAGAAGACAGAACATCAAGCTGAAGCAGAAAAGGATCTGAGGTATAGGGAGGAGGGAAAAAAGGGATTGACACAAGTAAAGAACGCAGCTCAGATGAAGAAGTATTGGATGAAAAAAGAGGAAAAAGGGCCCAAAAGCGAAATGGATGCGGAAAACTGAGGAAGATCAGGACGATGAAGAAGATGAGGACGAATTGGAGGAGGATGGAGAGGGGGAAAGGGAATAAGGAGCAAGAGGACTAGAGAAACTTAAAATATACAATTATGAAGGTTCTTTTGGAATATAAAGGGCTTAAATTCCAACTATAAGCGTAGAAAATATTTCATTACTTAGAAAAAAAAAAAAGATCATATCCTCTGTCTCCAAAAAACAAAAGTTAAGGAACAGGACGTTGATTTTTAGGAACCCTAAATTGGGAAAAAAGAAGTTTTTCTTCAAACTTTCAAAAAAAAAGAGAGGGGTTGTAATATATATAATCCATCTTTTCCAGCCAAATAAATCTTTAATGATTCAGAGGGTCACTATATAGGTGTAGAAATTGAATTATTAAATGAGACTATATTGGCTAGGGGGATTTATGCCCCTCAAGACCACAAAGCAAACTTTTTCTCCAAAATAAGAGAAAAAATATTGAAATATAACATCAAAAACATCATTCTAATATTCTTCATGGGGGATATGAATGGAGTTGTGAACCCAACAATTGACCGATCTAGTTGTAGGAAAAACATATTCAAGGTAAACTACCAAAAAGTTTTTTGAAATGACAGTACTTTTAAATTTAACTGATGTTTGGCAATATAAATACTCTAAAAGGCCGGGATATACTTTTTTGGATGTCCATAACTCCATGTGAGGTTTTCATGTTTTACCTATAGGGTTTAAATTTCGGTAAATGAGATTGAGATTCTTCCTAGGGCTTTTCAATCATAATCCCATAATGCTTACATTGCAATAAAAAAAGAAAGAGAGGAAATTGGAGACTGAATGAAGAACTTCTTAGAGACCAAGAATATCGACAATGAACAAAAAAGGTGCTTAAATTATATTTTGCAGAGAATGATAATAACGAGGTCTCCTTTCCTATGTTATGGGACGCTAGTAAAGCCGTAATCAGGGGAAAATTTAAAAATGGAACTCTGAACTATTAAGACAAAGGCAGAAAAAAATATCAGAATTGACAGTGGATCTGAGGAACAAAGAGGAAAAACTTAGGAAGGATCTGAATAACATTAAACTAGGTAGGCAAATCAATATACTGAGAGAACAGATAAGGCGGGAAAAATTTGAGATGGAAGAGAAACTACGAAGAACTAAACAACAAAATTTTGAATATGCGGATAAACCAGGGCGCTGGTTACCCCATAAATTTTAAAAAGGAGGGAGGGGAAATCGTTTTAAAAGTTAAGAGCGGGGGCAGATTTATTACAGCCCAAAAGAGGAGATCAAGAACGTCTTTCATCAATTCTTTCAGGACCTTTATGAAAAAAAAAAAATTTCTGAGGGAGATATTGCTCATTATTTAGAACATTAAACTATACAATAAGGGGAGAAAAAAAAACTTTTCAACGCACCAATCCAGGAAAAAGAGGTTGATAGTGCTATATGAAAGCAAAAAGAGGCTAAAGCACCAGGTTCTGATACAAATTCAATCTACTATAAAGCATGCAAAGAAGAACTGCTATCTCCTCTTACTAAACTATTCAATAGATTCTAAACTAGGGATACCCAAACCTGGAAAGAAGCCACTATAGTTATAATTTTAAAAGAAGATGGGGACCCTCTATCTCCTAATAGTTATAGACCTTTTTCTCCCCTTTAATACTGATTATAAAATATTTACTAACATTCTTGCCGAGAATTAAAACCGTTCTTCAAGATCTAATATATTATGATCAAAATGGCTTCTTACCAGGGAGAGGGGTTAGAAAATTAAGAACAGTAATTAACATGATTGAATATTTTGATAAACACAATGAGAAGGAGATGGCAATGCTTTTTGTCGACGCAGAAAAGGCATTTGAAAACTCAACTGGCAGTTCATGTTTGCAGCATTGAAAAAAATGGACTTTGGAAATATTTCATGGCCGGGTTTACAAAATATGCAGATGAAACAGCCCAAGTGGTAATTAACGGTGAGAAAACAGAAAAGATAAAAATACAGAAAGGGACAAGACAGGGCTGTCCTTTATCCCCATTGATATTTATAGCTATATTAGAAATACTTTTATTAAGCTACAAGTTACTGGCGTTTGCTACGACTTACTATTCTTTTCTGAAAAGTCAATGGATACATTAAGATGATTACAGTTAAAATTAAGGAATTTGGAGATTTGGCAGGCTTCAGGGTTAATAAAGGGAAAAACAAAACTCCTGCTTAAAAAAAGACCAAGGATAAAAAATGTCTCCTCTCTGGAAAAACGGATTTTCAAAATGTTCAGCAAATAAAATACTTGGGTATAACTATAGCGCATCAAAATAATTTGCTATTCGAGCTAAATTATGAAAAGATTTTGAAACAATTCAATCTGACATGATAAAATGGTCTAGATTACAACTCTCTCTTCTAGGTAAAATTGCTGTAGTAAAAATGAATATCCTCCCAAGGATGAATTATCTATTTCAGAATTTGCCGATTATAAAAAACGAGAAATGCTTCTTAGCATGGAAGAGAGATATTTCAAAATTTATATGGGCTGGAAACAGATCTAGAATCAAATGGAACAATCTGATAGAAAACAAATTAAAAGGGGGTTGTAATTACCTGACCTAGAACATATTACCAAGCAAATGCCCTCACCTGGGTCATAGATTGGACTACATTAAGGAACAACCAATTATTGCTGCTTGGGGGGGCAGGCAACCGTTTTGGTTGGCACCCTACCTCTGGTACGATAAGGCTAAGGTGGATCCCGACTTTAGAAATCATTATATACGTCAAGCCCTGCTTAAGGTATGGAATCAGTTTAAAAAGAACGAATTACAGAGAAATACCATCGTGGGTGTCCCCCCCGGAGGCTTTTCATGCATCATTTAAAAACAAGGAAGAAAATGGTTAACATATAATGATTTGATCAGGATAAAAAGGGGGGGAAAAAAAAAATCGAAACAAGGTAATTAAATGATTCAGGTTTAAACTGCCAATGGTTTCTTTATCATCAATTGAGAGAAAGATTCAGGATTGATATGAAGCTTCAAGGAATAACTATTAAGACAGTTTATACACCATTTGAAAAATTCTGCTTTGAAAAACCACATGTGACATCTAAATTTTATAAACTATTACTAGAACAGCTTTTGGAGTCAGAAGTGGTCAAGGAGGTAATTATCAAGTGGGGAAAATTTAGGCAGAGAAATAAAGTTAGGAAATTGGGGAAATAGCTGGCAAATTACAATGAAATTCACATGTGCACAAAGTTTAAAAAAAAACTATATCAAAATGTTCAATCGATGGTACATGGACCCGGACAAAATGTAAAAATTTATAAATCTCATTCTAATATCTGTTGGAAATGTAAACAATCAATAGGTACATTTTTCCATTTGTGGTGGCAATGCCCCTTAAACAAAATTTTAAAGAAATATTGGAAAACTTAAAATATTTATGGTTCAAATTCCACTAACTCCGGAAATTTTCCTATTAAACATGCTACACCAATTGAATGATTATACTAGGAAAAAAAATGGGGGGAATTTTATATTTAATTCCGGGAAATAGTGTTTGCCAAGAGGTGGAAAAACAATAATTCCAAAACTTGATGATTGGTACAAAAAAATATTAGAATATGCTCATTAGATTGCTTAACTTTTCACAAAAGGGAAGTAGCATATAATACAAGCACTCAGGAAGAAAATTGAAAAAATTTTTATATCTTAAGTCTGTTTGATTTAATAAATAGTTCTCCTTAAGTTTAAGAACGAAAACCCTTTTTTACATAAGGAGGTTTAGAGCTCAGTCACTGTCTATCAGAATTTTTCGGCAAAATTGTTCACAACCTCTGTTTCTACTTTATCATATAACACGAAGAGATAACATGGATAGGAAATTGTAGGGGAAGAAAAAAATAAGATAAGAAAGAAACTAGATTTTTTATCTAGTATGATGACATGAATGCAGGTATAAATGTAGAATATGGGAAAGACACAAAAAAAAGAAAAAACTTACGCTTAGCTAGATATATCAAAATTAAAGGAAGTTAAAAAATGCGGCAAAATAATGTTTTTTTTTGGTTTGTTTGGTTTTTTTGGCTACAACTCTGTTCAATTATATCTGGTGTAGAAAGGTATAGACTTTATAAGTGATAGGTGTTATATGTATTTTAGATATTAAAATATTATATCAGTTGTGATATTTAATGCAAGATATAGTATAATACGTCTTGAGTCGATTGTGGTGTTAATTGTCTATGTTTTTGTTTTTGTTTTCTTGTTGTCCTAAATGTATATAAATGCCAATAAAGATCAATTAAAAAAAAAAAAAGGTTAAAAGATCCCCTTATTGTTTAAACTTATAAAAAATAATCAAACTGTTTTTAAAACTAGAGGTGGCCTTCCTGTTTTGTTTTGGGGTATATTTGGCACTCTGTCTTTTACCTATGAGGCCCAGAGGGCAGTTAGCTGTTTATCCTACCAGAGTTGCCCACCCCACTTAGGAATACAAGAGAAAGCCATTTGTTTTGTAGCCCGTTTTTAATTAGGGGAAAAGGGCCCGAATATGTTTTGAATAGTTTTGGGGGAAAGGCAATAAATCAGGGATATATCATGAAATAACAAAATCACAATCATCCATGCCATAATATTTCCAATTGTGGAAGCCAGGCAGTGAAGAAAACTGGCTAAGAGAATCTGTGGTGCGGAAGAGAGTTCTGCAGATATGATGGACCGCTAAAAGAAAAATAATGGGTCCAAGAGCAAATCAAGTTTGAATTTCATTCATGGCCTAGATATTGAGCTTAAGCTGTCATACTTTGGACGTATCATGAGACAATGTACCCCCTGGAAAAGAAAAGACTGGTAAAGTGGAAGGCAGTAGAAAAAAAGGGAACAGTACTATAGGTGGATTATATCAAGGAAGCCCGGATGTCCTGAGTTTCCAAGAAAGGGCATGAATAGAGTCACAGGGAGATGGATACATGGGGGAAATAGCTTTGCAGACCAGTGGGGCCAAACAAACAAAACTGGATTGAATTCATATAAACAAAGTCTTCTCCCTCCCTGTTTTCCTCATGAGGAAACCCACTGTCTTACCTTATGACATTTGCAAAAGGGGACATCTTGATCCAAATCTTTTTTGTCAAGAGGCTTGGTGATCGCCTCCTAGGTAGGAGAAAAAGATAACGTTAAGCAGAGCATGTCCAAGTAAAGTAGCAAAAGAAAATATGACCAGGATAATGTCACATTCTCAACACTGACAATTTGATGACTTTTGCACAAAGCCAAAGGGAAAAAGCAAAATAAACAAAGAACCCTTGGTTGAAACCCGTATGTCTCCCACACAAGGCTGAGCCGCATACAACCATGCCAGCGTCCCAAACGGCTTCTGAAGCTGCCTGTTTGGGATTTTCTTGTGGGGGGCAGGCAAGTAAAGACTGGCGATGTCTCTGTAGCCAGAGGTGAAATGATTACAGGAGGGCCAAGTGGATATCAGCACCGATGTTATTATTTTGCATCTGGTCACAGGGACACTTCTAATCCTGCCTGATCCCCACAAAACCAGGGAATGGCTGTGGGAGGGACTTCAAATACGGTTAAGTAAGTCAGGAGGGCATTTGGGCACTGCAGGGGGAGGAAGGGGATAGCAACTCCTGCAATATCCAGAAAAAGGGCACACATACACATAAGGGATGTGCATACATCCCTCACAGGCTGCCAGCCATTGTCTTCTTATTGATGTACATCAGCATACGTTGCTCAACAGCCAAATTCAGCAGGCAGTGGTGAAAGTCGAGTTGTGCATATGGAATCATTGTGAAAATGGTAATTCCCCCGTGCCTGTCACTGTGCACTGTGCAGTGGGGCCCATTCCTGAACACGTCTAGCTCATTTACCTGCAGGTAAGCTTTCAAAACCGTCAGGTCTACCACCGTTCCAGAAACGGGATCAATCTTAAAAAAAAAATGAGTGAGAACGACAATCTATAACAAGGTCATGCTTGCACACTTGAATTTTATTTGCTTTGCACTATATAATCCCAGGGAGTCTATATCCATCAGCCTCACTTGGGAGCAGGTGCATCGTGGACCATGGGCCCCATGGCTAGCATTGGAACGGAACATCGGGATCCTTCTGTGTTGCCTACTGATAAAGCTTATCTTACAGCAGCAACATGCGTCAATGTTTGGCAGCAAAGTCCAGGAGACTTGAAATTACACCCAACTCCGGAACAGAACAAGCCCATAATCTAGACCCTGGATCATATCAGAACCAAATGCCCCTAAGCCAGTGGTTCTCAACCTGTGGGTCCCCAGAGGTTTGTGGACTTCAGCTCCCAGAAGCCCTGAGCATTGACCATAGTGGCTGGGGCTTCTGGGAGCTGAAGTCCACGAACATCTGGAGACCCACAGGTTGAGAACCACTGCCTTAAGCCTTCCTCCATTTGTTCCCTCTGGAAGGTTCCCCATGCTACTTACTTCTCCACAGACCGTCACCACAACTAGAGGAGGAACAAAAGGACAAGTTAGTAACATACCGTCCAACATTTCACAGATGAAAACGGGGATATGTGTGACCGAGCAACATCAGCACGTGGTCAAAATGGCAAAAGTTATTAGCAAGGAAGAACATACAAACTGGGAAAAGCTGCAGCAGTTTGCTTTTGCCTGAGTCTGCTGGGAAGGGCAAAACTGCATCTCTCAGGCCTTTCTGCACTACACTGCTATAGTATGGAATTCTGGGGTTTGGAATTCCTATGGAATTCTGGGATTTGTAGTTTACTGAGGCCCAAGAGCTGTCTGGCTGAGAATCCTAAATGCCCCTCCCTAAACAGAAAACTCCAGGATTCGATGGGATGTTGAAAGTAGAATAATAGCACTATATCAGTGTAATGTGGAAAGGCCCCTCCTCTTCTCTATCCTAAATTAGGGGATTAGAACTGGGGCGGGCAATTCTGGCCCTGCAAATATCCAGCTCCCATCATCCTACACCATTGTCTATGCTGCCTGGATTGATAGGCACTGCAGGCCAAAGGTGTTGGAGGGTTGCAGTTACTCTGCTCTGAAGTAGTAGGTTGGACAGAGAAAATCCAGGCACCTAAATTTGCCATTCCTTGTTCTGCTAGAGTGGTGTTGAAAGTTAGTAGCACTGCAAAATTGGCTAGTTTCTCACCTTTATAATTGTGCCCGTGTCTCTGGTTGCACGGACCAAATAGGTTCTTATTCTCTGTGTCACTCAGAGATTTACTGGAAAGAGAAAGAAAATTAATATGCAGGACTGAGGAGTTGGCACAGAATGGAAGTCAGGAGTCCATCCAGTCAGTCTTGGCTTCTCCTTCCCTCATTCATCATAGCAAAGAAAAGTGAAACTTTGAAATCTGGAGAGGCAGAAAATGAGTGTCTTATCCCTTGACACTGACAGTTCCCAGCATGACATCGGTATGTCTTATAATAGGCCATTAGAGATTTTGTCTTCATTAATGTGGCCTGTCTGTTGCTCTACTACTGGGAGAGTGTAACCTTTGTGAGAAACATCCAGTGGCTGAGATCCTAATGTAATAGTTCCACAGGTGGCACTACCGCTACATGTCTTCTTAGAAACTTACCGCAGACTCACTGTTTATCAGCTGCATGCCCCCCGACTATGAAATGGCTGGTGAAGAGTCGGGGCATTGGAGTAGTGTCTGTCTGTGTCCCAGTAGCCACATGCAGACCAGTTACATCATCTGCTGAGATCCACCAAGGTCCTCCAGAGGCCTCTGCAGATGATGACACCGGTCTCTTTCTGGTTACAGGGACATGGCCAGAGACTTCTCCAATCCCCCTCCTTCCACTGAATTGCAGGGAGGAGGAGATGAGCAGGGAAATGGTGAAGGGGCGCTTTGGTTGCTGTGGAGGTTGGAATAGAGCACCAGCACCCACAACCAACCACATAAGACATACAGGGGTGTAAGGTAGACGTATGCCACCAACAGAATGGCAGCCATTGTGAACTTGAAAGCGACTGATCCGTGTCCCCAGAGAGAAACTCCAATCTGCACTGAAGCCAAGCAGATATCTTCTTCCGCCCCCACCCCCTTCTCCCTGCCCTTTCCCCCCAAATTTCTTCAGCAGCGGTTCAAAATGCTGAGGGCTAGTGCCACTGGCAGAACTATTATGCTATGCTGTGCCATACAGGATCTCATTCAGTTTTTCCACAGACGTTGCTCTCGTCCAAGAACAGCACAACTGGGAGGTCACATTTAATATCAGCCACAGTTAAGGTGGTCCCATCTCTACCTTTGGGATCAGAACAGCCATCTTAAGGCCAGGTCTTCCTGCAGAATATATCTACTAGCTGCCTGAAGTGCACCACCAAATCCTCCCCCACTCCACTGAAGTCAATGTGCATATTGTCTCCCAAATTATTTTGGAACCTGTGTGTACATCTTGTCTCAGAGCAAAACAAGTTGGTCTTGTTGGAACCTTGTTTCTCAGGTTAATAGCAAAACATGCATCTTGTTTCCCAAGTGAATGGCATTCCCAGAATTGCTATTAACCTTATAAACAAAGCATGCATTCCTGGAAGTGCTATTCATGTTGCGTGGTTTTCTCTCCCCAGTTACTTGATGATACTATTTAAGTTACAAAAATGCTCAAGCTTCCAGTTTTTAAGAACTCCAAGCACATTTGGAGAAACTGTCAAAATTCCCTGACCAGCATGTTACAGGTATTGGGTGCTGAGATTCCAAGAAACATATTCCCCCTCCGCCCCTGATTTCCGTAACTGCCAGCATGGTGTAGAAATCAGGAGAGTTAGCCTAGGCTTGGGGCAACCCAAGTTCAAATCCCCCATTCAGACATGTAGCTCACTGAGTGATCTTGGCTCAGTTCCCAAACCTTGCCCTTGCCTCCCTCATACAGCTGTTGTGATGCCAAAAGAAAAAAAAGGGCACCGCTTTGTGGATGCTCAGAAGAAAGACAGGATATAAATATATAAGTACACATGCATGCATGCTTGTTTTTGCATGCTTGTTTTGTTTTTGTTTTTGCATTCAAGTCATTTCTGACTTGCAACAACCCCACAGCAACCCTAGCATGAGGTTTTCTTGGCAAGCTTTGATCAGAGGGGGTTTTACGATTGCCTTCTTCTGAGGCTGAAAGAATGTGACTTCCCCAAGATCACCTAGAGTCCTAGTCCAACACTCAAATTGCTACAGCACGCTGGCTCTTCACACACACATTCCCATATATTTAAACAAAGGGTTAGGAAGTAAAATTACCAGGCCAGTCTGTGGGAAGCACTAAAGGTATGTGTCCTGGAGAAGGCGGCTGTTTTCAGGGGAGAAGTCTCTGCCTTAGGTCCTCCCGAAGCCTCCGGGGTCTGCATTGCAGGCACCAAGCTGAGCTGCTGTCAACAGTCAAGGAAAGAGATGGCAGCGCTGTTAAAAAGGTCGTCTGAGGCCCTCCACAACATGAATTAATAACCAGCTGGCCATCATATGATCATGGCAACAAACAACTGTACACGCCAGAGATATAAAGCCAAGGACATGGGATGGGAAGAGGAACCAATCAATTGGCCCCGAGGAACAAAAGTTTCCCGCACATTAACTTTGTGTCCTAAAGAATGATATTTTGCATTTATGGTTGAAAGGATCACATTCTAAGGTGGCATTCTGGAAAAACCTCATTCTTCACAAGCTGAGCATGAGTCAGCAGTGTGATTGTGTATGTTATTATTTTTTTTAAATGTTTTTATTAAAGTTTAGTTACCAAACAAAAAGGAACAAGTGGGTCACATCTTCCTTAAATGTATCCCACTTCCCCCACTTCCGCTTATATTTCTCCAGTTGAAACTACATTATTTCTGTTTACACAAAAGAAGAGCAATTACATTTTTATTATCAATAAAAACAATTACCCTTTATCTTGTTTCCATATCTCTACACCTCATAAATCTATGTCTTTACCCAGTCCAATACTCCTTTCCATTCCCTTTCAAAATTCTGTATTGGTTTATTTTTCAAAGAGGATGCTAATTTTTCTGTTCTACCATCTCTAAAACTTTCAACTTCCACTCTTCTAGATTTATACATTTATTTTCTTTCCATGTTGTGCATACAACAACCTCACTGCTGTTATCAAATACAACAGTATCTTCTGATGACTTCTTATCTGATTGCGGATGTTATAATAGACAACGAAATCTTAGGCAGCAGTGACGGGAATGCAGCGTACAGATGACAGGAAATAAAGTTCCTCTTTTTGATGGCCAGGTTGGATGGGCTCCAGTTCTGGGAAGCGGGAGGGCTGTTCTGAAGAGAATGTGGACAACCAAGCACATGTTGAGGATGTTGGCCGGCATGGCAAGGTGCTTGTAAACCAAGTCAGTGAAGAACAGTTGATAGAGAGCTGTGTTTTTAGCCTGGAGAAGTTGAAAAAGGAGACATGACCATGATCGGTGATTGTCGGCAGAGATGTCACACACAGGACTCGGATGAAGGGGTGGAGATGGCAGGGAAGCAGAGTTCAGCAAAACTTTTAGGAGAACCTCAAGCTGGAATCCCTTTGGGGCTTTGCTCTTATGTAATCAGAAAAATGGTTGCCCTGTTTGTTTTTTTAACCAGCTTGTCTAAGGAGGCCGCTGAGATTTCCTTATGAAAGCCTCCCCCAGTTTTCCAGCAGTGGAGGGGGAAACCTCCTGAAGTGGAGTGCTCCTCCTCATTGCTCTGATAGGCAGGATTTTGAGGAAGTCGCCACTACGGGGAGCAACCCGCCACACTCACAGTCCAGTTCCTGCCTCTACTCTGAGTAGGCTGTGCCTAGAGCTTTCTCTTTGCTCTTTACTTCTGTGTGGTACTTTCACCTCATTTTTGTTTTTTCTCCACTATCTTCACTTATCCTTCTTCTTGGCTGCTGCCACCAAGAACTCCCTCACTTTCAACTGTCCTTTTCTTCCTTCTTTTCTATATTAACCAGTCATTAGGAGCGACTTTCATGGATGCTTTTTTGGAGACACTATGGCAAATGCTAGTGGTGCTGAAGGCATCTAAGATTCTGGTGGCGGAGCGCTTAAAAAGAAAGGGAGATCTGTCCACGGAAGTCAAAGGAGGTAGATCCTTTCATCCTCGACCCTAACAGCACACGTCAAAAGCCCAGATTGGGCCTCAGAAAGTGACAAAGGATTGCACAGAACAGGGGGTGAGTAATACAGTCAATCCTCCTCCCATAGTAGCTGGCCATGAGTTTCATCCAGAGTTCTGCAGCTGTCTCCAGATGATTATTGCAAAAGAGTCTACAGCGACCTCAGCTCAATCATCAATTTCCCACCAAATCATGCAATTCCCTCCCATTGCAATCTGCTCCACTATAGGGGGATAACGGAGAGGGCTATTGCGAGTCATTAAGGTGAAGGGAATCCTCTCCATCACCCCCATCTCATCAAGGAAAGGATTCAGTGATCCCTAATCAAAACATATGCCTTTTCATCCCAAGCACTTTTATCTTGGCCACCATTTTGGTAAAGGCACGAAAACAGATGCAATAGCCCATTTTGAGTAGAGATGTTAAAAATAAAGGGAAAGTGGCCAGCAGAGGCTGGGCTACAAGGCCAAAGCAATAAAGGAATAAAATGAAAGTCCATGTCTAGAGTAGATTTCTCAGCTAAGGAACTGGAAGTGGGTTCAGTATCTTCAATAAGGTCAGAGTTTGAGAAAAGGGAACTTCCTGAGGAGTGGGAGGACCAGCCTCAGGGACACTCTTCTCAGCAAGATTTTTTTCAGACGGAGGATTTTGGGTTTTTACAACACAAAGTCATCAAGATCTTGGAACTGCTTTGCCCTCCTGAGCAGTCTCAGTCTGAAGATCCTGATCTCCCACAGGGCAAGAATGATTCTTTCCCTGAGTCCTTCTTCCTCACATGCCCCTTTTCCAGTGGGCTTCATGAAAGTGGTCAGGGAGGAAAATGGGCCAAACCCTCCACAGTGTGCCCAAATCACATGTCTGTTACAAGATTTTATAACTTTCCTAAACAAGTTATGGCAAAACTACAAGTCCCATTGGTCAATGCCCCGGTATCGACTCTTGCCTCTTCTTCCATTTATGCTAAAGATGAAGAAGACACCTAAAAGAACCCTGAAGAGCCGAGGTCAGATTCAGCTCTCAAAAAACTTATGAAGTGCCGTCTCTCGCAATCAGAGCAGCCTCAGCAATTTCCATTTCTCTAGAGCAGCCTTTGCTTTGGGCCAGAGCGCTCATCCAAGAAGTACCTCAAGGAAATATAAAATGGCATGAGCTTCAACAAGCTGATGAAGATAACTGCTCTCTCGGTAGATGCTAGAGACCTAATATAGTTCTCGAATGCAGGTGGGCCTCTGTGCCTGTGTCAGGTGCCAGATATGGCTAAAGAACTGGCACACAGATGCCCGTTCTTAAAGCTGACACTCACTCCCTTTACTGGGGGCAAGCTTTTCGATGAATCACTTGACCCTGTGTTTTGGTACAAAAGAGAAGAACGAGGCTTGAGCTTCTTCACAGAAAAAAGAGCATAGAAAGCTTACAGATATAATCGCAATTCCTTCTTACCAATATAACTGCAACTCCTTTTGCCCTAGAGACACTAGATGTGCCAGGCTACAGTGGTCTGAGCATAGATACCAACCTTGGCAGCAAACTCAGTCACAAGATTTTGCCAGGCCCCATGATAATAGTCGCAGTAGAAAAACATCTTCTAGAAAGTGATGCAGAAAATTGCCCCAATCCTGCCTGCCCATCACAGAAGGTAGGAGGATAATTGCAGCCCTTCTCCCGCATGGGGAAGGGTACCACCATGGGTGTTCTCAGCTCTGAAAAGTGGCTATTCAATAGACCTTCTTTACCATTCTCATGACTTTTTCCTTTCCTTTCCAAGGTGAAGGAACGCAGTGAAACATCAGCTGATGCTAGAAGCCATAGAAAATCTGATTGAGGTTGGGGCCATTGAAACAATACCATCTTTTTCATTTTTCTGAACAAAGAACAAGTTGTGTGGGGACATTCTGGACCTGAAAAAGGTCAATCGGTTTGTGAGGAAGCAGAAATTCATAGAATCATGGAATTATAGAAATGTAGAGTTGGAAGAGACCACACGGGCCATCCAGTCCAACTCCCTGCTATGCAGGAACACCCTCAAAGCACTCCCGACAGATGGCCATCCAGCCTCTGCTTAAAAACCTCCAAGGAAGGAGACTCCACTACACTCCGAGGCAGCAGATTCCACTGCCGGACAGCCCTGACTGTCAGGAAGTTCTTCCTGAGGTTCAGGTGGAACCTCCTTTCCTGCAGCTTGAATCCATTGCTCCTTGTCCTGGTCTCTGGAGCAGCAGAAAACAAGCCCTCTCCTTCCTCTACATGGCATCCCTTCAAATATTTAAACATAGCTATCATGTCCCCTCTTATCCTTCTCTTCTGCAGACTAAACATACCCAGCTCTCTAAGTCTATCCTCATAGGGCATGTCTTCCAGGCCTCTCACCATTTTGGTCGCCCTTCTCTGGACTTGCTCCAGCTTGACCATGTCCTTCTTGAATTGGGGTGCCCAGAACTGGACACAGGATTCAAGATGAGGTCTAACCAAAGCAGAGTAGAGTGGTACCAGTACCTCCCTCGATCTAGACACCATACTCCTATTGATGCAGCCGAAAATTGCATTGGCTTTCTTGGCTGCCGCATCACACTGCTGACTCATGTTCAGCTTGTGGTCTATTAAGACTCCTAGATCCCTTTCACACATACTGCTATCCAGCCACGTGTCCCCCATCCTATATTTCTGTATTCCATTTTTTCTACCTAAGTGTAGGACTTTACATTTCTCTCTGTTGAATTTCATTTTGTTAGCCTTGGCCCAGCTCCCCAATCTGTCCAGGTCATTTTGAATTTTGATCCTGTCCTCTGGCATATTAACAACCCCTCCCAATTTGGTGTCATCTGCAAATTTGATGATCATGCCCTCTATTCTTTCATCAAAGTCGTTGATGAATATATTGAACAGCTCTGGGCCCAGGACAGAACCCTGTGGCACCCCGCTAGTCACTTCTCTTCAGGATGAAAAGCAGCCATTCGTGATCACCTTTGGGTTCGGTCGGTCAACCAATTACAAATCCAACTAACAGTAGCCCTGTCCAGCCCACATTTTACCAGCTTCATTGCAAGAATGTCGTGGGGAACTTTGTCAAAGGCCTTACTGAAATCAAGATATGCTACATCCACAGCATTCCCTTCATCTATCAAGCTAGTAACTCTATCATAAAAAGAGATAAGATTAGTTTGGCATGACTTATTTTTGAGAAATCCCTGTTGACTTCTCGTGATTACCGCATTGCTTTCTAAGTGACTGCTTAATGATCTGCTTCAGGATCTTTCCGGGTACTGATGTCAGGCTGACTGGGTGATAATTATTTGGGTCCTCTTTTTTTCCCTTCTTGAAGATGGAGACATTTGCCCTCCTCCAGTCTGCTGGAACTTCTCCTGTCCTCCAAGATTTCTCAAAGATCATGGCAAGCGGTTCCGAAATGACCTCTGCCAGTTCTTTTAATATCCTAGGATGCAATTCATCTGGCCCTGGAGACTTGAATTCATCCAGTGTGGCCAGGTATTCCTGTACCACCTCTCTACCTATCATTTCCCAGAGGACAGAGCAGAGGGAGCAGAGCAGAGGGTCTGTGAAGACATCCTTAATCGGGTGTATTTACAGGCTTGAGGGCCTGTGCTTGCTTGTCTGTTTGTTGCTTCTGTTAGTTTGGCCTTGCTTGTCTTTGTTTGGCCTTGCTTGTGTTTGTTTAGTTTCTTTGTGCTGGCCATGTGCTCTCCCTGAGCACATGGTCTGACTAACGAGGGGGAGGGGCCAGCTAGGAGCTTTATTAGGAGCATCCAGCGGCGCACGCCTTCAGCGCGCGCACTTAAAGTACTCTATTTCAATCTTCCAACTTTAGCTCTTGGCATTCGGTAGAGCAGACGTAGCTTGGACACCCAGTTATTCTTTCTAGAGTTACGTACTCTACTGCTCTCTCTAGTTTCAAGAATGGAAGGCGAGGGAGCTACTGCAGTCACCTGTAACGCTTGTGGCATGTTCCTTTTCTTGCCACAAGATGTTCTCAGGTACACCTGCACCAAGTGCAAACTGGTCACCCTCTTGGAAGAGAAGGTGCGCCAGCTGGAAGCACGAGTTTCTGATCTCCATCTTATTAGGGAAGGGGAGGCTTTTTTGGATAGGGCAGAGAGGACCTACTGGAAGACCAAATGCACGGAGGAGCTGCCACATCAGCAAGTTAGCACACTGGGCCAGGAAACGGAGGCTTGGGTGAATGTCACACGGAGGAGTAGAAGGACCAGGAAGGCAACAGAGACTCTTCACCTGCACAATCTCTTCAAAGTTCTTGGCCTTACGAACAATGAGGAGCCCCATGCGGATGGAACAGAATGTCAACAAGAAGAAATCCAACTTTGGCAACAGGAACTAGGTCAATGCTCCCAGCCTCAACAGAATGCCCAGACAGTCCTAGTGGAATACGCTCGTCGAGGAGACCAGGACAAGCCGCAGAGGAGGCGAGTTCTGGTGGTTGGGGACTCTTTGCTCAGAGGAACCGAAACAGCAATTTGCAAACCGGACAAGCTCAATTGAGAGGTCTGCTGTCTGCCTGGGGCCAGGATCAACCACGTAACGGAGAGGCTAACCAGGCTGGTCAAACCCACTGACCATAAGCCCCTCATTTTGGTTCATGTTGGAACCAATGACACTGCGAGGAGCAGCTTTTACCACATCGCAAAGGACTATGAGCTTATGGGGACGAAGCTTAAGGACCTTGGTGCTCAGGTGGTCATTTCGTCTCTCCTCCCTGTTCAAGGATATGGCGCACGTCGGGAAGGACAATAGCAGAGGTCAACAACTGGCTCTGCACGTGGTGCCGCTGGCAACGGTTTGGGTTTTTGGAACATGGCCTGAATTTCCAGGAACGTGGGCTTCTGGCAAGGGATGGGCTGCACCTCACAAAACTTGTCAGGAATGTTTTTGCAAACAGTCTCGCAAGGAGGATTAAGAGGTCTTTAAACTAAGTTCCGCTGGGGAGGGAGACAGTATTATTCAGGGCAGGGACTTGTTAAGCGCAGGGGGAAAAGGCCCAATTGATACTGCACAAGTAGTACAAGAGGCCAATGGTGGGAGGAGTAGAAACAATAGTACAGGACTTGCAGGAAGGGCCCGGGGACTTAAGTGTCTATACACTAATGCACGGAGTATGGGAAACAAGCAGGATGAACTCCTAGTACAACAAAATAAATACGATTTGATAGGCATCACTGAGACCTGGTGGGATGAGTCTCATGATTGGAATATAGGAATAGAGGGGTATAGCCTATTTTATAAAAATAGACCAAACAAGAAAGGAGGAGGAGTAGCCTTGTATGTCAAGGATGTTTTCACCTGTGAAGAGATCCTTGACTGAAACCCAGTAAGCCAAGTCGAGAGCATTTGGGTTAGAATTAAGGGAGTGAGAAACAATAGGGATATTCTGGTGGGGGTTTACTACAGACCTCCAACCCAGGCTGAGGACTTTGATGATGCCTTCCTCAACCAAATGACTGCTCATTCAAGGAGGAGAGATACAGTAATAATGGGAGATTTCAATTACTTAGATATATGCTGGCAGTCAAACTCTGCCAAGACAGCAAGGTCCAGCAAGTTTCTTGCTTGTCTTGCAGACAACTTCATGGCCCAGAAGGTGGAAGAGGCCACAAGGGGATCAAATATTCTAGATCTGATCCTGACCGACAGGGATGACCTTGTTAATGAGGTAGAAGTGGTTGGATCTTTAGCGGGGAGTGACCATGCCCTATTGGAATTTGGCATTCAGCGGGAAGTAGAAGATAAGGGTAGCCAGACACTCATCTTAGATTTTAAAAAAAGACTTCTGTAAACTTACGGAGCTGCTGGCTGGAATTCCGTGGTCAAGAATAGTGAAAGAGAAAGGAGTTCAGGAGGCATGGGAGTTCCTTAAAAAGGAGATACTGAAGGCACAGTCTAAAACTGTGCCAATAAGGAGGAAAAATGGAAGGCATCTGAGGAAACCAGAATGGTTGACCAAAGAACTCTCAGCTGAGCTCAGTGTTAAAAGAAACATGTATAGGAAATGGAAGAAGGGGAAACCACCAAAGAAGAATTTAAGCAAGTAGCCCGGAGATGTAGGGAGGAGGTCAGAAAGGCTAAAGCACAGAATGAACTTAGGCTGGCCAGAGACATTAAAAACAATAAAAAGGGCTTTTTTAAATACGTCCGCAGCAAAAGGAAAAAGAAGGAGACGATAGGGTCGCTGTGCAGAGAAGATGGAGAATTACTCACAGGGGGAAGGGAAAACGCAGAACTACTTAACACCTTCTTTGCCTCAGTTTTTCCCAGAAGGATACAAGCACTCAACCTGGCGGTAGGGGAGCAGGTGAGGAAGCAGGGGAAATGAGGCACGTAATAGGTAGAGGGGTGGTACAGGAATACCTGGCCACACTGGACGGATTCAAGTCTCCAGGATCAGATGAATTGCATCCTAGGATATTAAAAGAGCTGGCAGAGGTCATTTCGGAACCGCTTGCTATGATCTTTGAGAAATCTTGGAGGACAGGAGAAGTTCCAGCAGACTGGAAGAGAGCAAATGTTGTCCTCATCTTCAAGAAGGGAAAAAAGAGGACCCAAATAATTATCGCCGAGTCAGCCTGACATCAGTACCCGGAAAGATCCTGGAGCAGATCGTTAAGCAGTCAGTTTCTAATCACTTAGAAAGCAAGGCGATAATCACGAGAAGTCAACATGGATTTCTCAAAAATAAGTCATGCCAGACTAATCTTATCTCTTTTTATGATAGAGTTACTAGCTTGATAGATGAAGGGAATGCTGTGGATGTAGCATACCTCGATTTCAGTAAGGCCTTTGACAAAGTTCCCCATGACATTCTTGCAAAGAAACTAGTCAAATGCGGGCTGGACAGGGCTACTGTTAGTTGGATTTGTAATTGGTTGACCGACCGAACCCAAAGGTGATCACGAATGGCTGCTTCTCATCCTGGAGAGAAGTGACTAGCGGGGTGCCACAGGGTTCTGTCCTGGGCCCAGAGCTGTTCAATATAGTCATCAACGACTTTGATGAAAGAATAGAGGGCATGCTCATCAAATTCGCAGATGACACCAAATTGGGAGGGGTTGCTAATATGCCAGAGGACAGGATCAAAATTCAAAATGACCTGGATAGATTGGAGAGCTGGGCCAAGGCTAACAAAATGAAATACAACAGAGAGAAGTGTAAGGTCCTACACTTAGGTAGAAAAAATGGAATACAGAAATATAGGATGGGGGACAAGTGGCTGGATAGCAGTACGTGTGAAAGGGATCTGGGAGTCTTAATAGACCACAAGCTGAACATGAGTCAGCAGTGTGATGCGGCAGCCAAGAAAGCCAATGCAATTCTCGGCTGCATCAACAGGAGTATGGTGTCTAGATCGAGGGAGGTACTGGTACCACTCTACTCTGCTTTGGTTAGACCTCATCTTGAATACTGTGTCCAGTTCTGGGCACCCCAATTCAAGAAGGACATGGTCAAGCTGGAGCAAGTCCAGAGAAGGGCGACCAAAATGGTGAGAGGCCTGGAAGACATGCCCTATGAGGATAGACTTAGAGAGCTGGGTATGTTTAGTCTGCAGAAGAGAAGGTTAAGAGGGGACATGATAGCTATGTTTAAATATTTGAAGGGATGCCATGTAGAGGAAGGAGAGGGCTTGTTTTCTGCTGCTCCAGAGACCAGGACAAGGAGCAATGGATTCAAGCTGCAGGAAAGGAGGTTCCACCTGAACCTCAGGAAGAACTTCCTGACAGTCAGGGCTGTCCGGCAGTGGAATCTGCTGCCTTGGAGTGTAGTGGAGTCTCCTTCCTTGGAGGTTTTTAAGCAGAGCCTAGATGGCCATCTGTCGGGAATGCTTTGAGGGTGTTCCTGCATAGCAGGGGGTTGGACTGGATGGCCCGTGTGGTCTCTTCCAATTCTACATTTCTATGATTCTATGATATGATTCTATGTGCTGCATTTCCCGTTTCCTCACCTGCTCCCCAACCGCCAGGTCGAGTGCTTGTATCCTTCTAGGAAAAAACTGAGGCAAAAAGGGTGTTAAGTAGTTCTGCCTTTTCTCTTCCCCCTGTTAGTAATTCACCATCTTCTCTGCGCAGCGACCCTATCGTCTCCTTCTTTTTCTTTTTTCAGAAAACAGACATGCAAGACAATTCTGGAGAAACTACAGCTCCAGAATTTTTTGGCACCTCTGGATTTAAACAAAGCAAAGTTCTGCATCCTACTCCACCCATTTTCAATAAAAGTTTCTGTGCTTTGCATACTAAGGCCAGAACTGTCAATACAAAGCACTTCTGTTTGGCCCTTCGTCTTCCTCACACTTATGCACCAAAATAACGGTCGTTCTGGTGCTCTATTGGAGATGTTTCTTAGCTCCTGTGCTACATAGCTAAATATGTGTAAAATTATACAACATTGACCTTGATGCAGAATCATGATTAATTATAATGATACTAGAAGAAGACAAGGAGGAAGACGAGGAAAGAAGGCACACAACAACAAAATCACAGCCTCCCCAGAAATTGTTCAGCCATGGGATACAGGTTACCACAATCAAGATATGTCAATGTAGCTTTGGATCTGTGGGTGTGAAAGCCGGTGCAGTTGTCTACACAATCTGGTAAGCAAGAGGAACACTGGCTTTGAACAAAGACCTGCTGAGCTAACAGTTACTGCTTCTGTCTACTTGGAAACTGGCCCCCTCTGCAATCTAACATAGTGGCTATCACTATATTGTGGCCATCTATTATTATTTTTATTTAAAAAACACAAGAGTCAAAAGCTTGTAACAAAAACAGAATTTCATGATTACTGGTCAGGAACATTGTATTTATTAGTTACAGTTATATCCCTCATTTCTTCCAATGAGCTTCTGTTTCCTCACAACAACCCTGTGAGGTAGGTCACGTGGAGAGAGAGTCTAATTGGTCCAGCTGTTGAGTTTGGTGGTGCTGTGGGAACTAGAATGTGGATCTCCTAAGTCCTAGTCCAACATCACAGTCAGTGAAAATAACACAGTAATAGGGATGTAGCATCTTTATTCATGTAGTGATGCTTTCAACATCCCTGTAAGATAGGCTGAAAATGTTATCTCAAGGGTGAAGCCAAAAAGATCCTGGCAGAATGCCACTTACAGCATTAGGGGCAGAACTGAAATCTGAACACAGCTTGTGTTCTTACTAAGGCAAGAGAACTTAATGCTGCAGTGGCGGAAGGCATGTTTCACATGCACAAAGTCGCAGGTTCAACCTGTGGAATCTTCAGCTAAAATAGGGGTGGGAATTGCGTGGCTCCTGGGCCAGATATCATCCATCAAGGCCTCCAGTGCGGCACCAGGGTTCCTCTATTGCCAATCGTCTTCTTCTGGCACAAAAACTGAAAAATGCTCCCTCCGCCTCTGGGGAACTAATCCCCTAGAAAGGGTCTCCTATGACTCTCTGGAAAAGATCACTTCTAGTTCTTATTTCAAGAGAACCAGATGGTGATTTCTGACGGGGATAAAAAAACTGGTTAGGAATGGCCTGCAGGGGTTCAGGGTGTTTGAGTAGGGGGTGGCTCTAAGCCTTGAGCTAAAAGGACTAAGGGGTAATGGGGAAAAACATTTGCCTGAGGCCCTAAAAAGGCTGGTGGGAGTCACAGTAAGTTCCAGGCTTACTCTATATTTTGCAAAGGTCTGAGTCCTTTCTGGTGCTATCTAAACAAACACAGACTCAAGAGAACTGAGAATCTGCATCTATCAACAGGATACTTTTGATTCAGAAACGATGAGACAGCAGGAAATTCTGATAGCACAGAGATGTATAAAATCTCTTGTCTCTTGCAGAATGCTTCACTACCATTCTCTTCAAAAGATATATATATATATATCTGTGTGTGTTTGTGTGTGTGTGTGTGAGATGCCTTCCTGTACATCTGAGGGCTATACAAATCAAATCCATTCCAAATCTGTTAATTACACGACTGATTGTGTTCTTTGATTTTCCTCTGTGGATTAAAGGCATCAAGAGATTCACATATCATTTCTCCTAGAAGTATCTTCTCCCTTGTAAACAACAATGTTCTTGTCTGTTTCGTAGACTTTGACTTTATAAAGCATCCCCTCAGGGCAGCGTTTCTGGAGGTTTCCCCAGATGAACACAGCAACATTTTCAGTAGTACTGTGAGAAAAAACAGTAGTAGTTAGTAATTCAGCCCTTCCAATTCCATTTCTGGCAGCTCCAACTGCTTCTGTGTCTGCTGACACTTGCTTCTGCAGATGATTGCACTGATACCTCTGTTGATGAGCCTTTTATCTTCTATCTACCCTCCTTTTGAAGATTCTCTCATATCTGAGTTTGGTGAAATTTGAAGTTTTTGCAACTAATTGGAAGCAGGTAGCAACACAGTCAAATCAAGTCTGTTGCTACAGGAAACCTAACTCTTTTTAATTATAAACATAACCAGTCAGGGCTAACCTAGCCACCAACCAGCATTACATGGCAATCTATAATTCTATGACCTACTTTCCACCCAAGTGGGATTTCCCCAGTTTATCTTCATTCCCACTCAGTGTGGTGTGTTGAGGTCACTAGGAGTACACAGCCCAGAATTAATAGAAGACTCTCAAAAGACCCTCCAAGAATTCAAAGATGCTATGCCGGTTCCGGGGACTGCTTAACATTGCCCATTAACCAGAAAGTTATTCTTTTAAAAAAGCAAAGCAACTGTGATTGCTTCTGAGGGGCTGCCATGCTGCCACCTCCTGTCCGGCTGCTTCTGACAAACTGGGGAGGCTGCCAGCTGCTGTACTGAGCAGTGGTGAGGAGAAGGCTGGCAACTGGGTGGCTGGTTAGTGTCCCAGAAACATGGGGATGCTGGAGGCTCCTTGCCTAAGAAAACTCTATGAAACTCATGGGGTCACCATAAGCCAGCAGGTGACCTGAAGGCACGGACGCACAGGGCCCAGTTCAGTGTTAGAGAACGGCCCTGTTAAAGATGGTGCCTACCTGACGGTATCAGCGAAATAGGGGACGTCCTTGTCTAGATTCTTGTGGTCAAGAGGCTCCATAATAGCTTCCTGAAGGTAGAGAAGAAGGAATTTGGGCAGTGACAGCTCCATGTGTTCTGGAACAGGATGCTGGTTCTGTCTACATGATCAACCACTCTTTTCACAAATTGCTTTTCACCAAGTTGCAGAACGGTAAGATCCTTGGAAAAGATTCAAAACCCTCCTGTTCTCTGCTCCCCAGGAGAACCTTTTCTGGTGGGATAGATCCCCTCCCTCCTCACTTAACATCTTGGGAGACTAGCCACCACTCCCCTTTCTTCCCAGTTTTTGCTTTGGAGGCTGCTGTGTCTCTTGATGCTTAGATTGTGTCCATTTGTAGGAAGATGCAAACAGCCTTCAGGGCCCTGTATCACTTATCTTATCTTATCTTATCTTATCTTATCTTTATCTTATCTTATCTTATCTTATCTTATCTTATCTTATCTTATCTTATCTTATCTTATCTTATCTTCTGGTTTCTACAATGCATGAGTTCCCTGCCACAGGCATGAGACCCAGTGGCTGAGATAGTACAGTTCTGCCAATCTTATCTACATGTCCTATTGCCGTGCTCTTACTGATCTGCTGCCAGGGCACCCAACCCTCCCACAAAACCATTTAAGAAAACACTGTTTCCTCATGCAGCTGGCTGCTGAAACACACAAGACAACTACTGCCTGGCTGGGTAGCTGGGCGGGACGTCCTGGCAACAGGTCAGTAAGTAAAGAGAATGGGAGGTCATTGCAGACATAGGGGCTGAATACATCTTTTCGCAACATCCATATACAAAGGGATTTTGTAGCACCTTTGAGATGAACTGAGAGAAAGAAGTTGGAAGCATAAGCTTTTGTAGGCTTTAGTCTACTTCTTCTGTTACAGCTGATGAAGCAGACGTAAGTCTACAAACGCTTATACAGTCAGCCCTCCACATTTGCGGGTTTGACATTCACGTATTTGATTATTTGCGAGTTTTTCCAACCCCTGCCCTCCTACCTCAGGTGCTTCTTTTCTGGGGAACCTTCCCTCTTGGTGGCTCCAATCAGGCTGCATAGCCCTTTAAAAACCCACCTTTTGTCTTCTTCTTCCTCTACCAGTCTCTGCCTGGCCAGTTAAGGGTGGCTCTCTGCCCAAATTATCAGCACCACAAACCCTGTACCCCCGCCCCACACACGACCAAGGAAGGAGATGGGCAAGAGAGAGAAAGTACAGGGCCACCATGCCAACTATCTCCTTTCCCTGACCTGGTTTAGACCCTGGATGCCCACTTTCCCCACCCGTGCCTCAGCCCTCTTCCCACAGACACACAAATTTTGTTATTTGCGAATTCTTCACTTTTGCGAGGGTCCTATGTCTCTAACCGTAGCGAATGTGGAGGGCCAAGTGTACTACTAACTTCCTTCTCTCAGTTTGTCTCAAAAGTGCTACAAGATCCCTTTCATACCGATCCAGACCAATGCAGTTAAATCTTTGAATTTTACCACAGTGGGAAAAAAATGCACTGGTGTAATACAACATTATGCTTGCACTTGTCACCAACAAGAATGCAGGCCTGTGGATCACCTTTGACTTTCCTCAGGAAAACATTGGCTCATTACCTCCATGTAGTCTTTCAGATCTGTGAGGTTGATCACCATCCCTGTAGCAGGATCAATCTACAAGACAAAAACCAAGAGAGCAGTTTGAAAAGCAAGCTCACTTGGAAGTCCCCCAGTTTATCTCCAGGATTTCCGAGAAAGCTGGGTAGAGGTTCTCAAATCTTGGTCTACATCCCTTGGCAAATTTTGCTCAACCTGAGCTGAGAAATCTCAGCCCAGTACTAAGATTTACACCAAAATGTCACAAAGCAAAGCCTGGGAAACAAATAAGGCGAGCTGATTGTTGTCTTGAATTCAGAAATGGCATGCTGATGCCAAAAAATCTGAAACATGCTTGAAACCCTGAAAAAACTGCACTTACCTCTCCACGTACAGTTACTTCCACTAGGAAAAGAAAATGCGGAGGGAGGGATGGATAGAGGAAAACAGCAAGTTACAAGGTGAGTCTTACATTAAGATAACCAATTAGAGCAATATGCACAAGACACTAATTAACTTCAATAGGGAGCTTGAAAAACAGCAATAACCCTGTTTCTTTTTGTCCTTTTCTGCCCATCTAAAAATAATGTTGACTGAAAAGCACAAATACTTGCCAATTTAGAGGCAAAAAAAGAGTATCTATGATTTGCTAATATTGCTACCATTCTGAGAAAGACTTTGATATGTTGAACTTGCCATTTCAGATTAATTCCCTGCCTGTTGCATTCAAGTAAGAATGCCTTGGTTTGGCTAAACATATTATTCTGTTCTGGAGTTGACTGAAAATGTTTTTGCAAGCATCTCCTCCACATAAGAGCCAGAAGGCTATTTCTCGAACCCAAGATGAATACTTGCACACAATACACAAAATGTCTTCCTTCTCCCCACTGAAAGGCTGCTTCAAGGGGGAAAAATCCTGTGTTATGTGGCAGCATTTGGGATCCATCCATCCACCCTGCATCAGCCCTTCAAATTACAAAAACAACAACTGTAACAGTAGTAATAGTTGTCATAATAGTCGTCGTAACAGTAGTAGTAGTAGTGAGAATAATAATAATAATAATAATAATAATAATAATAATAATAATAATAATAATAATAATAAATGTGCCATCTCCATCAGTTTGCAGTGATCTAGCTCCTCACCTTTGTAATTGTGTCCATGTCCATTGGGGTTATTGCATTTCCCAAAGAGTTTCCGGTTTTCTTCATCACTCAGCAACTTACTGTGGAGCAGAAGAAATGCACCAAAAAACTAGTTATGGGATTTGATTTCTGCTGATATGAGGCTGCCCTTGGAGAGCTGCTGGAGGGGCCCTCTTCTGTGTCCCACTGCTGGCAGCAGTATCTTGCAAGAGGACATTGGAGCAAGGTCTTCTCAGTTTTGGCACCCCAGTTGTGGAATTCCCTCCCCTTGGAGACCCGAAGGGGATTGACATTAGTCTTGTTCCACTGACAAACTGAAATGCATCTTCTTCTAAAAGCTCTTGTGAACTTCACCCAATGCGTAGGCACACATACATTGTTTTAACTGCAACTCTTTAAACTGTATAGCTGTTTGATACATCTTTAGTATAGTTAAATTGTTTTCCTTCTTTTAAATTTTATTGTCCCACATTTTTTAAAATTGTTCAAGAGATTTTACAGTAAGCTGCCCAGAGATGTGGGGTGGGATAGAAATATTATGCAGTGGGATAGAAATATTATCAATCAATCAATAAATCCCAGTCCATAAAACACACACACATACCCTTGCTGACTAAAGCCATTTCCGCACTAGATTGTTATAGCACTGTGATTCCACTTTCAACCTCCGATGGAATCCTGGGGTTTGCAGTTTCGTGAGGGGCTCGCCAACCCCTCCCTAAACTGCAAACCCCAGGATTCCATAGGAGGTTGAAAGTGGAATCACAGCGCTATAACAATCTAGTGCGGAAATGGCCTAATGTGTCAGGGCTATTTGGTATATTGTTGTTCTTAATTGCTGCCACAGATGGAGGGTTCCTATAACTACTAATCAAAAGGGACTGTGTATCTATCCTGTCTTTTGCTCTTAGCAGAGCCTTCTGGAAAGAAAGACAAAAAAACAATATAAGGTAAGAAAATGCAAGATGGTCACATCTGACTTTCTATCAAGGTTGCCCCTTGTTTGGACAAACTGGAACGTGACCAGAAGTGAGCACCCAAAGGGGTATCTACACCGAGTTACAGCGCCTTACTGGTACCAGCCATGGCTCCATCCCATGGAATCCTGGGATTTATAGTTCAGCTGAGTGGACAACAGCTTTCTAGCAGAGAATGCAAAGCACCTTGCCAAAGCACATATCCCTAGGATTCCACGCTATTAAAGTGGCGTGTGCCTCCGAGCTGTTTCCGACTCATAGCAATCCATCAGGGGGGCTTCCTGGGGAGAGTGCTCAGAGGGGGTTTGCCTTCCTCTGAGGCTGAGAGAGTGTGACTTGCCCAAGGTCGCCCGGTGGGTTTCCATGGCCGAGTGGGATTCAAGCTCTAGTCTCCACAGCTCAAACCACTTATACCATGCCGGCTGTCACTAAAGTGGCATCAAACTGGTATAACTACTTCGTGTGGATGTTTCCCAAGAGGAGAAGATGGAACCATTTTTAAGTATCTGGAGGGCTGCCCCCAAGTGGAAGACAGCGCCAACTTGTTCCCTCCTGCTCCAGATGACAAGACCTAAACCGATATATTTGAATGACCAGAAAGTAGATTTTGTCTGAATCTTAGAAAGATGGTTTTTGGTGTCCCTGCCTTTTCTAAGGTTCTCTGATGACAGGTGGACTCCTCGGTGTAAACATTTCCTTTCTAATCAGGGCCCCCTACTGCTTGTTTACTTGGCACTCTGTACATGCTCAGAGCACCGCCTACACGCGCAACACGAAGCGCCCACCGCCCTCCAGCCCCGCGCATGCGCAGAGACTCAGCTCGCCCACCACCCCATATATGGGTCAAGAGGCGGGGAAGGGGTACGCTCCGTCTCTCCCTTTCCCCCGCCACTCACCTGTGTAGCCGGTGGGAGGCGCTGAAGGAGACGCAGCGGGAGACCCGAGCCAGGCGGCCAGGCCCCGGGAAGCGCTGAGGCGGCGCCATAGCAACGGGAGGCCGCTCTCTTCTCTCCGCCTCGCTGGGCCTGCCGGTCGCGAATGGCCGAGCGGGGGCTAACGAGGCATGCGTCGTACAGCCGGGAGCATGCTCAGTAGCGGCGACTGAAGCCAGTCCTCCTTTCTCTTGCCCGCCCTCTGCCCTTCTTTGAAGAAATTTTGCCACTAAGGGCGCTTCTGCACAGGGCTGTTACAGTGCTATTATTCCACTTTCAACATCCTATGGAATCCTAGGGCTTGCCGTTTAGGGAGGGACCTCAAAGGCTGCAAACCCCAGCATTCCATAGGATGTTGAAAGTGGAATAATGGCGCTATAACAGGCTAGTGCAGCAACGGCCTAAGAAAAAAAGGGGCCTCAGATTCTCATGTTTGGTTTGGTTCTGGGACGTTTTGAATACCACACAAGTGGCCCAGACCTGGACCAGGGCAGAGGATGCTTATTCCTGAGTGTGGCCTGTGCCCTGACCCTGCTTTCCAGGCTTCTGGACCACAACCAGAGTCCTGGGGGTGTGGTGGTGTGTTGTGCATTAAGTACCAACTGCAGTTGCTCACAGCTTGCCCTTCAAGTGTGCACACAGGTAACACATTTTCCTTTTGGAAATCCCAAGATCTCAGCTAATAGGGTCTGTGCCCAGACCAAGGTGAAAACTCTCACCTCGTCAAGGAGACAGGACAGGAATTTGTAACCATTTGCTTCTAGTAGCCAGATGGTGAGTACAGAGCGGAGTGGAGGGTCAGTCCTGGCACTAAAGGGAAAGGGAAGGTGGAAGCTAATTAAATAAATACACCAACCCTCCTGGAGAGTCTGCAAATTGTAGTGAGCTGTGGCTCTCCTAGCAGAGCTGGAGGTTCGCGCCATTCCTTTCCTCTTGCCCAGAGCTAATGCCACCAAAACAGGAGAAACTGTGCCTTTGCCTGTATCCATGAAAACGGGAGGCTCAGGGCCGGGCCTGGGAAGGTGACCCGCATGTTGCTGCAGTCGCTGGGGCAGTCAGTGCTTCTGCATAAGGGCAGCAGGTGACAAACCTCAGTCTGGATTTAGTCTGAAAGTTAAGGGGCTTATCCATGATGCCAGGCCCTGTCTTCAAAGTTGCTTCAGCACTTTGGATAGCTCCTTTAAAAGTTCAAACTAGACACCAGAGCAGATTCACTACCCAACTAAAATGAAAAAACAAAAAACAAAAGTGTGGATTGGCTTCACAACACAACTATCTTGCGATCCTTGTGACATGTTTAGGCATATTTTGGGCTATGGAAAATCTTGTACTTGGGTTGTTCCTGACTTGAAAAGATAGCATTGTTATCTTGTGCAGTGCTGGCAGATCTGCTAGTGTTACAGGCTAGTTTGTTGCACAATTGCTCTCACTTAGTTCCATTTATAATCTCTCCTTATCACAAGACGTTGCCATGCTCCTGTTGGATTGCATTCCTATAATTACTGGGTTGTCTTTTTTCATTCATGGGAAATATTCATTAGTGGCTCCAATAATGCTGCTGTTCCACTACTGCCTATTCATGTAATCCTTTCATTCCTCTGTGGTTCCAATACTGTGCCTTTGCCTGTATCCATGAAAACGGGAGGCTCAGGGCCGGGCCTGGGAAGGTGACCCGCATGTTGCTGCAGTCGCTGGGGCAGTCAGTGCTTCTGCATAAGGGCAGCAGGTGACAAACCTCAGTCTGGATTTAGTCTGAAAGTTAAGGGGCTTATCCATGATGCCAGGCCCTGTCTTCAAAGTTGCTTCAGCACTTTGGATAACTCCTTTAAAAGTTCAAACTAGACACCAGAGCAGATTCACTACCCAACTAAAATGAAAAAACAAAAAACAAAAGTGTGGATTGGCTTCACAACACAACTATCTTGCGATCCTTGTGACATGTTTAGGCATATTTTGGGCTATGGAAAATCTTGTACTTGGGTTGTTCCTGACTTGAAAAGATAGCATTGTTATCTTGTGCAGTGCTGGCAGATCTGCTAGTGTTACAGGCTAGTTTGTTGCACAATTGCCCTCACTTAGTTCCATTTATAATCTCTCCTTATCACAAGACGTTGCCATGCTCCTGTTGGATTGCATTCCTATAATTACTGGGTTGTCTTTTTTCATTCATGGGAAATATTCATTAGTGGCTCCAATAATGCTGCTGTTCCACTACTGCCTATTCATGTAATCCTTTCATTCCTCTGTGGTTCCAATACTGTGGCATTTATGTGGTGTCAGTGGGCATTGTCCTCTTTCCCCTTCCTATCCGCAAGCAAGTTAAGCCATTGCACTTCCAGTGTCTGGACAAAGAAGACATCACGGTGCGGATGAACAACATCACTTTTGCTCTGTTCTCTCCCTTATCTGGAAATCTGGAATCCTCCAAAGCCTGAAACTTTTTTTGCCACTAGCTACTTGCTGTCGCCTTTGAGGCAGTGGCTGAAGCATTCCTGCTCACTCATCTCTCAGAGCTGAGGAATGCTGCAGCCACTGCCTTGATGATGGAATTAGGTGGCCAGCGGCAAAAAAAGAAGCGACTGAGGATCTGTGAAATAGTAGGAGGCATGGATTCATGCTGAGCACCACACTTGGATTCCCACCTTTTCACAGGTCCGAGGAGGCTCAGCCTACATCTGGGAACCCAGTATGAAGGGACAGTACACCAAAACCCATTACCTTATGTATGATGGGATCTATCCCTCCCTTGCCTTATTTAAACCCTGCCTTTTCTGCAGGTTGGGTCTCAGAGGTAGCCCTGTTAGTTTTGTGAGGTATGTGTCCATAAAAATCACCAAAGAAAGGACCAAGAGACCTAAATGAGCCATGTCAAACACTGTGCAGAATCGTCATCACAGTACTGATCCTCTCTCATCCCTATGTTGGGATGGGAAGCTCCTGCAGAAAGGGCCTTGGTATCCAAGGAAAGGTAGTTCACTGTTTAACCAGGCTGCAGGTCTGTCTTGCACAGCTGAATATTCTTTTTTAAAAAGGTAAGCTTACAAAACCACTTCTGGTTTGTTTTTTTCAGTTGTTGACATTTTTTGAAAATTATAGAGACCCAAAACTTCCCACCCTTGGTCTAGAGTCCTCTAGACTCTAACTGAAGTGGTGTATGTACATGTGTGAATTCACTTTGCAAAACAGCAACCAAACTCTTGCTGCAAAGATAAGGTTGCACTGGTGTGAGTTAGGCAGTTCTTTCCAATCACTCATTAAAAAAAAAAAAATATGTTTATTAGATGGCATAAATGTACAGTTTAACCTCAGCTAGGCACAGAATACTTAACATACATCTCGAATAAAGGATTGTCATAAAAAGACTTTTAATATAATGATATATGTAGGAAAATAGTTAATGATATATGTAGGAAAATTGTTCTCTAAGCCATAGCTCCTCCCCTTCTGTTTTTAGGTATTTAGTTTCCCTTGTATATGATAAAGTTCTTGTCGGATTCATAGACCTTGACTTTGTAGAGGCATCCAGATGGAAGGATTTTTTCAAGGTTGTTCCAGATGTATACAGCCAAGTTCTCAGTTGTGCTGACAAAAGAACAGAGGGGCGAGTGAGAAGAAAGGAAGAGAAGTCAAAAGATGAAACTATTATTTGTACAAAGGTAGCACTGTAAGTTTGTCATAGCACAAGCTTTTCCTAACTTATGCATCTTGCACTGAGTTTGCTTTGTTTTCTGATTGATTATTAGAAGGTAAAGATCAGCTTGATTTGCAAGTCTGATGGCTCAGGTGTGTATTCTCTGAGGTAATCCCACTATGGGAGGGAAAATGGGTTAATTGCAAAAAATACATGTTCCTCTCTTTTGACACTCGGGCTTCTTAGCAATGCATGTTTATGAATCTGTCTCTGTGTGCACTAGGGACTGAAAGAGTACTCATTACCATTTATTTCCCCGCAGAATAATGGGTTTTCATGACATGTGACGTGAGAAACTTTTTTGAGATGAACAGAGTAGTGGTGAAGATTCTTTGCAGTTTGTGAAGTTTTTCAGGGAAATTCTTCTTTGCAAAAGTGCAGCTGGTTTTTCTGCACAAAACCCTCATTTTCTTTTTTCTGCACAGGAAGTGACATTTTCTGCACAGAAGCCTGGCTCCTGTTGGTTACTCCACACCAGAGAAGCCTTGGTGAATCAACTGTTGAATTATGAGTCAATCATGTGGGTAAATTCCATTTATTTCCTCTTCTTGTGCCTACCTGCCCTTTTTAAAAAAAGAATTTCTCGACCCACTAATATTTTTAAAACAAGAATAGAATTAGAAGAAAGCGGTTTCCCCACTCAGTGGTTTTTGTACTTGCAACTGAGAGAGAGGTTCAAAATGGATATGAAATTGGAAGGCTTCCTTTCAAAAACAGATATGAATGATTTTGAAAAAGCTATCTTAGAGAATCAAAGTCATTTAACGTCTAAGATTTATACTTTTCTTTTGAACCGAAACTTGGAGGAGGAAACAATAAAGCAAACAATGATTAGATGGTCCCAAAATATAGGAAGAACTATTAAACTTGAAGATTGGCAAAAAAGTTGGAAAAGGACACAGAAATTTACTCTCGCCCAAGATTTGAAAGAGAACTATTTAAAGATGCTTTATCAATGGTATTTAAGTCCACATAAATTAGCTAAAATGTATAATACCAATAAGAAACTTTGCTGGAAATGTAATCAGGAAGAAGGGACTTTTTTCCATATGTGGTGGACGTGTCATAAAGCAAGAAAGTTTTGGAAAAATATTCACAAAACGATAGAAGAAATGCTTGGGATAAACATACAATTGACGCCAGAATTATATCTGCTGAACATTATTCCAGATAATCAACAACTGATGGTGAGAAGTAGATGGAGAATAATATTGTATATGGTCACATCTGCCAGAATTGTGTTCGCAAGATATTGGAAGAATTTGCAAACTCCGGAAATAGATGAATGGTTACTCAAACTTGATGAATTGAAAATGTGTGACCAACTTACCAAAATACAGAAAGATGCAATCAACACTTATGATACAGAATGGGAATTGGTAACAAATTTTCTACAAAAAAGATATGATCTGACGGTGATTATATAAAAATTTGTAAGTGTTTTTTTTTTTAAAGTATAAATTAATGGGACAGTGGATTAATGGAAAGTTACTTACCCTAATGGAATTGAATTGGGGTACTAGTGATAGGAGATGTGGTATTTAGGTGGTCTGGCTGCTTTAAGGAAATATTTACGATTTATGTTTTATGTTCAATTTAAAATATTATAATTTGTAATTGTAAAACAGAGGGACAAATATAGATTTACGAAATAAACCAGAAAGGGATAAGTGGGAAGTGATAAAAATTGATACAGTGGGATATACATTAATAGAGAAGCTATTTACAGGTTTTACTTTACTGGGACAGCAGTTAAAGGTTGTGCTTAATTTTTTTCTTATTGATTTATATTTTTATTGTTTTATATCTTACTTTTTTTTTATTTGTAATTAATTTTATAAAAATTAAAGTAAAAAAAAAGAATTTCTCATGTCTTGCAAACAGCTCACAAACTTACTTTTTAAAAATAATTGACTCCCATTAGCTGTCATAGTATGGAATCCTATTGGTTATTTCCAACCAGGGTGGACGCATTGACTCAACCGTTGAATGGTGAGTCAACGCATACGCAAATTCCATTTATTCAATGGGTCTACTCTACCTTGGGCTAGCAACTTTGGGTGGAAGATACCGGCTGGTATCCTGTTGGCTCCCAGGGGGTCTCTGTGCGTCTGGCTATGGGAAGGTAGCCAGACACTTCTCCGGTCGTGCTTGTTTGCAATAAGTTGGCTTGACAGTAAATTGGGGCAAGGTATATGGCTTAGCATGGTGCTGTTTTGCATGGGAATCTTTAGACTACACTGAGGAATTGTTGGACTGAGACCTATGTGCTGCTGCAGAAGAGGTTGGAGAAGTTACTTTTGGGGATAAGAGCTCCCAGAATCCTGCAGCGTCCCTAACGCTGCTTCTTTCCAGCTACCCACCTTGGAACATGGGCAAACAAGTCAACATCTTCATCCAGGTTTTTGTGGTCGAGGGGTTCCATGATGGCCTCCTGGAGATGAGAGAGCAAAATGGAAGTTGGTGCCTCTCCTTGCCACACAAACACTCTCACAGACACACACATGGAAGGAAGGATTGTAAAAACCCAGCCAACGTTTCACAGATGAAAACAAGGACACAGGTGGCCAAATGACATCTGAGTGTGACCAAGATGGCCAGAATTATTAAGGAAGAAGAGCACACAAGCTAGGAGAGGCTGCAGCAGTTGGCTTTTGCCCGAGTCTACTGGGAAGGGAAGGATTCTGCTCCTCTTACTATCTCTCCCCTGCTTAGTTATTTGAGTGCAAACTGTTTTTGCATTTTGAATTCAGTTTGTAGCAACTGAAGCAAGCTCAGGACTAAGGGGAAAAGTGGGAAGAGGAGAAAAAGGCTGCAACATTTTTCAAAACAGCTGAAAAGGTGAGACAATGGAGGTAGAGGAAGGAGAGGGCTTGTTTTCTGCTGCTCCAGAGACCAGGACAAGGAGCAATGGATTCAAGCTGCAGGAAAGGAGATTCTACCTGAACCTCAGGAAGAACTTCCTGACAGTCAGGGCGGTCCGGCAGTGGAATCTGCTGCCTCGGAGTGTAGTGGAGTCTCCTTCCTTGGAGGTTTTTAAGCAGAGGCTGGATGGCCATCTGTTGGGAGTGCTTTGAGGGTGTTCCTGCATAGCAGGGGGTTGGACTGGATGTCCCCTGGGGTCTCTTCCAACTCTACATTTCTATGATTCTATGATTCTATGTTTAACTGGGACTTTCCCTGCCAAACTGAGACAGCTGAAGAATCTTCCTCTAGAACAGGGGAGCCTTTAACTCTTTTAGAGTTTGGACTGAGACTCAGGGTAGATTCAACTGCTGCAATGGTATTGGGGTGACTGGTAGGTCAGCAGGACTATCCCAGGTCCTGACATTTCACTGCCAAAACCTGAGTGCCAAAAGCCACCCCTTGTGGTGTCACACAGGCGTACCCTGGAGATACTACCAGGGTGCATTCCTGCTAATGTTTTAAGCAGGATACATTAAGCATCATTCATAGTTGCACAGAGTATGCCATTCAAATAACAATAAAAAATTACACCAAAGCTAAGTAATGAGGAATATAGATGCGCACATCTTTTGCAAGGCAGTGCTCTCACCCTGAGATTTCTCTCTAAGGACTGGGAGGGAAATACCAGGCCTTGAGATTCAGGGCCAAGCCTTGGTAGCTGAGAACGCCAATCACCAGCCACCAGTCTTGAACCAGATCTATCACCCATATTCTTTTGCTGCTCTTTTGCTGACTTACTGCTTGGGGTAAGAACGGGGTTCTTCTACAACAGGCCTGCCTCTGCTTGATCTTTCTCTCCCCACGCCAGACGCTGGAAGCAACAAATCTCATGGCAGGACAGAAAAAGTTTGGTTTCTAATTACCTGCATATATTCCTGGAGCTTGTAAATGTTCATGAACATGCCACTGATGGGATCAATCTGCAAGGCAATTGCTTTTGTTTTAAATACATGTACCTAATCTGTATCTTAAAAGCATCTTCAGGAATATCACAAGATGTGGTAAGGTTGCAAAACATGCTTACCAAGCAACATTAAAGGCCATTTCCGCACTAGACTGTTATAGCACTATTATTCCACTTGCAACATCCTATGGAACCCTGGGGTTTGCAGTTTCGGGAGGAGCCGGTCGGCCCCTCTCTAAACTGCAAACCCCAGGATTCCATAGGATGTTGTAAGTGGAATCATCACGCTATAACAGTCTAGTGCAGAAATGGCCAAGGTCTCTTTGGGATGTTTCAGGAGTTTTTCCTCCTGTAACTTTTTTTTTTTTTTTTGGTACTATTGGAAAACTAGAGATTCCTCTAGGTTACAATTACCTCTCATGTTTGGCTATGGTGCCATTTTGGTTAAAAATGCATAGCACTCACAATGTAAACACTGGTGATAGAGGGGATGATGGGATCTCCTGCACATGGAGGCAGTGTGCTGCTGGGACTTGTTCTCTGGACAGCGAACTGAGATACGTCAGCTCATAAACTTTGCTCAGGAATTTAGATTTTTATGATGGCACAAATCTATTTTTGAAAAATACCACAGCTGAAACGATATGGGGCACCAAGGACAACAATCACAACCACAAATGCTTACCTTTCCGCATACAGTCACTGTCACTGAAAAACAAGAAAAAAACAAGGGAGGGGGAGTAATATTGATTGAGAAATTGTTATAATGAATAGCAAATCCATTTCTGGACCACAAGATGGTAGCAAAGAGCCAGGAAAGCACATCTCTAGCTGTATGTCCATATTTGCGTGTCTGTTGTTTGTGCTTTCAAGTCATTCTGACCTACGGCAACCCTAGGGTGAACCTGTCACGCAGTTCTCTTGGCAGGATGTGTGGGGGTTGCCTTTGCTTCCCCTGGAGCTGAGAGAGTGTGACTCACCCAAGGTCACCCAGTGGGTTTCCATGGCCAAGTGGGGATTTGCACTGTCCCTTCATATTGCCTGCGGACAATTTTTTCAGTATTAAAAGGAGGAAGAGAGAGGGAGGGGGGAGTAGCAGCATCTTTATGACGCCCTGGTTTTTTATTTTAGCACAAGCTTTCATGAGTATAAATCCACTTCTTTCGATGCCGTACAGAGTACTTATCTTGCCTCACACCAGGGCCATTTCTGCACTAGACTGTTATAGTGCTATTATTCCACTTTAAACATCTTATGGAATCCTGGGGTTTGCAGTTTAGGGAGGGGCCTTTGAGGGTCTGTGAGGGCCTTTGAGGCCCCTCCTTAAACTGCAAACCCCAGGATTCCATGGGATGTTGAAAGTGGAATAATAGCACTATAACAGGCTAGTGCGGAAATGGCCCAGGCTCACTTGTGAATGAATGTGCTCTGCTCTTCCCCTGAGCTTGAAGAACTTACTTGTTTGGACTACAGCTCCCAGAAGCTGCCGACTTTCCCCAGCTCTGTTCTTAACACAAGGCGGGCTGGTAGGCCTGGACAACCCTTGGCTTTCTCACCTGACTAAGGGCTTCCTCTTCCTTGGCTGGGCTTTGCCCTCTTCACCATCCTCTTGGAATGGCCTCCCTGCGCATTTGTGGACTGCTCCTTGCCTTGTTATTTTAAAATAGCAGTTGAAATCTCGTTTTCCAAAGCTTTTAGAATTTTAATTTTATATCGTTTTGTAATCTTGCATACTTTGATCACATGCCGTTGTCGGTTTGTATTGTATTATATTATATTGTACTTTTAGTATTTTATCTGGATAATTAGTTTTACGATTGCATGGTGTAGTTTATTATTCTTTCCTTCCCTGTGCGTGTGTGTGTATACATGCACACACACGCGATACTACTAGTCCTACTAATAGGTCTGCCCCTTACCTTTATAGTTGTGCCCATGGCTCTGGTTACATTTCCCAAAGAGTTTCCGGTTCTCCTCATCGTTCAGAGACTCGCTGGAAGACGGTGAGGTGGGGATGGGAGGATGGAGGAGAGAGAAGCAAAGGAAGTAAATCAGCCACAGACAAGCAAGAGAGAGCGCCTGAAAGGCACCATCCCCTGTTCTTTGGCGCTCGATGGAAGAAGATGAAAAGTTCCATCACCAGGGGCTGGAAGATATACGAGCCAAGGAACCCCTTTGGTCACAAAGGAGAGATCCGTCACTCATAGTCCACCATGGGAACTGAAAGGGAACCTCCTTGGTCAGATGCAATCTACTTTTGATGGAAGTTATGTTCCAAACGTCAGAGAAGCATGGACACATAGAATCATATTGCTGGAAGAGACCACAACGGCCATTGAGTCCAACCCCCTTCTGCCAATGCAGGAACACACCATCAAAGCATTTCTGACAGATAATCATCCAGCTTCTGTTTAAAAACCTCCAAAGAAGGTGATTCCACCCCACTCTCGGGGAGCTATCAAACTGCTCCTACCATCACAAAGTTTTTCCTAATGTTTAGGTGGAATCTATTTTCCCCTACTTTGAAGCCATTGCTCCATGCCCTAGTCTCTGTAGCAGAGGAAAACAGGCTAGCTCCATCTTCCATATGACATCCCTTCAAATATTTAACCATAGCTATCATGTCAACCTTCTCTTCTCCAAGCTAAACATACCCAGCTCCCTAAGCCTCTCCCCCCGCCACCACTTCCATTTATTGGGTGTGGTCAAGAGGGCAAAAATTATGAATGAGGAAGAATATACATGCAAGGAGAAGCTGCAGCAGTTTGTTTTTGCCAGAGCCTACTGGGAAGCTCAAAATTCCATCCCCTCTTTTCTTCTCCCCTTGCTGCAGTTTGCAGCATTTGAAGTAAGCTGAGAGCAAAGAACAAAAGTGGGAGGAGAGAGAAGCGGAGACGTTTTAAAAGCAGCTGAAAAAGCAGAAAGACAAAAGATTAGCTGAGAGTGCCTTTGCCAATCCAGGACAGCATGGAAATGCTCCAGGCCTCCAATCACTTTCCTTTGGTCTTGCCTTGCGCAAAAAACACAGCCTTCTTCCCCATCCTTACCTCCTCAGCCTGTGGGCTGCTGCAAAGGTTTCGGTGCGCGAAAGGAAGGTCATCTTGCCAGCCGTATTCGGCTTGGTGTTCTTGGCTGCGCTCTGCATCGCTGGGAGTTGTTGGGAGTCCGGTGGCTGCTACAAGAGTAAACCTTTCAGAGGCACCAACATAAATATACCCCAAGCAGTTGTCATATGATCAAGAGTCAACCAGACTGAAATCTGTTCCACAAGGAGCATGATTCCTTGCCCCAAGCAGTCCATCGGCTTTATTTTTTCTCCCTCTTTTTGCCACTTAATTCAGCATGTCTCCTTCTTGCTTAAGGGCAGGATTGAAGCAGGTGAGTTTTTCACATTTGGAATCAAGGTTCATTTGTCACTTGGAAATGAGCTTGAACATTTTGGGTGGGTGGCTGGGAGCCTGGAGCCTGCAATCCTGTTGTGGGTTTTGCGCTAGAGCGAATGCAAGCCGTCACACTTTCTTGACAGCTAGGGAAAGGTGGCGTCCCAAGAATGGCTGCATGAACCTTGTTATGTCTGGGGGGAACCGTTAAGTGCAGCCCATATGATTGCGGGGTGGGGAGCTGGACCAGCATAGAGAGGGTGCCTGGTTGTGCTGCCCATTTTACAACCGAGTTACACAACGGTGTGCTTCAGTGCCTGGCATCCTGTCAATGACATTTACAACTGGAAGTTGTGCTATACCCAAATTGTGTGTGTTGTGCACCTTCAAGTCATTTCTGACTTACGGTGACACTAATATGAACTTATCATGGGGTTTTCTCAGCAAGATGTGTTCAGAGGGGGTTTGCCTTTGCTTTCGTCTGAGGTTGAGAGAGTATGACCATCCAAGGTCATCCAGTGAGGACCAAGCAGGGATTTGAATCCGGGTGCCCTGGAATCCTAGTTCAACACTCAAACCACTACACCAGTCTGGCTCCCACTGTATAGAGTTGACCCTCCACATTCTGACTTTCATGGATTTATTTGTAAGTTTCTCCAACCCCTGGCTCCCCAAACCTCAGGTGTTTCTTTTCAGGGAAAACCTTTCCTGTTGGATGCTCCATTCAGGCCTCCCTGCCTTTAAAAACCTGCCACTGGTCTTCCTCTTCCTCCACCAGTTGCTACCTGGCCAGCCAAGGATAGCTCATAGCCCAATTTCTCAGCACCACAAACCCTCTCCCAGTGCCCCCAAATCCAAGGAAGGAGATGGGCAAGAGAGAGGAAATACAGAGACACTATGCCAATCCCTCCCTTTCCCTCCCTGGCCATTTCCGCACAAGACTGTTACAGCGCTTTAATTCCACTTTCAACATCCTATGGAATCCTGGGGTTTGCAGTTTTGGGAGGGGCCGCCCGGCCCCTCCCGAAACTGTAAACCCCAGGATTCCATAGGATGTTGAAAGCGGAATCATAGTGCTAGAACAGCCTCGTGCGGAAATGGCCCCTGAGTTGCTTCTAGGCCAGGGATGAGCATCTGTATGTGTGTGGGGGGTGTGTGTGTGCAGTTTTCATCCTTATGACCCCATGTGGCCGGAAACACAGATTGGGGGGGGTTCTGGGGTGAATGTGGGAAAATTAACTGCAAAACCCACAGCATCAGAGTGTTGTCAAGGTGGCGGAACTGATTAACGAGGAAGAAGACACAAGCTAGGAGAGGCTACGGCAGTTTGCTTTTACCTGAGCCTCCTGGGAAGGGCAAGGTCTCCTCCCCTTCCCCACTGATGAGTTAATGGAGAACAAACTACTTGGGCATTTTGAATTCATTTTGCACCCGTGGAAGTCAGCTGAGAACAAAGGGAAAAAGTAGGAGGAGGAGAGAGTAACAGGAACATTTTAAAAGCAGCTGAAAGCATGGGGTGGCAGGGGATGAACTGCCACATTGGGATAACTGGAGAGTATGTGGCTATTTCTGCACTAGCCTGTTATAGTGCTATTATTCCACTATCAACCTCCTATGGAATACTGGGGTTTGCAGTTTAGGGAGGGGCCTTTGAGGCATTTTCCCTTATAGTTCTTGGCAAGGAGAAGATAATGTTGATGGTCGAGCACATGAGGCGACTGAGGCTGGGCGAGATGGAGGCATTTGTTCCTTTGGGACAGATTGTTCTGCCTTTGCATTTTGGACATGACGTCCTCCTCCCGCCACACCACCCCTCCTCAGCATCCACCGTGGTCCAAGAAGACACTGTTGGACCAGCCTGAATAAACCTGGCCATTTATTCTTAGTCTTGTGACAAGTTTAAATCATGGCCTGAAAGCTTAAAGCCATGTCAGCTAACCTTAAAAAAAATCAGCCCTGAAATCTTTGGCCCACCCAACCATCCCCTTAGAAAGGGTCCATTTGTTGCACTCCAATGACCGCCTTTACGCCCGTGCCAAACTGATTACTCTGTGGCAAATCCATCGTGCTGTTCTGAAAGCTTTGCACCATGACCAAACAAGTCTCTTCCCCAAAATTTCATCCAGTTTCGGCTGGCTAGAAGAGAAGGACCTTGTGTACATCCTCTTGGGGAGGATGCTGTGCTTATTATTTTATTGTGCTTATTATTTTATTCTCTGTGCTTATTATTTTATTTTATTAAGTGCTTTATTTTCTTTTATTTATTCTTTTATTTAAATATATTTTTAGACTGGCCTTTGACCACTATCAGCTGGTGAATTACGCTAGGGTAAATGTTGCTGCTGGCCTTCAAGTTGCTTCTAACAAAATGGCAACAGGCAGCTGGATTTTCCACTCGCTGGAGGCCCATTAGAAAGATAGACAGACAGCCCTGGGTTTCCAAACGTACCTTCTTAATTGCTTATCAGGGGAGGAGAGGACTTGCTCAACTGGCTCTGTGTGGGTGGAACGTGGGCTTTTTTGTCTGTGGGATTCAGGTTTAGGTGGAACCAGTTTGGGAACCTGGACGCAGCCAGGAATTCCCTTGGAGGAGGAAGGAAAATTGTCACCACTGTGCTTTTAATCTTACCCTTTTCTTTTTGATGGAGAAGGCGGTGGCGTTACTGAGAAAGCAAACAGGAATGGCCAGGGCAAGAACTTTTCGAGCTTGAACGGAAGTTTTAATTGGCGTCTAATTTGCTTAAGAAACATTGCCAAGAGATAAACCATTTGTCCAGAGCATGGCAATGCTGTTATTTGATCAACAGCTCCCAGAATCTCTGTGCTGGCTGGGGGATTTTGGGAAGTGTGATCCAAAGAAGGCCAACCTTGTCCAGCTCTGAGTGTATCACAGGAGAACAAATCTCTTGTGGCATCAAGTTCTGGCAGGTTCGATGTGTGAATCACAGGTTTAACTCTGTACTAAGAATCAGAATCACGGAGTGGAAGAGACCCCCAGGGGCCATCCAGTCCAACCCGATTCTTCCATGCAGGAAGACATAATCAAAGCATTCCCAGCAGATGGCCTTCCAGCCTCTATTTAGAAACCTCCAAAGAAAGAGAATCCACCACACTCCCAGGCAGCAATGTATTCTACTCTTGAACTGTTCTCACCATCAAGAAGTTCTTCCTAATGTTCAGGTGGAATTTCTTTTCCTGTAGTTTGAATTCATTGCTCAATAAAGATCATTGGGCTTAGTGGCTGTGAAGAAAGGCAGGGACTGAAGAAATAGCCCCCTCGGAGCCCATGATTTTATCTGCCTTCCCTCACTACCCCTGTGTAACCCTGGAAAAAGTGCAGTCACTGCAGGATTTTGGCTTCAAAAGCTGCCCAATGGATTTATTTGTCCTAGCTGAATTTTTTTTTTTTAAGTTTAACTAAAAACGCCATCTCTTTTAATCTGATTTTTTTTCAACTTTTCAAAATAATAACAACAACAATTCCCTTTTTAATCCATCCTTGCATAGCTATTTAATCAGCCCCAGAGTCTGCAGAACTGGATTGATGCCCGTTCTGTTCTGCTCTGCCCTGTTTCTCATTCCTGTTTGAAGCTGATGCTAATCATATTTCAGAGTCCTGACTTCTGGTTCCTCCCTGCATAATCGCCCCTTTGGGGTGCCAAAAGCATGCCAAGGCTGGCCGGACCCTGTCAGTCAGGATTGGAAGAAGTATCCAAAGCAACAGAAATGATCCTGAGGGTTGGTGGACATATTCTTCCAATTGATCATTGGACAAACTCCCTCCCTCAAAAATTTTTTGGAAAAAAAAAATTATTAAATCCCCAGCTCCCATAATCTCCAACCAGTGTGACCACTGGGGAATTCTGGGACTTGCAGTCCAAATATTACTTTCCCAAGCTCTAATGGAGAGCAGCCTGATCAGTGACTCCCTGTATTGGTGAGATTGGCTGTGAATGTAGATATGGTGCACACTGGAAGCAGTGGGGCCACTGGCCAGTTCAATGTTCATGGAGTGGTGTGTCCGTTCTGGGTTTTAGTGTGAACTTCCAAGCTGTTATCCAAGATGTTTAACTTACTTGGGAGAGAGGCAGCATCATCAGTGGCTTTTAGTGGAGAATGGCGAATTTGCTCCATGTTTGTACCTGAACTTCCCAAGAACTGAAGGGAAAGCCTAGTATGCTTCACATGTGTCAATGCCCAAATGCTTGTGTCTCTGTTTCTTATATATCCTAATGCTAGGGAAATTCCTTCAAAGGAAAAAGCTGGTGGTGATGATGATGATGATGATATTACTACTACTACTACTACTACTACTACTATTATTATTATTATTATTATTTTCTTACCTTAATTTCTTACCTCTCCCTACGGATTGAGACTAGGAACAATAGATTAAAGTACAGAAATATATAGACACATGAAACAGTTGAAAAAATGAACACCAATTAAAAATACATAATCAGTTAAAAGAGCATAACATCAGTTTAAAAAGCATCCATATTAAAAACAATCAATTCATAATTTAAAAACTCATAATTTAAAAACCATCTGGATAGGTCTGCTGGAAGAGATTGGTCTTTAATGCTATTTTAAACACAGACAGCATATCCAGCTGTCAAATTTCATTCCACGATTTGGGGGGGCGGATGAGGAAAAAGCTAACAGTTGTCAGCCTGGTACTGGCTGATTGAAGTAAATGCTCCGCAGAAGACCAAAAGACCCTAACGTACAGGGCGGATTATATGGGAGAAGGTGATCCGAACCATATAGGGTTTTAAAGGGCTTTAAACTGGGCAAGATTTGTTCAGAGGAGGGTTGCTACTGAGGCTGAGAGAGTATGACTTGCCCAGACAACCCTGTGGGCTTCCATTGATGAGCAGGAATTCGAACCCAAAACTCAGACAACTACACCATTCTGGCTTTCTCTGTTATTATTACAGCAGGAACAAATGAAGCTGGGAAAAGTTACATTTTAAGCCCACTGGCCATGCAAGCTAGGGGATTCTCATTGTCATAGTCCACAAAACAGTAATTTCTCCAGGTGATGCTGAAAAATATTTCCCGGACCATTATCTCTTTGGTTTTGGAAACAGCTTCTGGGGCTGCTAAATGCACTTTCATTACCTCTCCAAGGAACAGTGCTGACAGATGCTTAAAGGCCTGCCTTAATTTGCTGCTAAGGGCTCATCAATATTAAATCCCTGTCATATCCCCCATGTCCAACTCGGGGGGGGGGCTGCCTTTTATATTTCCCATAATGCCCTGGGCTACATGGGGAGTCCTGGAGCATTCTGGGAAATTTACAGCAGGCTCCTGATGCTGTGACCGGGAATCCCTGGGCAGGTGGCATAGTGATGTAGGAAGGAGCCCAACAGTTTGGGACTCTGCGCTCAGCCCAGGGACGAGCCCCATGTACTGGCTTTGGCAGCTGAAGTTAAGGCTGTTCCTGACTTTGGAGCGATTTGATGATGAGGACACCTGATTGGACGGCAAGATTAGGAAAACCACAGCTCGCCCTGTTCTTCCTACGTTTTGCAAGATCTGCCTGTTGTTTACTTGTCCAGTAACCTCGCCCAAGTGTGTCTGTACATATGAGGGGGAGGGAGGGAGGGAGGAGGGAGATGAAGGCTCTGATGCCATAAATTAATTTATTTATCTGGGGCATAATCCTTGAGGAAACAATGGGGAATTCTTTGGATGTCTATGAAACCAGGCTTAATAGCCAAAGCTTGTCGTGCTTCTTGTAAGAACAAACGGGACAATGAGCCATGCAGATGTTGCAGAAGTTGCTTTTTGGGGGAGGGTGGACAGAATCCTGTTCAGCCAGAATCTTACTGGCTCACATGGCGTCACGCATGCAGTCACACTTTCTGGAGATGGCACAAGGGTGGAGGCCTATTTAGTATTGCACAAGCCCTGTCACGCTGGCATGAACAACCGCAGAAGGAGTCGCTCTGTCTAAGGACCCTTTCACACTGCACACTTGTAGCGCTACGCTTCTCCAGAGCCACAGCACTAGGACTTTCAGGAACAGAATTCCAGGTCTCTCAGTAAACTGTAAAAGCCAGGATTCCATAAGGTGGAGCCATGACTGTTCAAATGATATCCAAGTGCTGCAGTTGGGCAACGTGGATGCTCCTCTAACTGCAGCTTTGTTGAACATGGCCATCTGTTTGTAGCCCAGTTGGAGAAGTTCCTGTCTGGCATTCTTCTCTTTATTTGGCTCTGTCTTTTCCTCTCCACCTGCATCTGCTGTGTGTAAGGCCTAGATCCAACGAACTGAGTGATCTTAACCTCTTGACTCCTTTGCTGTGCCTTGCAAGGACTCTGATCCAGCCAAATTCAGGGACCATCACATGCCACTGAAAGCAGGGAGAGAAAGAGGCAGGCCCAGCTCCATCTTGCCCAGGCCCCGAAGCTGATGAAGGGCCCTCCCTCCATCCCAACTGCCACCGCCCTGGCCTCGGAGGGAGAGAAGAAGAGGCCGTATCTGCTGGATTCGATCCCTTCCGACATTGTCACCCCCTTTTCCTTGTGTGTCATATCCTAATTAGATTATAAACCCGAGGACAAGGAATCATTTTTGTTATTATTTTACCGGAACTGCTTCAACTTGCTATCTGGACTTTAAAAGAGCTTTCCAAGGTGCTGAACCTGTTTGGGGGCTAGCGTTCACCCCTGTGGATCTCTAAAACCCAGAATCCTCCAACCGCAGCAACATGGAATCCACAGACAGCCACTGCCCCACACTATGGGCCTTTCCACACTACACTGTTATAGTGCTCTTATTCCACTTTCAACCTCCTGTGAGATTCTGGGGTTTGTAGTTTACTGAGGCCAAGGAGCTCTCTGGCTGAGAACTCTACAGGCCCCTCCCTAAACTGCAAACCCCAGGATCCCATAGGATGTGGAATGTGGAATAATAGTACTCTAACAGTGTAGTGCAGAAAGGCCCTATGTAAAGGCATAGTCAATTTGAGGGGCCATAGAGATCCACTTTAAAGATAAAAATCAAGATTCTGTACTCTTTCAGCATAATGTAAATATATACACTGGAGTAGTTATGCTGGATCACACAATTGTGTAACTAACTATGCAATGAGCAACAAGACCTTGGGCTCTTGTCTTGTGCAATGGCCAATGAGTTCCCCACCCACCAAGTCAAAGGTGGTGAGGAGAGAGATATGTGTTTGAATGCAGACAGATTGGCTGCAGTGGGGACTGCACTTACGTCACCAGCAAGAATGCACAACTGCGTGAATAATGACTTTTACGCTAGTGTAGTCCTCTGACAAGCTCGTGGTCAAAGACCCCAGTTCCTAGTTGTCAACATTCAAACAGCAGGAACCTGGGCCACGTGATCACAAACTTCCCTAGGATGGTGGGTTGTGTTCTGCTGCTATTTAAAGTGATCAAAATTATTTCCTAAACTTGCATTGATCCATTTGCAAGTATTAGTGCAATTTTTAAAAAATTTCAAGGAGGTGTCTTTTCATCCTCTTTTTGGATGATGCCTTTCTTCTTTCTCAGACAATGTGGGTTTGCTTCTGATAGCAAAGACTCTTGGGCCAAACCTATTGCATAAGCCCATGTTTTCTATGACAGTTAAAACAGTGCTATAATTTTATAGTGTGGATGCACCTGCAGTTATTTTTCCTTTCCTATATGATTTTTCACATCTTCGCCTGGTGAAGAAGCCAGTGAGCTTCAAAAGCAACTGTGATATATGTTGTGCCTTTGTAGCACAACACTGTGTTGTGTATTTTGGAATTGTGTTGTGTATTTTGGAATTTCTTGTAGGTTTAAGATGGGAAGCATGAATATGAAACACCCCATTTCTTCCCCCCTCTCCTTTTGGTAATCTTACATGTAAGGTAAAGCCTTCTGAAGCAATTCTTGGTCCTTTCTGTTAGCTGATGGGCTGCTTGAACTAAAAGAGTAACTGTGCTAATTTCGTTTAGCGTCTCAAGCGATGGGCAATATTGTAGTCCTCGTTAAAATGGATCCGGCATTCCAGAGCACCAATAAATCCAGTTGTTATTCCTCAGCATTAGATGAATGTCAACATAAAGCAGGTGCAGGTAGAATAAGCTTTCTGGTTAAAACTGGCTCAGAAGGTAGTTAGCAAGACAGCAAGCAAAACCCTTAGGGGGAGAAAAACTCATTCAAAGTCATGCCTGCCACTTTTTCAACAGAGGCATAATTAAGAGCGGGGAAATTTTATGGTTGCGCTTTCCTGTTGCTTTCCTCCATGACCTTCACAAATGCATAAACGTGGCCGAACCCAGCTTGAGATGTGTTCCTTCACCTTTTGCTAAGAATGTAACACAGGTCATCCAGTTCTCAATTACCCCTGCCCCACCAAAAACAGAGGCCAGTGTTATATGGGAGGCAATAAAGACGCTTTATTGGAACAAAAAGTCTTTAAAATAACATGGATTTCCAAAATACATTTTTCCAAGGAAACACAGTCTGTACAAAAGCCATCAGCAACCAACAGTAGCTGTTTGGAAACCAATTTGTTGTTCGCGTCACTTCCGACTTTTGGTGACCCTAAGGCAAACCTATCACAGGATTTTTTGGGGCTGAGAATGTGCAATTTGTCCAAGGTCACCCAGTGCGTTTCCATGACTGAGCAGGGAACTGAACCCCGATCCCCAGGCTCAAACCATTACACCATGCTGGGTCTTGGAAAGCAATACCTACAGCTAAATAAAATAAAATGTACTAAAACAAAATAAAACAAAATAAAACAAAACTGTGAGTCCAAGGTATCAAATCCCAATTTGTTCTCAGTTTCTCCCTCTGCGACCAAACTCCCATTCCAGGTAAGGCTACAGAGACAGCAGAAGAGGTATTTCCCAAGGACTATCGGTCATTGCCTGGATACTTTTTCAGCAAGGGCAGTATTTTCCAGTCGCAGAAGAAATGCCCCTCCAGCAGAGGTTAATACATATTAAAAGCTAAAGTTCTTTAAAAGGAGCTCTCTCTTCCTGGAATACTATAGGCCATCTTTCTAGAAGTCGCTGAGGCAGAAGAAGAAAGAGGGAAATTTGGCACATGGACATTCAGTGTTCTGTTTAAATCCAAAGATGGAATTCTGGAACTGTCTTTCTTCCTCTCTTCTTGTTTTTCACACACAGGGCTCAGCTTCTTTGCAGGGCTCTCTGAGGATCACGGCTTGTAGGATATTGCAGCAGTTCCTATGTCAGGCTGCCTCCTCTCCCACTGGCCAATGATCCCCTGCGCTCAGAAGTCAAATGTCCCCATAAGCATTGACTGGTTTCCCATTCTGAACCTCTTCAGAGGTTCAGAAAAGACAGGGTGGCTCTGGAGGGTTCCTTTTTAACAATAATTCCTGGGATCCTGTTGGTGTCTTAAGCTCCTCTATGGAGGTAGCTGGGCATTTTTTGTTTTTTGGAGAACATTTGCAGTCAGTGCAATGTTGCAGAAGCACATGTGATGCTATCATGCATGCAGAAGGGAGTGAGATATGCTTTCCATTGCACTTTCGGTCGCACACCCAGGTGCACCTTCAGCTGGACAACACTGCCTTTCAGCCCAAAGGGTTACATGGTGCATTCAGTGCATGAACTTCACGTGGGGAGATTTATGTCACACAACCCTGATTTAGATCTTGACTCAGATTTTTGTTAGGATGCCAACACACATACGCATACACACACAAATACACACACACACACATTTTCTGGCTCTTGAATTGGTACTTTGTAGCAACTTTGAATTGAGAACCAGCCCTACCATTAGGCAGATCCAGCCCCAGGCAACTGCATTTGAGGGAACTATTGAGTATTTAGCCTGAGTATGTAGCTTTATAGCAGTACTTATAATTGTTATAATTATAACAATTTATAACTTCGCCACCTGGCAGCATGGATTTTTTTTCTTCTTCTCCCCTTCAAATCACAGTCCCTTGGGCTTTCACTCTTTGGATTGTGCCATAGAGTTTTTTTTCTGTAATGTCTCTGGTGTTGACAGAATGGGTCCAGATAAGGATGGAGATGTGGAAAGTGCAGTTGAAAATGTGGATACTCGTTGTGGCAGTGGGGAGAGGAAGAGACACACAGGAAAAGGGGTCTGGGTTTCTTGCCTGAGGACGCCTCCACCTTTCACGTTCTGGTTGGATACGAAGATGGAAGCACACACAAAACCTTGGGTCTTTCTTTGGGGGCGAGGGGTTCTCCTTAGGCAAGGAGCTTGTAGCCCAGAGAGATGGAGAAGAATTGCAGGGGAATCAGGAGGAAGGAGCTGGTCTGAGCCACAGAAACACCACTGTGAGGGGGGCCCTTTGTCCACTGGTGCGAGGAAGCCAAGTTGGGGTGGACTGCCGTTGCGTTGTGGTGGAGCACGTGGCCGTCAGTTGCGTTCTTGAGCAGTGTTGTGTGATGGGAACCGGAGGTAGGATGGGAGGCAGTTGATGGTGTTGTGGCAAGGGTAGTTGTCAAGTCTGATGGAGAGAAATGGAAAGAAACACAGCTGAGCCACTGCTATTGAACAGTCTAAGGCATGGAGATGGAGGTGGGAAAGACCTGCGGTATATCTGCACTGCACAGCCACATCAGTTTCATATCACTTCAGTCATCGTTGCTCCATGAATCCTGAGGTGTGCAGTTTGGTGAGGTTCTTTGAATTCTCTTAGAAAGCACTAACCCACTTCCTTGAAACACATATCTTATTCCTTAGGATGGAGCCATTAAAGTGGTATGAAACTGATAAGCAGTATAGTGCAGGTAATCCTCTGGTTTGAAAGTGCCCACATTAACGATACAACTGTTAAGATAGCCATAAAATAACTTGGACCTTAGGAAACTTATAGGCCTGAATCCTATGCATTAATCTCAACTAGTTGGGTCTCTAGTTGGGTTAATCCCAACTAGAGTAGACTTGAATCAATATGTAGGTAAATCCCGTTGATTCAGCGGGTCTACTCTGTGTAGGAACTAACAACAGGAATCAAGTCATTCTTTTCTGGACTGCAACTCCTAGAATTCTCCAGCCATCATGGTCTAGTCCAAAAAAATGGTAATTCTTCCAAGCTCTGGACAAAATCTTTGGTGTTGTAGTCTGCTAATTTCCCCAAGATTTGAACAAATCTTTCTCTTCAGGCTCAGCTGAGGTGTCTCCCAGGCTGAAACTGGGTGACTGTCTGCTTATATTATATGCAAAAAGTCAATCCTGGACATTTCTAGCAGTTTTCTAGTAGGTTTCTCTATGCAATACTACCTATGAGGGGAGAGGTAGAGGAGGAAGGTGCTAACATTTAAAGCAGATTATTTGGGCTATTTTCTTGCCAAATTACCTGTCACTAGGTTTCTTGTCTGCAGCAGAGTTGTGCCGTTGGCAAAGGAGACAAAGGCCCTGTTGTTGCAAGACAAAGAGGAAAAGTCATTGTGAGAGAGGGAAAAGCACCAAGTAAATGCTTAACAACACTTCCAGCGACTATGGAGGAGAAATCGGATGCTGTAAAATGCCAGCCTCCTTTATTGGACCTTTAGGAAAACAAGTGCCTTCCTTTTCTTTGTGTCTTTTTCAAGAACATCTAGGAAGCAAGGCAGCAGCATGGACTGTTATGGAAAGTTTATTTGTACATCCATTTGCAGACTTCAGCCAAGTAGTGTTGCCTTGTGACCACTGCAGAACAGGGAAGCAAAGATCTAGGCTTCCAACTGAGCCAGCAATGCCGATGGAAGCAAACTAATTAGGCAAAACATAATTTTCCTTCTGAGCAAGTCCCATCACACAAAGCCTGGTTGGCTTCCAAGATCAGACAAGATCTGGTGCCTTTAGGGTGTTTACTACCTTGTTGGGAATACAACTACAACTCCCAGAATCCCCAATGGCCAATGAGTTGAGTGGTTTTGAGATCTGATCTAGAAAAGTATCCCTCTTAAAGCTCTGACTGAAAGCAGAGGACTATAAAAGTCCTCTACAAAGAAGAACGGATCCACTTCAGGAGAAATTCACTGATAAAGAATGATTGCTCCATTGTCAGCTGAAATCCTTAATTCTGATGACTTCTGACCTGCGTAATGTGTAAGTTCCTCTACAGATTTCCCTTCTACTTCTCCTTGTATTCCCTGGATCCTAGATAATTGTTCTGAATTAATGCTCCTTGCTCTACCCACTCTTTGCTGCCATCTCTTGTTGGACTTCTTCTGTTCCCTTGCCAGATCATACGGGCAGACAATGACCTCTGCGGAATCTAGTCCCACTGCTTTTTCTATACAAGAATTCTGGAATTAGAACATCCTCAGTTGAAAGTTGTTCATGGACCATGGATTTCTGTCATCTTCATCCACATGTGCCGCTATGGAAGTATCCACACTACATAGTTATACCACTGTGATACCACTTTAATTGCTATGGTTCCACCCTCTGGAATTCTGAGACGTGCAGTTTCCTGAGACACTCTAGTGCTATAGTTCAGGGGAGTTCAGTAGGGATTAGGAAATTATGTTATGAAACTACACATCCCAAAATTCCATAGGATGGAGCCGTGACAGTTAAAGTGGCATCAAATTGCTATATTTCTGCAGTGGGGATAAACCCTGTGACTCAATCTAACCTACTTCCATTGTGGGAGAAAGGCAGCATACAAATATAATAAATAAATAAAGACTTTGCAGGGTTGTTGTGAAAAGCACATTCATTTCAAGGGGGAAGGTGTAAGCCGCTTGGGGCAGGGGCCTATCCCTGACACCTCCCCCCCGATTGGCCATGGTTCTCACCTTATTTGTGTAGACTCCACATTGTTGTTGTGGGGGAAGTCCACCGTGTCCGAGCGCTACTGCCGGAAATGTTTTTCTGCACAAGGCTCTCGGTGTCGCTGCACGCTATCGGTTGGTTTTCACTTTCCCAAAGCCCACTGGACCCCTCTTCGGAGGACACTGCCTGAAGGATGAGGGAAGTTCCATTTTCTATCCCAGTGATGGTTACTGGAGGGAAGGAGAGAGAAAAAAAAGCAAAGGAATTTTTCTTTCCATCGGGGAAAGAAAGGCCTATACAACATTGGGATGCCTAAGGAAAATTCCAGAAAGTCTTAAGCATGGGCGTGTTTGGACGCTTGCACATTCCTATCCATGGGTGGAGTGGGTGGAAGTAAGGGGGGAGAGATCTCTCTCACAGGGTGTGACTAATCCCCAAAACTAGAAAGTCAGATTCTACAAAGGAACATTAGCAGTTGTAAAGATGTGGTTAAGCACCGCAGGTACTCGGAGACAAAAGAAGTTGAGCGAAAGAGGAAGCCGCAAGTGTGGCTTTTGTTCAGGGGAGGCAGAAAGGAAGGGGGAAGAAAAAAAAACTGGGGGGAAGGGAGCTCAGCGTTGATTAGTAATTGGCTAAGGCAAAATCTCTCCATAGTTATGGTGGGTCTGTTTATGGCATGATTCATGTGCAGGACTGGAGAGCAATCGCTTGAGGCTCAGATGGATTAGATGGGTGAGTTAATAACTGGAAAGCCCCCTAATCTGGTGCTCTGCTGCCATAAACTGATCAGGTGGCCTCAGTTCTTTCATCTGCAGAATGGGTATAATAAAACAAATTGGTCTTAGAAAGCGCTGAACACCCTTTAGCTCTCTCTCCTCTAATAGCAATGGTGGCTGGTGAATCTCACCAGTGAATCTGCTTTGGGTTTTGTTCTGAATTTTAAAAATGCTGTGCAGCATGTTGAACCATGCATTCCTAATGGTTCAGTGTCACCCTGAATGTCTCCACATTCAGAATAAAACCTACAATGAATTCACAACTGCAGTGATATGGAATCCACCAGCCAAAAGTGTGGTGATGGTAATAATGAGGTTGTTCTTTCGACAGTTTTGTAGGACAGCAATTTGGAGCGAGGGCGTTTCAGTCAATGGCATGCCTGTGCCTTTTGAAAAGTTTTTGGTCTTGCCTCTTCTAAGCTTGATTGCAACACAATTAGAAATGAATGTGGGTACAGTATGTAAACTTGAAAGCATCTAAATGTATCCTAGAGGGTAATTTTCCAAAATAAGGCTCCAGGTTTCTGGTTGACTCAGAGCCACGAGCATTATCACCACAATGTGTGGGAGCTGCCTGTGATTATTTTATCATGGACACCAGTTTATACTCTCAGTTTCATGGCAGAGGAGAAATCTGAGCTTGGGTCAGAGTTTTGTACCCACTGCTGCTTTCCCTGTACACCGCATTGGTTATTTATAGGTACAGAGCAAAATTTTTTGAGAGCTAGCATCACGTAGTGGTTTTATCTTGGACCACAATTCTGGGGACCTGGATTTGAAACCTTGCTTGAAACCTACTAGATGACTTTGGGCATGTCACACTATCTCAGAACCTCAGAGGAAAGCAAAGGCAACCTTTTCTGAGCAAATCTTGCCAAGAAAACCCCATGACAGGTTCACCTTAGGATTGCCATAAGTCAGAAGTGACTCAAAGGCACACAACAACAAAAAGCAAAACATTTTGTACATGTTCAGAAGTCTCCAATCTCAAGACTGACTCAAGCCATTTTGCAGACTTGACTGTGAACTTCAAGCTCTGCTAGGCTGGTCCAACACTTACTTTGGGCAAATTAGGGTGAGATAATGTGACAGCATTCCTCTGTGTATCTGCAAGATCAAAACTGAAATTCTTTGGGCACCAAGAAATAGCACAGATAAGGGTCTAAGACCTAATTCTCAGGTAGGGTAAGTTGGTATTTTTATTCCTTCCAATATTGCCCACATCATCCCACATTAATTTGCCCAAAGTCTAGGAATTTTAGGCTCTGACTCTGTTTTCTTTGAAGCTCCCAGAATCTCACAGTCAACGTAGCTACTGGATATTTTTCCAAGCTTGGTTGAAATTGAGAGGATCTCTATATTGGATCTGAAGTTATGGACCAATAAAAGCATTGTAACCTTTTGTGCACAGATCTTTATAAACCATACACCACACATCTTTGCAACAAGAAAGCTGTGACCTACATATCTCCATTTTGCAGATGAAAGACTAAGGTCAACAGTGACTTGCTTCCAGAACAAGCCAGCAAGCCATATGGGGCTGGTAGGACTGGAATCCAGTTGCCATCACATTATGTTTTGACTGCCAGTTCAGAGCCAGTCTTTGAATAGCCACATCTAACTCAATATTCTCTGAGTCTTGTGATAAAATTCAAGAAAACTCCAAAATATCTTTCAACCCATTACAGCATCATTTCTAAACTTTCTCTACCTCAGTTCAAGAAGGCTGGTTTAAAATGCCAAGGAACTTTGCATCAGAGCTTGGAAAAGTTCTCTATTTGGATTGCAGTTTCCAGAATCCCCCAGCCATCATGGTTGGCTGGTGAATTCGACAAAGCAGAGTGCAAAAAAAAAAAGTAACATTCCCAAGCTTTGCTTCATATTAAGTAGCTACCAGTGAGTCTGGATCAAACAAGGAGGGGCAGGGGAAAGATTTTGCTGACTTGAGAACCCAGATTTGGATCAAGACAATTTAGCTCTGAACACCCAAAGGCCAAGAAACGAGGAAGCCAGCAAGACGACTCTTGCAAAAAATAAATTCAGACAGGTTCTGCAACTTACTTGTGTAGATGGCACCGGGTTTGTAATGAAGGGGAGACACATCTAGGTTGTAAGAGCCACGTGTCACGGTCTTTCTGATGACCTCGCAAGGTGGCGGCCGCTGGAGGTAAACTGGTGAGACCAACACCAACACTCCCAAGGTGAGAAGCTGCAGCGAAGACCGAAACATAGCTGTCATGATGCTCAGAGTGGTTTCCTTTCTCTTCCTTCCCCTTACAGCTGCTGTTCCAGAAGACCTGCCTGTCCCGTACCTGAGGTCTGGCCAGGAATAGCAGCTTCCCGAGGTATTTATACTGTCTGGAAGACGCAAATTCTTCTCCCCACACACCCTCCTCAGTGGGAGGTTTCAGCCTGGTGACACATTCACGGTGTACTTCCTTCTAGATGCTCCCACTGAGTACCTGGATGACCCATCTGGGCTGGGGGGGAGAGAACAAGCAGTGAGGAAATCAGGGATCAGTAGAGATACTGATCTGGTCCTTTACACCTTCGTCTTCATCACCGAACCCCAAACTGGGACGAGGTGGCTTAAACAAATACAACACAGGCCAAAACTGCAAAAGATCAATCCATCAATAACTCTAAACTGTAACTGCAACTCTTATTGGTGGTATTTAACTGTACTTTTCCATATAATTGTACTCTACTCTATTGCATTTTGTTATCCATAAATGGAATTCTTTTTTAATAGCTCTTTGTGATGTTAATAAGGTTAGCAGAGGGACTATGCCTCTTGTTTATTAGGAGTTTTCGCCATGAGAACGATATGGATAAAAAGGGAATGAACAATCAGTTCTAGTAAAGATATTACTATCATTATTGTGATTACTTTGTTTTTCTCTCTGCCCCCCCACATTTCTCTTCCTTTTTATTGACAAAGGAAGGTTGATATCAAAGTTTTTTCACCCAAGCCTGTAACCTCATCATATGGGGAAGTCTATTCTCACTGATCTATATGTATTTGTCTAGATATTAGTGCTAACTTGTGTTGTGTAATTCACAATGTGTGTTTCTTCTTTCATGTAATGTACATTGTGAGGTTTTTTCCTTGTTACCTTTTTTGTGTATCATCTGTCTGTCTGTCTGTCTGTCTATCTATCTATCTATCTATCTATCTATCTATCTATCTATCTATCTATCATCTCTGCCTATCTATCTGCCTCTCTGCTTGTCTGTCTGTCTGTCTGTCTGTCTGTCTGTCTATCTATCTATCTATCTATCTATCTATCTATCTATCTATCTATCTATCTATCTATCTATCTATCTCTATCTGCCTATCTGCCTGTCTGCCTGCCTGCCTCCGTCCGTCCGTCCGTCGTCCGTCCGTCCGTCCGTCCATCCATCCATCCATCCATCCATCCATCCATCCATCCATCCGCCTATCTGTCTATCTGCCTGTCTGCCTGCCTGTCTGTCTGTCCGTCCGTCCATCCATCCATCCATCCATCCATCCATCCATCCATCCATCCATCTATCTACACATACATACTTTGTCCTAATAAACTTCTCTTTTATACCTATATAAAAAAAGGGGATTACACTATTGACAATACTCAAAGCAGTTTAAAACTTGCAGTTAAAAAATGACAAAAAGCCATTTAATTAAAACAATATAGCCTCCTCTGAAAAGCTCTTCTTTTAAAAACCTTCAGATTCTCAGTGCCTTTTCAAATGAAAAAGTCTGCTTGCTCATGGAAGGGCAACAAGGAAGGGGCCATTTTCAGCCTCCGTAAGAAAGGAGGGGTTTCCAGAGCCTAGGGGCAGACACCAAGAAGGCCCTGTTGTGTTTCTCCACTACTACTGTCCCTGTGAATGTGAGGGGACAGAGAGAAGACCCTCTCCTGGTGGGATTTTATAGGGCCTGGACAGGGACATATGTGGGGATACAGGCTGTCAGATAGGGTGGATTAAAATCCAAGTCTTGACATGAAAGAATGGAAAGCAAGCCCTTTTGCTGTTGTGTAATCTGATTTTAGGCATGAATCCTATTGTCAATGCCAGTGACAGCAGACTCATTGAATGAGTGGCATTTACATAAGTGTTGACTTGTCAGGTTACTGTTGAGTTAATGGGTCTACTCTAGTTGGGTCTCACAGTAGGACTGAGGCCCTGACAACCCAATGTCTAGCCTCGATCTCAATTTGAACAGATCTGGTCCGAATGAAGAGGACTCGTTAGTCATAACTCGTGTAACTTGCGTTGATTTCTATGGATCTACTCTACTTGAGGCTAAAGGCCTTTCCACACTACACGGTTACAGTGCTATTATTCTACCTTCAACATCCTGTGGAATCCTGGCGTTTGCAATCAATTCTCCAATTTGAAAGATTCACAAGTGGAAGCTTGTCTACGCATTCTAGTCTTGGCATTGTACTGAAAGCATTTTTTTTAAAAGGGAAGAAATCAATATGGACTTGCAAATACATTTACAGATGTCAATATCTGAGCAATTTTTATTATCCTGTCCACCACCAGAAAATACTTGGATTAAAAAGAAATATCTCTAGACCTCTTATCAAAGCTTAGAAAAATTGCTGAAGAGCACAACTGACAGCTAGCTGGAGAATATTTTTTTTTATTTTTGGTTTGCATTCATTTAGAGAGGGCATTCAAAAAGGGGTGGAATTCATGCAGTGCACTGGTTAAATTGGATGTGTTGATTTGTCTCCACTGGGCATCTAAAAGCCAGGACTGGGTGGCAATTTGGACATGCAACTATTACTTTAAAGATGTCTAGGTGGCTGCTGTGAAAAAAGACAAAATCCACGGAGGGAAAGAGTGAAGAAAAAAATGGCTGAGATCTTGAATTAGGAACGTACTCTCTCTGACATTTCAAAGATGAATACCAGGAAACATTAGGTCAGGTAACATCGGGGCGTGGTCAAGATGGGCAAAGTTATTAATGTGGAAGAGCACACAAGCTAGGAGAGGCTGCAGCAGTTGGCTTTTGCCTGAGTATACTGGGAAGAGACTGCTCTTTCCTCTCCCGCCCTCTCTGCTGAGTTAATTGAATTCAAACTACTTTTGCACTTTGAATTTGTTTTACAACAATTGAAATAAGCTGAGGACAAAGGGGGGAAAGTGGGAAGAGGGGAGAAGGGACATTTTAAGAGCAGCTGAAAAAGTGGGAGGGGAGAAGATAAATCAGAACTGCTCGTCTCAAACTGGAACAGTTGGAGGGTATGCTAGTGTCAGAGAGGCAAGCGTTTCTGTTTAGCAATTGCTGCAGGAGAAAAGATAAAGCACAAAGTTGCACTCATCCCCTGCTTCCCATTGTGGCAACTGGTTGTCCACTGTGCCAACAGTGTGTTGTCCTAGATAGGCCTTTGGTCTGACCCGGCGTGGCTCTTCCCATGTTCTTATGAGTGGTCCTGCATCCAGCCTCTTCCCTAATATTCTCCAGAGGCATTCTGCTCTGGAGAAAATGCTGCTTCCTTCAAGTTGGCTCCTCCATTTGGCGAACTCCTCCTCCTTCCTGTAACAAAAAGCTCCACCATGCTGCAACATCTTGTCGCCCACAACTTCCTACCGGAGCGACGGCAGGTGGAATTTCCATGACGTCACAGCAGTTCAGGCTGAGCCAGGCTTAGTGAGATGGGGCAGACGCAACTGCTGGAGCAGGGCGGCCACCCATGTTAGAGCTCTGCCGGATGATAGTGAACACAGAATGTGTGTGTTCCCACTGGGGGAGGGATCATGGCCATCTCCAAATCAGTATCGCCTTGAAATGTAATGTCACAGTTTCACTGTGGATTTCCAGGCTCTCCACCCTCTCTCCCAAACTGGGCAGCCCCTCCCAAAGATGGGAGCATGTTTTTTTTCCATGACTTCATTCCAAGCTTAATTATATCCTTCTCCTCTCCATTCTTTGAGGTGGATCATTAACTTTTCCTCCCTGTTCTTGACACACCAGGTGACTTTCCATGCTAGTTTTCCTTTTGACACTCAGGGTCCCCTTCCCCGCACCCATCCTTTTTGCCACGGGCCCTGTTCATGATGGCAGGATGAGTCCCTTCCTCTTTGCCGTGGCAGCTGGTGGCCAAAGGCAAACTGCGCTGTCTCGGGTGAGGCAATCACGGAGGGAAGGGCACTCCTGGTGGATTTGCAGGCCTCCATTTCAGCTGCTTCCACATTCCACCTCTTTCAGTAGCCAGGAATAATACATGCCAGGTGCTCGAGGGGAATTGGGGAGGAAGCAGGCATGAGTCCCTGGGGAGCAGGTCCTGCTTATGCATCACCTTGTTCTTGCTCAACTGTGAAGATGATTCAGAGCCAAGAAGGTGGAAGATGTAAAGGAGCTAAAAAAACCAACCGCCAACAGAGAAACCACAGAGGGAAATTCCCAGATACCAAAGGTGCTGCTGGGCAGAGCCAAATGCGAGAGCTAAAATAGTTTTTTGGAGCATGCTGGTTTAATATTCATACACTAGGATGAACCACTACCACCACCGTAGTTTACAAATGGTGGAGTAACAATCTTGTGGGACCTTAAGGGTCAAAGCGATAAACAATTAGAACACATTATGCCAGGCGTAACTGTGGTTGAGAAAAAGGAAGTTTGGACCATAGATAGCAGAAATGAAGACAAAGAAAGGGAAAAGATGATGAAATTTTAAGACCCATGTGTTGAAGATTCAGCATTTCTGGGGAAAAGAAAAAAACGGTTGATTCAGAGGTGAGAGGTATTCTGGGTGCCAGTCCAGAGCACAAAACATTGGAAGGATATTGCCATAGATAGGATCACAACAGTGCAATATCAGAAAGTGCCGCTATTTGAGAATGTCAAGTTATATCACTGATTCCTAGGTTCTTGGACAGGATCCAGACCTTTAATGGTCCAAAACTCTGCTCAGGAACACTCGTTAAGACTATGAAGCTCCCCATTGGGAGAAAGGCAGGATATAAGTTTAATAAACAAACAAATAATCGTAGAAAGAAAAGATTATGAAATATTGAGACCTGCAAATGGAGGCTCAGCACTTCAGGGAAAATAAAACCACGGTGGTCCTCCTGGTCTGGGTGGTCTGGGACCAGTTCCAGACAAACTGACAACACATCTGGACAAACTTGCCACAGAGAGGATCATAATAGCACAGTTACAAAAACTGATCCTACCTGGAACAAGCACATTAACACCCTCCAACTGATTTGGCAGGGAGAGCCCCAACTAATCCTCTGGCATCCTACTCTTTAAAGCTGCTATTAAAAAGTCCTGGTTTCTCTTTCCTTCTCCCACTTTCCCCCTTCACCCTCTGCTTGTTTCAGTGGCTACAAACTGAGTTCACTTTGCAAAAGTAGTCTGCACTCCATAAACTCAGGAAAGGGAAGAGGAGAGGGACAGAATTTTGCCCTTCCCAGTGGGATTAGGCAAAAGGCAAAAACTGCTGCCAGCTCTCCTAGCTTGCATGTTATTTCTCATTAACATCCTTTGCCATCTTGATGACATTCTGATGACGTTTGATGTCGCCTAATTTCCTTCTGTGGTACATTGTACATTATCTGACACTCTCTCCCTTT